>JAMGYY010000018.1:0-1200000 GCA_024713755.1 Morchella sp. 2018-W16
CAACCTAACTAACCCTAACTAACCCTAACTAACCCTAACTAACCCTAACTAACCCTAACTAACCCTAACTAACCCTAACTAACCCTAACTAACCCTAACTAACCCTAACTAAACCCTAACTAAACCCTAACTAAACCCTAACTAAACCCTAACTAAACCCTAACTAAACCCTAACTAAACCCTAACTAACCCTAACTAACCCTAACTAAAGACTAAACACTATAAAAATTGTATCGTTCAACGAGATGGCAGATGGCTTAGCAGGGGTATAGTGTGTCGGTCGACGTAACCAGAGATCAAAGGGAAAATTCTACCCTGTCGGGCGATAAACGATAGGACAGTGGCATATCAATATTCAGGGCGAGCTACAAACTTCAGCCACTCTGTTAACTAGTGACCTCTGTGGAGCGACAACATGATATAGCGTGAAAGGAGTGTATCTCTGTAGGGCGACATGTTTTGTAGTTGAAAATCATATTGCAAGATATTAGGGTAATGGATTCGATAAAGGCCTTTAAAGTATAACGAAGAGGGTACTGGGTATTGTGTGCAAAGGGTATCGAGCTACATGATGACGCAGCACTAGTGTGTGCAAAAGCTGTCGTACGATAATCCTACTGAAAAATCTATTTTTTCCGCCTTTTATATATAGGGGCAGCTAACTCTAACCCGGGTCACAGACCAGAAAAAAGGCATATAATTGGTGACCCTCTTGTCGAGTTCCTTTACGTCTTGTTGGAGGGAGGCGAGGTCTCCAGCGATCGTGCTGGTGTTGCGGGTGATTCCACAGAGGAGAGCGACGATGGTCGATGTCTCGGTGGGGGTGTTGGGGTTGGAGATGATGGCGGCAGCGGAGTTGGAGATGACGGGGTTTCCTTCCTGGTTGGTGATGGAAGAGTCTAGGTGGGAAGAGGTGAGCATCTTGAAGATCTCGAGGGTGGTGAGGGGTTCAGGCATGGTGAAGCTTAAGTGCTAAAGACTTTTGGCTGTGTGTAACGTGGTTGCAACGCAAAATATGGAGGTTTATTTCAAAAACTGAGGACTTAGCGGGGAAGAAGGACGATCTCAGACCTGACTCATTCCACGGATATTATGGTGCGTCTGGATTATTCGCAGGCTAGTTAGAGGACCTGGTACCTGCTGTTACCCCGCTTGACGAAGCTACTTTTACCGCCCGTCCCCATATCCATATGAGGTCGTTTTAATGCCCCGGAGCTTACAAAAGCTAGAATTAAGCCGTATCTCAAGATTAAGAGTTAATTGAGCCAGATTTGGAGATTATACTGATAATTAGCACATTATTAGGGCCGAATAGGGCTCAATTAATGGTCTTTTGGATCGAAGCATGTGCGCAGAAATAGTCATTAGAAAAATCCATAAGCTATTGAGGGTTAGGGTTAGGACTTAGCAGATATCAAACACGCACGCTTTCCGTCCCTACACCTTCACCTCCACACCTTCACCTCCACACCTTCACCTCCATCTCTACACCTCTATCTCTACATCTTCATCTCTACATATCCATCTTTACGGCTTCATCTCTACGGCTTCATCTCTATGGCTTCATCTCTATGGCTTCATCTCGGCAGCCTCTCCATCTCGGCAGCTTCTTCATCTCTACGGCTTCATTCCTATGCCTTCATCTACGGCTTCATTCCCGCTACAATTGAATATCCTATCATCATCCAGACATAAGCTAATCGGTGAATTAGGCGACGAATCCAGTGAATCCAGCACCCAATCCATCAAATCCAGCAAATCCATCACCCAATTTGGCGAATCTAGCCCCCAATTCAGCGAATCAAGCAGCGAATCAAGCACCTTCACCTCTACGCCTTCACCTACACCCCCCCTTTCAAAAATGACCTAATCAGTGAGGTAGGCACCCAATCCAGCAAACCCAGCGAATTCAGTACCCAATCCAGAGAATCCAGCACCCAATCCAGCGAATCCAGTACCTAATCTAGTAAATCCAGTGAATCCAGCACCCAATCAAGCAGCGAACCAAGCAGGCATTACAGGCAGGTAAGCAGGCAGGTAAGCAGGCAGGTACGCAGGCAAGTAC
This sequence comes from Morchella sp. 2018-W16, assembly GCA_024713755.1. NCBI lineage: Eukaryota > Fungi > Ascomycota > Pezizomycetes > Pezizales > Morchellaceae > Morchella > Morchella sp. 2018-W16. The sequence continues at coordinate 2,066 of JAMGYY010000018.1, forward strand.
GGCAGGCAGGCAGGAGAGGTTATTAGCATAGAGTAAATGTACATATTAAATAGAGAAGTAACCGAAAGTTTTATTTGTGAAATTCACCTATGCTAGAAGGAGTGTGAATACTGGCCTACCTGCGCATCTGGGCCTTTCACCGAATAAAATAACTCTTATATAGACATTATCACATATACTAATGCTTAATATATATAACCCTTAGAGAAAACAGGGCGTTTCAAGGACCATATAAAAAATATACGGATTAATACCAAATAATGATTAATTGATGATTACATGAGCGTCAATTAATCCTCATACAGATATGCGGACGGGCGGTAGATGTATGTAGTTAGACTAACTTCTCGCTATGTCTTGTATGTCTTTTTAATATTTAATAGCGTTTGCTAACTAAGACCTCCTGATCCCCGGTAGGCATGCCCGCATAAGTAAATTTTATGGATCACATACATGTAGTATCTATTGGTACTGGATCTCATACATATGCGCCTAAAATTACTACTGCAACTTGCCTGCTTACGTTAATCTGGTGCTTGATTCGCCTGGACCCACCGAGTAGCCCAAGGCTGTATGATCATGGCGATGGTTAATCGGAGGGGTATGGGATGTGGGGACGTTTTAGAGAGGAGAAAAAGGAAGGATGTGATATTCCTTCCCAACCCTAACCCTTCTCCTGTGTACCGTTTTCGATGGCCTTCTTTACATATCTGAAAGAATCTTAACCACCTTGTTTTGGCTATAGCTAGGCATCGAATATCAGATGTTCTTGCGTTATAATACTCATCAGCGCCGGAAATATAAAAACAAATACAGCATCATATGTATGAGGCCCAATGCTAAGCAAATTAAGGCAGTTAGGGCCGAATCTGTCTGCCCTCGTGGCGATTCTCATGTTGCTTTGGGTCTGATTTTAGGCTCACTTGAGCATTTATCACACTTCTCTTTCGATCTTATATTTCTTCTAGTGGTTGTATTAATCACCCTAGCCTCTCATAATTGTAAGGGGTATCATAGCGAGAATTATTCTTCCTTTCCTAGCTTGAATATTCTGGTACTCGATATGCTTGTTATTCATAGTTTTCACCAATTAAAACCAAATATAAGTATATCCCCTACCAGACCCAGCCTGTATTACCGCTAGACCTGGCTCATTTCAGTCCGGCCCGTGTTTATCAACGCCTATATATGAAGTATACTGTTTTTGATATTTGTATGAGGTCATGCTCGGTCACTCGGTCGGTGTTTACCAGAGTATCTATTTTTTTTAAAAGATTCATCTATTTTGCTAATACACTCAACCAGATTCAAGATCCTCCAGGTCGAATTTGAGTATGTACGAGTCATACAATTTTTGTTAGTTATATTGGGTCATGAGTCATCACTCGTTCCTTGGTTACCAAAGCAAATAATTTCTCTTAATTCCATAACTTTACTCATCGAGTAGATCAACATGGTGAAATTTGAGCGTGTAGGAAGTATATAACTTTGTTATGTATGGGTCATGATCGATCACTCGTTCTGTGTTTACCGTAGCAAGAACTTTTCTTTTAATTATGTATGCTCATCCCAGAAGCTATGATACTCGGCTATTTTATTAAAATTCGCGTGTTCTACCTGGTGCGAAAGAATACTATTTAATTATTTTTATGGAGTTGTGGAGGGTCGCTCACCCTGTGTTTACCGAAGCGAGTTTTTTTTTCTTAATCCAGGGGCTAATCCGCGTTCTGTCTGAGCGCGAAGGGAGGACACTATTTGAGCTATTTTCATGAGGTTATGGGCGGTCACTCACTCCCTGTTTACCGAAGCAAATCCTTCAAAATTAGGCACTGGGCGCAGGGAGCCTGTTTCTGAGCGTAGGAATTAAGCACATTGTTTCCGATATTTATGAGGTCATGGTTGATCACTCGTTCTGTGGTTACGCAGGAAAGGTTTCTTTTCTTAACTCAATAGTTGTGTTCAACCTGAAAGTCAAGTCACTCTGCTTAGCTCTAGATCTACTATATCTAGTTTGGGCGCATAGGAAGCAAATAATCTTTGGTATTTGTGCTTGGTCATGAACGATCACTCGTTCTGTGGTCAGTTTGGAATTTTGAAATACGAATAACGAGATATATATATTCAGGAAATCTATAATGGACTTTGTTACTACTTTAACATTTACTACAGAGAACATGTATTGTATCGGCATATAAGACACGTGTACCCGATATAAGCCTTAACTGTGTTCAAATTACAACACGGAAAAGCATTTTTTTAAATTCATTAACTGTGTGCAGTGCGAATTGACACACTCCGCTGCTGGTTGTAGGTCCGCATGTTCAATTTTGATTCCGGGTGCTGGGTAAATCCTCCCTATTAAGTTAGGAAAGAAACCCGCGGATAATATCCTGGGCTATAACCCCTTTATGATTTGGATCTGTGACTTTACCCGCCTTCGGGTGTACGGTAGTTTTTGCTATATCAACCTAAATATCTCATTAGCTTACTCTTACTCTGGATTGTTCTACCTCGGCTCACCGCCCCATCTCTTCACCCAAGCCGTATTCCAATCTGTAAAACCTCCCCAGACGCGCTAGATCCACTGTGTTTACACCTGTAAGCACAACTCCACTATTGACCAACATAGATATATAATGATTAAACACGGGTCTGGTTAGCAATGGTACAAGGGCATCAATGCGAGTATCTTCGTTACCCAAAGCATACTGATACCTCAGCTCAGCCAAACTCAAAAATCGGAAAACGAAATGGTATAGCCTTATCAACCTGGTCCCACGAGACCTCTTAAATCCGCATGCGGCTTTCTCGGTCACCATTTGCGTGAGGCTGGGAACCCGCTGCCTGCATGTCTCCTGAAGGCCGTAAAGGTTTTAACGGAAAAGAGGTACCATAAAATTCGAGCAGTTATCCTTCAAATACGCGGGGACCCGAGGTGGGCAAGGATCGATAAGTTTATTCTCGAGGAAACGGGAGAGGAGTGCGTCCAGTTCTATAATGAAAATAACTTTAGTCTTAGCCCGTTAGGTCTATTATCGGGTTTAGATTTGCTGCCTCTATATTTCCAGCTATACCCGAACGCGGTCGAAAAAGAGGAGCTGATGGCAGTGTTCCACGACGTGGTCCGTGGCGGGTCGGTATCCGCGGTAAGAGCATTGCTGGATCGCGGTTGTGAAATCAAGTCCCGGGCTTCTGATGGATTTCTTCTGCTTAGGACTGCAGTCTTTTCTGGGAGTGAGCCGATGGTCTTGTTTCTGCTTCAGGAGGGAGCGGATGGCCGCTTCGGGGGTATAGAGCAATCTCTTCTCCATAACGCCGCAGCACATGGGAATGCGGCAGTTGTCAAGGTGCTCCTAGAATACGGCGCGGACCCTAGAAGTGTCTCGAGGTATAGTGACGCTCTCTGTATCGCGGTGGATGAAAAAAATGCGGGGGTAGTCCAAGCCCTCGTGGACGGCGGTAGCAACGTCAATGAGTTAAGTTTTACTGGTGACACTCGTCGTGGCGACGTAGAGATTGTCAAGACCGGTCCCCTCTATTGGGCCGCTGCTACTGAGTCCGAGAGATCGCCGAGAGTAGTCGAAGCCCTCCTGGATCCCGAAATAAGGCTCAAGGGTTGCGGCTCCGCTCTCTGGGTTGCGGCTACCCGGGGCAATCCAGAGACAGTACAAATACTTCTAGACGCTGGTGCCAAGGTCGACGATATGGATCTCGACCTGTTGAGTTCCAAGAGTTACGTGCTCAAGCAGGTGGCTTCGCGGGGCTTGGTCAACTTTGTAAAAGCACTTCTCGATTCCGGCGCAGATGTTGAGGCTATTAGTATCGCTCTCTACGCCGCGGTTTTCGATAGTGGGTCGGTGGAGACAGTCCAAATGCTTATCGATGCCGGCGCTGATGTCAATTACAATATCCCCAGATCAGATGAGCGCAACCCCGCCCTCTCGTGCGCGGCGCTCCGGGGCCGTACAGAGATAGTTCAACTACTTCGTGCTTCCGGCGCCCACGATAATATTAATGGGGAGTACTACGGCCCAACACTCTCCTACGCGGCTCGCTGGAACGATATGGAGATGGCAAAAGGGCCTCTGGGTGTTGGCGAAGATGTGAATGTCCCTGTTCAAGAATACGTAGACGCTTTCTACATCGCAGCTGGCAAGGGCCATACGGAGATTGTCAAAACGCTGTGATATAAGAACATTCGGCGTCCTTCTGGACGCTGGCGAAGATTTTAATATCCCAAGTGGGGCGGCGTACGGTACCGCCCTCTATGCTGCAGTTGCCAGCGATATCTGCCATGATATCTGCATTGACCGCTGTAATTTGGGAGATGACCATCGCGGGATAATAGACATTCTTATAGAGGTCGGCGCCGATGTCAATGCAGAAGGGGGAGAGCACAGTAGCGCTCTTTACGCTGCGATTCGCTACGGGAAAAAAGTGATAGTCAAAATGCTTCTGAGGGCTGGCGCCGATGTCAAAACCCAAGTCGGCAAGCACGGCACCGCTCTCCAATTAGCTGCTCGCAATGGGCATTCAGAGATGGTTAAAACCCTTATCGACGCTGGCGCCGACGAAGAAATGTCTGGTTAGCTCCCACAGGGAAACCGCTTGGGCCGGGCCGTGTGGCAGAAGGTATCTCCAATGTCCAAGAGTTTCAGGATCAATATTTCATTACGGCGGAAACCCAGGATGGAAACAGTCGCTGTGACCGATTTCCCAATTTTACTCTGATATGTTTCAGGGAGCGTTTTTACTTATTTATTATGTTTATGAGTCTTTGATTATTTGCTGGGGATTTTGTAACTACATATAGTTTGACGGTTTCGCCGGGTGGTGAAGTTTAGGTAGAATGAAAACGACACGAGTATGGTTTAATCTTCCACCACACAATTTGATACAAATCCCCCAAGCGCACGACTACGAAGTGAGGTTCGTCAAGACTGGGCCCTACCGTAATGCCACCGGTGCGGGCGCGGGCGCCGGAGGCCACGGGGCGGGGACGGGTCTGGGGCCGTGGGGTACCCACACCACCACCACCGCCACCACCAAAATCAAGCTGCCACCTGGGATTGACAGTTCTGAGGCGCCTGGGAACAACTGCCATGACATGCTGGCGCGTGGGGCCCAATACCACACAATCGGTCCTAGTAATAACCATATATGATATTCTCCATAGAAATCTTAGCGTAGCATAGTAGTGGTATGGACACCTGGTGCAGGCAGCAAAGAGCTCTGCCAGTCCCCACCCACGCCGCCTTTGGCAGACGACAGTCTCCCTACGCCGGACACCCCCCGTACGAGACTTTGACCGCTTTAGCCCTAAATCTAGCCCTAACCCAGTGTTAGCGGTAGACATTCTTTTTATAGAGGTAGCAAGTAGGAAGGCAGGCAGGTAGGAAAGGAAGAGGTGATTAACGAGTGCATACAGAGCGGAAACATGGGCCACTTATCTCTCTCCTATAGCAATATGTATTCGCAGTGGGCATTCGAAATCTGCAGTCACTTAGACTAAGGGTAAACCAAAAGAACTCGAGGACAGACTACGGCGAAGAACGGACAGACCACGGCGCACTACGGACCAGCGGCCGCGCACCAAATTTCAGCGCGGGCCCAGCACCCTTCGTGGTTGTGAGGTGGCACACTGCTAGTAAATGGTACTGAATATTGTTATTGAGCGCTTCTTGTTCCCTCCGGAGCAACCCTAACCCCCATATCATTTGGATAAATAGTGTTACCGGTTTAACTATGTTGGAAAAGGTGGTTAAATAGTATGGCACTGAGGTCCTAGTTGTATGGTTGGTACAATGTGGGGAATTTTAATACTAGTTTGTACCATTGCAAACTTTGACTGCGGAAATAACGGGAAAATATTTATTCAATCAAAATCATAAGTATTCTAAACATCGTGCCCCCATATTTTCAGCATGTCTGATAAGCAAAATCCCGCTCAATGTATTGACAGCTAGCGCACCGAGAGTGATAACCCGCTGACCTTTGTGTCTCTACTATCTCTGTTATACTTAATGAGAGCATCAGCGACATCCTAATTCCCGCCCGCCAAAGCTCCATGGAGTGTGCTTTCTCACCTACCCTTTACTATCTGGCTAGGATCTTAGCGACCTCTTCATGCCCACCTGCCCGAGCGCATTGCAGCGAGGTCATTTTCCGCCGGTTCCGGACTCGGATATCTGCCCCCGTCCTGGACTTTGATATCTGCCCCGTGGCTGAGGAGGAGCTCAACGACGTCCTTATGCCCGCCATCCGAGGCAAAATGAAGGGCGGTCTTCTCCCACCAGTCTTGGGCTTTGATATCTGCCCCGCGGCTGAGGAGGAGCTCAACGACGTCCTTATGCCCGCCATCCGAGGCCAAATGAAGTGCGGTCTTCTTGTGCTCGGCTTGTACTTTGATATCTGCCCCGCGGCTGAGGAGGAGCTCAACGACGCCCTTATGCCCGCCCTCCGAAGCTAAATGCAGGGCGGTCTTCCCCGTCCAGTCCCGGACTTTAATATCTACCCCGCGGCTGAGGAGGAGCTCAACGACGTCCTTATGCCCGCCCTTCGAGGCTAAATGAAGGGCGCTCTTCTCCCATAAGCCTTGGGCTTTGACATCTGCCCCGCGGCTGAGGAGGAGCTCAATTACGCCCTTATGCCCGCCCTCCGAAGCTAAATGCAGGGCGGTCTTCCCCGTCCAGTCCCGGACTTTGAAATCTGCCCCGCGGCTGAGGAGGAGCTCAACGAGGTCCTTATGCCCGCCCGCCGAGGCCAAATGAAGGGCGGTCTTCTTGTGCTCGGCTTGTACTTTGATATCTGCCCCGCGGCTGAGGAGGAGCTCAACGACGTCCTTATGCCCGCCCGCCGAGGCCAAATGAAGGGCGGTCCCCTCCCAGCACTGCGCTTTGACATCTGCCCCGCGGCTGAGGAGGAGCTCAACGACGTCCTTATGCCCGCCCTCCGAGGCCAAATGAAGGGCGGTCTTCTCCTGCTCATCTTGGACTTTGACATCTGCCCCGCGGCTGAGGAGGAGCTCAACGACGTCCTTATGCCCGCCCTCCGAGGCCAAATGAAGTGCGGTCTTCTTCTGCTCATCTTGGACTTTGACATCTGCCCCGCGGCTGAGGAGGAGCTCAACGAGGTCCTTATGCCCGCCCGCCGAGGCCAAATGAAGGGCGGTCTTCTTGTGCTCGGCTTGTACTTTGATATCTGCCCCGCGGCTGAGGAGGAGCTCAACGACGTCCTTATGCCCGCCCGCCGAGGCCAAATGAAGGGCGGTCTTCTCCCAGCACTGCGCTTTGACATCTGCCCCGCGGCTGAGGAGGAGCTCAACGACGTCCTTATGCCCGCCCTCCGAGGCCAAATGAAGGGCGGTCTTCTCCTGCTCATCTTGGACTTTGACATCTGCCCCGCGGCTGAGGAGGAGCTCAACGACGTCCTTATGCCCGCCCGCCGAAGCGAAATGAAGGGCGGTCTTCCCCACCTGGTCCTGGACTTTGACATCTTCCCCGCGGCTGAGAAGGAGCTCAACGACGTCCTTATGCCCGCCCGCCGAAGCGAAATGAAGGGCGGTCTTCCCCACCTGGTCCTGGACTTTGACATCTTCCCCGCGGCTGAGAAGGAGCTCAACGACGCCCTTATGCCCGCCCGCCGAAGCGAAATGAAGGGCGGTCTTCCCCACCTGGTCCTGGACTTTGACATCTTCCCCGCGGCTGAGGAGGAGCTCAACGACGTCCTTATGCCCGCCCGCCGAAGCGAAATGAAGGGCGGTCTTCCTCCGCTCGTCCTGGAATTTGACCTCTGTCCCGCAGTTGACCAGTATCTCAACGACGTCCGTATACCCGCCGGCTGAAGCGCAATGAAGGGCGGTCGTGTACCGGTTGTCCCTGGCGTTGACATCTGCCCCGTGGCTGAGCAAGATTTCAACGATATGTTTATTCCCGCGCGCCGAAGCGGGGTGGAGTGCGGTTGCACCCTGGTTGTCCCTGGTTTCAATATCGGCTCCATGGCCCAGCAGGACCTCAACTACCTCCCGGTGTCCACTCCTAGAGGAGTGATGGAGTGCGGTGTCACCTGAATCCAGGTCCTGGGCGTTAATATTCGCCCCAAGCTTTAGGAGTGCCTGAACTGCGGACCCACGCTGGCGCCTGAGACTGGAAGCTATCGGGGTTCTCTCGATCTCAGCCCTATCCTTAGATCCGATATCGTCACAGAGTACAAGCACCATCTTCTCACCCCCTAATCCTGAAGCAAGATGAAGTGCATTCTTGCCAGAACTCCATGCCGAGTTGATATCTGACCCGTTTTGACCCAGCAGCTTAAACAGAGCCCAATCTTCATCCACCATTGCCTTCTGGATGCGAGTTTGACCCATCTGATCCTTGGCATCTGCGTTACCTCCGCACTGCAGCCACAACCTCAGGAGCGTTAACCTGTCAAGCACCTCCTCAGGGCTATTCCTATTCGAAGAATCCGCTGCGAGCAGAGGGTAGGCCGCGCTCATTTCCAGAACGATGTTCCACGGTATGTAGTTGGCAATGCTCTTTGCAGTCTCCACATCGCTCTGCTTCAGGGCAACCTTGAGGGCTTCCGCGAAAGCTGTCGTGAGGAAGGCTGGTACGGGCGTGCTAGGTTCCAGGATGTCAACCGGGCGAGGTGTCGTGTACCAAGTTGGGTTATAGAGCTCTTGCGGAGAGATAGGTAACGAATAAACAGCATAGTTTGATACTTCAGAAAGGCTAATACCTGAGAGTACCGACCATGATTGTTGGATTGGTGGGGCAGATCCTTGTCCTGTTGCCGGCCTGGGCCTTCCTACGCGCTCGAATAGTGCTCGCCTGTATACCCGACTATTCTTGAGGGTGACTGAAAAGCTAGTCCGGACCGAAGAGGAGGAAAGCACACTTCGCATTGTCATCACACTCCCTGTAGTGCTGGCCCCTGTGATGCTGGCCCCTGATGATAAGGCGGACCCAGCTGAGACTGAGCCAAGCCTACGTGCCATTTCGGCATTAATGCGTACCAGCTCTTCTACTTTTTTCTGCAGCTCATGCATTCCATTCAAAGCCTCATCTTGCGATCCGCTGCATCCCCATTCCATGCCTCAGCGTTTGCATCTATACCTGCATGTCAAAAATCCCGGGACAAGCCCCCGCAGCAACTCGCGGTTGCGTTGTCCCGGGACTTTTGAACAAGAACTATACATAAGGGTTGTGAAGCTGGGGGAGAGAGCGGGCGCGAGGGGTAGTAGGTAGTATCATGCATACCTGGTGAGAATGAGGAGCATGGAACATATAGTGCCCTTGTGGTTTTGTAGTCGTTGGACAAGGTCCACAAAACTAGACTTTGCCATTGTCCACCACACCCGCGCGAGCGCCCCTGACCTTGACTGTAGGCGTTTGGCTTCCCTTTCGAGCTCCGAAAACGTGAGCACACATCCCAATAGCACTGCCCCAACTTGATCCAGGTCGATCATGGATGCTCGGGCAACATTCATCGACTGCGAGTTAACGTATGTTTGTAGTTGGAAGAGAATAAGTCTGAAGTGATGTATTTCATCATGGACCGTCTGTGCATAGTCATAGGCTTCTTTGAGTGCCGAAAATAGCTTGATTACCTCGATGGAGGCGGTTAATAATCCGGTGATGGATGCGGCGACTGAAAGGGGATCCATGGTGTTGAGCTTGTAGTCTCTAGCTTATCGACAACATGCTGAGATGATATCCGGTGCGTTGTCGCCGCTGCATTACATAACCTAGGCAGAGACATGTGTAAGTTAGGTCCAATCAGACATACTGGACCGGTACTTATCCCTAACCCCCGACCTCGTAGTATGTGCGACTGTACATACCTTGGCGCAAATGGAGCTATGTAGCTCTATATTTTCATTACCTGATTGGCTAGGCGACAGTCATCCTGGAAATACAGAAACCCAAGACAAAGGAAACCAGCCTGAGGACCAGACTAAGCTACGTTGTACACCATGATATAGTCCTGGTTAGCTACACGCCCGTCACTGCAGACCATTCCCCCATATAAGAGCGTAGTTGTCGCATCGATATCATGGAACTATTGCGGTTAAAGATGAAACAAGATTTGAGGTTGATGTCATTGGAATTTGATTGTGGTCGGGGAGCAAGGAGAGCAACTGCTGTTAGGTACATATGTATGTAGTTACGAATGAAGACCAGAGCCTTGAACCGCACAGCAATGTCTTATCGATAAGACTACCCCACATACACTATCCCTGCATGAACCGAAATGCGGGGTAATAAAATAACTAGCACCCCGCCAACCCTGGGGCCGATCATGCGGATCACTCCCCCCCCCCCCCACCCCTCCCCCAACTAGGCATTCCGACCGCGAGCGTGGATGCCTATATCATAGCCTTGGTGAGGTGAAAAACAGAAATTCATTTATCAAGTATTTCATACATGCGTGCAACCCAAAGGTTATGGCCCGTCTGTCATGGGCAGCGTAACCTTTTCCAGAAATAAAGTCCCTGACTTCCTCAACGCTGGCCAACCTGGCGCGCTCACTGTCTCGAGCCTCATCATTCACTAGGCAAGCAAATTCCTCCCCAAGAAATGAGGAAAATAACAATTGCCACTCAGCGGCGGCGGGTGCCGTTGTGGCCCTTCTCCTAGCAGAGAGTGTGTCTGTGCTGAAAGCGGTGTCTGCGTTAAAGGGGGTGTCTGCAGCTATGATAGAATCTTCTCCCTCTTCATAGGACAACTCATTGTCATATCGGCTTGGTTCGGCTTCGGGCTCGGCGGGGGATTTGTTGTCATTGTGAACGAGCCCATGAAGGGGTTGGAAAGGGGCTGAGTTGGACTGGAAATAGGACTACTCTCATAATTAGAGTGTCAAAGCCGTCCATTTAGAGTCCCTGGTATCTTACTTATGGCTACACGCATAGGTGAGTGTCAAAAATATACCTCCAGAGAGGACCGCATAGAAGAGACACCTATAGTATGAGAATATACCTCCAGGAGGAAAAATCGTGTAGAAGAGACTACTACCTCCCCCGTACCGTGCCGTAACCGATAGCTCCGCTATGCTTACACCACACCTGCAGATGATTTGTTACGTCAGTATACTGCGTACCTTTGTTCATATTTCTCCCTCTGCAGCCCACCTCCATCTGCCTACACGTCCAGACCCCCCCCCCCCCCCACAAACCTCCCGAGCTACTACCGGCTCTGATCCAGCTCTTTCTCACCGCTGCTGGGAAAGCCCTCCTGCCAACATGCAATCTACCGTAACCCGTATACGCCCTACTGCCAGAACCCCCGCGCTTCGCCTTACTCCGTACCTCCTCCGGCAGCGTCCTAACACTCGTGGATACCGTTCTACTACTAGATCGTGCATTAGTTTCTCCCTCCTTGTATACCCTCTCCTGTCGGCCTGGGGTGTTAACCCCGCGCCATGATCGTGGGTGCTGCAGAATCTCATCAGTCCAACCCCCCCAGGTCCACTAGCAGCGACCACCCCTCCACCCCTCCCCCCGCGCGCCCAGCAGCACAAAACCGCTCAAACCACAGGCGCCGGCGATGCAGTTATATCCATTCTCGAGAAGTCGAATCTTTGTCGAGCAAAGAGTAGCTGCTGTGGTTGTCGGTGATACTTGCCGAGTACGGGTACCAGTAGCAGCGAGCGAACGAGGGGCTGGATGGTGCGGGGCACTCGTGCATGTGTGTGGGAGATGAGGCTTGGCAATGTGGCGGTGGCTGGGTTAGGGGACCAAACGAAGGGATAACATCTCCCAACAAACATTGCGTTTTGTCCACCCGCGTGTACGCAATGTAGAAACCGGAGAGGATGATACCGAGAGCCTCGCGACAAAGCATTGTCTTGTCAGTGCTGCTATTAGTCACTGTCTCGAGCGATGGCATCCGGGGTGGCGTTTCCGACTGTATGGTTCGACTTCCCACTCCACTGTCACTAGAACAGATATTGACTGGTTAGGAAAACCGGTTCATTCCTTCTTAGTTTTAGTTGCCCCTCTGAGGGGTGTATTCCGGTAGAGGTAAAAGGCGTCTATGTGGCTAGTGTGGTGGAGAGACGATGTGTCATCTATCAGAAGGTATAAGGGAGTGGGTTGTTAGTCCTCGAAGACTTGTTCTTTACCAGACTCTTTGTGACTCGATAGACGGAGACAGCAAAAAGCCAGGCGTTTATCCTGTCCAGCGTATTTACTTTGACTTGAGATGTCTCTCAACATTAATGCTCGCCAGTTGCTTTTCCGTAGAGGCATATGTTACGGCGTCCATCATTCTCGCCGGTTTTGGAGTACCGCACAGGCAAGTCTTTAATCTTAGAAGCCCCACCGGAGGCTCAGTTAGATATACTAACCCGGTAGATCCGCAGCGGAGAGCCACCGACGAGCTCTTAGGAGCACCTTGTGAAAAGTTAGGAGCAGCTAGTGAAAAGCTGCAAGGGATTAAAGTCCACACCGATGCAGAAATATTCAGTATTGTGGAGACTGTAAGGATTCGGTCGCAATCATTTCGGCAAGTGCTAACTTGTCCTAAAAGTGCCTTGGGAAAACTGACGCTGCCATCCAAGGAATTGAAGGATGGATAAAGTACATCATAACCTTTGGTGTAGGGACGGTTACCCTTGGATTAGGAGCGGTACATTCTCTAGCAGATTCTATGTAGTTTTCTGAGTTACTCAGCTAACACAACATATCTACAGTTAGCTCTCAAAGTTATGTATTACGACGTCGAAGCAAACAAGGAAATGCGTTTGCACATTGAGAAAGTCGTCAACGCGGCGAGTGAAAGATCGAATTTAGAGATGGAGCTCTCTACTAAGCGCCATATTGACGATGCGGGAGAAAAAACAAGATTTGAAATCGAGCGCCAGATTGATGATGCGGGAGAAAAAACGAGGCTTGAAATGGAGAACGTTAGGCTTGCTATGGAACTCTCTACTAAGCGCCAGATTGATGATGCGGGAGAAAAAACGAGGCTTGAAATGGAGAACGTTAGGCTTGCTATGGAACTCTCTACTAAGCGCCAGATTGATGATGCTTTCAATGGAATTAGCGCGATGATTAGAGGTGAAGTTCATAATCATATAAGGATTAGAGATGGTGAGGAAGGCAAGTGAACCGGATTTTACTTTTTTTCCGACAATGGGTTTTCTTTGTATAGGGGTAGAATGGTTCGAGACTACATGTACCTATTAAAAGGTTTCAATCGGAGTTTGCTTATAATGGGAGAAAACTGCGCTAAAGAAGTTTAATGGAGCTTGAGCACAGTGTTACTTTTCTTTTGTTTTTATTTTAATTGAATGGAGCCCAGAAAATTTACTGACAGACTAATGGATAGCTCAACTTACGGTACGGGGTGTCAACTTGAATTCTCATTGGCAGTGACCGACCTTTAGCTCAAAAGAAGCAAGGTTTAGGGCCTGGACTCGAGCCCCCCTCACCCCCGGGCCCAACCTCCCGACTTGGAGAGTGAGCTGCATGTTTATGCTCGCTGTGGTTCGATGGTTACTGGATTCTTTTGGCCCTTTTGGAACTTTGACTATACATGTCGACTAATTGCCGACTCTCCCACTGGGGGGCAAGAGAGGCGGAGAACTACAAGGTGTGTTGTACATCGATATAATCAAGTATATTATGAGTGGGGGCCTCGTTAGCATGCGCTAGACATACCCTGTAGTAAAATTTCGGGAACATAGGTTTTGGGGTGGGGAGCTTGTCTACCTTTACTCCACTTCGGGCCGTTGAGAAAGGGTAGCTTCTCCTCTATCCTTCCTGGCCACGCGGGCCACTTTAGCCCGCTGGCTTGTTTCCGTAGCTTCGGCATTGAGCTGAGCCTGCTGGGTGGGCTTGATGACCCGACCCCTAAAGGAAACTCTAAGACTTAGTCCCTAAGGGCCGGGGATAAAGTAAGGAGAGGGGGTACCCCTCTAACAGAAACCTCCCCCCCACCCCCCGGTTACATAAAAAGGCTCGGCGCTTTTCTGAATTGACAAGGGGGGTAAATTTTTTCCCTGCAGAGGCTTTTTTTCCCTGCGGAAACTTCCCCACGGGAGCTTTCTCCTGCGGGAGCCTCACCTCGTTGTCCTCTTCACCCTCCTCCTCTTCCTCCTCTCCCTCTTTCCCTTTCCCGTTTACCATCTAGGGCGACCCTGCGGGCGCTTCTTCTTCAACTGTCCTCAACCTAGGCGCCAATTGGGACGGCCCGGCGGGAGCTTTGACTTTACCCTTCAGGGAAGGCGAGGCTCTCGGTGAAGATTTCGGGATCGCCTTTGGCGTTGCCTTCGGGGTTGTCTTCGAGGTTGTCTTCGGGGGCCTTCCGCGTTCATTTGTGTATCGGCGGCGCCCCCTTTGCTCACGGCTGGTGGGGCAGCATCTTAGGGCATCCGAGATATCAATTGAAACATTAGTATTGCGCGACGGAGAAGGGGGGGGGGGGGTGAATATATGCCTTCTAAACGTAGCGTTCTGTGATATTGGGTTGCTGGCCCTGATTCATTTGTCAACTGTCTACCCAAATAGGGATGTATCTATAATCTAACCTACCGTATTAATTCGAACGAACGGCCGGTCGCACAAGACGTTTGTATACGCCCCCCCAATCCCCCCTGAAAAGGCAACTTCGACGTCTTGTGTGACCGGCCGTTCATTCGAATTAATACGGTAGGCTTCCTCTTCATCTGGATCATTGATCCACTCGTCACCTACATCTGGCCCGATAGTCACGATTCCCTTCTTCGCGGATTGGATGAAACCATACCACTCGCTCTCGTAGCAGAGGGGGGTCCATTTCGTCACGTTATGTTTCTTGAACCACATAGACCGGTCGGCCGGGAGCTTCATATATCTTCCTATATACTTGACGAAACCTAAGTATCCCATAGAGGGGTTAACATCTATCTCATCTCCGTTGAGTACCTTAACCTTCAGGCTCACGGAGATTGTCGGGGTAATGGGGATACTGTCCTCGAGTGTACTTGAATCATCCTCTGTGGTAGTTGCGGATACCTGTATATGGGCTTCTGGATCTGGGATTTCCAGTATTTCCGCTGTATGGAGGTTGCCGCTGAGTCGGTGATTGTTACGAACCTTGGGGTCCCCTGCACCTCTGCTACTAATACTATTGCTGTCGCCATGAGCCTCGTCATCCGGATCGGAATTCTCTAGCTGCTTACTTTGCTTCCTCTGTGTGAGGGGGGGGGTTGATCCTCCTGCGTCTGGTGCTGGGTCCAGCCAAACCGTTGATAATCTGGAGTTGATCCGCTATAGCAGCATCAACGTGAGGGTCCCTGTTGGAGCCTTGAGTGCTTTGAGGCGGTCGTTTGTTCGTAGCCGGTAGCCTATTTTGTGCTAGTTTAGCCGCTAGTTGAGTCACTAGACGTCATGGCTTCGATTGCTAATGATAACTATGACAATACTCAGCAATCGTTGAGTATTATCCTCATAGTGTTTCGTCGGGAAGTCGAGTGTAGTGTGTCCCAGCTCGAGAATCAAAGTGCTCACAATTTTACGCCGACCCCAGTTCGATTGCGAGGATGTGGGCAGCCCATTCGGTACGCCAACTTCTCTGAATTCGTAAGATCACGCCACAGTTTGAACGTCCAATGGGATGGAATCCTCTCTCGGTATAGGAGATATGCCTTCCATGGCGGTCATGAGGCCAATCGTCGGGCACCACAAAGGGGGGGTCATACATAACGACCCTTGCAATTTCTTGTGGGGTTGGATTTCTACGCACAATGGGGGCAGGTGCTCTGCGTCTTTCCCATCCCACATCACCGACGAATGAGACTGGTTCCATGTGGATATTATCTGTGTGTAGAGGGTCGTTGATGAAATCCTGTTTGGGACAACCTTACAAACTACTATCAGGTGTAGTCGGATTTGTAGATGGGTCGATTGAATCAGGAGATTGGGGATCAAGGTGACCTCATCAAACACCAATTAACTCCGGAGATTTCTCGGAATAGAAAGACACTTGAGATGCTTGTGAATCATCTTCTTCTTGGTCTGGATCGGGAGTTGTAATTTTATGTGTACCAGGCTTCTTTGCCGGTCGGAGGGCCTATTTCTCTGGAATCCGTAATGACGAAGATGCCTCCTGTAGCTGGCGAGTATAATATTCCTGGTCCTTCTCATCTGTCTTTTATAATAGAGATTAGTTGATGATAGAATGTACGAGATGAAGATTGATTCACCCGGATGTCCAGCTGGGGGTTTAGGCAGCTCGGGCCCATGTTTGATGGCATTAGCCTTCTCTCACTCATACACGGCGTACCGCATCTTCTGAACACCCTCCAGAATCACCATCGATGGCTAGATGGTGTATAGAAAAGGAATTAGTTAGGGCGTGGTGAATCTGAGCGAATCATACGTACAATTGGAGGGGAATCTGCCACCTAAACAGTAAACGAGCGGATAGGATTCAGGCAGCACTTCCAGCTCCATGGTTGTCGAGGCTGGAGGTTCTCGCCAATGCATATGGAAATATACAAATGAGGCACGCCAAAATAGTTGGGCTGCTGTCGGAGGCGGGTGCGGATATAGCTTTGCGCATTGGAGGGTGTACCCTTACTGCCCTGTATGTCGTTGCTGCTGCGTTAGGCTATGTGGAGGAGCTAAAGATGTTGATTGAACGCCGGGCGATATGTGTAACCTTATCTTGGATCCTCGGCTAAAAGCTTAACTCTGCAACTAACCTCCTACCCCTTACATCATGTAGTCTCAACCCACCCAAATCAATCGACACTCTATCCCCCACATTACCATATACACATCTCTTTCAAGATTTGTTTATCTCTCATTGCAGATCCACTCCGTGCTCCAGCATCTTCTTGACAACCTCATAATGGTTAAACTCTACCGCATGCACGAAAGCTGCACCCTTCTCGATTTCGCGGGCACCATGATCGAACATGCATCTGATCAGTCTCTCCTGGCCGTGCATCATCATCCCGCGGAAAGAGCAGATGCTATCTCCACGATCAACTCAGCTCTGTCCGCCGCCCACCCCCAGCAGCCTGAACGAGCAGAGGCTGTTCCTGCTAAAGCGCGACCCAACCATGATCCCGTTGTGCTTGCCCAGCGCCTTGATGCTTTGCGACCCCTTGCATACGTGGGCTCTTGGCTCGGCATTGACTTGGCTAGAGTTTCTTCGTTGTAGGTCTCATCTGGGGGGCTGTAGAGCTTATGATGGCGTCTGTATGGTTCGGCGATGAACACAGTTATGTCGAGCGCACTCCCCATCAGCGGGCGTACTGGGCGACTATTTCCGGTAGCGGCACACCGGTGGAGCACAGCTGCTAGTACCTCGTATTTGCGTTGAGTGCTTGCGAAACGATCGAGAAGTGGGGTGGAGGCGGCGCGGTTGACGCAGATGAGGGATCCTAGGTCCGAGTGACCACCTTTTTTCGAGACGTAGAAGGGTAAGTGGCCTAATCGCCATTGTCGGGAAGCTCTAAAAAATAGTCCCCAATGAGAGCTAGGAACCCGGTGGGCAACAAAAGCAACTTTGTCGCAGGTGATTCTTTAAAATATACCCTGGGTTCCTCAAAGTGATGCAACAGCTACGAACAACCATTTCGTAGCTACTGAGTCCACTATGCCCACAGGCTGGAGATACATGTAATTTAATATCGAATTGTGTCTGACAGCGCTGTATAATAATACGTCAAAATAAAAATGGAAAAAGTTAACTGGGTCTAGCTTTGAGATTGGTCGCAACACTGGAGCATTGAGCTCGTAATTGCATCACTTTAAGGACTTTCTGGGGTACAATATAAGAATAATAAAGAAAGAAAGAAAAATCAATAACCACAAACAAATCCCCCCGGTACCCCCACCTTCAATTCCATCACAATGCCTCCCCTCCTGAATGCAACTCCAACGCCTCAGCAGCTAACCTATCCGCCTCCTTATTCATACTCCTATCCACACGCCAGAACTTAACCTCAATCCCTTCCTCCCCCAACTCATCAATCCTCTCATTCAACATCTTTAACAATCCCCCATTCTCCACCTTCTTCCCCTTACACGTCTTGAACCCATTCTTCTGCCACTTCCAAATATATTCACACATACTCTTCGCCACATAATCCGAGTCCGTAACTAGCACAACCTCCATCAAACCCATGTTTTTCCACACTTCATTCAGAACCTCCAAGGCTTTCAACGCTGCTACAATTTCCGCGACTTGACTTGTTTGCTTCTGACCACAATCGACAAGGCCCTTGGTGTTATATTTCGATCCATCTCCAAAGAAAACTCCGTATCCAGCTCTAGCTGTAGCTTTCCCGTTATCTCGACACGCACCATCGATGAATATTGCGATCGTAGACAACATCGCTTCCAGTTCAGTAGGTGTGTACACGGTACTATATAACGTGTGTGAAACATGGTTCGTTGGATCATAACGAATTAACGTTGCTGGAGTGGCCGGACCGGTCCAAGCGGTAGATAACAAAGGATCGAAATATCGTCCATTAACAACAGGATCAACACTGCCTTTAAAGACGCCGCCAGATGGTATATGTACCCTAGTTCCGTTGTGGTCTGTAGTTACCGAGGCGCCAGGAGGGCAGTTTTGCAATGCAATGATGTGTTCAAGGGGAAATCCTTTTCTAAGCATCCACTCGTAGGACATTTTCGCATTAATATCAATTATCGCAACCGTACTCCCGTAGATATTCGTGTTCAATCGCTGGTTGCTGAATCGAAAGGTTGACGCCTTATCGAATGTAGGGCCGAATGGACTTTGTCCTCTTATATTATTTCTGTTGCCACATCTCCCCTCAAGTCAGGCCACCAGCGTTATTACCTACTCGCACTGATTACATGTGTAACACCCCGCCACAACCCTCCCCGCTCTTCCCAGATTTCAATCAAAGACAGTTCTACCCCCTTCTATGCAGCCTCACCATACGACAAATCACTAAACCCGACCTCTACCTTAATCATAGATTCTCACTCGCCCGCAATATTGTATGTAAGTACACCGAATACCAACCCGCGCCGAGCCTATAAACGCTTTGGAATTTGGGGTAGAGTTAGTGGGAGTACTGTTCCATCTTAAAATACCATTGTCTGGAGCACTCCTGTAGTGTAGAGCTATTCCTATCTATATATAAGGTCCTACTACATAGTTGCTTTTTAGCCCCGCCACCCTAAGTTTTCGCCTTGGATTTTCACTATGGCGGAGCTGTACTCCCACCCCCAAAATGCTATTGGGCGATGGCCACTAAATCCAAGTGATGGCAACCGAGAAAGGACCCGTATTTCCTTAGATTAAGGTGGATATGTACAGCAGTGGGTAATAAGTCATCGGATGGAACGCCACCAGAATGCGCGTTTGCGGGCAAAATTCTGGTTAGGTCATCCGAAGACTTATTACCCACCGCTGTACTCCCGCTCACCCTCTAAGTAGATCCGCCATACCTCACTTGTGCTCGTTGCACAATATGCTCTTCTATGTTGGGGTTGCGTTGCACATAGTACGCAATTGCCTACTAGTAAATTGTGCAGCTGGTATTTAGCAAAGTGCGGGGTGGGTTTGGTCTGGCTTTATTAACAGGTCTATCTCTCTGTTCAGGTGGTGGGTCTTCCATATAAACCTGGGTTAATGATAGTCTATTGTAATTACAATTCGCGCTAGATTCTGCAATTTGCGCGGTTAGTTTGTTGTGTAAGTTGCACAATCTATTATATTTGTGTCTATATACTCGGCCACACATACACTAGTACATACATGTAAACGTTTGTGTCGGGACTGAAAACCCTAACCCTGGGTAGCAACTCAAAGAACACTGAATGCATTATCAGTGCGGTGATCACCTGCAGCCCTTGACAAACTTATTTGCCAAACCTTGAGCAGCCCGGAGCAATTTTGCCGCCCCTGCACGGTGGCTGGAGTCGCAAGTCTGTAATCACACCACCCGGGGGAGCGATGCGTCATATTATTAATAGTTAGAGGTAGATACTACTAGCTACTATTGCGATTTCTAGAGTAGTTGTAAGTTTCGGGGTAGACGGATGGAAAAAATATTCCTGGGAGCTTCAAATTCTTTTCTCGAGCAAAGAATTTTGACAACCGACAGCCGACCTGGAAATCGCAATACTACGGGGTTAGGGATAATATTAATCTCGTACTCACCCCCTATGGTCAGCTTGCTACTCACCGTAGGGACTGGAGCATTAACTTTCCGACAAATGTCCCGACACCCTTCATTTCCCATGTCAGACCTTGAAATGTGATATCAGGCTCTCAGATGCGATATCAGGGTCGAAATAAACCATATTTCCTGTCGGGGCCCAAAATGAACCCCGTCGGGGGTTAAAAAAATCTTTATTCCCATGTCAGAGGCTAAAGTGGAGGCTAAAAAATTACTTTTTAAATGTGGTTTGGGCTCCCGGCTCGTGCCCAAGGGCCAACACTACTCAGAGCCCCTCGCACCTCAGGATCTCATGCCCAAAAGTGCCCATAATGTATTCAAGTTTAGGGAGAGTGCAAAGAACCAGGTAAGGAAGTCTGGATGTAGAATAAGGGTGTGAATCTTATCAGGTTTTCGGTGTGTCTAGTGAGCACGGAGTGCTTCAAGATTCTAAAGACCGTGAGCATGAGCGTCGCCCGTCGAAAGATGATCAAAGCAGGATAAACCAGATTTTAGTTAGGATTCAGAGCTGCGCCCAAAACTCTGTTGTCCCTGTCGCTGTTTGCAGGACGGTTTCCGTCACCACTGTTGTGTTTTCTCGGAAACTTATTAGTATCTCAAGCCAGGAAACACGCACGTATGAAGTAAACAAAAAAAAAAAATCAAGCAGGAAATATGGGTTTAGGGTTAGGGGTGGACTATCCAGGGTCTCAGTTACAGGCAGTTCCCCACGCATCTACAGGTGCCAGATCTTGCTAATTTTCTCTTCGCCGTTCGAGGATATTACGTCGGTAATATGAGTACCTACTTAGTATATTTAATACCATCGATCATAATCAAGATACTAGGGCAAAGATACTTTCTAAAAGAACCGCGAGTTCTGTGCTTTCTCATCTGCATAGATAGTCATGATATATATCCTTTTCTTGGACACTCCGGCCGGCTATTGGGATGTAATTTCTCCCTAATACAAGCGCCCGGTTTAAGCTAGGTGCGAGAGGCCTTGGGGGCAACCTTGTAATCCGAGTGCCGTTAATCGAACCCTCACTTGTCCTTTAACGGACTTTGGGAGTGTTTTGACCACGATCTCAATCAGGAAGATTCCCAGTATGTAACTTGGGCCTTCACTCTCCAATCACATTCCATCCCATATTTAATTTTGTCTGGTTCCTCTCCTGTGGGTACATACACACGCAGGTACCGCTAAGCGAGCGATCGGCACAGCAGATGAGTTCCGGGGGTTTGAACAGGGTTCCGCGGGGTGTTACCGGGGACAGGGGACAGGCTTTTTCCAATGCTACTTCCATGACGTTTCCGAACACGACCGCTATTAGACCAACAGAGATGGCAAATAAAAAGATCAGCATCTACCAGCCGGAGTTAGTAGGTGTGATATTTTCTATACCACTCATAGAGGCCACTATCATGGTATCAAAAGTACAACTGTGCGAGCATGGTTATTAACTGCGTTTACCTGATCATACCAACCTAGTATGGCAGGTGGCGGATTATCTTTTTTTTCGCCGATCTTTTTTTTCTGCAAACGACGGTGGCTTAAAAGCATACACACAATTAAAAAAATTGTTTTTTGCCTGGTACTTATGTAATATTGGTCGTGTTCGGAAACGTCATGCCGGAGGGACGAGTATGATGGCCTGGTATTAGAAAAGATCGACATAAAAAAGATCAGCATCCACTAGCCATAGATAGTAGGTATGATACTTTCAACGCCGCCCACAGAGGCCTCCGGTACGGTATCCTAAGTGCAGCCGTGAGAGCACAGCTGTAAACAGCATTTGTCTGGGCACGGTGCTGATCTTTTTTGTGTCGATCTTTTTTTTGTTGCCGGGATGGATACATGTAGATCTAACACACGTACCTAAGTACATGTATTCATGTACTTCTTTCATAAGGAAGGTGCCAACCAAGCTTCTTCCTTCATCAGAACATGCATGCACAAGGCTTTGGCATTAAAACTAAGTACTAGATAGGTGAAGATCCGTTCACTTGCTGTGCCAGACCCTTGTATTCAATCACAGACAAACTGGCTTCCACCGGTTTAGTATAAACGTTGATTATCCTTGGATGAGGGGAGAGAGCCAGCTCCTTCTTAACGGAATTATATTACATACATATACATGTATACGTATGATCCAGAGACATCATCACCATGCATGCCACGCCACATTACTTGGATTCATAATTACATAATCATTTCATCGTAAAGCTCAAGTCTCTTGTACCCTCACGACATTTCCACCGATTCAGCAAACAGTATAACTGAATAATCATCAAGCCTATCCATCACCCCGACACCCCAATATCTCCTACCTCATCTTCATTTAACTCTTACCCTCTTGCCCCCCCCCCCCCCCCCCCTTCTTCTTCACCGGTCGGGACCCCGTCACACCTCCGGAGGAAGAGGAGGACGAGGGGGCTGGCGGTAATGAGGAAGGCGAAGCAGAGGAGGGATAAGCGGAAGAGGGGGCGAGGAGGGGGAGGATTATGTGATGGTGGACTTGCCGGAGAGGGAGGCGAAGAAAGGGAGGCTTTTGAGGAGTTGGGGTGGGGGTTGATCAAGTTGTGGCGATGTGGGTGTGGGTTCCTGACCCACAACCTGCCTAGCGATGCAAACGATATAAAAAGCCTCGAGACTCGGCCCTCTTAGACGACACGAGAGAAGACAAAACCTGTAGTTGGGCAGGACAGCTGGTCTCGAGACTTATTCAGGTTGTCTCGAGGGGTCTCGGGAGAATATAAAACGTTGAAAAATCGAGCATTTCCAGCTGATACCTAAATTGATACGTGTATGTACAAGACCAAGAAGCCAATCCAAGCCCTAATCCTAGTTCTCTGTCGTGATCCCAATGTATAGTGATCAGGTACAATCGACGACATGATTGCACTTTTATGGGGAAAACGAGGAAACGGACCAATAGTTTAATATGTGCCACTCGCGATGCATATCACAGCGCCATTGTAGGCTAAACTGTGTGTACGTAGATAGTAAAAGGGAGGATTTGACTTGTTTTAGGTTCAATCGATCGACTATGGGCACCTAATCTTGATGCTCTAATCGAAAGTTGCTTGTATTCTCGTGAAACAGGCCGCCTATGACTACCAACTAAAGCCAAGCAAATAGGTAAAACCTAACTTGCACCCTACACCGTCTCTACCGATATAGAGTCTAATCACCCACGCCAACTTTAGTAGTGGTCAGAGTCGGCTTTTGGGGGTGATGTCGAAGCCCTAGCGCAGCCATCGCGTGTTGTGCGTGACCTCGACCTGACTACATTATTCAATTTTAAACGGGGCGCCAACTACGCCGTGCAGCCGGGCAGTTGTAGACACCGGAGTCAAATGATGCCAAGAATTGGGTTGCGAATTAGCTGGAATTGTAGATTGTAAAAGGCTTCTGCCTGTTTCTAGAGTACCATTTTCTACGAGCTTAAGCCTTAGTGTGGCGGGTTCTCTTGTTCAATCACGCCCGCCAGCAAGGCGGGGAACTCGATTAAGTTTTATAGATGGCATTGAGAACATCTCCCCGATAGGGTGTCTTTACATGATAAAGGACATGTCCGGTCCTACGGTTCTGGCGATGGCGTGTCCGCCGCCCATCCCAGGTTTGTCTCCGCGACCGTCCCTTGCAATATCTCCTTTATCAAGTCCTCGTCCGACTTATCCGTGCTGCTCGTCGAATTGTGCCTCTGTGATATCGCCTTCGACGTCTGCTCAACCACAGCCTACGATCAGGTTAGCTGCTGGATCTGAGATCTCCAAAACACGGCCAAATACCTTCATGCTGGCCACCATGACCAAAACCTTTGTGAGCCCAGTCAACCCGTTGAGCTCCTCTGGTATCTCCACAACCTGCTGCCGACGAACCACAGCAATGCCGCCCTCCTGGCAACACCCCATCTTAATAACCTGCATCTTCAAGCCCGCGCAGAGCACACCGACCACCTGCAGACTCGGCTTGTCCTCCCCCGAAACATTCACCAGCCCGCATAATACCGCCAGCATGTCCCGGAGAGCCTTCAGGAGCTTTTCTTCGTCACCAAGCCGTTTGGTAGATTTCAATCCCCCTGCCGCCGAGCGCGCCACTTCAATGCCGCCAAATTCATGTGCATCGTCCCCGGTGCTCCTGATTACGCCGTCGAGTCGTCTGCCCTGGCGCATGCGGGTATCGAGTGTGCGCGCTCGGTTTTTGCGAGCAGCAGTAGAACGGCAGGGAGAGTCTTTGCGGACAAGGACGATTGAGGGGAAGGATAGAAAGCACTGGTCGAGGATGGGCGCCCAAATTAGGTTCGAGTAAAAATCTTCCAGTTGTTGGCTGCGGAGGGGATGGGCGGGTGATTCCCAGAGGACGAGTCTATTTGGTCGGTGTTAGAACCGCTACGCAACATGAAAAAGGAAGGAGGGGGGGGGGGGGTACAGATTTCGTATCACAAGGTCAGCCCACATCCTAAGAAAGTCGCGCTCCGCATCAAAGGTTTGACCCGGCTCGAGGAAGGAAGTAGTTGCTAGCACGTTACGCACATCCGCAGGGCCCTTGCAGGATCGGAAGCGGTGTAGCGATTGTACCATCGACAGTATGCCGGGGGTGCTGGGTGGTTCAGGGAGCGACTTGTTGATCTCGCCCAACTCCCCGGGCTCAAACCAGGAGCGCATATTTGGGTCGTCGAGGTCGATGGTAAAGGATAGTGCAAGGGATGAAGACGAGGCGGGAAAGCTCATGCGGCGACAGTTCTCGAAAAGCACAGTCTCGACGTCACGACCAGAGGCAAGACGCCAGCGATGAGTTTGACGCTGGTACGTTGCAGTGAGGGATTCAATAGCGCGCTCATCGGCCAGAACTGGTCCTCCGACAGTTGAAGGGAGCACATCACCGTCGGCCTCTCCTCGCTCCTGCTCCCCGATATCGTCTTCAGAATCGTCAGGTCCGTCAGCACGCGCGCTATCGGAGGGTGATTCTGGCGCATCATCAGCGGGTCCTGTGGCGCCAGCATTCACCGCAAACGACGAGTTGATAACATTCGAGTTGAATACTGGCGTGAAATTAATCGTCTGGCCTGGCGGCGTCTTCAGGGCCTTCCGCTGCTTCTGGAGCCAGCTTCTACCGGCAACGCGATCTGATCCAGCACCCTGTATATAAGTGTTAGCACTCATGAATCACTTTCCCATCGCACACAACGACGCGGGAACCAGGTGATTCGGCCCTACGCTGTATCAAGGCGATGGGGGATAGAAGGGGAACCAGATCCCATTGCTGGCCGGACGAAGACCCAACAGGCCGCCGGAGCATATGGGCACCACATACGCAAGGATGAGGTCGGACGGTCGAGCCGACTGTCCGTTCGGTCCCGCTATGGTGTCAAGCACAGAGGTCCAGCAGACGCCGTGCTTGTGGTTGTAAAGGAAGAGCGCGAGAAGGCGCAGATGGGAGAGAAGTAAATGTACCTGCCTTTTCGTCATATAGCGCCAGAAGACGAATGGCACGTGAGCGTTGGTTGTCGTTGTGGCATTCTGACTTGCAGGACGCGATGTTTTCAAGGGACGGACGCCAGCTGTCTATTATACGGTTGGGATCTTTGGTTCTATGGTGGCGGTACGAGAGGTAGTTTGCCAGGGACCAATCCTGATGACGGCGCTTGAAGAAGGGGGAGTTCTTGTGGTGGGGATCTGTCTGTCTGTCTGACGGGGGTGGGTAATCAGCAAGACCGTTTGTGGGGGGGTTTAGGAGTAGCGAGAACATACCTGGCACACTGCTACTGCCACTGGCCATTAGGGGCGATGGGAGGATCTGTTATCGATCTCTTGAGAAAGGAACATGATTCTGATGGAGGCGGGGTGCTAACAAGAAGAGAGGTTGTTGGTGGTTGGAGGTTGAAATGGAGGAGGTTGGCGATGGTGAGGTTTCTGCGATTGTGCACTCTGCCAAGAACTAGGCGCCAAGACTCGCACCTCAGCCAACCCCAGCTTGCTCACAACCACCCCATCAAGGGAATTGAAATATGTACATATGCTCACGATCAAATTTATGCCGAGAAAATGCCTTCATGGATGTGTATGAGAGATTCTCCAAACGTCTCATACACCCGGGGGATAGATTTGGCGTTGTTATGTTTTTATGGAACAGAGCCTCATTTCGCTGCCTATCGGTTCACTTGGTGTTAACTCTTTACATCATCTACGTCAATCCACTCCCCTCCCCTCTATGACAAGGAGCACCCTCCCCGCAACAGCCCAGCGATAAAACATGGTTCCAGCCTACTAGTACTTTGAAATCGAGCACCCGCCGAACTGGAGGCTTACATACTACACCACTCTCTCTGCCACTCCGCATCTTCCAAATATGGTTTTAGAAGATTCGTGAGCTGAAAATCACCAAGTGAGGTGGCTGCGCGTGCCCATGGTCAAAATGTTCTTCAATGGGCTCTATCTCTCAAATAACTAGCTGGTCTCCAGTAACCACAGTTTCATCGCCTGCATGCATCACCAAAACATTAGGCTTCGTCTTACTACGCCCAAACTCTCCATTTATTCCCTCATTAATTTATATCCAGGCTAAAAGAGATTAGTTCCTGTTTCAGAGAGTCAAATGAGGTCTGCCGAAGGCTAAGAGACCTCCATTGAAACCCAAAAAAATAATTTCATGCCGGAAGCTTTATTTTGCAAGCAAATCCAGCTCCGATAGCCCTCCGATAGCCCTCCGACCCCGACAGCAGCATTTCTTGGCATCGGGGAGCTCCAACTACCCCGGCAAAGTGATCTCCCCAAATTAGGAACGATAATGCTCCAGCCCCTTTTGTAGGAGGGTTGGGTACAAGCCTACCTTATGACCGTAGTACAGCCGATATTACGTAGAGAGTCAAGTGTAGAGAGCCAAGTGATCAAAATCTGATAGCAGTATGAAATACCCACAACGGCACCAATGGTGCCAGGAACAAACATCCAATCATAGGACGCTACGGCCTCTCTTGGTAGATGTAGATCACTAGGGGAGGTGGTTCCCACACACCTCCACTTCTACCACAAACTCTTTTCCATACTACTTTGCCAAGTATATACGGACTATTTTTGTGTCTGGGAGTCAAGCAAGTTGTATGTGAATACCACAGTGGCTTCTTGTTGGCGTATACCCTGCTGCTCGCTCCACCACTCACCATACACCCCCTCAGCCGGGCAGTTGGCATAATGACAAGAAGATCTACGTTTACCCCTTCTCAACCAACCAAGACTTACTGTCTAGCGGGGCACCCCGGCGAGTGGTGGAGTTGTCTAAAGATGTTTCGTAGCTACATGTAGTGCATCGTGGCCGAATACCATCTCCCTCACGCCCACCTTCCGACCCTTGCTACCCTCCACTTCCGTTGCTTCCTACTTCATTTCCACGAAATCTTCATCTCAATTTTGTCACCGCAAAATTAATTTGCAATCCCGGTTTTTTTTACCCATGACCTGGTCCTCCGAGTATGTTCGGACGTTAATTCTCCTGACCGAATGCTTCCATACAATCACAGGGTATAGAAGTATGATCCAGACCTTGCATAATCAAGTATACATTATTTCAATGTTTCGCTCACCAATTAGTATTGACGGGATGCTCCTAGTTCCTCTGGTGAGATTTACCAGGGTTAGGGTTAAGGATAGCTCCTTAAAAGTTTTTTTTGTCTAACCAGCTCCTTAATTGTATTTCCAGCAGAAGTAGTTTGATGTTGATGACTATGTCATAGCCAATCATTCGCATATCTGGAAAGGCTTCGAGGCCAAGCCTTTTCTTGTTTTGTCTTGTATTGCGGGACAAAGTCTCGAGACGCCTCAACTATCTTGCGCCCACCACTACTTGCAGGTCAACGGTGTACAGCAAGTTGGGCCCAATACACACTGTCCCCGGGTACATCCCAAGTGATGAGACACATCCAGAGCATGTCCGTACACAGCATGCACCGCACAACATGCTGGCACTATCCCCACACACCCCCAGGTCAGGACGAACTCCTTGGAGGCACACGCACGTATTCATTACGCGCACAACATCCCTGCAAATAACGAACCCCCCTTTCCGTTCGCTCAGCCACATGTAGAGCTGATGTGTCGACAGATCGCGACCAACGTGGACCGTCGTGAGATCAGTCTTGGCTCAATATTCACCCCGATCCCCGGTTAGCAAAATACTGTAGAAGTACTTCTGTCCATATTGATCACGCGTTCCTGTCCCACCTGCGATACCACCCCGCAGCCCACACAGAACTGCACCCCTTCACCGCATTACGAGGGGAGGCTCTTTAATCTGCGGCCGAGACCACTATCCGAGACCTGAACACGATCTGTGGCCGTAGGGGAATCCACCCGGGCGGCAGTGCAGAGAAATATAGGTAGTGCTGGAGTAATGCTCAAGTCAATCCTGTAGGAAAGGGGCTCGTTCCCAACTTGTACTTAAGAGGGACGTGACCGCACCCTTCAACCATCATCAACTCAGTCACCTTCATCGATCACACCCCGTATTGTTCAAAAGGTGGTGCGCAGGGCTAGAAGCTGTCGGCAAGGCGTATGCTTCACTATCTCCTTTGCTGCAGGCGGAGATGTATCGTGAATCGGTGGAGCCGGCTTCTATCTCCTGGACGTATGAGACATTGGAAAATCTCTCTCACGCTGGAATTTTGCAGTTGCAGTCCTTCTAATACTACCAATGTGCCATAAAGTTCGCGGGTGGTCGGACGCCATTATGTAAGCAGAGTGATACCTCGTGATTGCTCGTGGGCGGATGGTGTGGCAGGCTTATATAAGCGGAGTGATAGTTTATGACCGACTGTGCGGGTCTTTTTTATTTTGTTTAATTCATTAATTGTATCCTTTAGCTATGACAATATCACACAACTCCAGAGCTACCCTCACTTCCGCCACCAGCTTCGACTAAGGAAAATTGATCAAACAAAGGAAAGCTCGGCTAGTACAATCATTCTGTCCCCTTAGCTCATCCGTCCAGTCATTCTTTCTCTAGGCCTCCCCATCCTCGGTTGAGTTCTCTTTCTCTAGGCCTCCCCATCCTCGGTTGAGTTCTCTTTCTCTCTCCACTTCTTCTCCATCTTCCTTGCCAACTTCCTACCTATACTCCGCCCATTGCTTCCAAATCTCTAATGCCTTTTCAATTCCCTCTTTTGACCACAGTAGCTGCTTAGCCGTTGTAGTCTGATGCGACTGTGCGGGTCTCATCAGGTGATGAAGTGTACAAATAAAAGGCAAAGACGTTAGCTACAGCCGTAAGAGGCGGCACCAAAGACCAAATTAGTTAATACCAGGTCGTGTTCGCAATGGTCTAGCCCGGACTATACATATCTACAAATGTCTTGATGGTAGCCCCAGACTAGACGGACTATCTGGTTTTCATCCGTCCAGTCCTTGACTTTACAAGGACTATAGATACTGTACCGAGCAAATGCAAAGCGACAACAGGTGTCACGGTCACTCTGAAACCGGCAGTAAATATTCAAAAATTCGCTATATATAGTAATTCTTGGCAATTCGTCGCTAAGAGGCCTCTTATTGGTCACAGTTAATGTGATTATCTCTCCTAAATTCACGAGATCTTTCCTATTTTGAGCCTGGTTTGGGTTATTGTCGCTTCCTCGGTTCGATTGTCGTTATAGACGGGGTGTCACGTGGAATCAGTTGTCGCTTTGTAGCTGCTCCGTAAAGCGCCGCGGCGGGGCATAGATATCTATAGAACTACGAGGACTACACCAAACTGTCAGAGATCTAGGGATCCGTAGCAACCTAAGGTTCATTACGAGTAATGAATTAACTAGAACATGCATTATCAGCGGCGAGGGTCAGCATCATCCTTGGCGCCGAGGGGCTAGTGAGTCAATCACCCAAACTAACGAGACTGAATATTATTGATAACTATAATGGGGATCACATCGGATCACTCGTCCGAACTTCGTCATCGATGATCACTCGGTTGAAGGGTTAGGGTTGGTGTTGGATCATTGTTGCGAGCCGGGGAAAATATATCCCCTTGTAATAATTGTGGCAAGGTCTAGACCACTCTTATATTATGTCATTACTGTTGTTTGCCAAGGCTATTATTGTTATAAAAGGGCTATTAAATTCCCTCCTGTATTACTATCCCTTGGACGGATGAAAGTTGTCAAATTCGCGACCTCCCTCTTTCAGCTAATATTAAATTAGTGTGGTAAACTATTCGAAATTCTTGTTTGCTTCTCTGGTTGCTATTTACCGTAACAAGCAATATAATCCCTCCACTAAGTGGTGCACGGTCCAGGTCGCGAATTTGACAACTTTCATCCGTCCAAGGGATAGGATATATATGACAAGAATTATATTCGCTACCAGAGTCAATACTTCGAACAGTTGGATTGCTTATTATCTATACCTACAGTACCAGAAACTGGGGTGTATTCGATACCGTAGTGCTACCGTAGTCTGTGTTACAACGCCTCATTGCCAGCAATACGGAGATCATTCGGTATAGTTCTCAATGCAGCATTGTTCATTAGGGTTAGGGTATTTGGAAAATCCCCATTACTCTTCTCCCCCGCTGTCACTGTACTATACGCTTGGCTAGTGATAGGTGGCATGATAGTTGCCTATCCCACGCCTCCCCACACCGACCACCCACCACCACAATGGTAGTTTTCACCGCCCTAGCAATCATCACCACCATGATAATTCTCACCACTCTAGTAGTAAGACATGTATCGATAGTCTATACAAAAGAAAATTATTTTTAAACGTATTACCTAACTCTTCCCGACCCGTTGATGAAAGATGGGAGTTGATGGAGATATTGATGGATACAATTGTGGCGATCTTTACCGTTGAGATGCCTCATCAGAAAATAGAGTCTATAATATCATTTATGGTTTATATTCTATAATTTAAGATGTAAAATAAAACTTACTGCTTAGTACTACGGTATTTAAAACAATGCCACAGCAATACCAATCTCTCAGCAATACCGGTATACCGTAACCAAATACCCCACTAACACTTTGGCAGATATAACTGCTAGTATGAGTACGGCATTGTTTGTAAGTTCGGTTGGACTACCGCGTTTCGTTTGGTGCGGTGGTATTAAGGTATCTTATCCCGCTTTCTGGTACTATATTCACTATCTATACCTCATATATCCAATCCGGAGGTTATGGCACCAGCTAAATTGCTTGATTAGTTGATATTCATGCATTTAATGATAGTATCTGTAAGAAGTCCTCCCAATCTCCTTCCGCCTGAGAAGCTGGTTAGCTTGGAGGGTCCCCACCAGGAGTCCCCTCCCGGATCCCCCAGCTGGGTCTTGTTTCCTGTAACTCCTCTGAAACTAAGGCCTTTTAATAGATCCTTTTACTTAATTTGTCTGATCTTCTATTTCGCTTTTCTTGCCCCCCCCCCCCCCCTTTCTAGGAATCTAGTGGTGTTGATACCGCCAAGATTGGCGGAGTAATAGGCCTTTGTGATCTGCTCTAGCGCTTCCTTTGGGATTTTGGTTCATTTTCATTTCTCCTCGCTCTCCATTGAAGAAATCTTGTCTATCCATTACTTTTTAGGATTCTTACAATACTTATACCACCCCTGAGAGTGCGTTCTTACCTATCAAGATGAAAAGATCATAGAATGTGAGCAAGGCCGTATTTTTTGGAAGCTTCTCACCGCAACAATCCTTAAGCAAGGTGTTTACCATCTCCTTGCCTCATTTCGCCGCTATCCCCAAACTAATGACATGATAAACTTCCTAGTCCTTGTTTCCCTTCTCTGATGAATCATCGAAACGGTTACAGACCCCGGTACCCGAACTAATTCGCACCAACACTTTTGATACTGGTTTGATAACCAGCAAAGGGAGCGGCGAGGACTCCAAAACATTGAATGCGAAAGCCCGCTCATCAAACTATACGAACTACATGTAGGCCACCCTAGTTAGCATATATATTCTCTCACAGTACCCCTTTAGTGTTTCGGGAGTTGCGGAAACCAATCAGTTGACCAAGGAGTTCCCCCAAAGGGTCCTCTGGTTTCATACAGTCTGTCAACGCATGGATACCGCACGAAGCATCCGTCGGGGTTTGACTAAGGTGGGTAGGAGTTTTGCATGAGAGTCATAATCCATGAACCAGACCAATGCATGAAGGAAAAGCTAACGGGCCTACAAATCGCGGATCATTCTACCCCCTAGATCAGACCAGTAAGGTGTAACAAGACATACTTTCATGACGTTACCCCGCAAAATAGTTGTGCCTCAGGTACAACTGCTTAAAGGGTCATAACTCATGTGCGTTGAGTGGAGCAAACCTTGCATGCGCAACTAAATTATCCTAGACACAACCAGCACAAGTCAGGCTGGCAGTTCTTAAAAAGGCGGCGGGGTCTCCTTGTGCTTCAAACCCCCATGTTTTCTCCCGGCCCCGCCCAAAACCCAGATGTCAGTAATATATCCCGATCACTATGCGTCGTCATCGTCGTCCGACTAGTCCGACTCCTACTCGTAGTACAATAGTCCACGAGTCGGGCCGACTCGAGTCCCCATCCCGAGCCTAAAGCCCGAGCACCCACGAGCAGCTTCCCCCACGAGTCGAGTTCTTTCGAGCAGACTCCCCTGCCCGACTTAAAGAGGCTCGAGTCTTTTCAAGTACTGATTTCCTGAGATTTGGTGATGCGGGGGAGAAATAGCAAAAGATCCAAACCTAACCCTGAGCATCAACTTTGTATGGAGAGACTTTAGTATCATTTTCACGAGCTCGAGTAGCTCGAGCTGGACTAGAGAATTTGGAAGCCGAGCCAAGCAGCTGTGGTGGCTTACCGGGCCAAGCTTTTCACCCTTCTTGAACCGAGCTGGCTCGTGGACTACACTACCAGTGGCAGTGGCATTGAGGCATATATATGATAAACAGTGGCAACTAGCATGACTGAAGCGCTAATCTATTACACTATCAATTGATATAGCTATACAAAAATTTCAATTATTTCAGGTTTACTACTATTGACTTTCCACAACCAAGCCATCAGTAACTTCGTTGAAGTAATGCATTAATATCCTTCGTTCCATGTTTATGTATCATTTAGTATATTCATTGATCCTTTTATATGGGTAACTGCATCAAAAGATGCATTTATTGGGGGTGTCGAATCTGTAGTCAAAAGTCCACCTCAACTGATCCTTATCCACGCTATCAGTTGGCACACATGCCACATTCTGCGCCACCCCCGCGATGGCCATAGACATATCCGGCTTTGCACAACTCTGAATGCGTGCTTTGACGATTGGGGGATACCTGTAGCGAGTTAGCACTACAATCCCAGACATCATAGAAGAAACCCACCTCGTCGCCGCGATCGACTCCTCCAACGACCAAAGCTGCTCCGGACTCGGCGGGTTCTGGGCTGGTCTCATAATGACGTTGATAGCACCATCCGAATCACCGCCGCTATTGAGCGTGGCCGCCATGTCCTGCTCGCCGTCGCGAGAGATGAAGACTATTATCATGCACTGCTTTTCGTTGACGGGTTTGATCTTCCAATAGGTATCGGCGCCTCGCTGGACGACTGCATTGTCACTGTGATGTGTGAGGACATTATTGTCGCCACACAGGACCTTTGCTTCTCCGCGTTGAATCGTAGTTGTGGCGGTGAATTCGGTGCAAGTAAGGATGAGCCCTTCTGTACAGCTCATTGTGGATGTGGGAGGTGGTGCCGTGGTGATGGAGGAAGGTTTGACGGGGGGGGATTTATATTGATAGACTTTCATTGAGCAAGGGTGAGAGCCTGTGATGGAATAATATAATTACTGTACTGTTGGTGGCGTGGCAGTGTCAATAAATTTCATGCACGAGGGTCGGTGGCGGCGGCTGAACTCAGCCCAAAAATCAGCACAGTGTGTAACCGATCGTCCTGGCAACCCCGCGATTCACAGGCGAAGTGCTATGCGAGTCATTTCAGCTCCAACTCAGACAGGCGGAGTCCTCATGCAGGGTCGCGCCCGATCCATGGAGATAGTCTTCGCCCGAATTGAAGTATTATCACTATTATACAAAGGTCAATGAATTTGTACACTGGGGTCTCTAGAATATTTCATACTAGAGTAGTGTCCCCCCCAAAGAAAGGGATGCAAGTCCCTTGGCCCCGTGATAACCCATTTCGCTGTACTCTTAAATATATTTTAAGAGTTACTCAAATATAGGTACGGTAGTTAGTTGGCTTTAAAACTCGGTCTTCATGTCAGCATTTGTACTTTTTATCTTAAATTATAAAGTCTAGGTCTAAGAATACCGCATGCAGCTGACGCTATGGTGTCCGTGAAAGACTGTACTCGATGTCCAACAAATAGGGCACCCCTCCCCCCCAGTCTCTAACTCGCAAATGCATAACCACTGTAGCATTGCCGAATAGGGAGATTCTGGAAGAGAAAAGCGGGAATCACAGGTTATTAACACAATGATCCTCTGGCTCATTCCTTAGTGGGCCACCGCAAATCCACTTTTGGACATCAATTCCCAGAAATGAACCCTATTCGATATACGGTCATGCATAGAGCCTATATAGCTATTTCTCTCATAGCATTTCCGAACACGACCAATATTGCATGGCATACAAGCCTTTGGGTCTGGCACGCTTTTGTGCGGTATGCAATAGTAGCTGCATGTGTTCGGAAACTCCATATTGCGAATAGAACAGCTTGTCGCTCGAACAGCAATCCTATAAGATAGATTGATTGATACTTCATGCATGCATGCAGCCCGTAGACTATGGCAAAACCCGCTCTCCGGAGGCAGGGTACAGCTTCCTCGCCAATAAAGAAATAAAGAAAAGACCTTTCTATAAACATACCCATAGAGTACCATGAGCAAGGATGTCTTAACAAGCCAATACCTTCCTCTGAGAGTGTAGAACCGGTCTACTCTTCCTCGGCTCCCACTTTGACACGCAAACCTAAACTCAAGCGACATTGTTGAAAGTTGATTCTCCGGAAGCAAATAGATAGAAAGGGATGGGACAGACAAAACAAGGGAAATCGATATTCACGCGGCGAATGAGCCTGGTTAATCCCGTCACAGAGAAGATCAGGCAACCCCTATCACACCCAGGAACATAGCGGGAAGAGACATACACATGCTAGAACGAGACACGACACGAAGACAAGCACCTTCAAGGTGAAAAGAAAACTATTAACCGGCGTGGGGTTGAGATCAGGGGGACTTTATTTAGGCAGGGAACTGAAAAGATCGACATCATTCTAGATTGACATCCTCAATTTCATATTTAGTGACAAATTGTTTATATTAATTTTTTTTTCATTTTTTTTCATTTTCTTTATTGACGAGGAATATCTACCCTGCCCCCAGTGACTGGGGGTAAAGGTTTTGCCATATACTTATAGTCGTCGGGCTGCATGCATGTTTGCATGAATTATCAATCAAATAAACCCTCACCAAAGGCATTGAGACTGGCCAACTATATCATTACAGGACAGTTATCCTTATAGCGAGATCCGACTGTGTGTAGGTTTGATTAGGAGCGACTACTACTGATCAAGAAATATCACTGGTCACCTAAGGGGGGTGTCCCTCCTAGCCCCCTTTCAACACAACTATCCTCTAAAAAAGGATTTTTCTGTAGAATACCTATCATTCTTGCTAGTCAATCTTGCTAAAGGTAATACCTTAAAGAGAAGTCCGCAAAGCTCTCCAAAATATTGAATTCAAACCTTCCGAGTAGTTTTAGACCAAGATTGATCTAAATCAATCATGTATATACTTATATACTATGTACCCTTAGGTTACTAACAGATCTTGCCCCGTGCAGCAAGAGGCTCTATTTCAAACGAACCAATTACCCTCATTGCGACCCGGCCCTTCAGTCACCTACCGCGGCATCGTGTAGAAGCCTTTACAGATGTTGTTGTCCCAATCTCGCGCTATTCAGCACGGGCAGGGCTATCCTCATGACCTACTCTTGAACCCACACGCTCTGACAATCTCAATAGTCATTGGAATACACAAACATGTTAAACAACCCCACCAATTGCTAGCCGATTCTGTATCACGACATCACATCCGGGGATGGAATAGCAGTGCTTCTAGGGTAATTAGTCAAGCATTGGGCCTGTACCGGCGAATATAGATACACACCATGAACTCTCTCTACTCAATTATCCGTCGGGCTTTAAGGCAGTGTTTGTTCATACTATTGTCTCGATCTTCGCCCCTAGAGAACATTTGCAGCAGCGCATCTAGCAGGCTATTCACTCGGCGGAACTTCATCGGTGTTGATATCCTCTAGGTTTAGTGCTTATATCACCCATTTGCCCTGGAATCATGTTCTGCCGCTTCAGACCCGGAAACGCCTTCGCCCGGTAGAGCTTCCTCCGAAAGCAATACGGGCACCGATACCAAGGTGGAAGAGAACCTTTCTGCACCCCAACCCACCGCCACTCGCGAGAAAGTAGCTGACGAAGCAACACGGCCGTGGACTCACGCATGGTGTCCCTTTATCCCTATCACAGTCCTTTCATTTCTTTGTACAGCGGTAGGTAATAAGTGATGGAACACAGTGATGCCTGTTTTGGTAAAACGCCACCAACATTTGGTGTTTGTACCTCAGGGCGTTCCATCACTTATTACTTGTCACTGTATATATACTTTTTTGTTCTACACTTCTTGTACTTTTTATTGATATCTTTTTATTTGTGGCGCAACTATTTGACGATTTGCTGTCCTCAAATATGATCAGACGCGGGATTTAACATTTCTCGTAAACTCAACATATCCAGCTACTCTTTGATAATAGCCTGGTATCACGTGCAGCGATCGCGAGCACTAATAGTCGAACCACGAATCATCCTGAATCACTCGTGCATAGAATATCACTCGTTACCACATGCAGGGACCCAACCGGGGGATTGATTGATTGATAACTCATGGAAAGAAACCGATTCTGAAGCGCTGCCAAGTACAGCAGTTCCTGTGATCACTAACTTTTCCTCCCGGCCCCAATCAATTGGCCTAACCATTTCATCCTCATGTGGGACAGGATGGTAGTTGATTACATGTTATACCATTGCCCTGCTTTTCTACTAACCGCAGATCATAATGTTACGAAGTAGCTTTCTTATAACCTTTCTGGTCGGTCGCAGGCCTTGAAAAATCCATCTGCTGAATAGATAACCACCGAATATGGATTTGTGGAGGCTATCCTACCGCGGGAGCGCACGAGGGGATACATGTTAGGGGAACCCTAACCCTAACTGGAAGTGAATTAATCCCCCTACAAGAGTACCTCTATAAGAATTATCGCCATCTAAAGGTATGTGTTCACGGTCCTTCTGGGCTTTGCCAATATTTTTTTTTTTTTTTTTTTTTTTTTTTAAATCAGTTGTATTTGTTT
Source organism: Morchella sp. 2018-W16 (assembly GCA_024713755.1). NCBI lineage: Eukaryota > Fungi > Ascomycota > Pezizomycetes > Pezizales > Morchellaceae > Morchella > Morchella sp. 2018-W16. The sequence goes on from JAMGYY010000018.1 coordinate 39,599, forward strand.
AAGGTACAAAACATTGCGTGCAGTATAAACTATGGCATAAAAGACCTCTGTGCTCCTTCGACTCGCTATCCCCTTAATGAAATAAAAGCAGACCCAAACACCTACAAAGGAAAGTGACATAAGAAAGTTGTTGTTGGCCGGGGCCGGTGCCCTTAGGGTGGGACTTTTTTAGGATGCGTAGATGGGGTTGAAAGGGACCCCGAGGATTTGAGACTCGCTGGTGCTGGCTGAGCTTAGTGAGGAGAGGGATGACCCTGTGAGGGGTGGTGATAGTGTGTCTGTGTTGGGGAAGTTGATCTTTGCGGCTGCAATGAAGCTTCCTAGGATGATAGTGAGGTCCTGGTTATTCCATGCCTCATTGAGTGATTGGATGTTGTGGATGTCCTCCGTTCTGTATTCGTCCAGGGCGGGGCATCTAAGGATGGTGTGGGAAGGGGTTTCCTCTTCGAGGCCGCATTTTGGGCATTCGGGGGGAAGGTGGGCGTTGATCCAGGATCTTTGACCACGCAGGTAGCTTTTGCCGGCTCTCATTTGGTGGATGCGAGAGGCTATGAACTTGTGGAGGTGGGTAAAGGGTGGGGGTGAGAGGGTGATGGGGTGGGGGTAGTATTGTGGTGGTGGGAAGTGGAAGTTCCAGTTGGCTATGAGTTGTGTTTTGGCGCGTTGGGACATCTTGTGTGGTGGGACGCCTTCTTCTATGAGGCGTATGGTGAGCAGAGTTGTTCGATTGGGAGGTGGGTGACTCCTTTCCGGGCATTTGAGTTCCACTTTTTAGGTGGGTTAGGCCGGCCTTTGAGGAGGGCGGAGTGGGAGTATGAGCGGTTTGGTGAGGAGGTGGGGAATGATATTGCTGTCCTTCCTGTGACTGGGTTCAGGAGGGGGGGTGCTTGTAGAATGCGGATTGCGTATTTGCATTTGAGGTAGTGGAGGTAGAGCTCTAGGGGGGGGGAGCATGCTTCTCTTAGAGGCGTTCGGTTGTTGCCCTTGGTCCATCGGAGGACGGAGTTCCAGAAGGTGTTCATGGGTTTAATTGCAGAAGTGGGAGTGAGGACCGCAGCTCCGTAGGTGAGCATGGGTCGGATTGCGAGTAGGGCGATTTTCCTGCAGTTAGCCGAGGATAGACCTTTGCCGGCTGAGGAGAATCTTTGGGTGATGCCGAAGGAGGCTCTTGCGGCTGCAAGTCTCCTTAGGTAGTGTTCGTTGGGGTTGAAGGAGGGGGAGAGCCAGAACCCAATCCATTTGACGCAGTGCGCCGGTTGGATGGTTTGGTTTCCTATGGTGATGGGGAGGAGGCAGATGGGGTCCCTGTCTTTGGGGGTCCTCCAGTGCGCTAGCTCGGTTTTGGGTGTGGAGAAGTAAATGTTGCGGGGTTGTGCCAGTTGTGCTAGCTTGTTGTAGTGGTTGGTAAGGACTGTGATGTTGTTTTGGAAGGAGGCGGACCCGACCGTGATGGCGAGGTCGTCTACGTAGGAGAGGGAGATCCCCGGGTGGGGGTCATGGTGGTGTAGGAAGTTGATGTAGATGAGGAAAAGGAGGGGGGAGATGGGGGAGCCCTGAGGGAAGGGCTTTGCCAATAGAATCCACTCATAATATAAGGGTAAGCCGCCGCTATAAGGTACTGATCTTTCATTTGGTCCCGATGTATCCCCCCTACGTATACCCGGCGCGGCGGGCGGGCCCGAGATCGAGACAATAGATCTTTTAAGCCAACAAAACAAAAAGATCAGCAAATAAAAAGATCAGCATCTACCAAGGTAGTAGTTATGGTATTTTCTATGCTACTCACAGAGACCACTACCATGGTATTAAAAGTGCAAACGTACGAACATGGTTATTAACTGAGTTTACCTGATCATACAAACCTAGTATGCATATATGGCTAGTAGAGGATTATCTTTTTTTCGCCGATCTTTTTCTTCTGCAAACGACGGCGCCTTAAAAGGTCCATTAAGAGCTATCGTAAATATTATAGTAACTGGTAGGTAAGAAAGGGCTTAAGGGCTTAGAATAGATGCTTAGGTTTTCTGTGAGATGGTGCGCATCTCTGTTACGGGGATATGTACTATGTATAGTACTTGAACCTTCGAATTTCGCCTTTGTGGCTAAAGTATAGAAGTTTCCCTTCACCAAGCCAATTGGTGTTTATGTTCTCACGGTTCGCATGTAATTACTAATAAAAACAAAAGGCTTAGGTTCCCTCCATAGATGGTTACCCCGACAGGCAGTCCTAAAAGGGAGTGAGACAGATTATTAAAGGAGATATGTGACATGGAGGGGGAGAGGAGGTAGTAATCAGTGCCCAGAGGTCTTGCTACCTTCCGGCCAAACCTTTTTTGAGCCAGTATACCTAATTCTCATCACTCTTACGGCAATTTTTGCCTTCCAGTTGCCATTTTAACCTTGTTTTCCCACTTCTAGTTTTTGATAGTAATTTATTGATTTTTTCTCCCTCATCGCCAAAATGCGCTGGATATAGTATATTCAACAGAAACAACAAAAAACCAGTGAAACACTGAAGCCTTCCCTACTGCCATAATCTGTTGTCGAGAAAACAACAGGATTCTACTGATAATAACGTCCTCTCAAAACCCCGTGAGAACCCCGCCCAGAGAGCACCGTAATATAGTGTCACGATGGCTTTAGCAAAGAGTTCAATGGAGCGTAATTCGTTGTACCAAGAGATACCCGAAGTGCGAAGTGAAACAAAACATAATAGGTAAACTATGGTTCGTAGACTATGAATTTCTACCAGGAATTTTATCCCCAGGTAGGCTATAGTTTATAGAAGACGAAAAAGTATACTTCTAGAAATAATACAGCATTAGCGGAGCTGCAAGATTCCGTCAGGGGTCTCTGAGGCCTCTGACGCACGGGGTCCCCAGGACATAACTCGCCACTCAGGAGATTGCTCTATTGTTCAGATGTATCTGACACACGGGCAAAGGTCCCAGAGCAGTCCTGGGAGCTCTGGAGGTTGTACCTTCCTGCAGATAGCCTCTTTTCTGGGCGTATCTTTCTTTTTTTCTGATGGACTATATATATGTTCACAGTGTTCTAGTTTGTTGAATAGGTGTCGAGGCTCAGTCAAAGCCAGTAAATAGACCTAAGTAGTCACCTTAGCCGGTTATTTTCCTGCTGTTACAGCCCGGGCGTGTTCACTACATGTATTCGCGAGATAATACGGTACCCCAGAGGCATTTCTCGTTCCATTTAATATACTGCTAAAGCTCAGTGATACACCAGTCCCGGGTAGCCCTAAAATAAATAGTCAAGGCGCCACTTTCAAATCGCTTACCTATCTAGAAAATAGACTCCCGAACCCAGAAATACAGATTATGAATAGCTGATATTCATACGAGAACCTGTCTTGGCCGGCTGTAACACTCCATGGGAAGTTTTGTTGAGATAAGACCAGATTTTGGGGCTTCCCAGATCTGTGAGCAATAGCAAAATGGTTTTTTGAGAACAGAGTTACATAGAATGCGAACGGCAGCACATTTCTAATATTGGGCCGTACTCTTACCCGCACCCTTACCCTACACTTCAGCTACCCAAGCTGTGGGACACCTCAAGTCCGCCCTAACTCGAGAAATACGCCCGGTACGAAAACCAATTGGTTGGAAAGAACTTTTTTTTTTTACTTTTATTTCTCATTAAGAAAGAAAATTATACAGTGTGACCAATTCCTCCTGTAGAAATACCAACTAACGAGATGCCTCCCTTCCGTCTCCACCCTACCCCACCGACCCCCCACCAGAGCTTTTGCCAGACCATTTTCGTAGTCATTGTTGTCAGGCCGAGTCGAGGGTTATGCGGGAATGGGTTATTTTAAGCATCTCCTACGGTCCTATGGGTTGGCTATTAGCATGAGAAGGTATGGGGAATATGAGCTTGACCAAGACCGGGGGGGGGGGGCCCACTAGCACTTGCAATCCCCGGGTGCACAGTGGCAAGTTGCACCACAAGCACAAGCATGATTGCCGCAGCCAGACATGGTATTTGTGTTTTGTTAAGGCTTATGGAGTTGAGTTTGAAAAATGTTAATATAGTGCGTTGAGTAAAGTAGCTCTTAATTGTACTGGGTGATAGAAAGGGGGGATCTTCACCTATTTATATGTATTCCTAACTAGTCGCTAACCCCTAGACAACCTCACGAGGGTGTGGTCAACACGGGGGTATGGTCAATTGCAAGGTTTTGTATGGAAACGAAAAGAGGTAGTCGTTCAACTTCCTGCGTATCATACATCACTTCGGCGTATATCTACGTGAAGCCGTCAACCCCACATTTCCTCTGTTGCTAGGCCTATTAATATTGTCACGGGACTATGTCCTGGGCGTGTGAACTGTCTCATACGCCCAGGACATAAGGGGATCAAGCGCCCTACCAGGCGAAAGTTTCTACGTCATAAAATTCTGATTAGATCTAGATCCAACCTCGTCTCGTCCTATCACATTGGCTCTTCGTAGGCCACCAAAAGATCGGGTGGTGGGACTACGGGCTGCTATTGCATACCATACAAAAACGCGCCAAGTCTATGATTTTGTATGCAGCCCATTTCAGAAACGTCAGCTCCAAATCACCAGATAACTTCTTTACCACACACTACCTATGCTTCACGGCGCATCACGCCCTGGATGAAGTGAGGGGTCAATTATGGTCCTCGTCATTCGGTGCCTACCCTACTAGTAGTGGCGCTCATGACCTGCTACAAGACACTTTTGAGGGGCCACCTCCGCCACCACGGCGTATTTCTGAGGGAACACCTGGGTGCACGGTGCACTATGCCTCCTTAAATGTTGGCAGCTTCAAAAGAGATTAGTCGCTTTCGAATCTAAAACTCGAAAAATTGACTACCCTCGTTCCCCACTAAGTGAGTTCACCACCCACCGAGCGCAGCAACTAATTCCCATAAAAATATTTCTTGGCTGCAGCTTTGGCGGCCAGTTTTTGCGTGAGAGAGGAGGTGAACTCGCTTGGTGGGGAACGAGGGTATCTCCGCTCAAGGGTTGTGAGGATGGCTTGCATACCAAGAGTCAATTGTAGGCAAAATCGAGTAACGTCTATTAATTTGATTTTTTGGTGTTGCAGGGAAAGTCCGTTTGTCAAGTTGGCCACGATAAATGAAGGTGGAGATAGTTAAGCGTCACGTTTTGAACTTCATCAAATTAGCAATTCAATACGATTATAATACCTAATGCAATACTGTAACGATTAGTTGAGTATACAGTCGTTCACGGGTTGAGCACGAGTGCTAGGTGAAGACGAACATGGAAGGGTTCAGCCGCAGCCGGTGCAAGTTGGGTGTGAAGAATTGGGTTGCGAAGAACTGCGGTTGCGAAGAGGTGGGGTTGTGAAGACTTGCAAGCATTGTGAGGAGTTGCGAGGACAGATAGCTTTAGCCAACGGAAGAATCAAGTAAAAATAAATAAGGATATTCCAATCATCAAGACACAGTATTGACTTTATTCCAGTAAACAACCAAGCCCCGCATCTATCAATATGTCTTTCCAAACTCCTGAGGGTACATATGGTTGCGGTAAACGTGTCAAAAGTAATTTTACCGACGGTGGTGAAATTACTTTTGACACATTTACCGCTCCATACTGAGGCTGACAACAGCCTTTCCTACAACAAATATGAGCGTCTTGCGCTTGCCCTCAGCCATTATCATGCAAACCTAGCACAGCATAATGCGAATCCAAATATGTTTCCTAAACCAGTTGTATTACAGATTGCCAAAATGTATGGGGTAAATGACTGTACTCTTCAACGACACATCAAGGTTCCTGGAAAAAGGAGTGCTGCCGATGTTTATACTGAGCTTCAGGTACTCACATCAACCGAAGAAAATGCCCTAGTTGAACGACTTTTATTCTTAGATGACTTTAACGTCTCCGTCAACCGACTTGTTTTCTATGAGCTAGCTCATTATTTATCGCATAAGCAAGAGCCAACAAGATTTCTGTAACGTAATTGGATATACAGTTTCCTTAACCGTCACTCTCAATGTCGTTATGTTTTGGCAAATTAAAGATATTTCTGTTCTTCAAGTCGGGCAAATGTAAATAGCTGTTATATTATGGATGATTTTTTTTGGAAGGTGAATTTATTTTTCTTTAGAGATAGTTTATCTATTTTCCTAGTTAAAATGTGCAATAATTAAATATCAAATCGGACCGAGAAAGGGTTCATCATGGGAATGAGGGATATGACTAAAAGGATATGCCGGAATATACACCAGAATCCCGTTTTCAAAGAACAACATAGCCGAGAAACATGTACAGTAATAGAAGCAATCTCTGCTGACTGTTTCATACTTACTCCATTGATAATATTTAATGGGAAAACTATCTCGCAGGTTGGTATAAGGAGGAAAGGGAATCGACATTCTGGTATGGATATTCAGATAAGGGATTCAATAATGGTGAAATATTTTTTTTATATAAAAAGAATTTTTGAACCAGAAACAGCTATAAGGTAAGAAATTAATTTAAATTTAAATGAATTATACATATTAAATGAATAGGGCTCATGGCGAATAGAGATTGCTTATCTTTAATGGATATGAATCACACCTTTTACCGTGACCACAACTGATCGAGTTTTGTCTCAAGAAAAAAATCCTCCCTTTCTGTCTCACCGCACATACGTCACATGTCTTGCAGCCACCGGACATTGGTGTTTTCTCGGCAGTCCAAAAGCACTATGGGCAGGAAGTAAACCTCCATAGGAATACGGTTGATAATTAAGTGCAATTTTCCGAATTTGTTGGCTAGAGCACGCAGCAAGGCTTTTACAGAATCCAACATAGCATCTGGGTTCCGTGCTACAGCAATTTGGCCATACAATCCAAACACTATTTTGGATACCCTATTTTTACCCAGAAAATCAGGCAGATTTACCACCACCTCTTCCACCCACATCTCAAACACCTCATGACATGCTTACATACCGGCCCAAAACTCCTACTTCACCACATTCTATTTATAACCTATATGTGGAGTGTCTCACCACTATCACCAGCAACATCCCTAGATCTGTCAAGCAGCGGGTTCTATTCACAAAGCTCAAAAGGCGCACCGAGAAATGCTCAGCAAGATCAACTATGCATGAAGCTGGGGAGGCGCATTTGAGAAAAGAAATTATGCAGTTGGCAGAGAAGGCTAAACCTGACACACACCGACTTAGATTAAATTCCACTGAAGCTTGTATTATTGAGAGAGGTGACTTACTGAATTAAAGAGGAAGATGGACGAGGTTGATGCCAAAAAAAAAAAAGGCAAGAGGGTGTATGTAGTTAAGAATGACATGTCTGATCTGCTTTCTTGGCTGCCATATCAAGTTTGGCCATAAATACTGGCCCCTGTAATTCGTCCCTTCCCAGTGTTAGTCCGCACCCCATGAACGACTGTACCCACCCCCCTACTCTAATCTAAAATCATGCTGGAGATGAGGATTATTTTGGCGAAGATGCTGTGGGTGTATGATATGGCCTTGGTCAGTCTGGGGCAGGGGTGGATGAAGGATAATGGGTTTGCAGTCTTGTGGGAGAATCCGGGCTTGTATGTGAGGTTTACGAAGAGGCAGGGGATTGTGGTACCTCCGCTGGAGGGCAAGGAGTAGGGTGGAGAGTTTATGTAGAATATGTAGTTATGCCGGTATACGTAATGAAATGTCCCTTTTTTGTTTGTCTTCGATTAGTTCGTAGGAGTATGTCGGTTATATAAATGCAAGAGTCCCACGCAGTATCTTGGAGGGGCTTCGACTCCTACATCAGACTGCTCACGCCCAAGATTATGTTATATATTAGTTGAGCCTTGCCGTTGGTATATCACACCTTGGTATATATAGTCTTTTACAACTTGATGGACTTTAGTCGACGGGCGATGAAGTTGTGGGGGTATCTCACAGTAGTAGTTGAAAGCACGAAAGGGATCCAGAGCTAGCTGTAGAGAGCAAAAGATTAGTTGGTGGTGGTATTGCTGGATATATGTACTTATGTATGTACGATATTGGCAACACATTTAGCTCGTCCCCACCATATATATGGTGACATCCTTAAAACACAATAAACATCGCTGACACTGGATGTAGTATATATGCAGCTAGCGTTAGGGAGAAAGTTTAGTTTCAGACCGGGAAATCAACTATTTATGTTCGGTATTCAGTTGTTGACGTAGGGAGACCCCGATCCACCATCACCGCCAGGCGTTATTGCTTATGATTTTTTAGCCGGCTGCTGATAGTAAGTCGTTTTTGAAGTTGGGAGTGTGCCAGAGAGGCTTACTTGGTCTTAAATCATATACGAATGTAGATATTAGCCAGCCTGTATTGGCCTTAAAAGGTGCAGGTACTTACTGCAGGGCAGCACTCAGAAACTCGAGGTTCATTGATTACCATTCTTGCTTTTCTTATTCCTCCTGGCTCGACGTGTACACCTTGTGTACCTGTAGCTTGCAATTCGCACTTAAAGAGCTCATGAGTTGAGGTTATGGGGAATTAAACGTTAGAAACATTAATTGTTGTAATTGGGTTTGATATCGAAGCTGGTGCGAGAATAAGGATACCCCATCGTTCACTTCATTGCCTATAAGTGCATATACATATATATATGCCTCTAGTTCCATTACTCGAATGTAAAAGAAGGAAGGGAAGAAAAAGGAAAGGTAGCCATAGGGAGGGGGGGGGGGGGGGGTTAGAACGTCAATAGTATTTCCTTATACATAACTTAGAAGCTGCTCGACTACCCGGGCACCCGGGTCCTTGTAAACGGAACACCGGCCTTGACCTCATCCTTTCCCACCCCAAGTACCATGATTTTGATATATACCTGCACATCCAGCCCCGTTAAATTAAATTTGATATTGATCCACCCAGTAATGGTTCATCCAACTCCATATTTTTTGATTCCGGCATCTAATTCCCTGTCAATATTGGCATGCTTTATGCTTTTGGAGCCATTGTACCCCTTTCTTGTTCATGTGCCCAATTAACTGCAGCTTGGAGAGCGGTGCCATAGTAACTGCTTAAGTAGAGTCTCTACAATTTCAAATAAGTGGAGTTTATATGCAGCATAGAGAGGGGTATGCTGTCTGTAGGGCCCCGCACCATTTAATGCGTTGATATTTGCTGCATCTATTGCGTTATAAAGAGCAGTACACCCCGCCTTGTCTTTAGCGAAATAGAACTATGAGGTTAGGGGTCTAGGGACCATTGTATTACTTACATCCCGGCAGATTCAGTGGTCGGAACCTTTCGAACCTCTCCTTTGAGCTCACTGTCTATAACACAGTACTCATGGCCCCGCACATTCAGCTCGTGGTCCACATAAGCTTCGATATCCGATATGACTTTAGTGATCTCACCTTGATAACCTCAAACTGACTATTCTTGATTTTACGTTTAATATCTGACTCCAGCCGACTAGCTACGAAGACCTTCAAATTCGATCTTCCAGAAGTCTGCCTTGACAGTGCAACGAGATAATCCAGAAGGTGCGATCGATTATCCTTGTCCAACGCATCAATAATAAGGAAGACATCGTCGATCAATGCAGCGAACTGTTCTTAAAGCTCGAAAAGCTTAGGCTCCTCCGAGTCTGAAATGCACGTTCTATGCAGATCGTATAATAGCTTTAGGAGCACCCTTTTTCGGCGACATAGTTGCTTAATCAAGATTGCCAGCACGTCTGTGAGTGCCTGGTTGGATGTGGCCTGGAAGTTGAGGTAAAAGAAGGCAACTCCAATCCGCTCATCAAGCATGTGCTTTGAAATTATCTCATTCAAAAGGATGGATCTAGGCTCAGATATTTAGCGCTCAAGAAAGGGATAGAGATGATAATATCATGAAACTAACGTAAGGACCGATTTTCCAACACCAGCTATCGGATCGTCAGCAGCGAACTCGCAAAGCCACTTTCTTTCAGGGAAAAGAACCTACAATGACCATGACACCAAAGAAGACAACAACGCCTGGCTTGTAGCCACTCTATAAGATCGCTGTGGTTCAGCAGCCATTGACTTGTGTTTTCATGTTTTCATGTCTTTTTGCATAGATTCGATCGAAGTCGTTTTCTGGCTCTAGCTCCGACAGCCAGGAGAGAAGTTTTCCCGTTCGCGGACTTTTAAGTCAGCCATGTTAAAAAATAAACATTTCAAGATTTTCTCAACAGTCATCTACGCGTCAAAGTGGTTTGATAGCAATATGAGTCATATTTTCCTACCTGCTCTCTCAGAGGCTTCAAATTTCTCATTCGGAAGTTTCCTCTCTCTCTATCTCCAGTAGATTGGCAGTAGTTTCTAGTTTTCTCCTCTAACGGGTCCGAAATTTGCTTCATGAGCACCGATCTGGAGACACTGGAGCCTACACAACGGAATTTTTAAGTACTTTTCAAAGGCCCAACCAGGTCGGCAACTCAACAACCTTGCTCGCAAAATCTGTTCCCTATACATGTAAAGTTGCTTACCTATGATCCTCCCGTCTTCACCCATGAATACTTCAAAAACAATGGCAAAAAACTCAATCAGATCACCGTACGCCTGGCACAAAGCCTACGGAATCATGTCAGTAGTCCTTCTCCAATAGATTCCCAAACCTTTTGGTCAATTCCGCCAGAATATCTTGAGCCGAGATAGACTCATGTCCCCTGTGCCTAAAATTATGGTTTCCCACAGCATTGAGATGGGATCTAATATAACCTACCCCCTCTACCTCCTTAGTATACCCAAATATCTCTGCATATCTTGTCAGATAGCTAAAAGAATCACTCAACATATCCATTGTTTCGGCGAGCTTCTCGAAGAACCCAGCGAACCGTCTACCAATCTGCGGCATGTTAGAGTGCCGTCACATCATTTCAGTACGGAAAAGGACTTAAAACATCCATCGACAAAGAACCTAAGACCACCAACAACAAGGGAAGACACCTCCGGGCTATGTTGAATAGATATTGCTAATGCGTTTAAGTATCCATCCGCAACGCGTAAGAAGCCTTGAGCCTTTTCGGCAACCTTCCTCGACGCCATGCTTCCCTTGCTGTGCTCCTCGTCGGGATCCCGCATAAGTTGCATGATATTACCTACCGAAGCATTGCTAAATTCCCTTCTCCGCTGGCCGCTCAGCTTATTACAAAAACTCGCGAGGGCATCCTGAAAAATCTGATCTGCTGGGTCGGGAGTCACGGCTGCTCGGATCGTCGCAGCTTGACTAGGGCGTGACCATTGGAGATAAAACGTAGGACAAATGGGGAAAGATAGCTCCTCAGTCGATCGATGAAGGGCCCGGCGATTGAGCATGAAGAGTTGGAGAAGATCGAAGTGCGGTTTTGATTGTGGGAGTAAGGAACTAATACCAATGATAGAAGCTCCCCACACCCTGGACAATATCCAAACTTAACCGGGTAACCGGGATCGGGATATAGTTATACATATGCAGGGCACGGAAAAGACTCGGCTAGCTTGGCCGACCAACCCTGGCCCACATGCACACTCTTTAATAATTCGCAGGCTCGAGCAATTATACAGGGCCCGGCCTATAAATATATATAATTCTCCATTCCGATCTGCACTCAAGTAGTATTAACCGCACCGCAATAAACCAGGTAGACCTCAGATCACTGTTTCACTTATAGCTTTATACCAATTGCAAAAATGATATCAACCATGCATGCCCATATATGTATGGCCATGAAAACTATCATAAGGCCAAACGTGGCCGGTCCAGCAGGCCAGATAGGAAGAGTGATATAGGATATATATATGCCAAAGTACATGCCCGACATAGGGAAGATGCTGTCCCATCCCATATAAATATGCAGCTAGTCCACAAACAACGATCATTATAAACATATATATACCGGACCCAAAGATGATGACCCTATATATAAGGCTATATCATACTTGGTTGGGGCGCCTTTTGTAGCCTTTGGGATAGCCCTTATAGTAGATCCTCTGCCCACCTCCTGTACCAGCGGCCACGGGACCTTGCCTACATTGATCTTCGAAAAGGTAGCACCGCAAATGCCTCGCACTCCATCACATGTCCAAACAATATCAACTTTATTAATTAAACCTCGTTAATAGTTTTGTAGAACTACCCCTGGTACTTTATCACGACATTGCCCTCCGCAACGAGTGATTATATTCCCGAGTAGAATAAGATTACAATACTATTCTCGGATCAAACAGGGCCCTATATGCTCGTCTAGGCCTGACCTGGCGATTATTGAAACGAGTATACCTGAAAAATATATATATAGGTAGAAATAATCGGATATCTCCCTCGACGGTTTTCCCGGAACAATATTGCCGGAAATGAAGATCGTTCACGCTCGAATTATTTTGGGTCTCTTCCACGTGAAACCGCCATCAGGGTTTAATTCATGCAGATTGCAGTCGATAGGTATGTAGGACGTCTTCCGTGTCCGATCCTCCAAGCAGCTGAAGAAACGTTGAGAGACTTATTGACCCACCAGGTCTGCAGATCAATCACCCTGATACCAACCACATATATATAGCTATGTGACTACACGAATCCCGAAAGGGTAAGAGGCAACGAATGATGCTGCCTTGTAAGTAGCGGACTAGCCAGTCACAATAGCTTTCCGATATTATATTATCTGACTCCCCCTTATCGGCGGTCCCCTATTGATTGCCGATTGCGACATAAATATATGGCCTCTGCTCCAGCTAGGAGCGCCTTGGAGGGTTCTACGGAGATGGATGGCGGGTACTGACCGTTAATGTCCGCGAGGCCCGAGATGAAATCCCCATAGCGGCGAAGATTACGTCTTTCATGACAAGGTGATCATGCGGGCTCCCTCTACTAATTCCATGATGGTATGTAGACGGTCCTTGTTTTTTTCCATTGAAAAAGGACGATCAGAATCAATCATCAGCTCTGAGTACCGGCACGATAAGTGAAATCATGATATAAAAACTTCGATACAAAGCATGCCGCGGGCTGAGAATTGATATTGGTATCGTCGGGGGCAGCGGTCCATGCAAATAACACAGGAGTGAAGTCACGAGTAAAGACTAGACCCCATATATGTTTCCCGACTCTTCGGCCCAGGCTCGATCCCAACCCGGGGCTATGGAGTTTGTACGGGCAAGGGCGGGAGTGGCTAGTACCAAGTTAATTAGCCGTCTAAAACCAACAAATTAATTACCTTTCACGATTAGCGTAAGTCGCCAGGCTCTATATTACTCGCAGAAATTCAGCCTAACCACCCATATACTGCTTTATCAGTATTAGATCATGATCAAATAGTCAGATTTCATACTGTCTACCCTGAAAGTCCTTATATTGCGTGATATCCATAGCCGAGGGAGCCGAGAAACGGTACAGGAGATATTCGCGACTCGTATAATATCAAAGACTGTGTAGGTCCTTGACGGCTAGCTTGTTGACATCTCTAAAAAAAAATCCCATTATCTCCTTCCCTCCTTCTCCCTCTCCTTCAAATATATATACTCATACTAGTGACCTAGGGCCCTCCCGGAAATGTGTAAGTATCATTAATCCCGTGCTCTGAAGTAGAATATATTTCAATACTATCTGTATTGAAATGACCTCGAGAATTGACGGAGTGATATACAACTCCCAATGTACATATCGTCCACGCTCCGAATAACCTGACGTTGAAGCAACAACACCCAGAGCAGTACAAATTCCTCGATCGGCTGCGGGCAACCCCGCGAAATATGACCAGCTCCCCTGGCAACCGTACAATTGATAACGAGCTGTCCTTTGAGTCGAAAATTAAGGATTTTGGGGCATGTGACGGTCGGGTTACGTTACAGGGTCTGGTACACTACCTTAACCACCTGGGCGCTTCTTGTGGACATTCGAGCACGGCTTTTCTCATTTAAAGGTTTAATTCCACCTCAGCAAGTGCTACATTTTCATAGCTATAAAGGTGCATACAAAAAAAATTCCACAGCCTAGCCAGGTATCAAACTCGAGTGATACTTCGTGTCTTGACCCACCGAATGGCTTGGCGCCTTACGGGTCACTTGATCTCGGTATTAGGACCCACGAAATATCTCCCATATTTCAGGGGGCTGAATGCCCCTAGCTCTTTGTACTTTTTATAATTGCCCACAGTACAGCACTGATTTAAAGTATCGTATTCTACTTTCAACTAGTCTCTCATGGACCCTAGCCTGAAGCTGTTAATCATAACCACTTGCATAGGTACGTAGATATATCTTCAACAGTGCCAGTCGGCTATTATTCGGTTTTTGTACCTAAGTATACCTCCAATATAATTCGGCTGTAATATCTCTAAATCCAGCCATATGCATCTCGGTATCTGGATTCAGACAGAACTATAGCTGCATGCATCCCCCGGAACCTCCGGCAGATCTAGTTCAAGGATATCTTTGTCGTACTTAAAGGATGCTGTCGAGTTGAATCGAATAAGTGTGTCTAGTATGATTTGGTCTTTTAACCTACCCCATTATTACCGCTCCTACCACTACTATTGCTGCTGCTATCTACCACCGTTATACTCACTGGGCTTTAGACCTATATATGTGGCCATACGCCCCCCAAGCGAAAAAAAGAAGGAAAAGAAAAAAAAAAGAAAACACATGCACAAAGGACACACAAAACACATTTCTGTTTCTGCATAAAGGATACGTGCACCAAAAGGTATCTACCCCGCCCCAAAATTACCCTTAGCCTTAGCTCATCCTTCAACGCTTTCTCTAATGCGATTCATTACAATTAACATCAATTGCACCGGCTTCCAGGAGGATTCTAGCGATCTCTTTCCCCCCCGGTTGATAACTCGCATAAGCCACCCGCAGAGCGGTACCACACATACTTTTTATATTCACATTGGCCCCAGATTCAATGAGAACTTTGACGGTCTCTACCGCGCCGTTCGAGGCCGCAAGCTGGAGGGCTGTACCATGAAAAAAGTCGTCCTGGATATTGTCATGGGCCCCAGCCTTTAAGAGTGCTTTGACAACCTGTGTTGCGCCACACCGGACTGCTGCCCGGAGAGCGGTTCCATACCGGCCACCTTTTATATTAACATTGGCCCCAGCTTCAATGAGAACTTTGACGATCTCTACCACGCCGTTGGAGGCCGCAAGCTGAAGAGCGGTACCATAATACGAATTACCCTGGGTATTGACGTCGGCTCCGGCCTCCAAGAGTGCTTTGACATCCTCTATGGAGCGACCCTGCGCGATCGCTGCGTGTAGAGCAGTACCATAAATACCTCCCTGGATCCTGACATCGGCTCCGGCTTCCAAGAGTGCTTTGATGATCTCCATGGGGCGGCCTAGCACAATCGCTGTGTGTAGAGCGGTGCCATTCTTACTCCCCTGGATATTCGCATCGGCCCCGGCATCTAGGAGTGTCTTAATGATCTCTATGGAGTGGCCCCCAATAATCGCCCCTTGCAGAGCTGTACCATACTTGCAATACTCGATATTGACATCGGCCCCGGCTTCTATGATGGCTTTGACAACCGCTATAGAGCCCCGTTTAATCGCCTCAAAGAGGGCGGTACCATAATAACCGCTCTGGATCTTGACATCGGCTCCGGCTTTCAAGAGTGCTTTGATGATCTCCATGGGGCGGCCTAGCACAATCGCTGTGTGTAGAGCGGTGCCATTCTTACTCCCCTGGATATTCGCATCGGCCCCGGCATCTAGGAGTGTCTTAATTATCTCTATGGAGTGGCCCCGAATAATTGCTTCTTGTAGAGCTGTACCATATTTGCAATACTCGATATTGATATCGGCCCCGGCTTCTATGATGGCTTTGACAATCGCTATAGAGTTCCGCTTAACCGCCTCAAAGAGAGCGGTACCATAATAACCGCTCTGGATATTGGCATTGGCTCCGGCTTCTAAGAGTGTTTTGACAATCTCTATGGAGCGACCCGTCACAATCGCTGCGTGCAGAGCGGTACCATAAATGCCGCCCTGAATATTGACATTTGCCCCACTCTTCAGGAGTAGTTTAATGATCTTTATATGGCGGCCTAGCCCAACCGCTGCCTGCAATGCAGTGCCATACTCTCTAGCCCGGAGATTAGGACCAGCCCCGCCTTGCAGGAGTACTTTGACGGTCTCAATGGAGCAGTTCAGCGTAATCGCTACATGCAGTGCAGTACAATCTTTAGCGCACTGGATATTGACATCAACCCCAGCTTTTATGATAACGTTGATGGCCAATGGGGAATTCCACCTAAGTGCTTTAAAGAGAGCGATACCGTAATTCTCGCGCCGGATATTGACATGGGCCCCAGCCTCCATGAGCATTTGGATGCCCTCTAGAGAGCGGTCATTCCCAATCGCTGCCTGCAGAACGGCACCATTTTCGTCGCTCTGGTTAATTACCCGGGCCCCGGCCTTCAGGAGTGCTCTGATAGCCTCTACACATCCTCTGGAGGTTGCTGTCTGGATATTTATGTCGACGTACAAACCAACCCGAACCTTGGCAATGGCCCCGGCTTTCTTGAGTGCTCGGACGATCTCTCGGGGACTCTGCTTATAAATCGCTTCCGCCAGAACGGTACCGTAGTATTTACCCCAGACATTGACATCGGCCCCAGCTTCTATGAGGGTTTTGACCATCACTATGTCCCCCTGCTCAACCGCTAGGGAGAGAGCGGTCCTATCGTTTCTTGATTCGCTGGTCATATAGTTGATGGTTCCTATGAGGGTGTTAAACGTTAGTATATATCCTTCTGCTTAGCTGCTGGCGGAAGAGCGGCCCTACGTTTTCTTTCATCTAAAAAATTCACATCGGCACCAGCTTCTATGAGGGCTCTGACCGTCACTAGTTCCTTCTGCTTAACCGCTCCCAAGAGTGCGATACCGTAATTCTTACGCACTGCCTCTGGAGACTTATAGACGTTGAACCGATGGGTATTAGCAAACACTTTCATGTAAGTGCTGGTCAGATGAGATGTGTTCAAAGAAATATATATCCTTTATTTTACGTACATTTGCATTTGCGCCGTTATTAATAATGGCCTTGGCCGTGTCAACCATACCATTTTTATAGGCGTGATACAAGGCAGACATGCCCGCTGATTTATCGAATCGGTGTACATTCGCTCCCTCAGAAATCAGAAATATGGCTACCTCCTCACGTCCACTCATTACCGCAGTGAGTAGCGGAGAGTTTTTTTTAGCGTTCGGGAACTCAATATCACACCCACGATTGAGTAGTTCCTTAACTGCCGACACAGACCCATTGCGTACGACTTGGTGTAAGACCTCGTTCAGTTGTATCACATCGACTGGCTTCGAGTAGAGGTGGAAATATAGGGATAACAAATTAAGACTGGATAGTAAAATCAATGGGGTAACTCTCTGGTTGAGCTGTCTGGATCTCTTGATCAGGTTCTGCATGCGACCATCGTCGGAGTCGAGCGGGTGATATACGTAGCGGATCTGACCCCCACCAGACTGTATCCAATAACAGGGGCCGGGGCCTGCAGACCGCTGGAAATTTACTCTCAATTGTATCCTGGCCAACACCGCACTAGCGCTCGCCTTCCCTTGAGACTTGAACACCTCAAGCATTACCAACCGAAGAATTCCTCTCTCCTCTTCTAGCAGTCCTTTAACAAGGCGGAGCACGCTTTCAGATAATGGATGAATTCGAAGATCATTTAAGTGCTGGTTGAGAAATGTGCATGAGTATTCTAAAAGATTATGAAGGCCCGTCGAATCGAGATATAACCTTGGCCCCGGTCCTTGTCCAAATAGGCCCCCGGGAGGCGTCTCTATAAATTGACATTTAAAATCAATAACCAGCAGAGATTTGAGTAGACTCGTTGTAACAAAGATATCTCCAGTGACACCCTCGTGTATTTCCAAAGGTTTCTCTTTTAGAAACTCTTGCACAGTAAAATGGATTGGTCTCACTGTCCCGCACTCATTAATAATGAATCCGCAACAAGAAGTCAGGATAGTCTTTTCTGAATATATATTCTCATGATGATTAATCACCCCGGCCCAATCAGTTGTAGGCTCGATGGCGACAGCTACCGCCAGCTCTTCCATTGATAATGCTCTTTTCGAAGTCATTAACCAGCACAACGCACGGTGGGCGAGAGCCTTCATTGACGTGGCCTGGCTATTTATTCGTTTGAAAATCCGTTCGTAGGTACCAGCAACAGTATCAGGAAGTGAACTCAAGGCGTCCATTATATCCTTTTTTGATGGTTGCTCGTAAATATAGTCAAGCTGGCATTTTACCCATAGGAACCTGCAATGTAAGTAAATATTCTGGTGTATAAGACCTTGTTTTGATCCACAACACTTACATTCCATTTGACTGGGTCAACAACCTAGTCTGGATGGCTTCCTTCAATGCTTCGTCAAGCTCGAATAAATCCTGTTCCCGATGTTTCAGCTCGTGGATGATGTATGCTGCGATATCCTCGTCGACCTTTGTTACTTCCACAGGAAAGGTTAAAAAGCTAGCCGACAAGAGAATACGTTCGATATCTACTTCCCGTCGACTAGCAATGAAAAACTTCACTACGCAGTGACTATGCATATGGTTTGAAAGTCGTACTAGGTAATTAACGAGCGCATTCCGATGTTGCTTGCTGCATTCGTCTAGAGCGTCGATAACCACGAAAACCTTCTGGAATGTGTTGAACACTTCTTGAGCTAAACTCTCGAGCTCGGAAAGCTTTGGTCTAAGGTCATTATCGATGGAGTCTTTGTGGAGGGTACGCAGAGAACTCGGAAGCCCATCTTGTCGGCGTCGGCACAGCTGCTTGATCCATATACTTAATATATCCTCTGGTTCCTGGCTAGCTATTGCCTGGTAACTAAAGTAGAAATAGGCTATTCCTACAGCCTTTTCGTTTTTGTACTGCGTCGTAATATCCTCCAGAAGCGTAGATCTACTTCATTGTTACAATAGTTCCAGAGAGGGGGAGATATGGGGAGGGGGGGGTTGAACTAACGTTAGGACCGATTTCCCTACGCCAGCTAGGATCTTGTTAGTCCCGCCAAATAAAATAATTAGAGGTTACTTACGGTTACCGTAACACCACAGCAGCGACATCTTGTCTCCTTCCCGCCATCCCTGCACTTTAGTTGATTCAAGAAACCACTGTCCTGTGTTCCTATGCCTCTTTTTCCGTATCCGTTCGTGGTCCTTTTCAGGTTCAAGTCTTGAAAGCCAGGCCAAAATTTTTCCGCGATCGACATCTGGGGCATCGTCGACCTGCCCATGCTCCGCTCCGTTCTGCCTAGGCCCGCAACGACCCATTTCTGTTTCCATTACAGTGCATCCGGGGCAAGCCTTCTCAAGGTCGTTTTTGGCACCATATAGAGATAATAGTCTAAGCATACGGACATCCTTTGTGGAGTTTGCTGGGAGGGTTAGGTCAGCTTTCCCAAGGGTTAGCAGGACTGATACAAGCGAATATTCCTTATTCAAAACAGCAATTCGTAGGCGCGAGCTGATCTCCGCATGATCTCCGCTACTAGCTTGAACTAATATAACTAAGTCAGCATTTTAATGAAGGCAATTGTGATCAAGGGCTCAGATGAGACTGATTAGTCCGTGATATACCAATGTGAGCTAGCAAGATACTAAAGCGTCCAAGAATAGTAGTATAGGTGTTTTCTAGCTTGTTATTGAATTTTACTAGAGTCGAGTGGTCCCCTTCGGCGCATAAAACCTCCTCGTAATCACAGGGAAGATTCAGGATGGAAGATTCCTTCTCTAAAACTGTATAGTAGGGGCCACTCCTAGTCCATGTCTTTGTAACAGGATCCTAACCGCACAGACTAACATTAGTGCCAATATACCTCACACGCGCGTCGTCTAGGGTGGAAACGTACTTGTTTCAACTGCTTTGTTTGCATCGTTTCCCTGAAGCTCATAATCCGGAAGTGTTCTTCTTCAACATACCGTGTAAATAATAGCAGATCCTCTGCCTCCTTACCTCTTCCTATCGAGTGCACTAAATCCAAACGTGGTGATCCATCCCCAATCATCTTACGTATATCGTCAAAAAGAATTCCTCTATGCGGCGTCGCGAAAAAAACGATCGCCTTCGTCATCCTGAAGAGGCACCCCCTACGTCGTGGAATTTCTTTGTCTTTCACAATTGCCTTTTCGCAAAAGTTAGTTTCTGTCAATGAAAGTGTGGCCACTATATATAAGATGTGATAGGGTCTCGAGAGTGGCAATATCCCCTATAGCTAGTTTACCAAAAGGATATATATCGCTTGACCACATCGCGCCTCTCGGTACATACTATATATATATATAGATCCTCCCATAGTGGTAGTCAAGAACGGCTGAGGGGCTCCAGTCCCAATAGCCACGGGGAACTCACATCTGCTATAATAATTCCCCCGAAGCTATGGCCTATAAGTGCTACAGGCCGGTCCTTATCATCGGCCAAGGTCAGCCAATTCTTTCAAACTCTCTTCTTCATTGCTGCCAGCACTAATCACCCTAGAACTATTGTCAAAGGATGACACAAACCTCATATCCTTTCCGAACTTTATCTATCTCCTCTAGAAGCGTTTCGCTATAGTCGGAAAGCGTATGAATACCCGGTTCGTTTAGCCTCGAATTGTAGCCATATATCATTGTCCTACAGTCCGATCTATCCTCTTGGAAGAAATGGCGCAGCCACATCTTCTTTATACCCCGATTATTAGGTTTGCTCGCCCATGAACCATAGGCGTGTCCATTAAGGCCAGATAGCGCGATGATGCTAACTTCACTATCAGTCTCTTGGAATTTCAATAAACTATCCCTGCAGTGGTAAAGAGCTATGTACTCAAGCTTAATGTCCGTACTCGGTGTGTACAGTTGCGTAAGTCCGTAGAAGTCTTTATCGATCAGAATTTCGTAATTGGGTGAGATCTCGAGATCGTACGTCATATTAGTCCCCAAATTTTCGAGTGCTCGTGGAGGCTCCGAGTCGAAATGAAGAATGCATGTTTTCGCGATCTTTGGGTTATAACAACACTGAACGAGGGTTGTCCGCCTTTCATCCACGCGCACGCTGACGCCCTCGTATTTAGAGAACCACTCTTCAATAGCCCGGATTAGGCTTTTAAGAGTTAGATGTATTGGTATCTGCCTTACGCGAAAGCAGATGTCGGCTGGCATTTTCAGCTCGGGTGATCTTGTGTCCGCTGTAGATTAATTGCGGGGAATACAGTCCAAGGATCAAAGACTATGGACTAATGGTAGTCAGACTGGGCCAGAGCCACAGCCAGAGCCACAGCCAAGGTATTTTTTGGCCAATCAAAGTTGTTCTGGCTAGATCCCAGCTTTCCAACCGACCTTTTGCTAGATAGAAAGCTATCAAATCGTTCTAGAGATTTTAGGCCCAGCATCAATTTTGAGAAATGCTGTTTGCCCACCCAGCAAAAAGATCCCTGCAACTAGTAATTTTGACCAAAAGTGATGGTTAGCCTAAGGTTTCTACTAAGTAGAAACCATTACCCTGAAGCGGGGATCGTGTATCCTCCGTTAGAAAGATATGCTTCCCCAAAAAAGCAAACCTAATTCTACTAATAAGGGATCGATCAGCATAAGAGTGATTTGGCCAACAACCTCTGAATCTAAGGGCCCGTTTGGCAACAGGCCAAAACGGAGTTTTCACCCTTGTAAACTCCGTTTCAACGATCTTCTTGTTAGGCCTTGATCCTTGGAAACTCCATTTTGTCTAGTTACCAAACGGGCCCTAAATATTTAGTTCTTGGCGATAGTCTTTGGTGCGAAAATCCCACCAAGAACCCAAAATTTGAGCTCAAAGTTTGAAAAACAGGGATTGGCCAAATCACTCTATTACCAAACAGCTACATAGCCCTGCGCAAGCCAAACGCCTTGATCTGAGGGCGGCATATCAGTTTGCATTTAGTGAGTGAACGTACATACATGTACCTGTCAACACCCTATCCAGTTTACGTAGAAGTTCGATGAAGATTAAAAGATTGGGTAGGAAATACATGTATATATATATATATATATATATATATATACCTCATAGCTAACCGCTAAACAGAATTACATGTATTAACCACATTTAGGCCACTAGTAAACAGCCGGGATAATTATATATAAGAAATGTACAGATCATGGGATATCACCCGACCTTTCGAAGCGTGTAGAGTGCTGTGAAACTTATCTGAGTTTCTTTAGGCCCCGTTTGGGAGTCGAGAGAGAATTTTTAAACGGAGTTTTAATAGATATGTGGTGTTGTTTGGGGGACTATATATATATGGTGCTACATGATTGTCGAACTACTCGGTTTTCATGGGGTTGATCATTAACGTTCCTTTCTGACCCACCAGGTGGATCCCCAGACACTGCTTCTTTTCTCAGAGCGGAGTTTTCACTAAAATAGCTCTGTTTCGGACAGCTCCAAACACAAACAGGCCCTTACTACTATACCAATACCCTAGTAGTATGAGCGACTTTACAGTGTAACGATTAGGGTTAGGGGTAGTATGAAGGAATTAACGGCCTCTGCATGTATGTACCATTTTTCGAACAGGGTTGTACTGCTGAGGGTAAAATACAAGGATCTGAAGAATCTGATATGAGAATCTTGCTGTGTTTATCTTATCAGATTCTCGACATTTATCCTAAGTCTGTCAATGCTGACCCCCGATAATGGAAGATCTATTATTTGATAAGGGAGATAGCGGGATCTGTTAGTAAAGCCACAGTACTAGATTTGCTTCTTCTAAGGGGTCAGCATTTTACAGACAGATGAATCTCACTGTCTACAGACTTACCCCACACCCGTAGTACTTCTTACACTTACCGTAGCTCGCCGGGTGTAGAGTATGTTTCAAAACACCTACCTCCCTTGCCCAATTACATTTATTATGTTCGGACGCACAAGACAGTGTAGTAGGAAATCTCTCTCGTGCATGTGATTCGTGTTTTTGCTTAGACAGAGAATGTATGTAGTCGCCCATTGCTGCTTTGTTTTAGTCACACTAATATAATGCATGAGAAAGATTTCCTACACTGCCTACATACTCTACTTTATAAAAGAATCTCTTTCCCAGCAGAGACTCTGAGCTTTATTTTATCTAGATGACCCTCATATCTCATATACAATATCACCCCTACCCTCAAGTAACTGCCTCGATCTATCGATCAACCACAGCCCCCCCCCCCCCCCACTTCCCAGAACATTAAGCGCCGGGCGATCCTTACCAGATTAACTGCTGAGTCACAAGACCCTCTTATATCTAGGGCCACATCTACAACATCTACAAAACACCCTCCAACGTTGTTTCTCAATTTCGTAACCATGCTTCTCAAAGTCCCAAGCGAGATACTCTCCATCATCGCCGAAAACCTCGGTCCCGGCGATCTTCTAAGTCTCCTCCTGACATGCCGCGCATGCCCTTACAATCTCTCATACCTCATGCTACGCCATGCCCTCGCCGACAAGGACAGGATCCCCGCCCTGATCTGGGCTGCCGCTAAGAATCACGTTCCACTCTTGAAAACTGTTGTCGCCCACACACCTGCATCAGACGAAGCTACGGAAAACGAATCCCAGGCCCTCAACGAAGCTTGCTGCAACGGAAGTCTCGAAGCTGTGCAGTTCCTCCTCGACCACGGTGTCCCATACGCACAACACGGCAATGAAAGGACTCCACTTGGTATTGCGGTCTGGGCAAATCAAATTCCGGTAGTGAGTCTTTTCCTGTCCCGTGGCGCATCGCCGGATCAACTGTGGAGGTGGAGGGAGCCATTGACGTTCGATCTTTGTCGAAATGGGAGGGTGGACATGTTGCGTGTGCTTTTGGCGGCGGGTGCAGACCCCAATATTAGAAATGACCACATGAGTAGTTGTTTAACACTCGCCGTGGAGTATGGGCATCTGGATTGTGTGCAGCTTTTGGTGGAGTATGGGGCCGAGGTGGACGTGGTGGATGTAGACAATGATACACCATTGATTCTTGCTCTCTATTGCAACAAGATGGATGTGGTGGATTTTCTGTTGGAGCAAGAGGGGTGCGATTTCATAAGCGCAAACCACCGGGGGTTCGACCCTCTACTACTGGCGTGTCTAAGGGGAAGAGTGGATGTAGTCGAGAGGTGTTTTTCGAAGCAAATGCCTGGAATTGATAGTTTTTGGTACGAACAAAGGCTTTTACCTTTAGTTTCGGTGGCACGTAGGGGAGACTGTTTGGAGGTAGCCGAGTTTTTGGAGCAGGAGATATTGAGACTTTGGCTGATGAGCTCGACGCTATAGCTATCAATCTTGTAAAGTATACATACTAACCCCACATGAACTGTTGACTAGCCATAGCTGCTTCTTATATCAGTGTAATACCATTACAGATTTCTTGACGTTGCTCCCATGACATGAAGGAGAGTGGGATGTTGAGACTCAAGAGTACCAGGCCAGGTGGAGGTCAAGTATTGTACAGGCCAGTAAGCCTGTTTGTATCTATTTTCGTTAACGAATATGTTAGTTACACTATATATATGTATAGGTTTATATATATAATATCAATTCAAACAATTTCCACGCAGTGATTCATTTACTTGGCTAAAATACGGTCTTTTAGTTGCAAACTACATACACAGTATGTAAGTACTATGTACATCTAAAGCTGGAGCATTTACCGGGTTCGGTATTCGGTCACCCCAGCTTATTAACACGCGCTCTTGATTATATGTATGTAGTACGCGTACATACTGTCAAGCTTAAGAGCTTCCCCCCACTCCCCCTCCCCCTCTCCCTCCCCTCCCCCTCTCTCCCCCCCTATCTACATGAGATTCCGAGAATATTGTCTCTTTGTATGATAAAGAGGACATCTCATATTTCCTGACAACCACTAGCTCGTCTAATACAGTATAGACACGAGCATCCATCAGTACATGATACATGAACTTAGCTACGTCGAGCCAATATGTCCACCCTTCTATTCATTCCCTCAGAGATCCATCTGGCTATATTTAAAGACCTCACCGATCCTCACGATATCTTGAACTTTTCCTCCACTTGCCGCTCCCTCCGTAGCCTCCTCAAGTCTAACACTAGAACCTTGCTCCGCACAGCCGCATCAAAGTATTTTCCTGCGTTCGACGATTGCCTACGTGCCGCAAGGGCCAGCAAACTCCCAATCGAATGGGAAGGCAACCATTTCGACCTCGGCGAAAATCGCTATCTAAATCCCCCAACGAAGGCCTTTTGCGAAGGCCTCGCTTCGGCGCCCCCGACTTTCGATGAACTTCTCACGGTGAGGGAAATCAGCCGCTTGCTGGGTAGCTGGCTTGCCCGGTTCGCACAGTTTGTGTACATGGATTCGTTCACTGAGCATGGGGAGGAGAGTTTTTATCGCGCGGGCGCTAGGTTCTTGGTCATGAGTTATCTATTCTCGGGGTCCTTTCTCGAACCTCTCAGGGATCGGAAGCGGCCAGATCAAAGCACCGACGAAGACGGAGTGAAGCGCTTCCCTACATACCATACGGCGGATCCGGACTGGCGGTATACGCAGTTGGAGAGCCTTTATGGCGGTTTCATCGATTGGATCATCGAAGAGGGTGAGAAGCAGGGGCCTGGCAAGAGCTGGACGGCAAGCCCTGAAGACCCTAACTTTAACCCATTCCGGAAGATCCTGAGGAGTCTATTTGGGATCGGGCCAGAGTTGAAGGCAAGTAAGGGTTACCGTGGATTTTCGGGGGTCGCTTCACTTCTCTTGATGCTTGAATTAAGTCAATTTGGGGCATCGGAAGTTTTACATATCAATATTGATGGTATCGCACCCTGTTCAATGCATATATATATATCCACTTCGTCTTAATACTCACTCTTAAAACAGAAAAAACAGTACCTGCGGGGCATAATATCCGCTTATGTCACTTTGGCGAATTCCGACCCAAGTTTGAAGTCTACGGGGATCGCTCACGCAGTGATCCGCCAATGTGCTTCTTGATTGGTTTTGGCTACCCGACAGAGGAATCTCTAACTCCGACCTCCATACTTCAAGATATCTTTGATCCGCGACAAAGCTCGAATGGGACCCGTGAGTTTTATAGGCCTTATATGGACTTTTTCCGGATTGCCCTCAAGAATCGCAATATCGCTTTCTATCACGAGCAGCGAAATCACTATACAAGAGATTCTAATTTTTATTTGTACGATCGTGGTGCTGAGGCTTGATTTACTTTAAGATATAGATCAAAGGATGTTTCATATTTCTATAGATATTCAGAAAGGCGAGGATCTACTCAGAGACATCTATCATAGCCTACTGTACAGATTTTTTTCACTTGGTTTTCTCGTTAATATAACGGTTCTTTATCATGTTCCTGGCCACAAAGTAAAGGACAGACTGCCTTTGTGGGCTGTAAGCCTACTGTCTCGCAATAGGTGACGGTGTCGTCGGGCTGAGATCGCCCCCTGCCAACAACGGCATGAATAGTCGATTGTCCGTAGGGGATGGGTACGGAACTAACCTTTGCAATCACGCACATCAGTTTGACTCTCGTTTGTTTCCAGCTTTACCGAAGAATAACAGGCAGGGCTAAGTGCCCAAAATGCTATATATGTGAAGCTACGGGCAAGCGTGATACCGTGGCTATTTCCCGCATTTTCAAAAGATAGCCTGATGTTAATTACAGGATTCGGAGTACGCCCCCGGTACCTCCCCCGATATATGTGCATGTTTTCTGTCCTGACACCAATGCCCTGAGATACATGTTGCCTGTACCTACACTACCCCCCAAAGAAGATTTCCGGTATGGATTCTTCTCTATTCATATTGAAGAACCCTGTGACCCAACCATTAAAGGCATAGGCATATATAAAAGATTCTCCGGGCATAAGTGTTGGTAGAAGGCTTATCTTTGGGGAGAAACAGAGACCTGTATTGTGGAGCAAGAAGCAGTTTTACAAGAGGCGAAGGAAAGAGCGGGTAAAATGGAAAGTGCCCGTCGTGATCTGCCGCGCAGTTATATAAGAACGTCCAGAAAATGCAATTACTCAGGGTAATATGGATCGGCGATGGTCTCTCCTACAGACCATCCCCTTTTCCGTCACTTGTATTTTCCGCTTCCTTCCGTAGATTACTACGTTTCATAGGGCGAGCTCGTTCGACCTACAACCAAAAGGGTCCTTTATATCATATACCCACCTAGGTCTTGGAGTATGATATATAGACGCCAGGGTCTGACTTCCACGTACCATTACTGTAAGTATATGCACATCTATGACAATGGTCCCAGGACATAGCCCTTGGAATTAATACTAAGATGTGCTACAAGACTCGTGTCATTTTGGACAATCACTCCCTGGATATGGCACGCTAATGCGTACTAAGATACAGCCACTCTTCAAAAGTGCCCGTGATTCATATATAAGATGGCCAGCACTCTATAGCTATGTGGTTTACAGAGTTGAATCAAAAAACTCAAATGTATCTATATATATATAGAATTATAGAAACTTGATAACAGGGGGTAAAAACACCACCCCCCAGAGTTCCCAGTACCCGCCCTACAGGTTACAAGCTGCAAGATCCCCATTACACATTCTTCACTAATTACAAAATGCCCAGTGCAATTATTATCAACGACCCCTCTCCCACAACCTGTCAATGATTGAATTACTTGTTCAAGAGCACCCCCCCCCCCCCCCCCCCCCCTTCCATTAATTAACTCTACAAGCCATTCCCCACAACCTCCTCTTCACAAGTATAAACCACACATATCCCACCCCACGAACCCTTCCCACCTATATCTCTACAACACAGGTCCTACGTACGCCATGACCGGCAGTGCCGCAATATACATGCACACCGTACATCCCAGACCGGGAACCAAAACCCCTAGACCGCCGGATCGAAAATGCCCGCCCAGAGTACAAACACTGCAACAACGACCGCCTTCCTGACGTGGACAGGCCCACCAAAGCTAGCTATCCCCCCCCCCCCCCCATGAACAACAAGACCAACTGCAGCGGTAGCATAGTACATACATACACTCACATCTATACGTAGCCAGTCGACCCGCCCGCCCACGCGGACCAATACTACGCACGACTTTGGTGCCTCCTCTACGCTCATGACCCTAGGGAACAGGCACGCCCTCATTCCGTCATGAAACACCATCCATCCCGTCAGCCACTCTGCGGCGCAGCCCGCCCCGCCCCCGCCCCCGCCCGCCAGACCGAGCCCGACGTTGCCCCACCACGAGCTAAGACCCTTCCAACCGCCACAAACCAAACCAAACCGCGCCACTAGTCACAACCCATCACTCGCCAGGTGCCAAGCCTTCTTCCAGCACTTTCCATCTGCCACGACTCTCTGCCTTCTTTCCGCCTTCTTTCCTTTTTGCCCCCCCCCCCCCCTCCCCTCCGCCCTCCAATGGCGGTGGAGTACGCTCCCTACCGTGATTGGATTTTGAGGGGAAGAGTGGGGAGGGGGGGGGGGGTATGTCCCGTTTTCTTGGTCTGGTTGGGTTGGTTATCGAATTTGGTAGATCATAGATTATGCTATTACCTCTCCCCCACCGCGGCAGAAAAAACAAAAACGGGGAAAAACAAAGGAGATCAGAGAAGTCAACGATTCAATCAATCTGGAGATATTATTTACAGCTAGATAGATAGATAGACAGGTAGATCCCGCGGCAGGGAGGAGGGGGGGTAGAGTAGAAATAGGCAGACAGCGTCGTCGACCCCACCCTGCATATATGATGTATGTGGATGGTACATACGACCGACTGATAGTCCAGTGGCCAATCCCACCAGACAGCTGGCTCTCGAAAAAAAATTGCTCCTTTTTCTCAAGAAAAAAAAAGTAAAAAGGAAAAAAAAGTAAAGAAATAAAACTAGAGAAAAGGATAAAATGAAAGAAGAAAAAGATTAACGCCAAGATCCCAAAAGTCAAAATCAACGCTCCTCCAATGATAAATGATATGCTCCCCTCCATGGATAGATAGACAGATAGTAGTAACAGACAGAACCGCAAAAAAGGAATAGGAAACAGAAAAAAGAAGTAACCCCCCGATAATATGCTCCCCCACCCAAACCAGACCAAAACCGAACCCAGACCCAGAAAATAATGAAGGGGGGGGGGGGGGGGGGAACGTAAGTAGGAGATAAGAAATTATGCAGCAACTAATGGATGATGGTATTCGTGGTAATGTGCGCTGTTTAGATACTCTCACGGCGAGACCTCGGCGTTTCGGCCTTGAATGAGCGCCCGCCGATACTACGGCGCTGCCGTTCGCGCTTCAGGAGGATGAGCAAACTGGTCACAGCGATAGTCCGCGACAATCCGCGCTCGTCGAGGATCAGGGTACCGCCCGTAGCCATGAGCGGTCCGAACGATGAACCCTTTGAATGATGCTATGTCACTCATTAGTACTCCAACCTAAGCCCAGCTGGAGAAGAGAAACACCTACCGCAAACAGGAAAGCGCCAATCTGGTGACTCCCCATCTCCTCACTCTGCTTCTCAAGGACCAACTCCCCGCTCTCCAACCAGCGCCAAACATACGTCTCCCTCCCGACTGTCCACACCTGCGCCCTCCGGTCCTCGCGCCCACACCACACATTAATGCGCCAGTCCTCCTTCCCCTTCATCGTGATGTGTGCCGGCTTCATGACATCCCACGGCACCTTCCACTCTGCGGCCTCCACACCCCCGGGACCCAACACCATACTCCTCGACGAGAAGCTCCCATGCCTGCGCGAGACGAGCGCCGGTGCAACCCTGGATTCGGCCGACTCCCAGCGCCGCGCGGCGACAACGCTCTTGATCTGCGCCATTGTCACGGTGTCTGGGATAGAATTCGTATGGTTGTTGTAACCGGGTAGATGGGTCGTTACGTCATGGATTGTGAGCTCTGCGCTAGCCTTTCGCGCGCGCAGACCGCCGTGCGATGGGATGTAGAGGAGGAGGGTTGGGTTGAAGTCGGAGATGACGCGATTTTCTTGCGACGTGATGGAGGAGATGGAGGTATTTGTTGAAGACGTCGTGGTTGTCGAGAGCGGATAGAGGAGGGATGGATATGTGTAGCCACTACTGGAGGTTTCGGTGGTCGATACAGAGTTATTTCGGGACATTGTGGGACATGGGGATCTAGAGTTAAGATAGATGTGGTGGTGGGGATGATGCTGATGGTGGTAGTTGTGATGAAGTGATGAATCTGAGTATTTAGGAGGTGAGGTTGATAATATAATGATGATTGTTGATGATGGAGTTGATGATGGAGTTGATGATAAAGTTGATGATGATGATGACGATGATGTAGCTGAATAAGTTGGTGAAGCTGATGAGAAATCTCTATGATGATGTGAACGAGACCAAAGGTAGTTGTAGTACTGTGATAGTAGCAGTAGTAATATATGTGCAAGTAAGTCAAGACAAGACGAGAGAAGACAGGACAAGAGAAGACAGGACAAGACAAGGGGGGCTGTCTGTCTATTAAGTATGATGATGATGATTTATGTAGGTAGGGTCCCAATATGCAAACGCTCCTCTGCACGTCGTTATAGCGGGGGTGGGGGAGGTCCTCCAGGTATTTATTAGTATATTGTTAATGGGCCTAGACCTGACCTAGTACCAGTAGTAGTAAGTAAGATGTAAGTACCCCCGTCCAACCCAGGTACCACCAGATAGACGAGGAGCAGGTTGGCTGTGTGGAGAGCGAGAGAGAGAGATTTGGTTTTTGGTTTTTTTTTCTTTCCCTTTTTTCTTTTTCTTTCTTCCCTTTACCCTTTTCCCTGAGGGTACTAATGTGTTTGCACGTCGTCTTCCTCCTCCCACTACCGGTGTGGGGTTGGCTAGTTAGCAGCCAGCCAGCCTTCTCCTCCTTCTTCCTATTCCTTCCTTCCTCCTCCTCCTCCTCCTCCTTTGATCTTGCCGCTGGTTGGGAGGGACTGGTTGCGTTGGTGGTTGGATATTGTCTGGTTGGTTTGGTTGATTATGTGAGAAACCAAACGAGCGGGAAAAAAAAAAAAAAAAAAAGGGTGTTTGACCTTGGTGGAACCGAGAAAAAAAAAACCACCACCACGCGGACGGTGCAGCTATGAAGCTAATGTGGCTTGCTGCAGCGACCAACTTGGTTTTTTTCCCTCTTATATAAATATATATATCCGCTAGGCCAGGATCTTTAGGATCAGAATCAGAATCAGAATCTCGGCAGGCGGGCAGGCAAGACACAGACCAGCAAAGACACACGGACCAATATGTATTTCTGTAGCAGACCAAGAAAGCCAGGGGACGGGGGCGAGTCGGGGAATAAATAAGATTACCACCACTCACGGGTCGGAAAAAACCAGAAGCAAAGGGCAACAAGCAGCAACCAAGGCTAACTGACTGACTGGTGGTGTCGATCAATCAAGAGCTATCCTCACCTAAACGAAAACGCCGACCTGCTTTTGCTTACCTACATACAGCAGTAGAGTACTCTACTGCTCACTCCGCACGGTATGGATCGAGGTGGTGGCTTATAGCTGCTTGACATCGACGACAGCCTTCTAAGCTTTACAGCTTTCTCCCCCTCCCTCCCTCCCCACCACTCTTTCCCCACGAGGCAATTCCATGCTTTATAATTGAAGAGAGGAGGTGGAGGTGGAGGTGGAGGAGGGGAGGTGATCTTCCGTGATTGGATCGGGGGTGGGCATCCACTCACGGGACGGATGGATGGATGGAGTTGTTTATTCACGGCCCAGGGAAACGGGATGCAGGTATGTGCAAGCGAAGGACGGACAAGACAAGACTGGACAGAATTAACAGATCTTGCACCGATAGGTACCGGTCATATGTGTTGTTGGTTGTTGTTGCTGTTGTACCTACAGTACGTGTACATCCCCGACCGAGCGACCCGCACGCACATGTTCGTTTACACGGTTCTCAAAGAGGGGGAGGGGGGGGTTCGGCAACTACAATTCAAGAGGAGAGGAGAGAAAAACGTCACTATGGGCTGAGGGAGGGGGGGTGAGTCTCTTGCTCTCTCGTTCGTTGATCGATTATAGGTTTTGTCGCTCAGGATTAAAAAGGGACTGAAGATCTTGATTTGATACAACTAGACGAGATTTGCAATTACTTGTTTTTTTTGTTTTATTTTATTTTCTATTTTTCTGTGTGTGAGTAGAGTTGGGTAGAGTAGGGTAGAATAGGGTAGAGTTAGAGAGGTTGAGGGGTTAATAATAATAAGAAGGGAAGGGAGGGGAAGGATCGCCAGCCAATGCGCGACGTCATTCAACGGTTGTGTTCTGTTTCTGTTTTCTGCGTGTAACTTGTGCAACATACCAAGTCTGTAACCTGTAACCTGACCTGTAGAGTAACCCACCCACACACCCACACACAAACCCCACGCACTTCTTCTACTCAACTCAACTCAACTCTACTCAACTCTACTCTACTCTACTTTACATATTGTCTATCTGTCTATCTGTCTGTAAATCCTAGGACCATCACCATCTTTGCAGGCTGAAGTCAATCAATCCCAAGCACAGCACACACACACACTGTTACACACCAATCCTCTTCGCGGCAGGCAGTCAGCAACCTCACTCACTATGTGTGGGGGGCACACCTAGCCGAGAAATAAGAACTCACCGCTCGGTAAAGAGGCCATTCACAAGAGACCTGCTGGAGAACAAACATAGACAACAGAACGAACAACAGACAGCTTGCGTGTACTACGGACAACGGGATGAATCGCGAGACGTTGATCCATGACTGACTGGATGGCTGGGGGGAGATGCAGGGACCACTCGCAGGGGAGAGGAGAGGAGAGAGAGAGAGTGGAGACGAGGTACTACTACTCTACTTTACTCTACTCCACTCTACTTACTCTCTTTCTGTTGAGGTGCAAGTATATCTGCCTGTCCACACCGCTGGCAGGGGCATCACGGGCCTACCTACATGAATGTATGTATCTGACCGGGATTATTCAAGGAACACAAGACATAATTAATTAATTAATACTTACAGATGACTCGCTAAAACCCCTCCTTCTCTCCTTCATGTGTCTCTCCCTCCATTCACGGAAAGCTTGATTCCAGGGCTAGGGTTCTCTTCTCCTCCACCTCCTCTCAACTCTACAGACACACACAGACACACACAGACACACATAGCGACGATCATGTATGTCTCGGCAGTGTAAACCACAGAAATCCTCGATTATCAACGACGTCGATCCCTACTCGGGACCCGTTGCCGTGCATAATACAGTTCAGTTCAGCTCAGATACAACAACATATTCCACTCACTCCATCCCCGCCGACCGAGCGTTTCAAACACATTGGTAGTGAATAGCTGCTACTCGTTCTTTCATCACCGTGGGTCTTGTCTTGTGTATGTACTCTATGTAGATATCGTGGACAGATGTAGAACAGATACATAGATAAATTACACAACTACATGTAGACCCCACTCTGTTGTAACTCTACTCTACCCGCCCTTCCCCCCTTTTCCCCACCCGCACCCGCGCGCCGGTCACTCTATAGCAAAATATCACTCTCCACTATCCACCGGGACTCCACCTCCACCCCCTCTCACCCACTCTGTCAGGCTTAGGTTACCTATGTTGGATTCTCAGTTGCTTTGTTTGACGCGTCGGCATATTTACGGCGATCTATTCTATTAATTCTCTGGCTATAGAGTATGAGTTTGCCGACTTGACGGCAGGTCCGGGTGTTTCAGCGCGCAGGCAGCAAGAGAGAGGATCATGCAGGCGAATCGCATCAGTGCCGTGTTAATTGTATTGTATGCAATACCATATGGAGGGCAGTAAATTATAAACCTCGCGATCGCGGGGAGGGGGTGAGATCATTCGCCCAGGGCGAGTTTCGAATGGAGCTGTGTGGCGATCATATCATAATCAGCTCCATCTCGGCCTCCCCGGTCCGCCCAGTTTGTAGATACAAGAGACAGAATAATTAAAATAATTTAATTTGTCGCGGGGAGGATCAGATCATACATATATATACAAAGCTATACTATACTAGAGCCCCTGTGTTCGTCCGGATAGCCGCGCTCCTGGCTCTTGTTGATATTTACCTGAGCGGAGTGGAGTGAGTGTCCGGCCAGAGCAGAGCCGGTGCCTGGGCCCCATCTAATACTACCCCAGCCCAGCCCAGCCCAGCCCACACCACACCACCCGGTCTCAGGTATAGCACAACCGCGCGCGCGCGGGAGATGGCATAAATAAACACCATAAATACTCATTCGGCGAGCAGAGTATGCATTATACACACAACCAAAAACCGCCGACAGCGGGCGCCCGCATCCGCCGGCGTGGGGGAGGGACGGGGGTGGGGGGAGGCAAACTGTTTGCCAGCTGGTTCGCCGCGCGAGTGAGAGGGTGTGATGCGTCTGCGTACTCTACTTGCATGGGGTCTAGAACTTGATGTGGGGGACCGGCGCGCCGCCAGGGATTACTACATGTCTGTATCTGTATCTGCCGCCCCGGGGTGGGAGATGAGGTGGGGGGGTGGTGCAGTGGGTATGTACAGTAGAGGGCCGCGGTAGTAGTGGTATGCACACAAGAGGGAGGATTGCTAATTCGAAACCACATGTATTCCTGCGAACCCCGGGAGGGCCGGGGATCTATCAAGCTGTTTTAGTTAGATGCTTATGATCCGTTGGGGACACCCCTAACCCTGGCCATTGCCCAACACCCTGCAGGTAGAGATAGAGATGGGGGTAAGAGCGTATGTACATACCCCCATGATATGTCATGCAGCTCCCGCACAAGGCAAGGGGACATGGATCGAATGTGTATGCAAGGGACGGAATCATGGCTTTCGTACATATACCCGCAGCTCAACATTAATTGCTACGGATTAGAGACCTACATACATGTATGTACGCAGGCGGGTGGCTTGACTGGCCGGCCCATGGCTACAGGAGATTGGAAGTGCTACTTCTTATAGAAGTACAGACCCTAAAATGGGCTTGGGGGTTTTTAGGTGCGAGTGATATGCTGTGACTAGTGCTCGTACACCATTCTCATATAACAATATACACGCAATAAACAGGCAGGGTCTAATTCATCACCGACACTACGCCCCTGCCCCATACCATACAGACAAATACACCTTCCAACAGAGATGAATAGTTAAAGCCCCCAAATTTTATCATACCCCTTTCTCTGTTCCTATGACATCAGATGTATTTAATTATGTAACAGGCAAGTCATCAAAATAGACAACCGCAGCTGGCAGAAAGACAAAGATCGAGTGATACCTTACGATCATCTCTGGACTCCCTGTTGATATATATACATAAGTACATGTAGGTAACTATGGGGCCCAGTACCTGTATTTGAGATATCCAGGCCCGTGGTTGAGTGTCGATAACTCTCTGGACTAGACATCCTCTGGGAAATGCAACAAACCAGTTCAAAACCGCCAAAGCCTGCTGCCACCGCTAAAGAGGGGGTACCCGGGTTGGTAGGGCAAAAATAAAATGAATTGTGGAGTTCGGTACCTAGGATTCCCGCATGGTCACCCACTGCAGTACTAACTAGGCGATATGATGATTGGGTATGGCAGAGCGGACGGGATGCCCCATTTTCATCATTCTATGACCGAACACAACAGTCTACTCAGATGTGGGGTTTTATATAACTGGGATAGTTTCAACAAGCGTACTGTACCCTACCCCTACGATACTACGATACTACGACCCACACCCAAAGAAACCACCACGCAGTTTATTAACTATACTTAACCTCATCCCAGAACCTATGACGGAAGTGCTTCAACACTCAGAGTTATTCACAAACGGCCACACTCCGGGGCTAATCACACTAGCCGCATGCAACGGCTATAAAACTGCTACGCTCTGCACCTCCCATTCGCGCCTTGAGAAGACAACCCTATAGCAATTCCCAATGCTCTCTTTAATAGCAGCAGTCTGCTGGCGGACGTCGCCCCCTATAGCTTCCGAAAACGTATCACCAAGATCATTCTCAGACACTCGGATCACGGCTCATCACTCGGCCACAATTTTTAATGCAAACTAAGTGCAAGACCATACCATATGAGCAAGCAACATATAAAACTCTGTTCACCAGTACCAATCTGCCCACACCAGTAGGTAAGCAGCTACCTACTCGTGTATTAGCAACAGTCCCGATATAGCTGCCAATCGGGGGGTGGTGAACCCCGGCGCTCAACAAGTCTATACTTGCATAAAATTAGTGAATTAGAGGGAAGAAAAAAAACAGGTCGATACTGTCGCTACGGTACCCGCGTAATAAGCATCAGTCCAAGTCTCTATGGTGGACACCTCCGAGCGAAAGGCCGGCGTGGTCCTCAATTGACCAACCATACCCACGCGACCTACATCAATCGCTATGGTATCTGTGCAATGAGAACTGCGCTAGGCAATGAGTATGCCAATTATTTCTGGGCCACAGAAGTATCTGTAATACAAGTACCAGTCACTATGAATATAATCTCACCTAACTCACTGCGTACTTGAACCATTTATTTTCCATTCGACCTGAACCCGCCCAACCTTCAACTCCTACAACAACTGTCGCTACACTATCCGCGCAACAAGTATTAAATAATGTCACTACCAATCAACTTACGTTGATGGCTTAGTTGATATGTGATTGCACACGTACACGCTCCCGTACCGCTCCGTCTTGTTGTCCAGTAGGTTAGTGCAAAGACTGCTGGGCTAATACTAGCGCGCGAGTTGACGATGCACGACTGGGACGACCTCGCCTTTGCTTGCCTACCTGGATACGCAAGTGCTAAGAACAGCGAAGTGAATAAAAAATAGAGTGGAGATATATTCAGATAACGATAAGGCAAAAATCATCAAATGAAAACTTTAAATTATACGTTCCAATAAGAACCTCTTTGAAACCGGGGCTCTCGCGGCCCGACCCTGCCCCGCTTGGGGCTCAGGGTCAGCATCGGCGGGCCTGAGTAAGGGCCATGAATTCCACTAGCGGCCCCATCCCTGACACTGACCCTGTAGTTCACGTGCTATGACATTAAAAAAGATGAGCTGCTAGTTAGGTTTAAGAACGGTGGGACGTACTTAAATCTCTATGGCAAAAAGGTTAAAACCAGAGTACCCTTACCCTCTATACAGTTTCAAAATCGGGGGGTTTCCACGGCGGACCTCACAAAAATCCCAACCCGCGCTGCACATTGAGGTAGCAAAAGAGTTCGGTACCTAGGATTCCCACATGGTCACCCACTGCAGTACTAACTAGGCGATATGATGATTGGGTATGGCAGAGCGGACGGGATGCCCCATTTTCATCATTCTATGACCGAACACGTCAAACGTTGTTGTAAAAGAATATTTATATCAATATAGTAGGCTTGGTCACCAACCAATAAGTTTACCGCATCAACAAACTCGTAGATTCTGCGGGGAACCAGTACTCCTAAACTAGAATTTCTTATCTTAAGTACTCGCCTAATAGATCTTCTAGGTGATTTTGAAGTCATTTTGCATCTTGATCAGCCCAAGTAGGACGCTTTTAAAGAACAATTCAGAATATGGCGCGGCGAGATCTAAGCAAGATCATCCATGCCTATAACAATCAAGGCTAAGTGGAAAGCTGCAGGCTTCCCTTACAAATATCGTGCCATCGAATTTAAAGCCAAAAATATAATAGTAACAGGGTAGGATATCTCTATGTATTTTACATATACGTACATGCATGTGCTCCAGCGCTCATGTCTGCATGCACACACTCAACAAAAGTGCATACAAGGCTGGGGAGGAGGAGTAGAACACGAGTGAAGACGAAAACCGTGGATAGGACTAGTGTAACACATTACCAAATGGTGAGGAGCAAAGAACGGAGGGTGATGTCTCGGAGTTGAAAAACGATTTAACAATAACGGAACAGTTTATTGTCATAGCCGGGAGGCTTTATACAATTAATGAATTAAACAAAAAAAAAACGAAACAGTTAATTTCTAAAGATGTTCCCGAGTGATTTGCCATGACTTCATGAGAGAAATTGTTGGAAACTTGAATTCGCTGCTCTTATTGGTGTTAGATCATTGATTAAAGAATTTTGGCAACAAACTTCTGAGTCTAAGTTTTTAGTTCTTTGACCGGTTTTTAGTGTGGATAGCCCGCCAAGAGTTCAAATTTAGGTGTTGCCAAAACACTCTATTGTATTGGATGTTCTGTTACCGGTTTGTCGCTATGCGGGAAAAGTGATACCACTCATCAGTAACCTACTATTCACTTTGCGTGTCCTTGCACGACGACCCCACACAGTACTTAAGGACAGGAATATCAGTAGAAATCCTATAGGAAGCGGGTTCGGGGGTCGGAACATATATATCCTTGTCGGCTTTAGAACTGGACATCACGCTCTATCCACTACGATTAACTCGGAAATTGTGTCTCGGCATACAAGTATGCGTAAGTTTACTGATCGAGTGAGACATCGTGATTAATCACCCAAATTACTGGTTGATTTCAAGTACTTATACCCATCTTATTCTAGTACGTTCGAGGGTTAACGCCAAGTGTACTAGATCCGGAGCTAAGTATATTATTATCAAGTGATATGGCGCTTGGGGATACTTAAGTCTTAAGTCTTAGAGAAAATCGGCATACACACCGTATTTAAATCAAGCCATACCGGATGGTTGAAACTGGCCTAGTTAGGGGATTTTTGTCTTCGCAATATGAAATACTTACTTACTGGCCGGCCGTACAAAGTATTTACATGTATTATGTTAGAGAAAGCACCACGGACTGCTACATACCCTATATTTACTAATCTCTAGAGGTAACCGAAATTAAGAATTGTATTTAGAAACCTTGCTTTGACAAATTTCTTTTCAATAGTTTAATTTATTTTACATGATATTTGAACCTAAGAGAAATGATGTATATGTGGTATCTGCGCCAAAAACCCATAAAATAAGAAAACAAGTATACCGCCCCAAACATAAGAAAAGAGATATCGTTGGTATCTTCATCTATATCATGTATAACGCCATCGTTACCGCTATCACAGCTCCAATCACCGGTATCACCCTTCTCCCCGCGCCAGAATCTGACGAACCATCATCTCCACTACCTGTACTAGACGCGCCTCCCCCCGCTAATCCCGCCGGCATTTTAGAATCCGGAACATCATGCTCCACGAATCCCGGAAGCCATTGTGCAAGTGCATTTATAAAGACTGTATGTGCAATATTGGCCCCAGATATTGGCCCACTCGGCGGCCTGGTTGTGTCCCTCACCACTCTCACGTCACCGAGATCCGGGCAATGAAACCCACCTGGTACGACATACCCAAATACTTCGTTACCAGGCGGGGTCGTTCCATTCGCTGGTATATCGGTCGTAGACGGGCGTTTTGGGGCCTCTTCAATGGTCGAATGCGGAGTGACACCTCGCCACGGGTCATTCTCGCCGTCGTTCCACATTATATTGCTTGGTTGCATGTTCCATCCACCGTATCTATCATTTATCGGTGCTATATTTGGACCATTACTCAAACCGTTGCCAAAGTAACTCACACAGTCTTCGATCCATGAGTCCATCGACTCGATTTTGGGTAGGAGCGTCTCGGGGCGTGAGGCATTTCCAACCTGGAATGCGCCAATCTCGGTGCACACCTGCCACTGCCATGAAAAGGCGTTCAGGCTCTCCTCACACCAGGACCTATCGCCCCCAGAACAATCGAGACCCAAAACGATATTATCTATGGTAACGCCAGCAGGGGGTATTTCTTCGGGAGTAAGAAGACTTGTCCAGATATCCCTGATCACAGTTGCATAGATGTCAAGGGCGCTATTGAGCTCATAGTCTTGAAAAACGCCAGCAGAGTTGGTGTTGAGGTTGCTGCGAGAGCCTGCCGCTTCTTGTTGGAGGGAATCGCAGAAGTAACCGAGATAGCCGCCCATTCCTACATACTACGCGATACCGCAGAAGAAACCATCGTTAGCGTCCATGATCCATATTCCCTGCTCACAAAAGCAACAACGGCTCTGATGTCATATCTACCTGGAAGTCTTGATAGATCGTTCCTATAGCCGCTCTTACGTTTGTACTCCGATCTACCCATACATCTCCACTATCATCCCAATGGAAGTATCTATAAAGCGCTGAACTATCGTTTGGTCCCGTTACGATATTCAGCCAGTTATCAATATTCGTCGCATCCTCGTTGTCAAAAGCATTATTTAACCACTCATTAAATCTCCTTATATCGCTGGAGCAGTTCCTCCATCCTTGTTCGTCCAACAATTTCTCCACCGGCAGGAAATACTGCCAAAAGTTCTCCCGGAGTTGCACCACCGCCGAGGATGCTAATGACACATGGAAAATCTCGGGATTTCGAAGGCGGGACCATGCAGCACGTGCACCAGGGTAAGAGCCCCCGACAAAAACCCACGGCGTTGTGGAAGGGTGAAAGCTGCTGTTGAAGTTGCGTGCGAAGACAGCGACGTCTTCCAGCGCTTGCTCAATCTTGTGGTACTCGAAGTAGTTGTAGAGTTGGGAGGGGGTAAAGCGGAAGTTAGCAGGCATGGCGGGGAGTGAGGTGCCATAGAAGCGATGCTCCCAGAGGATCAGAAGACTGCATAGTTGTGAGTTCTACAGCCTGGGAGCGTTGATATAAGTAGGGATAT
The DNA here is from genome assembly GCA_024713755.1 of Morchella sp. 2018-W16. Lineage (NCBI taxonomy): Eukaryota > Fungi > Ascomycota > Pezizomycetes > Pezizales > Morchellaceae > Morchella > Morchella sp. 2018-W16. The sequence goes on from JAMGYY010000018.1 coordinate 80,196, forward strand.
ATATACCCATTGAATCGTTGTGCGAGGGATCCAGATGCCCCAGAAACGAGGTATTGCTCCATACCTTCCGCGGTGGCTTCACCATTATCGATAACTGTGCATATCAATCCACCGATATATTGTCAGTCCTATTCATAATAACTCCGACACTCCACCCCCGAACTACTTACAGAAAACCGGCCCCCCAGGCCTATAGAACGTCTCATCCACCCAATACCGATTCAAAAACGTCTCGCTACTCGAATTCGTGTGGTCCAGCGGCAACTCGATATACAGCGGCCCCCTCAGCGCCGAGGTAGCACGCTTCTTGGTTGGTGGTCGGAAACGGTTTTTATTTACCAGTCTGTTTAGTGATACGGGGCTAAGGCGGTTGGACACCATGTTCTCACTTTCCGGTTGAGTACATGTTGCAACTTGTACGAGCAGAAGGAGTGGGAGAAGGAGGGTTGCGGTGGTGAAATACATTGCGTTGAAGGCTTATAGCAACTCCAGGTGTGCAAGGCAGGGAGGGATCACTGGATATACATATATGTTTTGCCTTTTACCAGGGCGTGGGTGATCATTCATAGAGGTCCATCTACGTGCCCGTTCGGAACGTCCCAGTGTGAAGGGGGTACCACTCTAATTTTGCATGACACTGCAGGTGGGTGACAGGTGCTGCAAGCCACCTTTCAAAGAGATCACGAAATCAAGGGAAAAGCAATCATTGGTGGAATGGCAGAAGTTACAATTGGCGTTCTGAGGCGAGGCTAAGAAATTGCAACCACCATATTCCGGGGAAACCTGCTGAGAGAAATAGTGGGCATGACTTCGAATACGGGCTAGGCCAATGGGATGCTGTATCTCAGGTACTCCAGTTTTGGAGGGGTGACAGCGCTTGGCAGTCTCCGAGCACCCGGTAGAGTGCCTACTCTAGACTAGAAAGTAAACTCACGGTTACTCACCCCTGACCCCAGTTCTTAGCGGTCCTATGAATTAGTAAATACTAATTACCATACCTGCCTACTCTAACCTAGGGGATCTACGCCTCTGGAAATACAGGGCCCAAACATTGTACTTGAGACCCAAGTCGAGCCAGACTAGGTACCTACTCTATCTTCTATGGATTATGCATATTTTTCGCACTTTTTTGCCGGGTTTTCCGGCCGCCACTGGAAAAAGCGTGTTGCTTAGCCTAGGGAGTTTATGACTCGATTTGTCGCGAACTGTATCTAGTACCCCCTCCTGCAAAGATGGAATCGAGCCTCAAAAAAAGGGATCTACCAAGGTCAGAAACCCTCCGGTATGCCTCGCTGGAGATCCGGAGTGACACTTCCAAGATAATTGAAGTTTGAGTAAAGACTTGTTGATTTAGGGTGCGCCTACAGGCCTTGGGAGGTGTCTTTACCTTCCTACAATAGCTGCATACGTTAGGTATTTTGCACAGCCTCTCTGTAGAACATATGCTTGTGCTACATACTACACATATGCAGCTTCAACGGCAAGCTTGGCAAAAAGAAAATCCCCCACCAATCAGAACCTTGAACCTAGGCTGTTCTAACTGACGGTACTTTCCATACCCTTCTGTGAGACAAATTCTGAGAAAACAAGAGGGGTTTGCCGTGTGACGAGTTCAACGTTTATCCATTATGTTTTGGATGCGGTTTCATGGGGGAGGGCGGAGCTACGCAAGTCGGTACGCTTGAGTGTTTCGTGGTATCGATCGTATCCCTGCAGCTACGAGAGAATGATGGTACTCTAGATCAGTAGGTAAAAGTTGTACCTACTTGTTCGATACCACCATTAAAAACTAGATGTAAGTCTCTGTAGAGCGACAGATATCATCCTTCTTCTCCTCTATTTCTTTAAATTTATCTAGCTCGTTGGTGGCTGACTCTCCCCATGGGGTAGATAAGTAAGATCCCAATCGACTGGGACCGTCAGCCATCGCCGCGGTCGCATACGATAAACTCCATGTTCCCAGGCTCCCCCTGTTTTACTTAATTAAACCACCACGTATTATATTAGGATGCATATTACGAGCTGCCTGAAGATCTAGATCGCTCACAGTTTATACATGAGTATCAGGTTATTGATCTATCTGTGGTGATCCAATAGTCCTGGGGGAATACGGATGTAACGTATGTCTAGGCAGGTTCTTATCCTTACAGCTCATTGCAATTCTGTTTGAGCTTTGAACATGTGTTGGCACCAAGGGGCGGGCTCATATTAACCCTAACCCTTGAGATGACAACGGATGCGGGTATTGTATATTAATAGCATGTGGCTCGGAAGATATGGCAATCCTGAGTTTATATGCCTTAGAACCACTCGAGGGCCTCATAAGAGAGTCGCGTAGTACTCAGTGATTTAAACACTACGAACCCGTAATCATAACGGAGAGTACGTACCTACGTACAATGAAGTCACTGCCCCACCCCCGGGGGCTGTGTGCAATAAAGCGTTATCTTGCTGGTCGTGCAGTAATATAACTCCAACCACCATTGCGGCAAATGTGACTTTTTCTCTTTAAAACTCCCCTTCTTGAAGTTTGAGTCGCTCATGCGAGCTTGCTCTAAAACTTGGACTCTTACATGCACTTATAATTACTCCTGAGTAATTAACTCTTGAGAAGGGGAAGAAGGTATGTATCTCAAGCCCCTATTTCCTATACTTTCGGGGTATGTATAGAAAGACCTTAAGCATGCATATATAAAATAAATCCATAAGCACCACCTCAACTAACCTACATACGACGGACCAGAACTAACCATTGGTGGGCCTCAGAGCCCTCAGTTAAATTACCCTAGTTTACTCCAACCCAGCTCGGATTCTCTAATGTTGTTTAAAGATTGCATCTGGGAAACTTTAGCTCCCCAGACGTCAGCTTATAGCTGTGATAACCTTTTATATTGTACCCCCGAGACCACAGGACTGAGCGTTGGTATTGGAGTAAGTTCCGTCTCAAACCTAGCATACTCTCATCGGCATTAACACGAAGGAAGAGGCGGTGACAAGCTCATTTCTTACCACTAGCTACATACCAGAAACTATCTCACCTCGCAGCCACCACGGGTGATGGGGTCTAGATCTGTGTGTGTATGCCTCGACGCCAAACCAACTAAGTAGCTAATGCCTGAGCGTTCAATGGGCGGCTCGAACCCCACCGCCACCGTAATAACCACGACGGCACACCGGCGGTTCTAAAACTGAGGAGCATAGCTACATGTATATAGTCATCAATTCTACCATCTCTTCGCATAAGGGTCCGTCCATGCATATGGTATTCGACCCAGCCGAGTGGCTCCCGAGAGATGCGCGATAATATATATATATAAAAAAATGACATGACATGACACGGCCCAATCCAGTCAGCGGCTTGTGCTGATGATGTGGAGTCTATGGATGGGTAGTACTATAGCTACTGACCAGTGAATGGAATGCCCGCCCGCATTATCGAGCCTTGCTTGATGGATCCCTCTAACTCGATATCCTTGTGCACGTGTCTACACCCCACCGCGAGGAAGGAGTAGATCTAGAGGTAGAGCCATGTAAACCCTGCAATCTACCAATGCGGTAAACCCAACGTTGGTTAGGCACAGCCTATCACTCGGGCCTCATATGGGCGCCTGAAGCAACCCGCTTGACCAGACTTGGACAGTGAAACCGCTTGTTGCAACTGGATTGGGGGCTGGCACCGCGCGCGCGGGACTGCTGGCTGAGAAAGGCGCGGTGCGGATGGGCGCTTCGTTGTAGGTTGTAGTTTTATACTCCACCTTCGATTAGTATGTAGTCTCGCCTGACAGGCTACGGCTTGGCAAGAATAGATACATGTACCTGTTGTAGAGTGGGAGATCATTTGATATTCAGCCGCAGTATGACCCCCGCGGGCGGACTGGAGTGACAGAATCTGAGTGTAACACCTTAACCTTCACACTCAGAACCGGTTTTGAGGCGGGCTGGGGTTTATTTTTGGTCCGTGCAGACAGGTAAAGTGTAAGTGTATGAATAAATAAAGCAAAGTGTAACTACCGGTGCTACTCTAGCTGGAGAATACAGTGCCACAAAGAAGGATGGCCATCACCCCCTAAAAATACGCTTTTGGTACGGTATTAGTTCCTTCTAGCTAGAATACCGGTTTAGTTTTGGTATCCGTCACTAAATTCCGTAGCCCTGTGGTGGTGATTTCACCCCGTTTTTTCATACTGTATATAGATATCCGCCAATTTCATCCCTCTACTATAGGGGGTCAGCATTGACGGACCATGGGACAGGAGAACTAAAGAAAATACTAGGAGAGCCGAAAGAAACCAATGTCGTCAACGAGCGGAATTATTGGGAGGTGTAGAACCAACAATAGAAACAAGAGCCATAGCAGATAGATGACATCCTCAACCCCCAGAACGAACAGGCACCGACAGTCCGCTTAATTCCAGAAATACCATCCGAACCATAGCCCCCTAACTCCGCCGTTCTTCCCAAAACCCCGACGCTCCACCCCAAGCCGAGACCTTTACCCCAATGCCATGGCCGGCCCCGGCACTAAGCGGGCTTTCTTGACTCTACCCAAATGTACGCCTCTCCACCACTAATGCTCCCAAATTAAAGCTATTTACATGGCTGCCGTCCCTCTGGTCGGCGTGCTTGCCGAATCCATGGCTACGGCCGCTGTCCAGGCCGCCAGCATAGCCGAGTCCAAAGAGGACTATGGCGAGAAGGGTTGAAAAAGAGAAATCCCGTCCTGTTTTCTCTTTGCCGCGGTGCGGTCTACGGTCGTTTGGGTTATAGCTTGAATACTGGTAGGATATCACCCGGTCTTACGCTTTCAACGTGACGTAGCTGGAAATTTAACGCCTGGTATATAGCTAATGTAATAAATGGCCCAATCACAACACCTGATAGCTAGTCCAGACAAATCAAGGGGCCGACCTGCCGTCTACCAGCGTTATTTTATTCTGCTTGTTCCACTTTAAGATAGGGAACTAGTATGTAGTTGGGTGTTAAGATATTGCCCGGCCGTATGGCACTAATAATTAGCGGTCGTAGGCTATGTCATGGCAGCCCGGGGCGGGTAGTGCCCACATATCCTGATGAGAAATGGTAATTAAAGCCTAGTAAATGTATCTAGCTAGTATGCATGTCCCTACACTCAGAGGCCTATTATTCGAATCTTCCTTGCAAAGAAGAGGTTGCAGATATAGGGCTGGTAGAATATCATTCCCGGTATGTGTTCTGCTATGTCCTATGACTTGTGTCCAATACCAATGCAAAGGGTCAGATACTAGGGACAATACCCGCGTGAGGGTAATCAGGGTTGTGTCCACGATTAAGCCCTGCGCTAATATCTGATATCGCCCTGAATGATGCGCCCTGTATATGTACGCCGTTAAGCCCCGCCATCGCCGATAAATCCTAGCAGATTCCCCCACTAGACACTGATTTCTTGGAGAGGATTTGGTACGCCGTCATAGCCGGGAGGCTGCATATGAATTAAACGAAAAAAAGAAAAAAAGAAAAAAAGAAAGAAATCGCCCACTAGACACCACCCATCACTCGCGACTGTGGTTACCACGTCTTGGCATCAGTACAGTCGACTGCATGTATGTAACCAAAGCCCGTTACATACACGTAGGTAACATCAGTAAAACACGACCGACAGCGGTGAAATCTTCGTACGCTGTAGCCCGCAATAGCCGGCTTGTCATTGGCCCGTCGGGACCAAGGGCGGGATGTTTCCGAGACCCATTTTGTTTTCGTCTGCTGTAGGCATCCTGTTAACGAATCAAACAGGGGCCTAGTATTTGCCGTCTAATGGCATCCGAGAGCGCAGTGCAGTTAGCAATATGTACCTATACAGCCCGTAGTACCTACCATGGGATCTGGCCACTCCCCTCTGCCCGCCACCCAAAACGCTGTGGAGGACCACTCGGATACGTACAGGAGTGACATAAGGTTTAGTTACTCGGGGTATACGGTTGTCTGTAGTACCTATAGAGGCTATGAGCCTGTGTGCTGGCTTTGATGGGTCCGGGTGGAGGATATATACACAGCCCCCTCCCCCTCCCACCATCCTCCTAGAATCAATAACATGATACAAGCGCGGATACTGATGAGGGTGTGGTGTGGTGAGATGGACGGTGTTGGAACGGGGTGTTGTGGAGGAGAGATCATGACGTTAAACGACGACGTTGGCTGTCATGTATAGTTGCGGATGCGACGCTAGTTAGACATCGGCCATCACTCGGGTCTTTGGGGTGTCTGCACAACATGCACGTATACATCTTAACTTTCCATGGTGGCCCTGGTGCTCAATACATTCAATTTAAGTACAACAGTCTACTCCACCATACCGCATGACTAGCTACATAGCTAACTCCTAAATCATCTCACAGGTACATATATATATATGGGAGGGCCTTAGAGCTGCAATTAACGGGTCATAGGGTTTGAGAGTGCTATAGGCCTATCCACATACAAATTATGGCGACGATTTACTGCATCTAGGGTTCTCCTCCGACCGACATATATGAAACCCTTAAGCCATGCCTCCACCACACCTGGTCCTTTCTATATACACCCTATAGCCAGGAACAAACCACTCTCAGCTCCCGATCAAGACCGCCAACAGCCTAGCTAGCTCTTCTGTATAGTCTCCGACCAAACTATCACGTCGCCTTTCCCCTTCACGCCACATTACAACTAGACTACGCCTACAATGCAAACCCCATGGCCAGTCAAGAAGGTATGTAGCTACATCTTACGAGGGTCTTCTAGGCCCCAAATATACAACCCGCAATTGGCGCTTCCGGCAAAAAACAAACCCCGCCAGGCCGTTATCGCGCCGCAATCATCCCAAAACCGCAAGCGCGCCGACAACAATATGAAACGCCCCTACGTACTATAGATACATGTAAGTATATACATAGGCACCCATATATATACAATATAGCCTAAAAATCGGTCTCGTTTCGTTGCCGCTGCCCACTTGGTTTTCTTGGGTCTTGTTTTGTACCACGTGTGTTAAGAGATTGACAGGTACGGGGGGGGGGGGGGGGAGACAAACGTTATGCAAGCGAGAATTGCGCCTTGTGCGCACAGATATACTGATATGCTACCACTCGACTAGGCACGGCCGATCACTCGGTGCTCTACTCTATGTCTACTCGGTCGGTCGATATATGCTCCGTCAGCTTCTAGTCGTAACATAAGCACAACAAAAACATATCTGTGAGAAGACGATAGGATTGTCAAGCTAATTGATGTATTTTTTTTTATTTCTTTATTTACCTAGCCAATAACTCCCCATTAAAAAAGAAAAACTATGCATCCCACCCCACTGTCCAGCCTCGCCCAGAGGACAGGCGCAGGTAAGAGGGAGGGAATAAAAACAGAAACAAAAGCATGTCCATCACCATCATTATCATCATAATCACATAAAACACAAAAAAAAAACCCAATCGCTACACCTGCTTGTTCAGTTTGCAGTCAAACGCACTTCCAAACGGACACTTCCCGCCATTATACTCATAGCAATCAACACCGTCCGGCTTGCGATACCTACACGGAGGGCATGACGCCCCGGTGCACGCCGCAGAAGCCATACCCCCCCTCCTACACGGTGTATTATTGCACATCTCCGACGCACCACCATCGTCACCACCGTTACCAGCTCCCGCCGAAGGGCCACTATACGAGGACCCCTCAACCATGATGTCGAGACATGTCGAGTATGTATTCACCCATTCGTTGTCATAATCCCCAGCCTTCCACCCAGGACCATTGTTCAGAAACCCCCGCTCGCCAGCCCACGTCCATACCAGCGCATGCCGCCCATTCTCCATGTCCTGCGGTAGTGTGAGAGAGAAATAGTTTGCGATATCGTCGGGCCGCCCGTCCGGTAGCCTTCTCCAGATGGAGTTCCCTGAGAAATTGGCCTGCGCCCCGGGCATCCAGTTGGCGCTCGTCAGTTCGCTCTTGGAGGCGAACTCCATCTCTTTCGCACCCTTCCAATAAACACGGACAAGGCCAGGGTCTTTGTTAGGGGGAAGGCCGTACGCATAATTGGAGTGTCCGTTGCCCCAATGCCGCATCAAGAGCGTTTGGCCCGGCTTAGCGGTAGTCATGGCCTTCCCGGGTGGATATTGATTGGTTTGGGTGGGGTTACAGGCGAGGCCATTGGCATTCTTTTCTGGGTGATTGAGGTTCCAGGCGTAGTAGGTGGATTCGTCTACCCAATTACCGTCAAAGGCTTTGTTTCTGGGGTAGCCATTGCAAATATTATTAGGGAGGGGGTTGCCGGGACTAGAGCGGGCAGCATCAAGGTTGGGAACTGTTGTAGAAACGCACTCAACCCAGGTGTGAGCAGTGGCGGGAGTAATGAGAATTGACAGGCCGAGGCCGAGAAGCGGGAGGAGCTGCATCTTGTTGTATATGTGGTAAAGAGGGAGATACTAGGTGATGGGTATAGGAATTCTAGCCAGAGAAGTGAGGTGGAGAGGAGGTGTGATCTCGAGGTCCCACCGGGGGAGGGAGCAGAGATAAGTAGGATGCAGCAGCAGAAAGCTGAGCGGGCTGAGATGAATTCTATAGGTGGGTTTGACGGTTGTAGAAATGGAGCTAATAGAGCAGTCTATCGATGTACTAGGTACGAATAGAGAACAGATGTATAGAAATATGAACCATAGAGGCCGGATGTGTCACCCTTCTATAGGCATTAATTTATCTATCCTATAGACGCCAGCAGTCTAAGACAATGGGGCGCAGAAATAGATAGATAAACACAGACGCCAGTTCACCTATCGAAGATCAATTAGGCACTCACCGGATGGAATAGGAGCATTCTTCTCACCATTGTTTCTCGAGTCGCGCGCCCAACCTAGTATATGCCCGCAGCTTCCTTCTATATAGGACAATTGAGGATGAGCTCGTACACTCTATCTAGCCTTATACGCTTTTCTAAAGAGGCTCATCTCAGAAAGCGCGCGGTGTAGATATTCTATTCTCAAAGATCCTGCCTTCAATCCTGATCATTTTTGACTGGCGATGGATGAGCATGAGGCTGGTCGGGCCCTGGCCTCTTCCTTCCCTTAATTTACCAATATCGTATTCAGAGACAAACGAAAATGCACAGCGAAATGATAGCAGAACCAGTGGCATTGTGTTCCTGGTCCCTCGTCCCTCCACGTATCCCATCTTCGCTAGAGTGCATCTCGCTAGAGTAGGTAGGTACACACCTGCACACAACCTGCAGCCTTCTCAGCTCGCTTCTTCTTCCTCTCTTCCTTCCCCTTCATGTTTCTTCATCTACCTATGGACGTCAAGACATGGCTTCCCGTACACCTGCATAAGGCCAGGAACCATCACCACCACCATCATCGATAAGGATTCTCTTTCATGCGACAGGCTGTCCATAGACATTCCTGGCCGGAAACGTTATCCCCAATTTGGGGTCGGCGCCGCCCAGCAACAGACCTCTGGCCACTCACATTAGATCGGAGCAGGGTATCGTTTTTTTCCGCGGTAAAAACTTTATTCAGGTACCACTCAATGACGTGCAGAGATATAGGCTCGTTCCGAACGTGCACACACCCACGTACTGAGAAACAAAACGAGGGAGGCCAGGGGGGGGCCCTATCCACCCAGAGGTTCAGATGCTGAGTCCCGGTAAACATATCTAGCTGGAGTGCGATGAGTACAAAGTCTGAGAGGAGAATGTCATGGGAAGCGTATCTATTGTGGTGTGTGTGTAATATGTGTGTGTGTGCCTGTTCCTGGATAACTGTTGAAATGACCCTATTCAGGTACAGAGTTGTAAAGAGTGGTGGTTGTGGTTCCTGCAGCCGCCTGTTAAGTACCCTGATCCATGCTTACAAGCCGTGTTTGGAGTTTCAGCCTCGATCAGCTGCAGAAGTTACCTTGCCAGCCAATTGTACCCAAATCTTCGAGTCGTGGTCTTCCTCTTCTGCTTCTGCTTCAGCCGTAAAACAATAGCTAAGCTCTCTGCTGTATCCGATTAGTTGAACGAACTTCAAAACCCAGCTGCATGTGCCGTCCACTTTTGCAATTTGGAGAGATATTTTGGGCTTTTTCTCGTTTAGGTAGTTGCCAAGGTGTTTATAAATAGCGCTAGTACGAAGATGATCAATTAGTAGAACCTCTTGGCGAGTCAACCATCTACATACCAATTCTGGATATATATATATACATTAAGGTGAATGGTATGTAGATGATCATGAGGCCTGTGGATGATGACTACATGTAGACCCTGCACGGCCAATCACGCCCTACCTGCATTCTTGAATTTTTTTCTACAGTTCATAATTTGCACGTATATACATGTATGTAAGTACTAGCCTACTGGGGGTGAAGTTGGAACGGCCAGGGTATCAGTTGGCGTGGCTTTACACCATAAAAGCTGTGGCTGAGCGTCTTAGGCGTTCCAACTTCACCCCCCGTACGCTTGTACGTTCGTTGACGTACCTACATTCACCCGCTCCCGTCCCGGGCACTACATGTAGCTATACACGGATGACTTGGAAGATCTCAGACATGTTGAGACTACATGAAATTTAACTACTGTATCTTATACATTATCGGCCCCCCCATACATGTGATTATCAAAGATGCTCCCACCCGACAGGCTTATGGCCGCATATGAGTTTGGTCGAGTCTTCAGAGACTGAGTTTGAGACAAGAGGGGCAGGAATGAATATACCGTTGGGTCTCGAAATAAGAACCCGGGTTCAATGCATGGTGGCAAGACGGAAAGTAACCAATCAGACGGCTTAGATCTGACCCTTTGAACCTGGGCTGCTCTTTGAGAACTGACGGTATTCGAAGACTTTCTCTCCGCCCTAGGCCTGTTCTCCAATCCAATGCCTAGTGAACGTGAGGCTTATCAGGCTATGGTTACGTAAGTTGGTTCTTTCCCAAGAACTCCCGGGGGACATGTGGCAGTGGCTGGTTAGGAATCGATAGCCTCAGATGGACTGGGCTTCTCCCCGAAAACTGTATATTAAATATTAAGGTTTGAGTAGCATTCCGAGTGTTTAGGTTTAATATAACTGAATTCTATATGTTAAAATTCATGCTTAGAGAAACCAGAGAGTTATGGTAGGTACGTGCATTTATATAGCTTGTCATAAACCTCGTCCCCCAAGCTGTAGGACCCTCCACCCCTGCTGTGAATCCGGGACCGGCATCCTACGTACTTATCCTATTCCTATGCCGAAACGATATACCCAGTTGCCGATGAACCGAATATAGGGCTAGCTGTCGACGCAAGCATTTCCCCTCCCCTGATAGTGTTGTATAGTGGCATTTTTTTTTTTTTTTGCGATATATTGGTGAGAGAGATTAAAGGCTAGGGATAGAGGCCTAGGGATCCGGAGTAGGAGGCATCTACAACTAGTTCAATATGAACGTTCCGCCGATCGTAATTATCATCATGGCAACACTACACACAGATTAATCAACCACCAGAAGCCCATGGTTTTGGTAGTTTATTTATGTGAGCGGATAGCGTGGTGATTTGGGGAAGGGGGACACTCATAGGCAGTGCTGTGGTAGCTAGTGTGAATTAATTATAACTTACCATTACACCCCGTAATTATTTTAGGGAAGGTATAGATGGTTTAGGTACCGGGCCGGGCCATTCGAGGCCGGGATCAATGATATCTTAGCACTCGAAGATCAACTGTAGGCATTCCCGGCGAACCAATATATTGTTTAATCTGGATTGGGTTGTTTAATTAAGATATATTATGGGTAATATATACGTATACACACACCTTCCAACGTAAATGAAATCATCATGGTTAGAGCCTAGCTAGGCGAGAGTTGGTGGGCGCTGCGTCTATTCTGATGAGTATTTCTCCAGCTTATCGACGAAATCTCACAGGGATATATATAAGTACATGTACATATACATATATATTGACGTATCTTTTAGGTGTACCCGGGCCAGGCAAGAGGAACCGTAACATAAAAACGTGCTAGCAGGGGTCGAATTGGTTATTTTCCAGGAGGGCGGTTTTCAGGTTCTCCTTGCCTGCCCCGAGTACCCGGTAGTGTCGGCGACGATTAGTTTAAATGCGCCGGGCATGCATAATATATGGTGCCATATAATGATGAATGTCATTTCAGCGGTTTTGGATCCTACTCAAAAACTAAGTGTATATATCGGTACCGGAAGGTCCCCACGACCCCGCCGCCGTCAACTCATCAACTACATAGGACCTCACGATTTATAATCAGGGTGGAAAAAAAGAAGAAAAAGACTCGGGTAGGTACCCTAAAGCTAAGAACATCTCATCATACTAGGGTTCGATCTCGGCGAGGTTTATACTTCTATACCGGACGATCATTATCTATATCATATGACTTTGCTCCTAGAATACATCAAGCAGATTAGGATCCTAGGAAGAGCTAAGGTATTGTATTTAGCATTATCTACTAAACTATCAATATTCCTGGTGTTTTCTTCTATATCATTTGACATTTATTGAGTTCGGATTTCAACATACTCACCGGACTGAATCTTTTCTTTCCTTGATACTAGGGGACATGGTTATATAAACATACAAGACAATTCCATCAAGGCGACAGCATATATATATGCATATTATCGTTAAGCAAAACGTAGTTGGATTAAACTGAGTTTTTGTTTCTCTTCCTATTTAAAATGTCAATAGTAATATTCTAGCCACTTCAGGGCTTGGCTGGTATTTTTCTCATGAAGTAATATATAGTAGAGATATCTTTCAATATAAGTAGATACTTTAATTTACGTATCGGGCCAGACAGGCCAAAGGCTTTGCCCCATATATCCATGCCGTGACAGTTATATAAAGTGATAGATGGCTTAATATGTTGAGGCCATAATCTCTTCCGGCTCTCTGGCGTGATCAACTTTAAGTCTAGTGTCTCGATCTCACCTGTTAAATTTCACATTTTATAACCCTAATGAATCCACTGAGGGAGTACACAGTCTGCCAATTTCTGCCCAGCACCGATGCAGGGTCCATGACTGTTCGCTACAAGGGTGATGAGCCTTTTCAGGTTACCACCGTCCATTTACCAAGAGCGCACGTACGTAGAGTGTTTTACCAAATATGGCTTGGCACATAGCCAGTCACTCGATCCGGCCTCAACACTGTCCGGCCCGCGGCCGGTGTACGCCCCTATTCTGTCCCCGACCCACCAGTTGTATGCAGCCCATCAGTTGTCTTGGTGACGTTGTAACGCGACATCGGGGATTAATAGATGGATTATATAATTATTGTAGATCATGCAAGGCCTGGGCCCGCCCACCCTCGTGGATACGAAACAACGGCCGGTTTAGGCGATACTGATCCTTAGGTACAAGCTGCATGCTGAGTTATTTATTATCGTCACGTATATCGTATATCGATACAAGTGGCTTGTTAATTGCTGGCTGCGAAGACGGACACCACTAGAAAACGGTGTTATAACGTGACACTAATTTGGCGTGGCGGAGTCTGCGTTAGCGCGAATCTATATTATATGTATTTTGGGGCGGCGGTTTCGCTGACCTTGATCATTACATTTCAACTCTTATTGCCTTGCGTACGGTAGCATTAATATACCGAAAAGAGACATGAGGGAGTCCAGTCACGAAGGACCTGAGCTGGGAGAACCATAGTTTTCCAGAGATGCAGAGGATTTATCCCAAAAAGGCATTAGATATCAACCATCCACCAATAAGCGGCATAAAATCTTATAAAGTCACCAAATTACACCCTGCTTACGTTAAGTGTGATTGTGTCCTCGAAGCTGTCAAAAAAAAAAACTATCTAACCAAGCCGCAGCCAAACCACCCATATCCAGACAGCACACCAACGGTGCGTACCCAAAGTTTCTTACACCATTCAAAAAACCACGTTCTCCTAAGGTTTTCACTGCTTGACTGAGCCCTCTGCAAATGCACTAACGAAGACTAGATACGAGCGATTGGTGGATGTCCCGGTCCATTCACAAACCTGACTTTGATGGGTGGGCCCCACAATCGCTATGACAAGATACCACGGCTAATGGCATCCGTCGACGCTTTCCTAACGAGTGCGCAGGATTAACTCATACCCCATACTGCCTACATATATACATGTTACTCACTAGTAGCGTAGCTGACCTATATATATAGCCCATAAACCACCGAGACAATGCTGACACCCCCCAATCCCAACGAGTGGCTAGTGCTAATAAATTCTATGCTACTTGTTGGTGTGGCTTTCGGTCTTACATGAGGGGTGTCAGCAACGACGGTTTATGGGATAGCCAATAACTACATGTAAGCTTGGCAATACAGAGATTCAAACAGAACCAGTCTCATTGATTGCTTGTGGCTGAAACGACATTAAACACCAATAAACACCAGGACCCTTTCCCATCACACACTCTGGACTGAAGCAAGGATACATATGTACTACGGGTGTGGTGCTACGGCTGTGGGGGTAAGTCTGTTCACAGTGACCGTGATTGCAAGAATTCTCACTGTCAAGACCTACCCCGGCACTCGTAGTATATACCGCCATTACTCGAAAAATTGGCTATGCATATGAGATCAAAATTGCTATAAGCAGACCTGATCTACGCCCTTCAGCCAATCGTGAAGGAGATAATCCCTGGCCGGAGATAGCAATTTTTTCGAGTTTTTGCGGTACTCATGACATTTCCGATCCACCAAATCTGGTTTCCAGGCTCGTATGCAGATCCGGCTTGGTTCGAAAGCGTTATAAAATTATGAGCGGTCATGAGCGTAAAAAATGACAGCCTTAATGATAAAAAAGAAATATATACACGACTGATCTCCCGGGCCGCATCCCCAAACCAAGTTATCGGGAGCCTACTTACTCGATCCAAGTACAATGTGCCTACATCGGTTCCCAAGTACCCTCCTGAAATTCAGTTACAGGAAAAAAACATCTACTGCAATTCTGGCCCACGTATGGGATTGTCTCTGGTCAGTAGGTTCTACCCCCTTATTAATTAATCATAATTCACGCGGGTTAAACAAGAGCTGACTGAGACAGATCCTCATGATTTGGTGGCGTTTTTTTGCCCTTCCCATTTCTGCCGCATATACCTGTAGCAGTGCCAAGGATGCGATACAGATACATGTCCTCAGGTATTGGATGTTACGTGCAAAATAGTTGCACTTTATCAATTTCCACAAAATTTCATTCCCTCCATCGATCCCCTGAAAGGTAAGGTGGTGTTGGATGTGGATATTCATGAGTAATCACTCGCTGGTATAGTTGGGCTGATATGCCAAGCGATATCGAAATAAGCATTTTCTCCTCGCTTACATGCACTACTAGTTCGTTTAAAACGGTACCTATGCAGGCCAAGAACTGTACCCTAGGGTACATGTAGGTACATGTGGTGGGGTTTGAACTTTGAGCCTTGCTTTCAACCTCGCCCAATTTTTTGAGATCGACTGTCCCCTTTTCCGATGGCACACACATCACACCATTATGCGACTTGGAGCAGAACAGGCACACGTCCAAGCATTGATCTGATATTACATAATGTACCCCGGGGGGCTGGGCCAGTGTGTGATCGAGAACCTATTCCAACGGAACTACATACTCTAGGTATGGTGCGGCGCGTCTTAAAGGTGACATTCCGGTATATCAGTTGGAACAGTCTTGGCCACTCCATTTACTTGTGAACCAATAAGAGCCATAGATTCCAGCCATCTTATGGCTGAAAACTAAATCTTGGCTGCAGGTCTGTGATGTAGGGTATAAATGGCTATAATACTGTTCCACTTCACCAGGTCTTGGCGCTTTTTACATACAAAAATAGGTAAATGGCATCGCTAATAACTTTTCAACAAGACAAGATATCTAAAATCTATGAAGCCAAAATCTTCATCATACCTATACCTACAATTTGGCTTCATAGATTTTTGATATCCTGCCCGGTTGAAAAGTTATTCGCAGTGCAATTTATGTCACCTTTAAGGCGCGCCGCACCATACCAGGACTGATACAAATGATTATTTATGTATGTAATTCATGTCAACTTGCGATAACACTACCCTAACCCAACTATTGTGATTCTGAAAGTGGAGCATTGTGTAACCGCACGACCACGCAACACCACGGTAAATTCCGAATATGGTGGAGTGTCACGTAGGGGTCTGTGCAAGTCGTGGCTTTAATTAAGCTTCAAGCTTCATAGGCACTCTGGGAGGTGGGGACGATAAAAGGCTGTGTCTGGTCTGTTCATCAAGAACCTACAGCACTTGCCTATGTTAACCCGGACGGCTCCACTCTATAGGGAGTAAGGACGGAACCTACAGTCTGTACTGCTGAGTTCCCGATGCAGATATCAATTCCAGATTACCTGCAGCTATGTATCTATCCAATTGACCGGTGATAACCGCGTTTGTAAAACTTCAAAAGAGGGTTGCGATTTATTCGGTCCTTGGCTCATCATATATGATCAGAGGTAGCTCTTGAAATAGACAGCCACACCCTAGTCAAAACTAGCCCGCAGCACACCATGTAACGCTGTTGAATGAATGGTCCATGGTCCAACATCCACCTTTGGGCAACCCGTTGAAATCTGCATGTTACAGAGACTCCCTGTGCCATAGAAGTGGAGCAGGGTCTGGGTTTGAGGCTCACAAGGAATGCTAAAAATTTCTTAATCAGTGAGTATTAAGGGATGATCATTTATCCCTCAAGTTCTGACCCCTGGAAAAGAAAGGAAAAACTGGTTATATCTTTCTTACCAAATAGCTATAGTTGATTGGGGAGGCCGAGGCTAGGTGAGAGCCATCTCATATTCTGTTGGTGGGGGGGTTCCAGCGAGAGTGTAGAGTATGTAGGGTGTGTACATGTATGTACCTACTCCACCATGTACTGTGAGGAGTTTGTGCGCAACTTTGTAGACCATTCACTAGATCTATAGAGTATTGTAGCGTGTTCCACTTTGTCATTTTTCATCGTTCTGGCCTTCACTTTTGCGTATGTTATGTTTGTGTGACAAGCGCCTGCAAGCCGCATCCCACTCAGCCCCTCGCATCTACATACCACCCAAAGAGGAGACCCTCGCTTGCTCTACGGGCTGTGATTGGGCTGTGATAATGCTCTCTGTACAACTTCAGTGTCTCCACTTGACGTAGCACACATCCAACACCCCTGTTAGAGGTCTCCTCATGGTCATTCTCTCGTTCTTTTACTATCTGCATAAGTATAAGAACAAGCCCACCACCACCACCTTCTGATCCTCCTCCCCGTGTGGTAACCAGTTAGTTATTGTTCATCATCAATCTAGTACAAACATCGAAAAAACAACATCATAACCTCGAAATGATGACCAAAGATGCACGTTGGCCGGCGATCCCGCTGTTGGCCGTCCGAGGTACTCAGTTCGTCCTTGGCCTCATGTGTCTTGGTATGGCAGGCGCGCTCATTAATTCATTCGTTATATCAATCTGGTATGCGCTCATTCAATACTCCGTCTACTCTTTTAAGTACCGCTAACACTGATGTATTATAGGCAACTCAATATGGCCCTCACTGTTGGTCTCTTTACGATGATTTACGCTGCAATAAATTTTTTCCTCTTTTTCATCAACTTGCTATTGCCTCTGGCGATTGTCATTGTGGATGCGTTCATACTGATCCTATGGCTTGTGGCGGTGGCCGGATTGGGAGAACTTTTGACAACGGATGGAATCTTCAGTTTGAACTGCAGCCAGCTGGCTTATGACTCACTTAAAACCGATTGCGGTGTGATCAAGGCTCTGTGGGCGTTTTCATTCCTCACGTTGTAAGTTCTTTTTCTCTATACCGTATCAAACCCTTAAGAGGTCGCATCATCAGTAGTGCCTATAGTTGCCCATAGTCTCCGTATAGATCTCGAACTAATGTGCATATCCTCATAGCCTCCTCTTCATTGCCACCACTGCCCTTGCATCTTACATCCTCCACATCAACCGCAAAGACCTTCGCGGCGCAAAGTACAATACCGGTCAGGACCCTAATGGCAACGAGTTGGAGACCGGGGCCCCAGTCCAGGAAGTCTACCAGGAGCACAATCCCGTTGTCTATCCTCCACAGGCACAATACGAGCAGCAACAACAACAACAGCCACAAGGAGTTCCAAATGACGGCTATTATCCGCAGTCGCCTGTACCAGTGGTCTCGCCTCCGCAAACTCCCGCGCCAAATCCACAGCAGCAGTACCAGCACCAGCAGCAATATGCACCATCGCCTCCGCCACCCCCACCACCAGTTAATGCGCAGGAGATGCCAACGTATCACTAAACTGTGGTGAAGCTTTCTTTGCTTGGTTTTTTATTTTTATTTTTTATTTTTATTTTATTATGATTTGGCTTTACATGGGTTATCACGGGTGTGGCCTTTTTGTTTGCAATAATCATGGAGCACTGGAATGCAATGTTGAATATGTGGGATGTGAATAAATATGGGGATCAATCTTTAACTATTTTAATAATTTATGGTATGATGATTTACTAAATTATTTCACCAATGCTTGATGTCTTGGTTGGTGGTGGTGGTGGTGGTTGACATGGGTTCATTCTCGATTATGGGCTCTCCACCATTGGCTAGTCCCAAAATAATTATCACGAGGTTGATAGATAGATGAGGGGTTGCATACGTACCTCAAACCAACTAGCAGTCTCACTGGAGTCTGCTCGGATGAAGATGACTCACTCGACACCAACACATTAAAACCAGTCCAATCAGAAGGCTCAGCACAGCTAAGCCTTTTTACTCCACTCATTCCCGTTCTGTGAGACTATGAAAACATACATATAGACAGGGATATTGATGACCTCTTTTCGGGGGACAAGTACTAGGGATGGAAAACAGGCTCCAGGGCTCCAGGGTAAACCATAATTCGGACTTGCCGATAACTGTTGATCTATACTATATTGATTTCAAACCCCCTACTCACCAATATATAATATACATGTACCCTACGTATCAAAAGCCGAACTATCCTAACCTCACCTTAACAATACTTGTACTCGGAGGATTAATGTGGGGTATGTACATAAGATCAGAGCCGAGCCGAATCGGAAGCGAATGAAGGGAGGCAGTGCCTCTGATCGCACCCAGAAGAGAGTGCGTCATGGATGCATGCATAGAGTAATTCTAATTCTGTGTATTTATGCATTTTGTTTTATTTTTATGTTTCGTGATGCAGATTTGGTTGGTCGGCTGTGCACGTGCACGTGTAGTACTCGCTTCTTCTCCCCCCCCCTTTCTTCCCCCTTGTGTAACAGTTAGTTGACCGTGTTGCAACTTGCGAGGCAATGGAGAAAGTGACACAGGTACAGGGAGGTACAAGAAGTTACACACTGATCAGAATCGGGTATAGATTAACGATCGCCGTTTCCTACCCCCCCTTTAAGTTCTTCCTTCCCGACCTTACCTACATACATCCCTAATGTTTGAATGTCTTAGGAGGAGACATAAATCTGTGCCGGTTTTCCAGAACACTTCGTTGTGTACTTACCTACGGCTAATACATGCACATATTCATTTATGCATCGAGCCTGATAACGCTAATATAATGGTGCAGATAACGTATTGTACTGGGAAACCGCCCATGATAGGGATTCCGCCCACATAGCAACGGTTCGCGGAACACAGCCCATGAGGGTAAAAATAATATTGTCACTCAAAATAAAAACTACCTACTCATTCTATATAATCTATTGACCTTTAAATTGACTTCTTGTCACCCTAGTTTGCCAGAATTGGGATGTAGTAGCCTCAAAGTTATCAATATGTCTCCATTGCCGGTCCCCCCCATACTCCTCACCAGATCCCCCATCCTTCTCCTCCAACCATTCTTCTTCATCACTATGGTGATCAAATTCATGTACAGTAACCTTGCTAGATAACTTTACCGCTTTTTTGCCTTTGCCTTTATCTTTCCTTTTAAATACTTTTTGACCGCAATTCTTTATCTTTTCTTTTTCTTCCTTGATAGCGGCTTTGGCTGCTTTTGCTTTATCTGCAGTTTCTCTAATTTCTCTAAGCCTAATTACTTCTTCAGTAGTAATAACCCTAGCTTTAGAAAGCTGCTTCCTATCTGTAAAATCATTCTTGGACCTTTTGACAGTAGCCTCTCTAATCTTCTGGTGAAGATGATCATTGATCTCCTTATCTGTAATTGCCTGCTGTAAACTTTTATCCAGCTGCTTGACTATTGCCCGCAGCTTGCATGCACTATGACTATTCCCTTTGATATATGATAAAGCCACTTTGGTAGTTGACCTGGCCATCCTAGAATTCTGTGGGGTGGCGGGGATCACCACAGAGTCTCGGCGGTTTGTGGGTGCTAAGACTGCGGGGTTTGTGATGCGCTGAGGGTTAAGGGGCCATATGCCAGCTGCTTCCCATGCAGTGCATATGTTCTTATAGGTGTATGCCATGCGCCGAGCCTGGAACAGGTATCTTGCCAATATTAGTTGAAGGAATAGATAACAACGGAATAGGGCAACATACTGCAAGAACATGCCTTTATTGATACCCAATTCACCATTTTGGGCGGCTTCATCTAAAATATTGCTATAATGACGTTGCAAAGGCCCAAATAGGCCTACATTCAGTGGTTGCAAGAGGTGGGTGGAGTACGGGGGGAGACAAAATGGTATTATTTTATGCTTGAGGCAGTAATCAAAAAATTCCCAAGTGACATGTGATGCGTGTCCATCCATTATTAGCAGTCTCCATGCCCTATTTGCCCTATGAAATATATTAAAAGAATTCATTTTGGATCGTTTTGGCAATTTACCGACCTTTGGGTAGTGTATTTTTCAAAGTTTTTAGTTAACCATTCCATTCCTAAGAATATGTCTGTTCACCCTTTAGGAGAAAACCTGAACGTAGCCAAATCACTACCTGTTACACTTGCATACCACCCTTTATAATGTGCGACACCTTGATTAATTATCATAGGTGGTAGTGATTCTCCCACTGCGTTTACAGCTTCGATTACTGTTACCCATTCTCGGTTACCATTATATGTCAACCGAGGGTTCTTGCGACCACGACGGCATATAACTTTGCACTTTGAAGCAATTCCCATCATGAACCCTTTCTCATCCATATTGTACGAGTCTTTAGGAAGGACATTATAAAGCTTTATAACATGTCGCAGCTGTAAAACTATATTAACCTTTCATTCCAAAAATATAGAGGCAAATAAATTATATTACCTTGTCAAAATAGTCTTTTAGTAATTTAGGATTATTGGCAAATGCCCTTTGTCTTTCCAAGCGACCGGTAAAACGAGATGACAGCTCAGGATTGCGATCAAGAAATCGTATTAACCAATGACGTCCCAATTTGCGACCACTTGAACGTTTAGAGACTAAGTATGCAGCCATCTCTTTTACCAAACTTAAGCGTAGCGGAAATCCCCAGTCATTCATGCATTCACACCATTTTACTATTGACTTTTCTTCATATTCAGTCAACAGTTGTTGATGCCGATGGCTTTCCCTTCTGTTCTGTGCACCTCGGAGGCGGTTACGGAGAGTTGACCATGGTATGCTGAACTTCTCAGCTGATGCCCTAATAGATGGCTCAAGGGTCTTGTAATAATCCTTTATTGCTAGCTGTATCAGGTTCTCGCGCTCCTCCTTCTCTCTACCTCTCAGGTGGCCCATGTTGATAGCTAAGAATTTGTTGATTACCACTATTCCATTTCACTCAACTCTTTATAAATTAGATGTTACGGGGCGAAGCGGAGACAATAGCTAAACAAGCCAAGGTTCACAACCGAGGCGAGCACGAGGACGCGAGACGAGGAGCGACGAGGAAACTACTTAACCGAGAAGTAGGGTCGTGGGACAGATAGTCCAGATGGCGATGCAGACCCAGTGATGTGGCGCGAGGTACCAGTAGAGGACTTGCACGACGGGTCATGAACTAGGACTATGGCTAGCGAGGAGGCTATGGTAGGGACTAAGCGAAGAGCAACACGAGGCGAGGATGACTAAGAGTTATGACGTATAGTATTCGAGAACTGAGAAACAAGTAACAACTAAAAACTAAAGCGTGAGTTGATAACAGGAAGGTTCGTGGGAAAGGAAAGAAGAAAGAGACAAAAGGAAAGACTATATATACAGCTCCCCAATCCTGTCCAGGGATGACTCATAACCCGTAGCGGAAACCCAAACCCAAAAGAGAAAACCCGAACCCTAGACCCAGTTCCAGCGATATCCTTTCTCCGCAGTACTGGCTGCGAGTAGTGCGCCGTGATAGATTAGGTCCTCCTTCAGCCTAACTCCGAGGCTAGGTTTGTGGAAACCTGTTGTGAAAGTCTTGCACCAGGTCGGGGCATGTTCCAAGTCCGGGGGTTCTTGTGATGGTTCGTCAGAATGGCAGACCTAAGTATTCTAAGCCATGTCGGCGCCGAGAATCCAGTATTGCATCGACCTCCCATTCCTGTTCGCCGATTTCTACCGGGCGGCGGGGTGTCGTTTGGAACGCAGGGTTATTTGACTAGGGACAAGTAGCAAACATGAAAGACCGGGTGGATCTTCATCGGCGGGGAGGCTGAGCTCATACGCGTAAGGGCTAACCATTCTCTTGATGGTGTAAGGGCCGATGCGTTTCCAGTCGAGCTTCTTAGAGGGTCGCTTGGTTTCCAGGTTTCGGGTCGAGAGGAACACCTTATCTCCTACCGCATATCTGGGGGCCGGGTATCGCGCGTCTGAGCTACCATCGGAGAAAGGATATGTGGAATCGGTCTCGGTCTAGGATTTCTCTGTTCTATGGGTTTCCGTTACGGGTTATGAGTCATCCCTGGACAGGATTAGGAGTTGTATATATAGTCGGCCATGAACCTTCCTCTTTTCTCTTCTTTCCTTTCCCACGCAACCTTCCTGTTATCAACTACGCTTCTAGTTTCTTTAGTTGTTACTTGTTTCATCTCGCTTCTCTGAATAGAATCGCCATCCCTCTTAGTCATCCTCGCCCCAGTAGTACCTGCTCGCCATAGTCCTCGTTCATGTACGCATACAGACGCGTCTCTACTGGTATCTTCGCTCACATCACTTCGTCAGACCGCCATCCTGGACTCTGCTCCACTACCCTGCTTCTTGCTAAGTCCCGCCGTCTCGCCTCGCTCTCGCTCGTCCCCTGCTCGCGCTTTCGGTTGTGAACCCCTGGTTTAGATATAGTCTCCGCTTCGCTCAGAACACTAAGGTTGCGTCTCCCACGCCAACCTTCACAACACCAACCTCGCCGCTTAGCCGCCCGTCATCATGGTCGACTCAGCTGGGACGTCCCCAATGAGGACTGTCGCCACCCTCTCGTCTTCTCCCCCGGTGCCCTCGAATGGTTCTTTCGGGAACGGGAAGGATTCTGTTACCTCGCTCCGTTCCATTGGTTCAACATGGCCATCGTGATCGTCCCGACCCTCCGTCCTCCGACAATACGCTTTGAAATATAAGCTCGCGCCGAAGCCCACTGGGCCAAGGCCACCTTCACCAACCTCTTGCCGGGCTCCATATCGCAAGACCCACCACCGACGTCCCTACCTGCACAAGCCGGTCATTATTCGCGGCCTTCGCGACTTCAAGACTCGCTAACCACACGATCGGCCGACCACGACGGTTATTCTCGGCCGCCTCGGCCTTGAATTTACATACGGCCCACTACCCACCGAGGACTGAACGGTCACGGAGGCTCACAGCCTCATCTCCGAATGCCTGGTCAGATGACCAACCTCCCGACACCCCTCACCACAGGAACCTGCCGTATGCGGCCCATGAAGAGGTCATCGCCGACTCAACCAAGAAATTGCCGACCTCAAGCTTGAGGTTGAAGAATCCCCACGAAGAAGAACAACCGGTACCGCCGCCCACCAGACGCCGCCACCGCCGCCGCGGAAGAAGAGATCCGCCACATCACCTCGGTCGCGAAAGCCTGGGAATCCCAGGCCAATGCCACCATCGCCAACCTCCAACGCCGCCTCGCCTCTGCCCCCGTCGCCTCTCGCCCCGCCGTCTCGACCTCACCCCCACGATACCTCACACCCCGCTCCCAGGACCTCAAGCTGACAGCGACAAGAATAAACCAGTTGAACAAGTGTCAACCAAGCCGGGCGCTAAAAGGTCAGCCCTTTGGTAAAAAATGGCACACCAAAGGGGCTAGTCCCGCCACCCACCTTCGTCGTCTCCGCTGCCGCTGTGTCCGAGGACAAGATGTCTGAGGACCAACTCGTCGTTACCTGCTCCGTCGCCCAGAACTCTGTCCCCTTCGTACCAACTCACGCTCATCGATACGGGAGCATCAGGGTACGCCTTTATCGACCAAGATTTCGCAACCAAGCACGGCCTCTCCCTGACACCCCTGAAGAAATCACGCCTGCTTGAGGTAATCGACGGTAGGCTAGTAGAGTCAGGAAGAATCACCCACATCGCCAAGCTCTCGTTGGACATCAATGGACACCAGGAAACTGCCCCCTTCTTCGTCACCAAGCTAGGACATTACCCAATTGTCATGGGTATTCCCTGGATGCGCCACCACGACCTCCCTCCCAAGAAGAATCAGGTCATCTTCGACTCTGATTTCTGCATCAAGAACTGCTCCGCCTCCCGTTGGTCACCGCTAAAAATTTCGATCACCCCTCCGGACAGCCCGCTCCACGTTGCATAGGAGCTGTGCCATTTGTAGGCCTCGCCTGGGCAGAACCGACTTTTCTGTGCCTCACTCAGCGATCGATGAAGCCCTCGCCCAAGGACCACCACGGACCCATGAAATAAAATCATGAGTTATGGGAGTTCTTGCCGCTGTTCAAGGAATCAAACGCTACGTCGCTGCCGCCCCACCGCCCCCATGACCTTAAGATCGTGCTCCAGGATGGAAAGCAACCCCCCTTCGGCCCGCTATATGGAATGTCACGCCCAGAGCTACAGGCTCTAAGAGACTACATTACGGAGAACCTAGGAAAGGGTTTTATCCGCTACTCAGAGTCCCCTGCCGGTGCCCCCGTCCTGTTCGTCAAGAAAGCCGATGGATCCCTTCGCTTGTGCGTGGACTACAGGAAGCTCAATGAGATTACTGTCAAGAACCGCCATCCTTGCCCCTGATCCCAGAAACACTGTCCCGCTCTCCAAGGCAAAGTATTACACCAAGTTGGACCTTGGGTGGGGATACCATCAGCTCAGGATCCAGGAGGGATGAATGGAAAACCGCTTTAGAACCCGCTACGGCCACTTCGAAGTACAATGTCATGCCTTTCGGATTGACCAATGCCCCTGCCGCATTCCAACATTGGGTTAACGACCTGCTCCGCCCCTACCTCGACCATTTTTCGCAACAGCCTCGCCGACGACATCCTGATATACTCAGAGACCTTGGAGGAACATAAGAAACACGTGCGACAAGTCCTCAAGGTCCTGCAGATCCACGACGTTCACCTGAAACCAGAGAAATGCGAATTCTCCGTCCAAGAAACCAAGTATCTCGGCCTCATCATCACTCCTGAGGCCTCAAGATGGATCCTAGCAAGGTATCAGCGGTCACAGGATGGGAAGCCCCACTAACAGGAGGTCCAGGAATTCTTAGGGTTTGCGAACTTCTATCGCCGGTTCATATATCGTACTCCAGAATAGTCGCCCCACTCACAAAGATCACCAAGAAGGGCGTAAAGTTCGAATGGTCCCATAAGGCACAAAAGGCGTTTCAGGACCTCAAGGATGCGTTCACCTCGGCCCCAATACTAGCACATTACGACTATGAGAAGGCTACTATTGTGGAAACTGATGCGTCCGACTACGTCTCTGCCGGAATCATGTCCCAATACGATGATGACGGAATCCTGCACCCAGTGGCTTTCTTCTCCAAGAAACATTCACCCGCAGAATGCAACTACGAGATCTACGACAAGGAACTGTTAGCGGTTGTCAGATGCTTCGAAGAATGGCGCTCAAACCTGGAAGGATCTAGGTTCCCGATCAAAGTCCTTAGCGACCACAGAAACCTGGAATACTTTATGTCCACCAAGCTGCTCAATCGCCGTCAGACGAGGTGGGCCGAATTCCTGTCCCGCTTCGACCGTCATCACATTCAGGCCAGGAAACAAGGGGAAACCGGACGACTCACTAGGAGGTCAGGAGACCTGCCTAAGGAAGGGATGAACGCCTCACCAGTCGCAGTCGTGTTAAAGAAGGAGAATTTAGATGCAGGAGTTAAAATTTAAGTTTGTTCGCGGGTTCTTTGTTAAATGAATCGGCTGAAGGAGCCGCGTAAAAAATTATTGGACCCAACTTACCAAGTTGACAGTTTCCCCACCAAGTCCTCACCATGCTTCGTAACGGCACTAAGCACTCCAAGAAAATCTCGCTGGCAGAATGTACGGAAACGGAGGAAGGCTTCCTGCTTTACAGGAACGCGATCTACGTCCCCGACCTCGACGAACTCCAACTACGCCTACTACAGGAACACCACGATAAGCCCTCCGCGGGACACCCAGGACGCGCAAAAACCCTCGAACTCATCAGCCGCAACTACTACTGGCCCAACAGGAAATCGTTGACCGTATGTGAATTGTAACACCTGTTCCCGCAGCAAGGCTTCGCGTAATGCACTACAAGGAGTCCTCCGCCCACTCTCAGTACCCAAAGGTCCATGGTCCGATGTGTCAATGGATTTCGTTACAGGACTCCCAGAGAGCAATGGGTTTAATGCTATCCTCGTTGTCGTCGACCGATTAATAAGATCTGTGGCTTCATCTGCTGTATTGAGGAGTCCAGCGCTATTGACGTGGCCAACATGTACTTGGAATCAGTCTGGAAACTTCACGGCCTCCCTGAAACCATAGTCTCCGACCGCGGCACACAGTTCACGGCAGAATTCTGGAAGACCCTCTGCAATAGGCTAGAAATCGCACCCCGCTACAGCACTGCCTTCCACCCCCAAACGGACGGGCAAACGGAGAGGATCAACGCAATCATGGAACAATACCTCCGGGCTTATGTTTCGTACCAACAGGATGATTGGGCCAAGTACTTACCTATGGCAGAGTTCGCAACCAACAACCACGTCTCCGAAACCACCAAGCTCTCTCCATTCCAGGCAAACTATGGGAGGAACCCAAGGATGTCGTTTGCACCACTGGCGTGATACCAGGAAAGGAAGGCCAAAATACGGTATGGCTAGGGACATGGCACAAATCTTGAATTCCTACGCCGATGAAATGTTTGGGGCTCAGAAGATTCAAGAAGACTCAACAACGCAAGTAGAACTCCGCTCCCAGATGCGCCCGTGGCGTAGGGTTTTCCTCTCGACTAGGAACATTGAAACCAAGCGACCCTCGAAGAAACTCGATTGGAAGCGCATCGGCCCCTATACCGTCAAGAGAATGGTTAGTCCTTACGCCTATGAACTCAGCCTCCCCGCTTCAATGAAAATCCACCCGGTCTTCCATGTCTCGCTCTTGTCCCTCGCTGCCAACACCCCCGTCCCAGGTCAGCAACACGCCCCGCCACCTCCTGTGGAAATTGAAGGCGAACAGGAATGGGAGGTCGACACCGTGTTGGATTCCCGCCGACGCTACGGCCGCTTAGAATACTTGGTTAGATACCTGGGTTACGACGAGCCATCGTGGCAACCCCCCTCGGACCTAGAACATGCCCCCGAACTGGTGCAAGACTTCCACGACAGGTTTCCACGAAAGCCTAGGCCTACCAGGAGTTAGGCCTGGAGGAGGACCTAATCTATCACGGCGTACCATGAGCTACTGCGGAGGAAAGGATATTGTGGAATCGGGTCTCGGGTCTAGGATTTCTCTTTGGTGTTCTATGGGTTTCCGTTATACGGGTTATGAGTCATCCCTGGACAGGGATTAGGAGTTGTATATATAGTCGGCTATGAACCTTCCCTTTGTCTTTTCTCTTCTTTCCTTTCCTACGCAACCTTCCTGTTATCAACTCTACGTTTCTAGTTTCTTTAGTTGTTACTTGTTTCATCTCGTTTCTCTGAATAGAATACGTCATCACTCTTAGTCATCCTCGTCTTAGTAGTACCTCTCGCCGCCATAGTCTCGCTTAAGTATGTACACACGTCGTGTCCTCTACTGGTATCTTCGTCTACATCACTTCGTTCGCACTGCCATCTGGACTCTGTGTCCCACTACCCTGCTTCTCGGTTAAGTCCCCTCGCTGTCCCGTCCTCGCCTCGCCCGCTCTCGTCGTCTCGTCTGCCTTCGCGCCGATTTGTGAACCCCGCTAGTTTAGATATAGTCTCCGCTTTCCGTAACACCGGGTTCTATTCGCATTCGTGGATCTTCTGGGCCCTAAACATCTCCTCGCGTAGGAATTCGAAGACCTGTGCCATGTCCCTAGCCATGCCGTTGGCTTGGTCTTTCTTGGTCGTAGTTCCATGCTGTAGGTTAGCGAATGACATCCGTGGGTTCCTTCCGTAGTTTGCTTGGAACGGGGAGAGCTTGGTGGTCTCGGAGACATGGTTGTTAGTCGCAAACTCTGCCATCGGTAGGTATTTGACCCAGTCATCCTGTTGATAAGAGACATAGGCCCGGAGGTACTGTTCCATGACCGCGTTGATCCTTTCCGTTTGGCCATCTGTCTGGGGGTGAAAGGCTGTACTGTAGCGGGGTGCAATTTCCAGGCGGTCGCATAAGGTTTTCCAGAATTCTGCTGTGAACTGGGTTCCACGATCTGAGACTATGGTTTCCGGTAAGCCATGCAGTTTCCACACCGATTCTAGGTACATGTTGGCCACGTCGATAGCATTGGACTCCTCCGTGCAGGGTATGAAGTGGCGCATCTTAGTCAACCGGTCCACGACTAGGATAGCATTAAATCCTCGAGATGTTGGGAGTCCAGTGAAGTCCATCGACACGTCGGTCCACGGGCCTTTTGGTATCGCTAGTGGGCGGAGGACGCCTTGTAAGATTATGCGAGAGGTTTTACTGCGAGAACAGGTGTTGCAGTTCAGAACATAGCGGTCGACATACTTCCTCATGTTGGGCCAGTAGTAGTTGCGACTGGTGAGCTCTAGGGTTTTAGCTCGTCCTGGGTGTCCGGCGGAGGGCTTGTCGTGGTGTTCCTGTAGCAACCGTAGCTGGAGTTCGTCAAAGTCGGGGCGTGGGTGCATTCCTGTAAAGCAGGAAGCCTTCCTCCGTCTCTGTGCATTCATTCCGCTAACGAGATCTTCTTGGAGTGCTTGGTGCCGTTGAAGCATGGTGAGGACTTGGTGTGGGAAACTGTCAACTTGGTAAGCTTGGGTCAATAATTCTTTCACAGTGGGCGTTCCTTCAGCGGATTCATTTAACAAAGAACCCGCGAACAAACTTAGCTTGACTCCTGCGTCTAAATTCCTCTTCTTCAACACGACTTGTGACTGGTGCGTGAGGCGTTCATCCCCTTCCTTTGGCAGGTCTCCTGACCTCCTAGTGAGTGCATCTGGTTTTCCCCCTTGTTTTCCTGGTCTGAACTAGATTGAGAAGTCGAAGCGAGATAAGAATTCGGCCCACCGGGTTTGGCGACGGTTGAGGAGCTTAGTGGACATGAAGTATTCCAGGTTCCGGTGGTCGCTAAGGACTTTGATGGGGAACTTAGACCCTTCTAGGTTGGAGCACCATTCTTCAAAGCATCTGATGACCGCTAGTAGTTCCTTGTCGTAGATCTCGTAGTTGCATTCCGCTGGTGAGTGTTTCTTGGAGAAGAAGGCCACTGGGTGCAGGATTCCTTGGTCGTCATATTGAGACATGATTCCCGCGGAGACGTAGTCGGAAGCATCGGTTTCTACTATGGTTTCTCTCTCGTAGTCGAAGTGTGCCAGTATCGGAGCCGAGGTAAACGCGTCCTTGAGCTTCTGGAATGCCTTTTCTGCCTCTAGGGACCATTGGAACTTTACGTCTTTCTTGGTTAATGCCGTAAGCGGGGAGACTACCCTGGAGTATGCGTATATGAAGCGGCGATAGAAATTCGCGAACCCTAAGAACTCCTGTACTTCCCTAAGCTTTGTGGGTGTTTCCCATCCTGTGACTGCCGAAACTTTGCTAGGGTCCATTTTGATGCCTTCCGGAGTGATGATCAGGCCGAGGTATTTGGTCTCCTGGACGTAGAACTCGCACTTCTCTGGTTTGAGATGGACATCATGGATCTGTAGGACTCTGAGGATCTGCTTAACATGCTCTTTATGTTCCTCCAAAGATTTCGAGTATATCAGGATGTCGTCGAGATATGCCGTAGCGATATGGTCGAGGTAAGGGCGGAGCAGATCATTAACCCAGTGTTGGAACGTGGCGGGGGCGTTGGTCAGGCCGAAGGGCATAACGTAGTATTCGAAGTGGCCATAACGGGTCCTAAAGGCGGTTTTCCACTCATCACCCTCCTGGATCCTAATCTGATGGTATCCCCACCTGAGGTCTAGCTTGGTGTAGTACTTCGCCTTGGACAGACGAGACAGCGTCTCCGGGATGAGAGGCAAGGGATGTCGGTTTTTGACCGTGATCTCATTCAGCTTCCTATAGTCCACGCATAAACGAAGGGACCCATCAGCCTTTCTGACGAACAGGACGGGGGCACCAGCGGGGGACTCTGAGTAACGGATGAATCCTTTTCCGAGGTTCTCCGTGATATAGTCTCGCAAAGCCTGTAGTTCTGGTCGGGACATTCCATAGAGCGGGCCGAAGGGGGGTTGCTTCCCATCCTGTAGTACTATCTTCAGGTCGTGAGGGCGATGAGGCGGCAAGGACGTGGCGTTGGACTCCTGAAACAGTGACTTGAACTCCGCTAGTTCCCGGGGTACTTTAGTTAGTGGGTCGGGGGCGGGGTTCCTGGTGAGGGCTTCGTCGATGGCGCGGAGGGAGGCACAGAAGAGGTGGTTCTGACGTCTGCGCGAGGCCTCTGAACGGGCTGCCCCAATGGCTGCAATGTGTATAAGCGGCTATCGGGCGAGATTGAGATTCCTTTGGCTGTAACCGCACGGGAGACAGAACAGTTGGTGGTGCAGAAATCAGAGTCGAAGATGACCTGATTCGCTTTTGGAGGGCGAGGTCGTGGTGGCGCATCCAGGGAATACCCATGACGATAGGGTAGTATCCCAACTTGGTAACGAAGAACGGCGCAGTTTCTTGGTGTCCATGGATATCCAGTGAGAGCTTGGCGACATGGGTGATCCTTCCTGATTCGACCAGTCTGCCATCAATTACCTCTAGCAGGCGTGGTTTCTTCAAGGGTGTCAGGGTGAGGCCGTGCCTGGTTGCGAAATCCTGGTCAATGAATGCGTAACCTGACGCCCCCGTATCGATGAGGGCGTAGGTTGGTACGAAGGGGGTAGAGTTCTGGGAGACCGAGCAGGTGACGACGAGTTGGTCCTCAGACATCTTGTCCTCGGACACAGCGGCAGCGGAGACGACGAAGGTGGGTGGCGGGACTAGCCCCTTTGGTGTGCCATTTTTTACCAAAGGGGCTGACCTTTTAGCGCCGGCTTGGTTGACACTTGCTCAACTGGCTTATTGCGCCAGTTGTCGAGGGTGCGGGGGTCCTGGGGGCGGGGTGTGAGGTAGCGGGGAGTTGGGGTCGAGGCGGCAGGGCGGGGGGAACTTTGGTTGGTGGGTGCGGAGGCGAGGCGGCGGCGGAGGTCGGCGATGGTGGCGTTGGCCTGGGATTCAGAACTTTATGAGGTGATGTGGCGGATGTCTTTTTCATGGCGAGGTCAGAGTCGGCGGTGGCGGCGTCTTGGTGGGCGCCAGGCGGTACCAGTTGTTCTTCTTCGGGGATTCTTCAACCTCGGCGTGAGGTCGGCAATTTCTTGGTTGAGGTCGTGATGACCTCTTCATGGGCGTCATCTGGCAGGTTCCTGTCTTGAGGCGTCGGGGAGGTTGGTCAATACTGATCAGGCATTCGGAGGCGAGGCTGTGAGCCTCCGTGAGTTCAGGACCGCAGTCCTCATCGGTGGGTAGTGGGCCATATGCTTGAGAATTGTGGCGCTCGAGGCCTTGACGAGGACTGTGACCGTCAGCAGGGCGGCCGATGGTGTGTTTGGCGAGGGTGGGGTCGCGAAGGCCACGAATGATAACCGGTGTCGTGTCTTGAGGTGGGGGCGTCGGTGGTGGGTGCGATATGGAGCTGCCCGGCGAGAGGTTGGGTGAAGGTGGCACTTAGCCAGTGGGCTTCGGCGGCTTATATTTCAAAGCGTATTGGCGGAGGGCGGAGGCGGAGGGTCGGGACGATGCGGTGGCCCATGTTGAACCAATGGGCAGGGGCGGCGAGGTAACAGAAACCTTCCGTTCAGGAAAGAAGCATTCGAGGACCGGGGAGAAAGGCGAGAGGGTGGCGACAGTCCTCATTGGGGCGTCCCAGCTGAGGTCGGTCGACCATGATGGCGACGAGGCTAAGCGGCGGGGTTGGTGTTGTGAAGGTTGGCGTGGGACGCAACCTTAGTGTTCTGGTGACGGAGACAATAAATTTAAACAATGAGGTTACTTAGCCGGCGAGCGAGGAGACGAGCGAGGCGGCGAAACTACTTAAGAAGTAGGGTCGTGGGACAGATAGTCAGATGGCGACAGAAAGTGATGTGGACGCGCGGTGAAGTAGAAAAGACGGTCGTGAAAAGGGATGGTAGCGAGGCAATGGGAGGGTATGTGAGAATTTAGAGTTATGACGTATAGTATTCCGAGAACTGAGAAACAAGTAACAACTAAAGTTAAACTAAAGCGTAGAGTTGATAACGAAGGTTGCGTAGGAAAGGAAAGAAGAGAAAGAGACAAAGGAAAGACTCGTAGCCGACTATATATACAGTTCCCAATCCCTGTCCAGGGATGACTCATAACCCGTGTAACGGAAACCCTTAGAAACCCAAAGAGAAAACCCGAACCCTAGACCCAGTTCCATGATATCCTTTCCTCCGCAGTAGCTCGTGGTACGCCGTGATATTAGAGGGCGTTTGCATTTTTGCTTGGCACTGAGCGCCGAGCCTCTGGGTGGAATCTATGTCTTAGGCGGTTTCACGGTACAGTACGTTAAGTACATGTACCTACTACGTACACCACGCTGGCTCGTAGCTGTCAATTAGTGATCATAGAGATTCCCCTATCTGGTGCGTACGAGCTTTGAAATTGTTTGGAAATACGTATATCACTCATCTTTCGAGTGAAGGGCAGATTCTACATACAACCACAAACGATAATGTCGGCACCAGCGGTTGGCATTTACCGTGCATTTTGTAGATAGACCAATCAGTCATGGCTCCGTGTTTAAAACCTGACCCCCCTTTTCGTGTGGGAAGGTTTTGCAGTGGTTGTCTCTAGTCGAATAATCAGTAAGGTAGTTGGGGGACCTTTTGGTAGAATTGCTTTTGGGCCTCTATAGTTAGGTTTTTGGACGGGTGTTGGTTGATACCATTAGATTCACCCCATGAAGTAGGGTGTGGGAACGACTCGAACTATTGATTTATCCTATGAAGGGCACCGCAGTTTCAATAAAAACTTTTGTAGGCACCTTTGTTATCATACGTGCGTGCCCGACAGTTCTTTAACTCCATACGAGTACCTTTTTTTTTTCTCCTCCTCCCCCCCCCTTAGCTAATGCTCAGTTTATCTTAGAGTGCAGTATAATACCGTCTCATGTAACCGAGTGTTAGTAGTTGAATCGGCAGCCTATAGCTATAGATGGACAGGATACGCACCAAAAGGGATGAGAAATAAAACTTCTGGCCATCTCCAATACTCCTGAGCCTTCTGGCTACTTGGCGTTGTAATAGGAGCTCGATCGGGTGCGGTAGGGTTGCATATATCGTTTCTGTTTTTCTTGGGTGATCCCTATATATACTGGAGCTTTTTCTTTAGATACCATATTAGCAGAAGCTAGCTAGTTTATACATAAATTGTTAAATACGCTTTATGGAGTGGCAATGAACAAGTGATTCTTTTGTAGAATGTTTATATATACTTATATATAAATGATGGGATTGAAAGGGGGAAACCTCTAAGCTCGATGTATTCAGATTGCGATCAAGGGTTTAGAAAGGCCCTTTATGCCTGGAATCTGGCCCAGTTGCCTTGTAAATGGTGTTTGGCAGGAATACTAGAAAAAGTTAGCCCGCGTCGAGCCACCGTGCTGCAACATAGGTTCCAAATCTTACGTGCATCAACTGCAACACGGTGCACTGCGTACCTCTGTATACTAAATGAGATAGCTACCTCCGCTGCATAGGCGATTCTAGCTATATGTATTGTTCATGGCGATTTTGCTAGCCCGAAGGGATCAAAAAGTAAGCAAGAACTAAGATAGTTATATGTAGGTCGAAGATATAGGTAGGGGAGCTAGGGGAGAGCTATCAGGAGCTCGAGTGAGAGACCAAAGTTGCCAAGACTATAGTATTCGCCGACAGTCACCACATGTAGCCATACCTACGGAACAACTGGACCATACAAAACAAGTAAGTGAGTTATTTGGACCATAGATTATCACTCGGTATATACATGCGTCGATTTTCGGGCTATTTTTTTTTTTTTGTTTACATCATTAATTGCATGCAGCCCTAAGGCTATGGCAACATCGCACCATTTTATCCCCTGAGCGCCCCTCCTTCCTCCGCCAACTCAAAACAGAAAAACAGCGCAGAAAACAGAAACAGAAAACAGAAAACAGAAAAACATAAGGCAAAACACTTCAGTCTCGGGCTTTCTTCCCTTCCACACCGACGACGTCCCCTGTACAAACTAGCATACTGGCTCCAACGCTTCCTTTGCTCCTTTTCACTTCTCCCCGCTACTTTCTCTCTAATTACCCCCATCCCTAGGCCTGATTGAGTTCTCTTTCTCTCAGGGTCGATTTTCGAGCTATTATACTTAGGCGTTCAGTAAAAGGCCGTGAAAATCTGCCCCGCTGCAACCCCAGCTTTCACGACCTTTTACTAAACGCCTAAGTATATTTATTGATTTATTGATACTTCATAAATGCATATGCATGCAACCCGTAGGTTATGGCAATCGCCCTGGCCTTCTCTCTTCCTAGAAGTAGCGTAACATTCTTCGTCAATAATGAAACAGCATGATTTAGCTGAACAAAAGAAAAGGAGGAAAATTAGCCCAATGGGCTGGAGTTATGAAACTTTGTTTCGGGATGATTGATTGATTGATACCTCATACATGTATGCAATCTGGTGGTTATGATAAAATCTTGTCCCCATGAGTACCAACTGTATTAGAGGCAGAGAACATTTACCTCCCCAATAAGCAAGAAAACAAATTGAAGGAAATAGGGAACTAAGAAAACTAGAGCATTTTGTCACTAGAAACCCTCCACAACCCTGGCCGACTAGGCGCGCTCACCATCTCGAACCTCACCATTCACCTATAGCTAGCAGACAAATCCCCCCCCTAGCACGAGATAGTAAAAATGAATACGACATCAACCTCTGCTGCCCAAAGCATTTGTTTCAGGTCTCGACTTTGGATATACAACGTTGTGTAGGACTTCGTTTAATACTAGTGACTTGAGTACAAGAGAGGTACCTTATATTTATATACCCATATAGGATAGTTACATATATACAGCCACTCATCAAAAGTGTTCGCGATTCGGATTTAATCTGACATATTCGGCTCAAGTCAGTTATCAAGCTGTGTATTGAAATGTTTAAGGCCTCAAGCCATCAGCACCTAATGGTGGCTAAAATCAATATTAGATGTTCATGGTGTTTTTATTCTCTGTTATCAGGTTTCTATAGTTCTATAGATACATTTGAGTTCTTTGAAATTTCAACTCTGCAAACCACATTGAGCACTGGCCGTCTTCTATGAATCACGAACACTTTTGAAGAGTGGCTGTATATAAAGTATATACCCACTAGGCACCTGGGTTGACCGTGCTTGGGGCGGCGCGTGTTGCGGTGTTTCAATTAAACGAAGGTGATTTTCTTTTTTTTTTAACTATTACACTATAAGTAGGGTTGAGAATGAATAAGAAACCGCTTCTAAAGTAGGAAGTTGAAAAGATCCTCTCGTATATCGAAAATGCGTCACATGTGATCACTCGTCTCAAGATACAAGGGTAGAACGAATCTGAATGTTTATTCTTTAGATATTAAACTATCATATAAACCACATGGGTGTGCCATAGATCCCTACTTGATATACGGTATGCAAAAATGGGGTGAAATCACTACCATAGGGCTATGGAATTTAGTGACGAATACCGGCATTAGAGGAAGAGTACTGCACAAATATTGAATTCTTACTGCATTGCTTGCGTATTAATGGGAATACCGTAGTGATCCAACCCTCTTTTTGGTACTGTGGGTTAAGCGGGGAAATGAGCATCACTGTGTGATATAATTATAAAGTGGGTATGCGAGACGTGGGTTCTGGTCATAGGCATGAGGCAAGACAAGACGGGGAAAGGAAAAGTCTCGTCTCGTCTTTTCCTGTATTTTTCATTCTGGACTCGGAAGTCTCAAGGCAAGGACCTAGCACTCAATATGTGTTTAATGTTCGCTGATATTGTGCGGCCCCATATTAATTGTAGGTGTTGTTGGTTGATATGCTTGCTCACTCAGGAATCAGGTGTAAAGGTGTAGATAGTTTAAAGAAGTTGTGATTCTATATTGATCGCGAGCTTCTTTTGAGTTACTTTATTTCGGTTTGTACATTCAGTGGCTTGTGACGTACGCGGGGATTGGCTAGTGAGTGGAATATGAATAGGTGTGTATGTTGATACTTTACTCGAGGGTTTATATAATCCGACTATTTATGAACGCTCGAGTAACTGTGCACATCTTCCATATTCATACCATATTAGTTGATAGTTCAACCATGCATTGCAAAATCAATGTGCGCCTGGGAAAATCTCCAGAATCGTCGTGCCCGGGGGCTCGGCGTGAAGAACCTGAATGGCTAGGCCTATAGGTGGCCGGGGCTTGTTAAGTGTTTGTGGACAATGTTGAAAATTCCTTCCATTTTCACGTTTAGCACAATAGGATACTAGAATTTTTGAGGAGGGCGTTAACTCTGCATACCAGAGTATTGGACCCTAGATTCAAGGAGTAGCATATTAGTACGGATAATTGAAACCGACTAGGTCCGCGCCGGGGGGAGAAGCAGAGACCTAGAGGGAGAAGAAGAAAATAGAGAACTCCATTTTTTAGTCTTTCGATATCTACCGCGAAAGAGGTGGGGGGGAAAGGGGAGGAGAGGGAGAAGAGGGTAGGCCGAAGTTGTAGCCCGAGCCGAGGTTGAAGTTGGGGTTATGCTTCCCTACGAAAAAAGAAAAACGGGGTTCTGCTCAAGATAAGAAATGTCAAGTTTTTATCCCTGTGCATACCGTTTCCAAGGATCAGGCCTAACAAAAAGGCCGTTGAAACAGAGCTTACAAGGGTTAAAACCCCGTTTGGGCCGGTTTCCAAATGCAATGGACCCTAAGTTAGGTTCTTGAAACACTGCTATCGGGCATCATACATGTCGAAGTAATTGATGACGTTATTCTGTAAGAGAAAATTCCCCTCTTCGAACTTCTCAATATCAATTGTCTACGGTAAGATTTTAAACCTGTAAATATGGGAGAGGTAAATAGAGTAGAAAACGTACGTGGCCCAATGATAGAATCCAGGTGTCAGAGATATAATATAAATCTTAAAACACTCCTTGTTTTGGAGCATGCTCTTTTACTTTATTCTTGCAGATCAGGGATCCCAAACAATCTTTGATGTCGTGATTGTTTGGGCCACTTGATGGCTTCTCTAAACCGGCCGGGCAGATCCAGTATTGCGATATTCCACTAGGAAGGAACACACCCTGCGTTCCATGCAGATAGAGCTAAGGCTGACAGCTCGGAATCTTCGATGCGTGCTTATGTCGTACACGCAAAAAGTGCGCAATGGTGTTTCATGCACAAACAGCCAATGATAGCACTCGGAGCTTGCCGAAACCGAATCAAACCCGCGCGCACCTATTAGGCTTGTAATCGAATATGTTCTGAGTTCTCAAACCATAATGACGATCAATGCTCACTTTCCACAAAAGTAGAGGAATCGTCTAATGAGCTTCCACCTTCAGAACTCCGTTTTTTTGTTGTTCGGTGGCACCGGCACCGCCCTGGCCTGGTTATTGAAAATTCGACTACTAATGACTACTTATAAACGTACTATGGGGACACAAACTTTGGGGCGGTGGTTCCATAGAATATCGATCTAACGTTCTAGCTTGGTGATATGCAGATCAGAGTATCATAAGTTGTTGGCATGCGCCACTAGTAGTAGAGGTGACAAGAAAGTCGGTGATACCTTGCATTGCAAGGCATATTTGGTAGTTCAAGGACATAATTACCAAAAAAAGTCAATGGTTTATTCCCATCTTAGGTATATATTGATCGGTTGATCTTGTCATCATTAACTATCACTCGCTGGTTTGTGTTTATGTAACTTTGGATGCGCCCCTGTAGGTCTGTGTTAGCTTAGTAAGTAATTTGTTTGAATAAAGTTGTGATTTATAAGATTTATAAGATGTACATGTACCTATTTGTGGGTGTTAGACATCTTCAACTGATGCCACTGCCAGCAGGGGTCACAGTGGTTGACAGGCCACTGTAGGGCGTCCTTCCGCATGGCTGAAGATCCAAGGACGCAACACCAATAATGACAGCTCCGCCCCTTCCAATCCACTCTCTCAGTAGCTGCTCACAACCAGCTTCCATTCCAAACGTACTCCTTCTCCACTCCTGAGAGAATTGCTGCACGTCCATTGAGATCGCATCAATAACCATATGCCGCAGAGGTATCCGACACAGCCCAACTGTCATATGACCATCTGAGTTAGCAATAGTGTACCAAATGGGCACTAACAAGCGCGGCCATACGAAAAGAATGGTCTTCTCTGCCACGTCTTAGAAGCACGGGGTCCTCCCTTACTGGAATCGTTTGGGTTGAATTTCGCTGTATTTCGCCCTGAAGGCTCTACTCATCGTTACCAGTAGAGGAAGGGCCTGGAGGAGGGGGGAGGGGAGGGGGAGGGGGAGGGGGAGGGTGGAGGGGATGAAAGAGGAAGATGAGGGACTGGAGGCAAGATAACAATATTCCCCAGAGAGATGATGTTTCAATTATACTTGGTGATGCGCCCCAGTGTCGCGACCACCATCAAAGGTGGCCCCAGTTAACTTTTTCCATTTTTGTTTCTAGGTACTACATGTAGAGTATATATGTAGCTCTGTTTGATGCCATTCGATCTATATAAGCCACACGCATCTCCCGCGGCGGCCAGTGGCTGCGAAATTGTGGTTCTTTGTCGCCGTTGCATCACTTTGAGGGCCCCCGGGGCACTCTACCTTACTGATGCCACCCCACAACTACATGTACATGTAGATGTACCCAAGCTTCTATTGTGTGTATGGTTCGCCTACTCTGGCCGGCAAAACCTTCCTTCCACTGTTCTGTATGTACTACATACATACTAATACTATGTCCTGGGCGTATGAGACATTAGCTATAGAAAATCTCTCATGCATAAACCTGCGAACTTTATGGCACATTGGTACCGCCGTTCACGGGATCCCACCAAAGAGAAACAGCCAAGTCCGGTCCATTTGCTCTCATTGGCCAAAGAGCTCCTGCCCATCAATACCCAGTCAGTGACAGTAGCATTATCTCTTTTGCTGGTGAAGCAGCCAACATTTAAGAAGGCCGCAGAGTGCACCGTGCACCCGAAAATTCCCTCTGAAATACGCCGCCTGTACCCCCGAGAACTGGTTCATGGTCACGGTGGCGGAGGTGGCCTCAAAAGTTGGCAGAATTTAATCAAGAGAAGGACTACAGCTCAGGCGTTAACACATGAGAGAAATTTTCGAATGTCCCATACGTTTAGGACATAGTAGTGCACCATAATAGCTAGACAACTTCTCTAGCCACCCGAACACCCCCCTCACTCGAACAGTGGATAACGATTGGTGGGTGGGTCAGTAGTACAGAAGCCGGTTACAGCTAAGATCCTTTCTTTTTTACGTTAAATGTTCGAGTGAGGGGGGGTGCTCGAGTGGTTAGGGAAGCCGCCTATATAAATAACTGCAACGGGAGGCAACGGTTCCCATCCAATCCGAATCAAGTTCGGAAGATAAGCCAGTGAATGCCATAACGGGAAATAATTACATGTAATGTTCATAATGACATCGTAGTGCATGTGTACATTTATTTGAAACCCGGATCAAGTTATACACTGATTTGCCCCACACATAAGTTTCCATAGACATCACAAAGGGAGGTATCCATTTGGTAGGGCCATTGCATTTTTACTTTTACGGCCTCATTCGATCGATCAACCACGAGGGATATATTAATAATGTACGCATATTATGTACGCCGCAGATGACTTGGGACAATAAACGAATAGATAGGCAACACGAATTTATTATTACCTAGGAGAAGAGAAGGTCCGCATGGAGGGCCACGGAAGATAGGGGACAGAGTTAAGAGCAGACTTCGATGTAGACAGAAAGTCATTCCACCAGCTGGATCTTAGCCCCTGGTAAAGGGTGGCAGGGACAGGGGTGCTTAACAACATTGGGAGAACATCAGACCACGGCACCACTGCTTTTGAAAACTGAATAATAATTGTATATATACTCAGGGGGGTGGGGAGGTATCCCACCTGGCTCGTTCGTGGGGAACGCATTTATGAAACCTCGCCGGTTTTTCGAAATTTCAAGCCAGCCTGATAGTTCTAGCACGGGTCTCTAGGCGATCCGGCACACGCACTATGAATGCAAGCGCTGGGTATCTTCAGTTAATTTCTTGGATCCGCAAGACCTGTCCTGCGCCAGGTATGTGCGTAAAACTTTATCTAGACGTCACCGAGAAATAGGATAATTCTACTTCTTTCCTAGGGCCAGAATCATTCAACAGAATTAACTCGTTTCCTTCCCATTATACACATCAATCTAGGGTACCGTACCTTTCTCATCCCCATCTCTCCATCTGATGGACATCCGATCAATGATGAGTGGTCAATACATCCGAACATGCCGTGATTTGGTTTTTGTTCGCCCAAGTGGCTCGACTTATAGGATCGGATGTATTTTGCTTGGCACCAATAAATACTCCCTAGTTCACAACGTTTTCGAACACAACCACTATTGCATACCATATAGAAATGTACTGGCTCGGTGGGTTTTTGTATGGCATGCAATAGCGGTTGTGTTCGAAAATATTGTGAAATGGGGGGTAGAGAAGTGGCCGTTGTGCCAAGCGGAACGAAGGTACATCATACATGTAGTGCTTTAATCTTTGACATTCTTGTGTACACATTCATTTTTATCTTACATGTAGTTAGGGGGGAAAAAAAATCGCCCCTCTGGAATATAAACTTGCGAGAGTTTCTTCAGTGAACCACCACCTATAACCTCCCAAGATCGAAGGCACCTGGCGGTCATGGCCAACATGCAACGCCGCATATTAGTAACTAACAAGGCGCCAAAAATACTAGGTATGGAGCCAGATGTCACAAATTTCATTGGGACTCCAGTCAGCATCGGGCGACTTCCCGTCTTGACCAATTCCCGGTATACCTACTCCAATTTATTGACATTCAATTCAATGGGAAAACCGCTAATGCCATGTTTATAGATATAATGAAATCTATTGATAATAAACAACTGAAATACTTCAAGGGAAAACTAGTAAAAGTCCAATGAAACAACAGTCCGTAACGCCAAAATTTTGAGCCTCCGCAACCAGATTCCAGCCTACCCAACTCTAAAACCCTACAAAGGAACCCCATAGATCGAGACAAAAGAAACAAAATGACCGGGGTCAAGACCAATAGCAGCAGGCCTTCCATAATACCCAAAACCAGCTAAGAGGAGAGGCTCAATTTTGCGAACATAATGGAGGGGTAAGAAGAAAAAATTATAATAGAGAAGGCATTAAGTTTTTTTTGGAAGAGAATGTTTATCGACCGCTTTTTCCTCAATCCGAAGGTATTTGAGAAGTGTTTTAGTCTATATCGATCTCGGTCATGGCCAAGATCAGTGCGTCCTGTTCTTGTGAAATAAGGGACTTTTCTACACCATACTCAAAAGGGTATTGTTTATCCTGGG
Source organism: Morchella sp. 2018-W16 (assembly GCA_024713755.1). Lineage (NCBI taxonomy): Eukaryota > Fungi > Ascomycota > Pezizomycetes > Pezizales > Morchellaceae > Morchella > Morchella sp. 2018-W16. The sequence continues at coordinate 122,254 of JAMGYY010000018.1, forward strand.
GAACTATATCGCCCCCAAAAGCTAAGATATATGCAGTTTCATCGTCTTCGGAATCGCAAAACCTCTGAATAGGGTGATAGAGCTGTTGTCTTCTGAGGTTTGAGGTGTTCAGAACGGAAGTCGGCGTGAGTATGGGGTCTTTAGGAGTAGTCGAAGACAGGGCAACGTTGAACTGATGAATGATCTTCAGGACTCGAGCCGTAGTACGATACCGGTATTTTTGGGACTTTGATTTGCGCCCCGTCTTTGAAGAAGACGACCGAGTCTTGACTTTGGTAGCCGATCGTACTCGATCTTCTCTTACGGCACCGCACCATGCATCCGAATATGGGGCGGAGAGTGATTGTGTCATAGGGTCCTTATAAAATGTAGATCAGTAATTGTTTCAACAGGGACATAGGAGAGGACCTACCGTAAATACATCCGGACAGCTGTTATCGTTCCATTGCAAAGCGCGAGTGGAACTGCAGATATAGGTTAGCGAGCAAGAAGAGTGGTGGTTGTGCTAAGATTATATGAAGAAATCCAATTTGGACTCGGAGATTCGGAGATACCTTGTGGGCCCGGTAGGCTGTGTAGCAGAGGGAGGGTGCCCGGCCATATTGAAGGAGGTGCCGTAGTTGTGAGTTGAGGAGAGCCCTGGTGTTATTGTGAGCTCTACAAGGTGGGTACTGACTGCTGCGAGATCAATTTAGATAATTGCCGCAGTTCTTAGTGTCGAATCGAAGTATGGCTATCCAAGAGGAGCTATTGGCTTAAAGGGCCGAGGAGAAATGGGAGACCAAAAAATATCTGTGGCCTTATAAGGAAGAACAAGGAGGTTGCGAGTGTGGTTCTCAATTCTTAAGGATTAGAAAAGGCGTTAGTAGAAGGGACGTTGCCCCTTATGAACTTGAAGACCCCATGGAGATGAACCTATAGCACACCCACGAGAATCACTGGCTAATGAAAACCGTTTAGATTCTGAGCGTGTTTCCCTCCGATCCTACTACTCCATTGATTAACTACGACCGGACATACCCGTGCCATAATTCCATCATTGCCGCAAGGCGCAGAAATATGTCCAGTAGACTTGCACTGCTGTGAAAAGGCACTAGGCGCTCCAAGTTTCAGTGTGCACGTGGTTGTGGTGGAAGCTGGTGGGAAGGAATGAGAATAATCTGCATACATGTATGTATGTTCGACACCTTTGGTCTGAGGTTATCAGCAGGCAGACCTGTGTGTCCTTGGTACATCACATCAAGGTGGATGCAGTACCAGTGAACTCCTCCCCATTCATTCGGGAGGAAAAGACCAGATCCTGTTATTGATGGCTAGTGGCTGATGGCCTGTAACTTAATGCGGTTTCGGGCGGCGAAAAGGGAGCAGTGAGGGTTGAGAGTGTGCCCTGTTGAGAGTGTGCCCTGTTGAGAGTGTGCCCTATACGAAAAAGGCGGGGGAGGGGCAGGAGCATACAAGTATGCAGTATGGCGGGTTGGCCTCCGTAATACAGTGGCCTTCACACCTGTTCAATATACCAGATCATATCAGTCTAGTCCCATCTAACTGTAAGCTAAGTACAAGTTGGTGCATACGGAGGAGTGTAGGGGAGGGGGGTGGGGGCGCGAAACGTATGTATGCATCGCCGGACCCAAATCGACCCCAATGTCGGCCGGAATCCAAGCAGACCTCTTACGGGACTTGCGACGGTGAGCCGATTGTAGATTATAGGCTTCGCTGGTCGTTATGATGGCTTTGAGATGGCTTGGGGTGGTCGGGACAGCTGGTAGTAGATCCTGAAGCTACATGTAGCTTAGTAGCTACAAGCTATCGATGCGAGCGAACGGCAAAATGCTTCCCCAAGGCCTTCTAGAAGGTAGAAAAGATCGAGGCAGAAAGCGCAAGACTAGATGATATTACCGATGGTGAGTTGGAATTGAGAGAGTACATGTAGTGGTAGGGTACGGTTGAGGTAGGCAGCAATACAATTTATACAACGGTTTAATTGGAGATAAGCTTAAGAGCGGGGTAATTTCGACGCTCGTTCTATGCTATCGAATAAAAGTCATTTTAGTGACAGTACATAAAAGCAAATATGAAATTTCTTTTATATTTCATGAAGAAGGATTCTTCTTAATTGAAAGTTTCAACTCTTGGACACTCAGTACATGAAGTATGTACTCTTGTATATACAGAGCTCTATGTATGTAGGCGAGGTAATTAACCGAATTTGGTGTAGCGTCAACGAGCAACATTAAGAATTGGTACATGTACTACGGGGGGGGTAGGGGAAAGTCTCTAGAACTATGTATGGCCTGTTGGTTGCAACCATGGCCGGCGCAGTTCTGGAGACTTTCCCCTGGCCTACCCCCGTAGTACATTGTATCCACTCCGAGCCCAATACACAGCTACATGTAGTAATATCGGTATCAATCTTGATTCTACCCTAGAGACCTTAAGCTTCTAGAACGAAAACAACGGTAGATGATTAACACCGTACCCCCCTATGGCCCACCCTCCCTGCAGATGTAGCCTCCCTGCCTAGGCCGTCCTTGCCTCAAGTACTATATAACGTACGGAGGTACATATTTACAGGGGCAAGAACATATATTACATCTACACCTCAAGGCAGAAAAGCGGCAATGATGTATGTATACAAAGTATGTACCGCAAAAACTCGAAAAATTGGCTATCTCCGGCCAGGGATTACCTCCTTCACGATTGGTTGAAGGGCGTAGATCAGGTCTGCTTATAGAGGTTTTGATCTCATATGCATAGCCAATTTTTCGAGTAATGGCGGTCCTCGTTTTTCGCTGACGTTTTTGAACTGGGCCATTATTGAATACACCCAAAATCATGAGCTTGGCGTATTTTTGTATGGCATGCAATATCAGTCGCGTCCACAAACGTCAGCGAAATACGGGTATGTACCTACATAAGCCGTATATAGGGTATATGAATTTTGGTCTATCTTGCGACCCACTGCTCACGGTGTGAATAGGTCACATACTGCGCACGAACTTTGGGGGGGGGGCGGCTTGGTCGAATTGGTTCGCCCGCCGTTAAAACTAAATGTACGTGCTATAGTATATTGCGTATTGATCATCAGGAGTTCCATAGTGCTGCCTGCGCACACGCCTCTGACCAGCTTAGCTTGTATGACTGCATGAGGAGTTGAGACAATCTCCGACGCTCGATTATACCCCCCTCAGCATTATCATCGCCATCAGCAAAGATTTTTTCTTTTCAGTGTGGGGTGGCCAGAAGAACCGTGGAGTACCCTGTCGAACCGATCTGACGGCCTGCGGCACAAAGATCTAGAACGGCCATACACATACAGTATGAAAAAATGGGGGTGAAATCACTACCTTAGGACTACGGAATTTAATGACAGATACCAAACTAAACCAGCATTAGAGGAAGAGTACTGTACAAATACCGTATATACGTATTCTTACCGCATTGTTCTTGTATCAACGGGAATACCGTAGTGATCCCACGCCTATTTTGGGTACTGTAGCTTGAATGCACTCTCAAATTATAACGTTAATTTGGGCAATTGTCGATTGACATCTCCCGTTGACCTTACGTTACGTTCATACGAAGGAGTTGCTCCGCCCGGCCTAGTACCGCCCTATCCATCTGAAATCTGCAGGCCCTAGTCATAGATAAACACATCATTGGTTTTAATATGACCTTAAGGAAGGTAAATGCTCTTTGCTGCTATAGTAAACGCCCCTAATAGCATGGTATCATTGATTATTCGAGGTGCCTTCCTGCTTAACTCAACTGGAATCTAACGAAGAAACTCTCGTACACGTGCTTTATGTATGTATTCGTGTCTTTGAGATATTCGAACCTCCTAAGTACGCATAATGTACTTGCAGACAGAGTTTGTTGAACTGCCTGCATCATGTGGGCAATGTTTCGCACGGCAATTTACATATGGTGATATAGCTACATGTACTCTTCAGTATAGTGCTTCTAGAAACTACGGTACATGTACATATGTGCTGAAATTTGTAACTACATACTCTTTGGTGTAGTGACAACAATTGTATTCATCTGTGATCCTCCCCTGGCTGGCTATGTACCAACATAGAGAGTAGGTAATCATGTAACATGCTACATGCCGTGAAGTATCACGAGAAATTCAAGCCAGCTTGTAATTGTATTGTACCTGCATAATGCACTGTGCATATCATCTGCATCGTGTAGTTCTAAATAAAAAATACCCCTGATCATCTTTCATGAGGTCTACAGAATCTGTTTCCTACCAATCATGGTTTGAGTGGAGGCAAAAACAGGGAAGTTGACATGCTGTGACATGACGTGTCAACTGCTATCAAAATGTAGGCACATAATATCTTGTACGAGGATCGGGAAACAGTGTGCAAGAAACGAAAATTTTTTCCTGCGGCTCGATTTTAATTGTGGTGAGATGCCATAGCCATGCAAGGGCCTAGGGACTGTTCGAACAAGGCAGCCTTTTGTAATTGAAACCGGATTTACAATTATCGTGTGTTGTTAAGAAATTAATGTGTTTCATCAGCTTATGAGATCCGGGAGTTTAGGCGTAAGGAATTTCCCGTGTAATTGTATGATCTAGCCCTCGTCTTAGCTGCTACTCCCAAAAATAATCTTAGGTTTTGGGGTACGGTGGGAGTACCAAGTCCAGGGTTCGGTACGAGAGTTCCAGTAACATTGGTCGGGTACCGATTCATGCATGCATGTAGAGTATGTGAGCCCGGTTTATCGCGATCGCTTCGGGTATCCAGTGCACCTGCCTGTCATGCGACAAGTAGATGTAGGTGGTGCCAGCGGGTCTAGTCCGGGGCGCTGGGTGGCCCGCGTGAGCACGGGCTTCATCGGGTCCCGAATCCAAATCCGAGCCTGCACTCAAGCAAATCCGATCAGCCGAGCCTGCATCCAAGCTTATATCCGGTCGGAATTCTAGAGCACTGTACCTGATCTGCTGAGCCGAGTCCAATACTTTATATATATCATCGAACTCTCTTTCAGTGAAGCGCTTAAAGAGGTTTTCATGGCCCATGGCTATTGGCTCTACAATGTATACATGTAGTACTCTAGAGCGCATTTGTCACACGCTGGAAAACAGATCCAACGCGAGGACCCCAAGGTGCTTCATAGATAAGTCTCTTTAGCGCTGCGATATATAATAAAGACTTTAGTATTGTCATTAGTGCGACTCAATTATATGGATACACGTATGTATTGGAGCTTCTTATGGAACTTACGATCCTGTAATTTATTCCCAGCTATCGGGGGACAGTGGTACCGGGAAGCATTAGAGTTTGCTCTAAATTCAAAGAACTCTTTATTAATTGACCACCCCATCATGAGTGAACGACCCAGAGGAACACTCGGATTTATGCATGACATTATGCCCAAGCATCAATTTATATATAATCTAAGGTCGATCCGGTATAATGAATTAAGTACCTCGGTAGCACTTTTCAGCGGCCAGCCATGTGGGATGTATGTTTGTAGCGTCTAGCTACATGTATGTATCTTAGATACATGTCTTTACCGCACCCTGTAGTATAGGAGACCTCTTGCTTGCGGTAATGATAAATAGATATCAACTCCCGATTGATATAGGCAGTGTATAGCTTATCAGTTCTTCATGTACGTATCCACCGGCGATGAATGGCCCAGTGTATGAAAGCATTGAATACCTAGGCAGCAGGCAAATATGTACGACGCTTCTGTAAGGTATCGGAAGTGATCTTTCACCCCGTATGTCATATATTGTAGGGTTCATTTGCCCCAAAGTGTAGTACCCGCAGCCTGGGGAATCAGGTATATAAACCCTAATCACCCAGTACCTTGGGGATTTAGTTATATATCCCTCTTTAAATTCCATTTGGCAGAGTAATTAACGGGTTTGTAATATAATAATAGGTTATATTGTGGTGAACCTGAAGTGAATCTTTCCATGTTCGCCAGAATCTGGGCCCTCTGTGTTATATATATAAATCGAGGGGGTGAACAGTAATTCGGCTCAATTTCTTAAGCACTCGGTAGGAGCTTGTAGTGACATGTCACGTCATGATCACTCGCGGCTTCCTCAAGTGTGTAACACATTTAGAATCCGCCACCCATCCGAGATATTTGAGAAAGCTGAGTCAACAGCCTTAGTTCCAATATGTTGAAGTTCCAGGGACTCTGACTCTTTTCTAACCACCTCGTACTGGGGGGAATTAATTTAGAGAAATTTCTAAAAAAAAAATCCACGCCTTGGACTGGACCTTTGTACTTACCAAAACCTCCGCATTTCTCTTTGCAAGTTTGGCCAACATTTTCTAAACGTTTGATCAATCGGGTTAAACCAAATAATATCTATATAATCCACAGCAGGCACAGGACCTCAATAATATAACTAAGGGACTGCACATATAGATGTGTACCCACATGATACGCAGGTGTTTAAAACGCGCTCTAGCTCTCAGCTCCCTTATGCGTAAGACACTAACTAAAGCGTATGTCACCCCGAGTTGTCCTAGTTAATATTTTGGGTAAGTCAGTTCTGCAATTTAGAGCTAGGAGATTAGGATTCGCTTATGCCTTAATTGTCGAGCGAGCCAACGTCGGTTTTGAACTACCATGATATTATCCAAGTCTAAAGGATATATATCTGGAGCCTTGGGTATACCCAGTCGAGGTGGATGTGGAGCAGTGGAGCAGTGGAGCAGTGGAGCAATGGAGGGTACTCCGGTGAGATCTCGAGAGGAAGGGTCTCCATATAGAGCGAGATCTTAATCAGAGGCCCAGCATCAAGCTGTTAGTCGAAATCGCCAAGCCTCACCAGATCCTGCCTCTCGCCAGACCCTCGATCCACTGCTCTATGTATCTGCCTCTGTGCCGCTTTCTATGGATAGTTGATCATGAAGTTGTGTTGGTAATCGGTTCGTTGCGATGTCGTCATAATAAATCAGTCTAAGCCAGATTAGTATCGGTATAGGGTCAATGATGGTATATACATGTGCTACGCGTACAAGTACATGTACATGTACATGTAGTTACTGTCTATAGACTTACCCCTACAACCGTAGTACATATTGCGTAGAACTAAAGCGATGTATTTAAAACAAGCTGCGCAGGGAACCGAACAACTATATATATATGGAATCTGCTCTAGGTCTTGTACATAACTACTCGTTTCTCATATGTAGAAGATAGGGGCACGCACTATGCAGAAGTTAACCTTAAGTAATATAAGTATTCTTAGTCTTGGGCCGGGGAGAGAATTATGATATTATAATAATGAACACACATAAGTACTTACACATTTGTGTACCATTTTTAGATTTTTGACGGGATAGATAGTCAAATATGTGCTGCTAACGAGAGGACGCGGGGAGAGTCGTAGAGACTTATAGCTAGATCTATAGCTACGTTATGACGTAGCTCAATAAATAAGCAAAAGATAAGCAGCTAAAGTAGGAAGAAAATATATTGAGTGAAACCACGTCCTAAAAAAAAATACCAACCGTCGTATTTAAAGACTTACCAAATCTGTACGTACCTCGTACCTAATTGTGTGCTGACATGATGCGTCTGGCCATGGGGCGTCTTTAATTTAGGCCGGGAGTTCCTACGGACTTATATATATACGTCACGGCAAGAAATTGACTTGCAATTGGCTACAACCCTGAAGCGCTACAGTCGACTTTTGGTTACCACTCGAAGTCGTAATCCCATGTGACATAGATAAAAGCCATGACTTAAAAAGAACGTTATCGGAAGTCTGCCAATAACCCACCATGCTTTCTTATCGTTCTACCCGCACCGGCGGCATATTATAGCTATATATAGTATAAACAAATAAAATGAGATGACCGGCCAAAATTTATCCTGTAGAACCGATCAACTTGATTATATGTTTCACTATAGGTGCAGCCACGACTATCTCCCGGATTTCAAGGCATTTGCGAAATCTCATGCATTAGTGTGGCCTATGTAGGAAATGATGAACCAAAGTAAAGCAGCAACCTGCGAAGTTTATGGACTCCTTAAGTACATGTATTCTGATAATACAGCGAACTGCTTACCCGGACGCTTTTGACAGTAAATACATGTACTTAAAATCACATGACCTTTATGCATGAGAGGGGATTTCGCAAATGTCTTGAACATCCGGGAGATAAGCCTGGAATGGAGTTACCAATCACATTACTGCATTTAGCGCTACACAGTAATTACAACTACATGTAGGGTTGCTCTCGAGCTCAAGGAGGTTATGGATATCTTACTGAGTGACCGGTAACCCTACATGTAATTTATGAATCGTGTGGTTGAGATGCATAATTGCGCAATTTCAACTCAAGCCTTTTAAACGTGACAAAGGGTGGTACATACATATAGCGTAGACAGGAGTACCACATATTATATACGGGGTAGATATATTATATATGCATGCGTATATAAATCTCTTCTGACGCGCCTAGGAAGCGACAGCATTTGTGCACGAAATGAGTACTAAGATCGAGTGAGTTAAGGCATTGAGCAATTTAGCTCCATTCATAATTATTAAACATTGAAACCCACGATTTAGACACTTTATAAGTATATACATACTCCCAGTATCTCATTGGTTTAGATTTTTTGCGTGTTTTGGTCCCGTCTGATGATTTATGTTATAATATAATTGGAGGGGTTGTGATCTGCTATGATACTGTATTAATTAGCTACATACATGATCCACTTAAGATAAATGGTCTCCGGACAGCTGCGTGCCTCATGTGCCTGCGTTGCAGATCAACCGTCAAGCGCATGCCACTTGCCAACAAGCTATGGTCAAGGGGCTGTGTAAACCATATGATATTTCGATCGATCAATGAGCATCGACAGTCTGCTGGCATTCGTGCCATCGCATCAACTTTCTCCTAGCTAGACTATATACTAGATGTATATCTGGAAAATCGTATTCGTAGTGTAACTCAGCAGAACATGTATTCCCAAAAGAGAGAGGTGTTTGTGAGATGGGACGCTGTCCCTCAGAGCCCTCAGGATATACTTAAGGGAACCCGCGTCGGTGGTTGTAATTTCAGGTTTGACATATGATGCAGTAGGCAATACTGTTGATCATGAAACAACATACTATTCATATCCATGTAGTAACTGCCCCTCATGATTTGATATGCGGGTAGCCGTGCCTGACGTAATATGACCGTACGTTAGCCACTTATATCTTACCTGACTTCGCCTATTTTAATACCTCGCATTGAAAGTACATGTACAGCGAGAGGTAATAAGTGATGGAACGCCCTGAGGTACAAACACCAAATGTTGGTGGCGTTTTACCAAAACAGGCATCACTGTGTTCCATCACTTATTACCTACCGCTGTACTTGGGGTGAAATTAAGTATTGTCCCAACCGCGCTGGTAACCATGTTATCGCGAGAGACAATACTTAATTTCACCGCAAGTACTACCGCAAAAGTCTGTTGGATAAGACTAGTCTCTCTTTGCAGGTTCGCAGCGTAAGCCACACCATTTTTCTGTGGCTTATGCGTGAACCCGTAACAGACCGGTTTTATCCAACGGACTTTTGCGTCTTCTCGCTGCACTTTGAGTACATATAGTTATAATACATACATGTTCGCATGTATCCCTGGGTTGTTGAGACTCGCAGAATCCAGGACTTCCTGTTTCAGTAATAAAATTGCTAACAAACTGTGGCGAGCGGCTGCAAAAGTAACGGGCTCAGTGACTATGCCACACCTCGAATAGGAAGCCCTGGATTCTGCGGGCCTCAACAGCCCAGCTAGGGGATAGTGCAGATTTACATGTGCATACAAGTATATGGGGTAGATTCCTGCATACTTCTTTGATCATGCATAGGAATGACAAGATGGCTGTGCTTGGGTGGGAATGCTTGTCTATTACATGTACACTAGCGCCCGTCCGCATATCTGTATGAGGATTAATTGACGCTCATGTAATTATCACGGCGTGATACGATATCGAGCACTGTTGCGGGAAGAAGGATTAGTCAGGGTTTTCCTTTGTGTTCTACGGGTTTCGGTGGCAAGGATCTATGAGTCAACGGTATACAGGTATTTGTAATGATGGATTTCCTTTGGGTTCTATGGGATGAGTCAGCGGTGGATCTTCTAGGCTTTATATAGGGAGCTCTCTCCCTCGCTTGTAGGACTTCTCTCCTTCTCCTTTCTTCTTCACGCAACCTTCCTGTCATCTTAGGCGTCGTTTAGTCTCTTTCGTTTAGGAATATATTCTCTCTCTCCCTTAGCCCTAGTCCTGTCAGTTGTGTTACCCCCGTGGGGACGTCAGGACCACTCCTTGCCCTTGTCCTCGCCCTCACCCCCGACCCTAGTCGTCTTGTCCATCTGATACTCTTGACCATCACCTTCGCTCCTACTCGCGCCTCCTGTGTCCTTTCTTTGTGTTTGTTCAGCCCACATTCCGTAATCATTATTTGGTATTAATTCGTATATTTTTTATACGGTCCTTGAAACGCCCTGTTTTCTCTAAGGGTTATATATATTAAGCATTAGTATATGTGATAATGTTTATATAAGAGTTATTTTATTCGGTGAAAGGCCCAGATGCGCAGGTAGGTATCACGGCGTACCATGAGCTACTGCGGAGGAAAGGATATTGTGGAATTGGGTCTCGGGTCTAGGATTTCTCTTTGGTGTTCTATGGGGTTCCGTTACACGGGTCATGAGTCATCCCTGGTCTCGTGGAAGCGTTAGGTGTATGTACCTAGCTTGTGTGTTTTGGTGCTATTGTATCAGGGGAGACAACTCTAAGGAGAAAGGGGGGCGATTCGCCAAGGCGAATGTCAGGGGGGGAGGAGGTGGGGGATGTGGGCCAGTAGGCTCGAGGTCCTTGATGTCTCTTGCCACAGTCTACGTTTATACTGAATAGGGAATGCTCAACCTATCAGGTGGGCGTCTTTCATCTCTTGCTAGACTGCGCGCGTTATGTTGGACTTACAATGGGGCGTGTGGAGTATCTACTGGCGAGGAGGAGGCGGAGAGGGACAGCGAGGCAGCGAGGAAGACAGCGAGGAGAACAGCGAGGAAGACAAGCGAGAGAAGCGACGAGAGAACAGCGAGGAGGCGGCGATTCATGATAGAATGTAAGTCAGCCCTGCCTCCAGAAGGAGGAGAGGCAGGCAGGGCAGTGTGAAGCTGAACCTCTAGTGAGTGTAAAGTATGTAATTGAAGTATTTACTAGAGTTCAGAAGAGAAGACGTGTTACGGAGCGAAGCGGAGACTATAACTGAACAAGCCAAGGTTCACAACCGAGGCGAAGACGATACGAGGACGAGACGAGAGCGAGGCGAGGACGGGGCGACGAGGGGACTTAACCGAGAAGCAGGGTGGTGGGACACAGAGTCCAGATGGCAGTCTTGAGCAGTGATGCAAGCGAAGATACCAGTAGAGGACATGTACTGCTGTAGCGTACATGAACTAGGACTATGGCTAAGCGAGGGGTGACACTAAGACGAGGATGACTAAGAGTGATGACGTATTATATTCCAAGAGACGAGGACTGAGAAACAAGTAACAACTAAAGAAACTAGAAACGTAGAGTTGATAACAGGAAGGTTGCGTAGGAAAGGAAAGAAGAGAAAAGACAAAGGAAAGGTTCGTAGCCGACTATATATACAGTTTCTAATCCCTGCCCAAGGATGACTCATAACCCGTGTAAACCCATAGAAACCGAAGAAATCCTAGACCCAAGACCCGATTCCACAATATCGCTTTCCTCCGCAGTAGCTCGTGATGCCGGGATAGATTAGGTCCTCCTCCAGGCCTAACGCCTGGTAGGCCTAGGCTTTCGTGGAAACCTGTCATGAAAGTTCTGCAGCAGCTCAGGGGCATGCTCGAGGTCGGAAGGGGGCTGCCATGATGGCTCGTCGTAACCAGTGTATCTAACCAAGTATTCCAAGCGGCCGTAGCGTCGTCGTGAGTCCAAGACAGCATGAACCTCCCATTCCTGCTCGCCTTCGATTTCTACAGGCGGTGGCGGGGTATGTCGTTGGCCTGGTACGGGGTTATCGGCGGCGAGGACAGGGCGAAACATGAAAGACGGGTGGATCTTCATCGAGGCGGGAGGCTGAGCTCATAAGCGTAAGGGCTAACCATTCTCTTGATGGTGTAAGGGCGATCTTGTTCAGTCGAAACTTCTTAGAGGGTTGCTTGGTTTCCAGGTTTGGTCGAGAGGAACACCTTATCTCTACCGCATATCTGGGGCGGGGTTCTATTCGCATTCGCTGAGTCCTCTTGGATCTTCTGGGCCCTAAACATCTCCTCGTAGGAATTCAAGACCTGTCATGTCACTAGCCATGCCGTTGGCTTGGTCTTTCTTGAGTCGTGGTTAATGCTGTAGGGGGCGAATGATCCGTGGGTTCCTTCCGTGGTTGCTTGGAGCAGGGGAGAGCTTGGTGGTCTCGGAGACATGGTTGTTAGTCGCAAACTCTGCCATCGGTAGGTATTTGACCCAGTCATCCTGTTGATAAGAGACATAGGCCCGAAGGTACTGCTCCATGACCGCGTTGATCCTTTCCGTTTGGCCATCTGTCTGGGGGTGAAAGGCTGTACTATAGCGGGGTGCAATTTCCAGGCGGTCGCATAAGGTTTTCCAGAGTTCTGCTGTGAACTGGGTTCCACGATCTGAGACTATAGTTTCCGGTAAGCCATGCAGTTTCCACACCGACTCTAGGTACATGTTGGCCACGTCGATAGCGTTGGACTCCTCCGTGCAGGGTATGAAGTGGCGCATCTTAGTCAACCGGTCCACGACGACTAGGATAGCATTAAATCCTCGAGATGTTGGGAGTCCTGTGACGAAGTCCATCGATCGTCGGTCCACGGGCCTTTTGAGTATCGCTAGTGGGCGGAGGGCGCTCTTGTTTTTTACTGCGAGAACAGGTGTTGCAGTTCAGAACATAGCGGTCGACATACTTTCTCATGTTGGGCCAGTAGTAATTGCGACTGATGAGCTCTAGGGTTTAAATTTCGTCGCAGGTGTCGGCGGAGGGCTTGTCGTGGTGTTCCTGTAGCAACCGTAGCTGGAGTTAAATCAAAGTCGGGGACGTAGATTGCATTCCTGTAAAGCAGGAAGCCTTCCTCCGTCTCTGTGCATTCCGCTAGCGAGATCTTCTTGGAGTGCTTGGTGCCGTTGTGAAGCATGGTGAGGACTTGGTGTGGGAAACTGTCAACTTGGTAAGCTTGGGTCAATAATTCTTTTCGCGGTGGGCGTTCCTTCAGCGGATTCATTTAACAAAGAACCCTTGAACAAACTTAAACTTGACTCCTGCGTCTAAATTCCTCTTCTTCAACACGACTTGTGACTGGTGCGTGAGGCGTTCATCCCCTTCCTTTGGCAGGTCTCCTGACCTCCTAGTGAGTGCATCTGGTTTTCCCCCTTGTTTTCCTGGTCTGAACTTGATGACGAAGTCGAAGCGAGATAAGAATTACACGGGTTTAGCGACGGTTGAGGAGCTTAGTGGACATAGTATTCCAGGTTCGGTGGTCGCTAAGGACTTTGATGGGGAACTTAGACCCTTCTAGGTTGGAGCACCATTCTTCAAAGCATCGATGACCGCTAGTAGTTCCTTGTCGTGAATCTCGTAGTTGCATTCCGCTGGTGAGTGCTTCTTGGAGAAAAAAGCCACTGGGTGTAGGATTCCTTGATCGTCATATTGGGACATGATTCCCGCGGAGACATAGTCGGAGGCATCGGTTTCTACTATGGTTTCCCTTTCGTAGTCGAAGTGTGCCAGTATCGGGGCCGAGGTGAATGCGTCCTTGAGCTTCTGGAATGCCTTTTTCTGCCTCTAGGGACCATTGGAACTTCGTCTCTCTTGGTTAATGCCGTGGCGGGAGACCACCCTGGGTATCTCGTATATGAGCGGCGATAGAAATTCGAACCCTAAGAACTCCTGTACTTCCCTAAGCTTTGTGGGTGTTTCCCATCCTGTGACTGCCGAAACTTTGCTAGGGTCCATTTTGATGCCTTCCGGAGTGATGATCAGGCCGAGGTATTTGGTCTCCTGGACGTAGAACTCGCACTTCTCTGGTTTGAGATGGACATCATGGATCTGTAGGACTCTGAGGATTTGCTTAACATGCTCTTTATGTTCCTCCAAAGATTTATATCAGGATGTCGTCGAGATATGCCGTGGCAAATAATTCGAGGTAAAGGCGGAGCAGATCATTAACAGTGTTGGAGCGATGGCGAGGCGTTGGTCGGGCGAAGGCGCATAACGTTGTATTGAAGTGGCCATACTTGGTCCTAAAGGCGGTTTCCACTCATCACCCTCCTGGATCCTAATCTGATGGTATCACCTGAGGTCTAAGCTTGGTGTAGTATTTTGCCTTGGATAAAGACGGGACAGCGTTTCTGGGATAAGGGGCAAGGGATGTCGGTTCTTGACCGTGATCTCATTCAGCTTCCTATAGTCCACGCACAAACGAAGGGACCCATCAGCCTTTCTGACGAACAGGGCCAGGGGGCACCAGCGAAGGACTCTGAGTAGCGGATGAATCCTTTCCCGAGGTTCTCCGTGATATAGTCTCGTAAAGCCTGTAGTTCTGGTCGGGACATTCCATAGAGCGGGCCGAAGGGGGGTTGCTTCCCATCCTGTAGTACTATCTTCAGGTCGTGAGGGCGATGAGGCGGCAAGGACGTGGCGTTGGACTCCTGAAACAGTGACTTGAACTCCGCTAGTTCCTGGGGTACTTTAGCTAGTGGGTGAGGCGGGGTTCCTGTTGAGGAGCTTCGTCGATGGCGGAGGGAGGCACAGAAGAGGTGGTTCTGGCGTCTGCGGGCGAGGCCTCTGAGCAGGGCTGCCCCAATGGCATGATAATGTATAGCGGGCTATCGAGGCGAATTGAGATTCCTTTGGCTGTAACGAGACGCGGAGACAGAACAGTTGGTGGTGCAGAAATCAGAGTCGAAGATGACCTGATTAGATTTTTTGAGGCGGAGGCGAGGTCGTGGTGGCGCATCCAGGAATACCCATGCGATAGGGTAGTGTCCCCAACTTGGTGACGAAGAAACGGGCAGTTTCTTGGTGTCCATGGATATCCAGTGAGAGCTTGGCGACATGGGTGATCCTTCCTGATTGACCAGTCTGCCATCAATTACCTCTAGCAGGCGTGGTTTCTTCAAGGGTGTCAGGGTGAGGCCGTGCCTGGTTGCGAAATCCTGGTCAATGAATCGTAACCTGGCGCCCCGTGTCGATGAGGCGTGGGTTAGTCTGAAGGAGGCAGAGTTCTGGGAGACCGAGCAGGTGACGAGTTGGTCGCCGGACATCTTGTCCTCAAACCGGCAAGCAGCGGAGGCAGCGAAGGTGGGTGGCGGGACTAGCGCTGGTTTGCCATTTTCTACCAAAGGGGCTGGCCTTTTCGCCCTTGGTTGATGCTTGTTCAACCGGCTTGTTCGCCAGTTGTTGAGGTCGCGGGGATCCTGGGAGGCGGGGAGGCAGATAAGCGGGGCTGTGAGTTCGAGGGCAGGGCGAGGAGGATGTTGGTTGGTGGTACTGGGAGGGAGGCCAGGCGTGAAGGTCAGCGATGGTGGCGTTGGCTCGAGATTCCCAAGCTTCATGACGGAGGTGATGTGGCGGATGTCTTCTTCCTTGGCCGAGTCGGTCGGTGGCAAGGCGTCCTGATGGAGTGCCAGGCGGTACGGGCTGTTCTTCTTGACCTGTTGTTCTTCAACCTCAAACTTGAGGTCGGCAATTTCTTAGCTGAGGTCGTGCAATGACCTCCTCATGGGCCGTCATCTGGCGGGTTCCTGTGGGCGGGGGTGTCGGGGAGGTTGGTCAACAAGGCATTCAGAGATGAGGCTGTGGGCCTCCGTAAGTTCAGGACCGCAGTCCTCGTCGGTGGAGTAGTGGTATAGGTCTTGAGAATTGACAAAAGCGCTCGAGGGCCTTGGCAGGGGACAGTGGCTTCATCGGCAGGCGGCGATGGTGTGGTTGGCAGTCTTGGTCGCGAAGGCGCGAATAGCAACCGGTGTCGTGTGCGGGGTAGAGGGCGTCGGTGGTGGGTGCTTGCGATGTGGAGCTGCCGGCAGAGGTTAGTGAAGGTGGCGCTTGGCCCAATGGGCTTCGGCGCTTGAACTATATCTCAGCGTCTTGGCGGAGGGCGGAGCGGAGGTCGGGACGATCACGATGGCGTGTTGAACCAATGGGCAGGAGCAGGCGAGTAACAGAATCCTTTCCGTTCAGGAAAAAAAGCATTCGAGGACGGGGAGAAAGGCGAGAGGGTGGCGACAGTCGCCGTTGGGGCGTCTGGCGAGGTCGATCGTGGCGGCGACGACTAAGCGAGGTGGGGTTGGTGTTGTGAAGGTTGGCGTGGGGGACGCAACCTTAGTGTTACGGAGCGAAGCGGAGACTATAACTGAACAAGCCAAGGTTCTGGCAGCGAAAACGATCTGAGGGCGAGGCGAGAAGCGGCGGGCGTATCGCGGCGTGATCTGATGCTCGAAATCTGATTCTTGAGGAGAAAAGGATTAGTCAGGGTTTCTCTTATGTTCTATGGGTTTCCGTTGCAGGGTTCTATGAGTCAGCGGCGTACAGGTATTTGTAATGACGGATTTCCTTGGGGTTCTACAGGTTTCTATGGGATGAGTCAGCGAGGGGTTTTTCAGGGCTATATATAGAGGGCTCGTTCCCTCGCTTGTAGGACTTCTCTTCTTCTTCTTCTTTCCTCTTCACGCAACCTTCCTGTCATCTTAGGCGTCTTTAGTCTTTGCTTGTCTAGAATACATTCTCTATCTTAGCCATAGTCTCTTCGGTCGTGTTGCCCCACGGGGACGTTAGACTACCCCCTCGCACCCTCGCCTCGTACCTCGCTCTTCGCCCTTCGTCCCAAGTTCCCCGGTCGCCCCATCTCCCACTTAGCCCCCCACTTCGCTCACCATAGTTCCGCCTTGGTGGTTCACCTTGGCTTGTTCAGTCCTCGCCCTCGCTTAGCACCGTGATACTAAGGTTGCGTCTCCAACGCCAACCCGAACCACAACTCCGCCGACATGTCACAAGAACAAGTCATGACGGACCCAACAGAACTCGACTATGACCGACTCGAAAGAGACTTGGGTCGCTTTACCCAAGCATACCCCCAAGCACCACCAGGCGCGTCTCTTGAACGCATTATTTAACCACAATATCGTCATGCGTAGCTATCAGGCGGTTAGCGAACTCCGAAACGAACTGAGACTAACCCAACAGGAGGCAGATGAAGCAACGGAGATATGGAAACAAAGGATCACTGAACTGGGGCAAGACTTGGAAAGGGAAGAAGCGAACACCACAAAGCTCCAAGCCCAGGTCACCACCCTCCAAGCCGAAGTCGCCACAGCGCAACAAGAAACCCTAGCCGCCCAGGAAGCACTTGCAACCAGGCCCCCACCACCCGCAGCAGAACAACCAGCACCGCCCGCACCTCCTCCTCGTCGCCCCAACCGATTCCTCCAGAACTTGGCAATAACACACCCAGAAGCAAGAACGGAGAAGTCGGAGAAGCTCCCGGACCCCAAGCAATTCACGGGCCTCCGGAAGGAACTTCCCCTCTTCCAACACATGCTGAAACTCAAACTATTGGGCAATGCCGACCGGTACCCCACCCTACAGAACCAACTCACCTATGCCATCTCTCGCCTGGAAGGCCCCGCCGCTGACCAGTTCATGCCATACCTTACCAACACTGGGGTTAATCTCCCCTCCATGGATAGATTTTTTGAAATCCTACACACAGCCTTTGGAGATCCGGACTTGGTCGGCACCGCCGCCAGAAGCTCAGGAACCTCGCCCAGTACGGACGATCATTTTCAGACTACTTTGCCGAGTTCCAACGATTTGCCGCCGATGCCGGGTTAGGAGAGGCTGCCAATATGGAGAGCCTCCTGGCCGGACTAAACGAGGAGCTGACCAGACTCATGGTCCATGAAGACACCCCCGCCACGGTCCTTGAGCTCGCTACCATCCTACAACGGTTGGACAACAAACAACAGGCCCTCAACGCCCGCTTTCGCCCCCGCTATCAGTCCTCTGCGCCGCCCGCTCGCCCAGCCCCTCGCTATACCGCACCAGCTCCACCCCCCCCTCGCTACCAAGCCCCTGCTCCCCGTTACTCCGCCCCGGCCCCCCCGGCGCCCCGCTACACCCCTCTCGCTCGCAACCCGTTAGCCACCGCACCTGCCGCCGCTCACCCATCACACACACCTGGAGGAACAGTCCCCATGGATCTATCCACTGGCCGGGGCCGCCCGGACCCTCAGGAAAGGGAGGCCCGCCGGGTAGAAAACAGATGTTACTATTGTGGAGGTGTAGGACACCTCATTCGGGAATGCCCACAGGCGCCGCCCCCCAGGAACCCAGCCCCCAGGTTAAGGGGAGCTAGGGCAGATATCAGAAGTGAAGAGAGAGAAGAGGAAGCCTCCGGCAATGAGGCGTTAAAAGATTTTTCCCTGGACTGAGTGGCTCACTCCAGGGACGGTTAAAAGATTTTTCTAGGATTTCGGTTTCTGGGTTTTCGGTTTCGGAGAAGGATATGGATGGGAATCAATTAGTCGTAACTTGTTCTATTTCTCAAAATAAAGATTCTTTTCATCCCATCATACGCCCTCATTGATACTGGCGCCTCAGGATACGCTTTCATAGGTAAAAACTTCAGACGCCACCACAAACTTAAACAAACCCCCCATCCTCCTCCCACACATAGGCGTAATAGATGGTAGACCTATCGAATCAGGAAAGGTTACCCATAAAGTCATCCTCAGCTTAGACATAAACGGACACAGAGAAGAGGCCCCCTTCTTTGTCACCCAGTTAGGACATTACCCCATCGTCATGGGCCTCCCATGGATGCGCAGACATGCAACTACGATTCTCCCTGCCACTAACGAAATACAATTCAACTCCTCAGCTTGTGTCAAACACTGCTCCCTCAACAACACCAAAGTCACCGCTAGGGGTATCTCTATTGAACCCCCCACTAAACCAACAACAAATATTTCCGTCATTCATCACCTCACGCGCTCCATAAACAGAGAAAAGGAATGCGACTATATTCACCCACACTCAAGGCCCGCGGCAACCTCCGTACCCCATCGCCCAAAGACCCAGGCGCCCTCATACCAAGTGAACATCACAACTTCCTTCACCTCCTCAATCTAACCTGACGCTGCAGAACTCCCTCCGCCCGATCCGACTATGACCTCTCCATTGACATCCAGGAAGGCAAGACAGTACCCTTCGGACCTATGTATGGGATGACGCGGTTGGAGCTACAGGCACTCAGGGATTACCTAGCGGAATACCTTTCAAGTGGGAAGATCCGCCACAGCACCTCCCCAGCAGGCTCCCCGGTATTATTTGTAAAGAAAGCAGATGGATCTCTCCGACTCTGCGTCGACTATAGAAGGTTGAACGCGGTAACGGTTAAGAACCGCCACCCATTACCACTAACTCCGGAAACGTTTATGGGTATCTCCGCCGCCAAGTACTTTACCAAGCTAGATCTCTACGCACGCTACCAATTAAGAATCAAAGAAGGGACGAATGGAAAACAGCATTCAGAACCAGGTATGGCCATTTCGAATACACAGTCATGCCATTCGGCCTCACCAATGCACCAGCAGCCTTCCAACACTGGGTTAACGATATGCTACGCCCACATCTCGACCACTTTGCAACGGCATACTTGGATGATATACTCATCTACTCCGCTACACTGGAAGAACACAAAGCCCACGTCGACAAGATCCTCCGAATCCTGGATCAGCACGAAGTACACTTGAAACCCGAGAAATGTGAATGGCACGTCGAAGAAACAATGTACCTAGGGTTCGGACTCACCCCGGAAGGAATCAAGATGGACGAGAAGAAGGTCGCCACTATTAGGGATTGGGAAACACCAACCTGTCTGAAAGATGTACAGGAGTTCCTAGGCTTCGCCAATTTCTATCGAAGATTCATCTATGCATACTCCAGAGTTGTTTCCCCCCTGACGGCCCTCACTAAGACAGGAGTAAAGTTTGAATGGACTGGGAAGACCCAAAAAGCTTTCGATAACTTAAAAATAGCATTTACCACGGCACCCATACTCAGACACTTCGACCCCGATCGCGAAATCATAGTAGAAACAGACGCATCGGACTACGTCTCAGCTGCCATTATGTCACAAAGAGATGATGAAGGGATACTACATCCAGTGGCCTTCTTCTCGAAGAAACACACGCCGGCAGAATGCAACTATGAAATCTACGACAAAGAGCTACTAGCAATCATCCGAGGATTCGAGGAGTGGAGATACTTCTTGGAAACAGCATCCTTCCCCATCAAGGTCCTGACAGATCACAGGAACCTTGAATATTTCATGTCAACGAAGCTATTGAACCGACGACAGACACGTTGGTCAGAGTTCCTATCCCGTTTCGACTTTGTTATACAATTCCGACCAGGCAAACAAGGGGGAAAACCAGATGCTTTGACTAGGAGATCGGGAGATCTACCTAAGGAGGGGGATGAACGCCTGGCGTACCAGTACCAGACTGTGTTGAAGAGAGAAAATTTGGATCCTAAGCTAAGTTTGTTCGCGGGTTCTTTGATAAATGAATCCGCTGAAGGAACGCCCACCATTCAGGAGTTATTTTCAATTGCTTACCAAGAAGACAGTTTCCCAAACAAAGTTCTCACCATGCTAAAAAGCACCAAACAATCAAAACAAATTTAGATTAGCGAATCTTGGCCGCGAGGACGGGCTTCTCCTGTACCGCCGAAAACTCTTCGTACCAGAACATGAGGAGCTACAAATCAAACTCCTACAAGAATACCATGATAAACCATCAGCAGGGCACCCAGGAAGAGCCAAAACACTTGAACTCCTCAGCCGCGAATACTACTGGCCAAACATGCGGAAGTATACCGACCGCTACGTTATGAATTGTCACACCTGCCGAAGCAAAGCAAACCGCATAGCGCACCTCAGGGAGTCCTCCGCCCTCTTTCAGTACCCAAACTACCATGGTCAGGCGTATCAATGGACTTTGTGACCGGCCTTCCTCAGCAACAACTTCTGGCGATCCTCGTCGTCGTTGACCGCCTTACAAAAATGAGACACTTCATCCCATGCACTGAAGAATCAGGAGCCAGAGACGTCGCTAGAATGTATTTGGAGAATGTATGGAAACTCCATGGCCTCCCAGAAAAGATTGTATCAGACCGGGGTACCCAATTCACTTCAGACTTTGGAAATCCTCTCGACAGGCTAGAAATCTCCCCGCTTCTCCACCGCCTTCCACCCCCAGGACGGATGGCCAGACAGAAGAATCAACGCCATCATGGAACAGTACCTCCGCAGCTACGTCGACTACCAACAGGACAATTGGGCTACCTACCTACCAATGGCGGAATTCGCAACTAACAACCATGTATCAGAATCCACCAAGCTCTCCCCCTTCGAAGCCAACTATGGCAGACACCCCCGAATGACCTTTGGCCCCCTACGACATGGCACGACTACCAATGAGGATCAGGCCAACACCATGGTAAGAGACATGTCAGAAGTGTTTGACTTCCTCCGAGCCGAGATGTTCAGAGCTCAACGGATTATGGAAGAGTCAGCAAATGCCAACAGAACCCCGGCCCCCCGCTATGTCATTGGAGATAAGGTCTGGCTGTCCACCCGAAACCTATTGACCAAAAGACCATCGAAGAAGTTAGACTGGAAACAAGTGGGCCCGTACCCCATATCCCGTATTGTGAGCCCCTATGCCTACGAACTCACCCTACCCTCATCAATGAAAGTCCACCCAGTCTTCCACGTATCACTACTGTCCCCTGCGGCCCACGACCCCGTCCCCGGACAACTACAGCCTCCGCCACCACCTGTCGAGATAGAAGGAGAACAGGAATGGGAGGTCAATGCGATCCTAGACTCTCGCAAACGAAGAGGACGACTGGAGTACCTCGTCCGATACACCGGGTATGAACCTTCATGGCAACCTTGGGGCGACTTGGACAACTCCCCGAGTTAGTGAAAGACTTCCACGAACGCTACCCACGTAAGCCTAAGAGGACTTAGGCCTCAGAGGGGGCCCTAATATCTATCACGGCGTGATCGATGCTCGAAATGCATTCTTGAGGAGAAGGATTAGTCAGGGTTTCTCTTATGTTCTATGGGTTTCCGTTGCAGGGTTCTATGAGTCAACGGCATGCAGGTATTTGTAATGATGGATTTCCTTGGGGTTCTACAGGTTTCTATGGGATGAGTCAGCGAGGGGTTTTCAGGGCTATATATAGAGGGCTCGTTCCCTCGTTTGTAGGACTTCTCTTCTTCTTCTTTCCTCTTCACGCAACCTTCCTGTCATCTTAGGCGTCTTTAGTCTTTGCTTGTCTAGAATACATTCTCTATCTTAGCCATAGTCTCTTCGGTCGTGTTGCCCCACGGGGACGTTAGACTACCCCCTCGCACCCTCGCCTCGCTCTTCGCCCTTCGTCCCAAGTTCCCCGGTCGCCCCATCTCCCACTTAGCCCCCCACTTCGCTCACCATAGTTCCGCCTTGGTGGTTCACCTTGGCTTGTTCAGTCCTCGCCCTCGCTTAGCACCGTGATAGGACGGGGCGAGGAGGGGACTTAACCGAGAAGCAGGGTGGTGGGACACAGAGTCCAGATGGCAGTGCGAACGAAGTGATGTAAACGAAGATACCAGTAGAGGACACGTACTGCTGTATCGTACATGAACTAGGACTATGGCTAAGCGAGGACGAGGTGACACTAAGACGAGGATGACTAAGAGTGATGACGTATTATATTCCAAGAGACGAGGACTGAGAAACAAGTAACAACTAAAGAAACTAGAAACGTAGAGTTGATAACAGGAAGGTTGCGTAGGAAAGGAAAGAAGAGAAAGGACAAAGGAAAGGTTCGTAGCCGACTATATATACAGTTTCTAATCCCTGCCCAAGGATGACTCATAACCCGTGTAACGGAAACCCATAGAAACCCGAAGAGAAATCCTAGACCCAAGACCCGATTCCACAATATCCTTTCCTCCGCAGTAGCTCGTAGTACGCCGTGATAAGACGTTGTGTAGAGAGGAAAGGAAGACAGCATGGTGTGTCCGCGGCCCTTTATAGTCCTCCCTACTTGGCGCACGACTCCCTTCACTCGAAAGAAGTGAAAGAAGGAAACAGAGAAAGATACATGTGACAGCGATCTCGAGCTCAAATGGCCAATCCGAGGATGATACGATTAAGGAAAAGGAAGAAAGAAGACGAAAGACAGCGATAGAATAACTATACAGGGGTCTTGAGGGCACAAGTGGCTAACCGAAGACCAAAAGGCCCAATGATTCCTCAGCAACGTCTATCTGGAAGGTAGCATGGTACCGGCAGCCCAGCCTGAGCAGCATCCGATTCAAGGGAAGAGAAGCGAAGCAAGGAGACACGAAAAGGAACATACATCGGAGTTGTCCCCGAACAAGAACCCTGGCGAATACTGTCGGAGGATGTACAGGTTAAAATGAAAGCGTTAACGCCGAACGAAGAAAACCCCCGCACAAACCACCGCGATTAACATACTGATCCCCGATCTCTAGGGAGATCGCTAACAAAGCCTGCCATCGTCCCTGTCAGCGTGCTGACCCTCCAAATACTTGCCGTGTTTGTCAGGAGACCCGTGATCTGCCAGGTACCGAATGTATCATGACAGTAGGTACCTTCAAGGTTCGTCTAAAACTCGAGTATATGGTGGGGAGGTCAGTAAAGGAAGTCAAAAAATTTTCCAGGGAACGTGCATCCAGCGGGTTCATTTGAAAAAGCACCCGACAACAAACTATACTTAGCTATAAAAGGTGTGGGCAATGCCCAAAGTTAA
Organism: Morchella sp. 2018-W16; assembly: GCA_024713755.1. NCBI lineage: Eukaryota > Fungi > Ascomycota > Pezizomycetes > Pezizales > Morchellaceae > Morchella > Morchella sp. 2018-W16. The sequence continues at coordinate 146,118 of JAMGYY010000018.1, forward strand.
TAAGGGACTCTGAAGCAGAGTATAGGGACCTCCTTTTGACAGGAGGGGAGGCGGCGGAAGGGTGATGGTGAACTCCGAGGTGGAGTATAGGGACCTCCTTTTGACAGGAGGGGAGGCGGCGGAAGGGGTGAGTGCTGGCGATCGTCCACAGGGGGGAGTACAGTTGCGACTTGGGAAGGGGGCTTTTAGCATGGTGTAAAAGCGCGATGTCCCTTTTGTGCCCAAGAGGCGGGGGTGTGGTACGGTGTTGCTGGACGATGAAGCGGGGGCGGCGAAGGATGGTGATCCTTGTCGAGGAGCGGAGGGGGGTGTGTGAACTATCATTCCCTATTGGGAAACCAATGATTGCTCCGTAAGTGGTCTGCTACGACTCCCTATTGGGAACCCAGACGTTGCAGCGTAGGTGGGGAAATAAGGTGGTGGTCCTTAGAGTGCTGGCCTGAGGATGACACAACGTAATCTCGTGGAAGCGTTAGGTGTATGTACCTAGCTTGTGTGTTTTGGTGCTATTGTATCAGGGGAGACAACTCTAAGGAGAAAGGGGGGCGATTCGCCAAGGCGAATGTCAGGGGGGGAGGAGGTGGGGGATGTGGGCCAGTAGGCTCGAGGTCCTTGATGTCTCTTGCCACAGTCTACGTTTATACTGAATAGGGAATGCTCAACCTATCAGGTGGACGTGCTCATCTCTTGCTAGACTGCGCGTTATGTTGGACTTACAATAGGACGTGTGGAGTATCTACTGGCGAGGAGGAGGACACGGAGAGGGGACAGCGAGGGAACGGCGAGGAAGACAACGAGGAGAACAGCGAGGAAGACAACGAGGAGAACGACGAGGAGAACAGCGAGGAGGCGAGCGATTCATGATAGAATGTAAGTGCCTAGCCCTGCCTCCAGAAGGAGGGAGAGGCAGGGCTTAGGCGAGCGAGTGTGAAGCTGAACCTCTAGTGAGTGTAAAGTATGTAATTGAAGTATTTACTAGAGTTCAGAAGAGAAGACGTTGTGTAGAGAGGAAAGGAAGACAGCATGGTGTGTCCGCGGCCCTTTATAGTCCTCCCTACTTGACAAGACGACTCCTTCACTCGAAAGAAGTGAAAGAAGGAAACAGAGAAAGATACATGACAGATACGATCCTCGAGCTCAAATGGCCAATCCGAGGATGATACAGTGTAAGGAAAAGGAAGAAAGAAGACGAAAGACAGCGATAGAATATCTATACAGGGTCTTCGGGCACAAGTGGCTAACCGAAGACCAAAAGGCCCAATGATTCTCAAAGAACGCCTATCATCTGGAAGGTAGCATAGTGTACCGGCAGCCTAGACGCACATCCGATTCAAAGGGGAAGAGAGAAGCGAAGCAAGGAGACACGAAAGGAACATACATCGGAGTTGTCCCCCGAACAAGAACCCACAAGCGAATACTGTCGGGGGATGTACAGGTTAAGGAAATGAAAGCATTAACGCCGAACAGAAGAAAACCCCGCACCAAACCACCGCACCGATTAACATACTGATCCCCGATCTCTAGGGGAGATCGCCTAACAAGCCTGCCATCGTCCCTGTCAGCGTGCTGACCCTCCAAATGCCTTCGTGTTTGTCAGGAGACCCGTGATCTGCCAGGTACCGAATGTATCCATGACACCTGGACAGGGATTAGGAGTTGTATATATAGTCGGCTATGAACCTTCCCTTTGTCTTTTCTCTCCTTTCCTTTCCTACGCAACCTTCCTGTTATCAACTCTACGTTTCTAGTTTCTTTAGTTGCTACTTGTTTCTCAGTCCTCGCGTCTTGGAATATAATACGTCATCACTCTTAGTCATCCTCGTCTTAGCCCTAACTCGTTCCCGCTTAGCCATAGTCCTAGTCCATGACCGTTGTGCAAGTCCTCTACTGGTATCTTCGTCTACATCACTTCGTCCGTACAGCCATCTGGACTCTCTGTCCCACAACCTTACTCCTCTACTACTGCTGCCGCCCTTCGCCTCCGCCGGAACTGCATTTAGATAGAGTCTCCGCCTCGCTCCGTAACAGTAGGCCAGTATTCACACTCCTTCTAGCATAGGTGAATTTCACAAATAAAACTTTTGGTTACTTCTCTATTTGATATGTACATTTACTCTATGCTAATAACCTCTCCTGCCTGCCGTACCTGCCTGCGTACCTGCCTGCTTACCTGCCTGCGTACCTGCCTGCTTACCTGCCTGTAATGCCTACTTGGTTCGCTGCTCGATTACTAGTAAATGCTAGATTCGCTGGATTGGGGGCTAGATTCGCTGAATTGGGTGCTGGATTCGCTGGATTCGTCGCCTAATTCACCGATTAGCTTATGTCTGGATGATGATAGGATGTTTAATTGTAGCAGGAATGAAGCCGTAGGCATAGGAATAGAAGCCGTAGAGATGAAGAAGCTGCTGAGATGGAGAGGCTGCCGAGATGAAGCCATAGAGATGAAGCCATAGAGATGAAGCCATAGAGATGAAGCCGTAGAGATGGATGTGTAGAGATGAAGATGTAGAGATGGAGGTGTAGAGATGGAGGTGAAGGTGTGGAGGTGAAGGTGTGGAGGTGAAGGTGTAGGGACAGAAGGCGTGTGTGTTTGATATCTGCTAAGTCGTAACCCTAACCCTCAACAGCTTATGGATTTTTCTAATGACTATTTCTGCGCACATGCTTCTATCCAAAAGACCATTAATTGAGCCCTATTCGGCCCTAATCATGTGCTAATTATCAGTATAATCTCCAAAGCTGGCTCAATTAACTCTTAATCTTGAGATACGGCTTAATTCTAGCTTTTGTAAGCTCCAGGGCATTAAAACGACCTCATATGGATATGGGGACGGGCGGTAAAGTACTGCACCGCCGGTACGCATATCCATATGAGGATTATAGTATGCCTACATACGTCCGAATTAATCATTATTTGATATTAATTCTGGTATTTTTATACGGTCCTTGAAACGCCCTGTTTGCCCTAAAGGTTATATATATTAAGCCCTAGTATATGTGATAATGCCTATATAAGGATTATTTTATTCGGTGAAAAGTCTGGATGCGCAGGTAGGCTAGTATTCATGCCTCTTCTCGTATAGGTGAATTTCAAAAATAAAACTCTTGATTATTTCTCGATTTAATATGTACATTTACTCTCTACTAGCAACCTTTCCTACCTGCTTACCTGCCTGCTTATCCGCCTGCTTGGTGCTGCTTGATTGGGTGCTAAATTCGCTGGATTTACTAGATTGGGTATGGATTTGCTGGATCGGGTGCGGAATTCGATGGATTCACTGGATTGGGTGTTGAAATCACTGGATTGGGTGCTGGATTCGCTGGATTCGCTGAACTTGGTACTGGGTCTGATAGATTCGCTGGATTGGGTGCTGAACTCGCTGGATTGGATGCTGGTTCCAATAGATTCACCGGATTGGGTGGTGGGTTCACTGGGTTCGCTGGATTTGGTGCTGAGTTCGCTGGATTGGGTGCTGAATTCACTGGATTGAGTGCTGAACTCGCTGGATTGGGTGCTGAATTCGGTGGATTGGATGCTGGTTCTGATAGATTCGCCGGATTGGGTGATAGATTCGCTGGATTCACTGCCTGTTTCACCGATTAGCTCATGTCTGGACAATGATGGAATGTTCAATTGTAGCGGAGGTGGGGCGTAGGTGAAGGCATAGAAATAAAGCTGTAGAGATGAAGCCGTAGAGATGAAGCAGTAGAGATGAAGCAGTAGAGATGGAGGTGTAGAGATGAAGATGTAGAGATAGAGGTGTAGAGGTGGAGATGAAGGTGTGGAAGTGGAGGTGAAGAGGTGGAGGTGGAGGTGTAGAGACGGAAGGCATGCGTGATTGATATCTGCTAGGTCCTAACCCTAACCCTCAAAGGCTTACAGATTTTCCTAATCCCTATGTCTATATTCACGCTTCTCTCCCAAAGACTATTAATTGAGCCCTATTTAGCCATAATTATGTGCCAAATATCAGTATACTCTCCAAATCTGGCTCAATTAAGCCCTATTTTGATATGAGGGTTATACCAGGGTTTGATATGCTATCGAGCTCTTATTTATTCTCATACAGATATGCGGACGGGCGGTGCTGTAGTTAGCTACAGAATATGGGTAAGTACATGTACTAGTACATGTAGTACATATGCATGTATGGCTTCATAGCGCGCCTGATATGATTTTCCTTGTTGATATAGCGCAAATGGGTTTTCTAAAGTATATTAGTGCGAGAATATATATATATATATATACTTAGGCGTTCAGCGAGGAATTGCCCAGTTTTCACGACTTTTACTAACGCCTAAGTAATACTCGCAGCTTTGCTATTACAAAAATGTAGTCTTGGCGGTTTTTTGTGTGTAGGTGACATGCCGGTATCTCAGCGCTGGATGCATCCACGCCGAGAGACAGGGTTGCTGAATGTCTACGGTCGGACTGACAGCAACATAATACAAACTGCCAAACAACAATCATTCTTGCTTTAAGATTTAAGATACCCTTCGTGAAGCTCGAGTGTTCTAAAAGAGGCTAGCTCTTCAAAATATCCAGAATTACCAGTTCAGGAGCATTTGAAGTGGATGCTGGACGCAATGACAGGGTGCCAAGACTCTGCCGAGCCACTCTGTTTGCGCAAAGTCACAACTAAACCTTGGCTGCAAGTCTGTAAATAGGGTTCCACTTCACCAAGTCTTGGCACTTTTTTACATACAAATGGCGTGGCTGGTAACTTTTCAACCAGACAAGATATCAAAAACCTAGGAGATCAAAATCTTTATTATACCTATACCGACAATTTGACCTCATAGATTTTTGATATCTTGTCTGGTTGTGAAGTTATTTGTGGTGCAATTGATGTCCCCTTCAAGGTGCGCTGCACCAAATGTAGCTAGTCGTGTTCAAGAACGCTATGAAGTTGTCGCTTTTAGAGTTAATGTTGCTTCACGTTGTGCAAGTAAGAAAAACCTTGGCAGCTTAATAGTAACCTCGCACACTAGCATATATCCGAATTGAAGGTGTAGCTACAAAGACCTCCAAATAGCGCCTGCACGTATTGCTTCCGTAACATTCCTCCGTAGGTAACAAAGCTCGCTGACCACGACCTCCCCCTCCCCCAAAACATCGCGCAAGACAAAGTATCTTGATCAATCAATCACGAATTCTCGTAACCTCTAAGTTCATTTCTTCGCCTTGGTGTCTCGCTTTGTGGTGCGTATAGTAAAGAGCCATAAGGGGAAATCCCTCACCGCAGTGAAGGCACCTGAATAGCTTTTGCTGGTGGCCCGCTTGATGATCTCTAGAAAAGAGTATTAGTCTTTTTTAAGTTCTCACAAACATCGTCTTCATACATACTGAAAACGCCTCTTGCTTGAATCATCACCGGTTTCGACGGTGAATCCGCAGCCTGGAATTTCGCACACATACCCTCCTGTTTCATTCCTGGAGTACGAGCTCTCCTCTTCATCCGTGAGGTTTCTCATTGTCCTGTCCCGTTCCTCCGGGTCGGAGATTTGGGGGTCGATTATTGCCACAAGTTCGGTCATTGACCCCTCTAGGTTCTGCAAATGTTGGGTGCGGTGTTCGGACATCTGGTATTCTCTATAGCGAAGTGGCATTGGGGGCTGGGAAAATTGAGTGGACATTGAAGCTATAGCTATATAGATCTGTGTACCGAAGGGAAATGGTACAGAAGCGTCCTGGCTGTACTGTGTGCAATAATTTATAGAAGAATTTAGTCCGTAGCCTAACACGCGCAGTAGATACTGCGCGTGTTCAATTAGCAAGGGTATGACTGCGCATGTCATGTGCAGCAGTTAGGGAATTTCGCGCACGGCCTGATATCAACAACCCCCCAGTTTCACCTCCAAAGCCACGGCGGTTTTGTTATCTTCTTCTAACTCGAAGGAGGATGATATGAAAAGCCAAATGGTTAATGGTCAGTATCAGTGGAACAAGTTGAGTAAGATTTACATGCATTTCTATTTTGACCAATCTATATGAAAATTGAGTGTAATGAGTTGTCGGAGAATCCATTCCATTCACCAGGTATAATCACCAAATGACGACGTGCATACATTATTGCATGGCTGATTTCGAGCCATTCTGGCTTAGAGATAACCATTCTCTAAACCTGCGCAGAACTGGTATCTATATACATGTATCAGACGAAATTGCGCAGTGATTATTTTAAAGTACGTATGTACGCACATAAGTGGACAACGTACCTCCGTGATACGCATCCCAGGCCCAACCGAATAGATGGCTCAAAATCAATCAAGTCGCCTACTACAGATTAAGATGCTGCTTTGTGTGGGGGGAACCAATTGAAATTTGTCCCATTGTATGGCTGATGAGCATGAGTGACTACTGGTACGCCCGACGTTTAGAGAGGTTGCGCGTGTTTAGTAATATTATTATTCGCTACTTGGTACATATTTAGCTAGATCGAATTTTAATTGGGTTGCCAAGAGTGCTTATGTTTTCTGTGGTTTTTTTCCCCACACCTTTAGCCTTGGCGATTACTTACTCGATTTAAGGTTTTGTGGCCACGGATCCCATAACGTACGTACATGTACTTCTACATTACTTTATACCAACCATAACCCATTCATATATTAACCACATCTCTTTAATCCCATATGGCCAGTACTTTATATCACAAATAAATCAGGAGTGCGTGTCCACTGACTCAAATCAACGAGACAGTCAAGACTCTAGGTATGTACATTGTACCGTACATATATTCATCTATTAGGGTGATTGAGTCAGAACCTTAACCCTTGCTCGATTAACCCGGGGAGAAAAAAATAGATATATGTACTTGATTTTCTAATCCGGCTACAACGGAAGGCCAGGTACGTACCTCAAGCGGAGATTGCGGAGTCTGTGGAGTTACTTCGGTATTAAGAGACTCTTATAAAAAGACGGGTCAAGTCCAATTGATATCCATATCAGCAACAAACAATACCGAGACAGAAACCAAACCAAAACCAAACCAAAAAAAATAATGACCGAAGCTCAGAAAGTGGAACCCGAAAAATTCAACCCGTTGTGGTACATTCCCGAACCCTCCTCATTTTCACCCGTTGCACTTGAGGTGTTCAAGAAGCACACCGACCTTGCAGAAGATGAAATCATACCTCACATTATATCTGTGGTAAGTTTTTTTTCCCCCATGCCTATTATCCTACATACACTCTAACCTCGTGTTATTCTCAACAGCGCGATAATGCCCTAAAAGTCTTCCCCTACCCATGCATCGGTTCCTTCCGCTTCCTAGACTTTTCAATCTCAGAGTCGCCAGTCTACGACGAAGTCGTGTCCCGTGTCAAGTCAGGCGAGAAGCTGCTCGATCTCGGGTGCTGCTTTGGGCAGGATATCAGGAAGCTCATCGTCGACGGCGCACCCTCGGGCAACATCTATGGCTCGGACCTGAAGGCCGAGTTCATCGACATGGGATACGACCTTTTCTTGGACAAGGAAAAGATAGAGGCCAAATTCCTCGCCCCGGCTGATGTCTTTGATGAATCGGAGGCGTCCCCACTCAAGAGCATTGAGGGCCAGATTGACATTGTTCATATTGGATCCTTCCTGCACTTGTTCACATTCGATGATCAGGTACGCGCGGCAAAGAGGATTGCCAAGATCCTTAATCCCAAGAAGGGATCGATGATTATTGGGAGACAGGGGGGGAGCTCTGTTCCGGGAGAGTTCAATCATACGGTTCACATGCTTAAAGGGAAAATGTATAGACATGATATGGAGACTTTCAGTAAATTCTGGAATGACGAGATTGACGGGGATTGGGAGGTTGACGGGACCTTTACGCACATCGAGCTGCCAGAGGGGGCTGAGGGACGTGAGAATGCTGGGTGGCTGAGGTTCGCTGTGAAGAGAGTTTAGGCATCAGCGATATTGAGATATTGTTTACAACTACTACAGGAGGGTGTGGCTGTGGTCATGGAAAATCACTCGTATAGCCCCAGTTATATATACATGTATATACCTACAGAACGAATGCCTACTTGTTGTGCTTTTGAGGGCAACCACTCTGAGATGCAGCCACGGGTTCTTTTGATTGATAAAATTTTCAAAACATGTAGAGCATACCTATCCTATGGTCACGCAGAGTATGCAGTTGCCAGCATATATATGTACTCTAGCATATTTTGATAGGTAGAGTATTTGATAGGAAGTGGAGTGCTTACATGGCGCATATCAAAGCCCTTTTTTTTTTTTTTTTCAGGCTCAGCCGCCCTTAAGCCTGACTCTCGTGGAATATCGATGCATACATACTGCATTGCAACCTAGCGACAGCCTCCACCCACCAGAGAGGAACCAATCGTAAGGAACAATCTGACTGCGCAGAACATCTTGGCGTCCCAGCACTGATCCAACCGATGGACATGCGCAGCTTCAGCTGCTAATGCACATACATAGCCGTTTACCGCGTTCTCTCTCGATCGACAAACATCTCCGCGGCCTACACACATGGGATCAGTTTATCATGACGTTGAGACATGGTCGCGATGATCACACATCAGACCAGCCCAGCCCAGCCCACTGGCTGTGGGGAACCCCATGAGGTGCAAAATAGATAAAGTATAACCCCGGCCCAAGTTTCAGCCTTCAGGCTTCTCTCCCCAATAACCACTGATTGCTGGCTCCCCGCGTTTGGCCTCTCTGCCATAGTCCAATTATCATCATCATCATTATTATTATACATATTCGCAATTGATTGGGGGGAAAAAAGTAAAGGAAAAAGAAAGAAAGAGAATCAGAATGTTCCGTCTCGTGTACCAGCTCCGCCCGACTAGCAGCAGCAGCAGAACGCTCTCACTCCTATCATCATTATCACGGTGTGGGGTGGTGGCTTCTTCTCCGGCCGCTGGGCAGGTCCGCTACTTGGCACGTCTCCCTGACGACCCCACCATCACGGCGGCGATAACGCACGACCACCGCGAGCTCGAGGATTACTATGGCCGCATAATGGCCTTGGACGAGGAGGATTACGATAGCAAGAGCCGCTGGCAGAACCAGTTGACGTGGGAGCTGGCCAGACACGCCGTCGGCGAGGAAATCGTCTTGTATCCGGCTTACGAGCGCTATCTGGGCACACGTGGGAAGCAGATGGCGGATAAGGATAGGGACTCGCATCAGAAGGTCAGATAGCTACTGTGTCTGTTGCTGTTGCTGTTGCTGTTGCTGTTGCTGTTGCTGTATAGTCTTCTTCTGCTTCTTATTTCTCTTCCCCCCCCAGGCGTGGGTGGGTGGGTAAGCTAGCTTTGAACCTGTGCTGATGGCTTATTGATTTGCTGCACTGCGCGCAAAAGACAAAGGAGCACCTAGAACACTTTCAGAGGCTGTATCCACGGTCGAAGGAGTTCCGACCGCAGCTGGTGGAGCTCATGGAGGAGCTGAAGAAGCACATGCGTGCGGAGGAGCAGGAGGAGCTTCCCATGCTCGAGGAGGCGCTGGCGAAGGCGAAGCCCGAGGGCCAGTTGGGCGGCAAGAGCAGATCCCAGGAGCTTGCGCTGTCCTTCTCCAGGACCAAGATGTTTGTCCCGACGAGGGGACACCCGTGGTTGCCGAATAGGCCGCCGTATGAGACGGTCATGGGGCTGCTGGCAATGCCTGTGGATGTCCTGGCGGATATGTTTAGGAAGTTTCCGAAGGAGAAGCAGACGACTACGGAGAGCTTGAGTGGGGGGTTGAAGTGAGAATGCGTGTGTGTCTGAATTGATGGGTGTAATCGAATCTTTTTGTCACTTGATGTTTGTTTATTGCGTATTATAGTAATGGAGTTTTTTTTTTTTGCTTGATGTTTCGGATGGTGGAATTATTGTAGGATTGCTATTGGCTACATGTAGTTAACAATTGCTACCATTCGATACATGTAGCTATGTAGATAGCCGTCCATGGGGGGTAGCGTAGGTCTGTAGACTGTAGCCGGTGAAGTCTACCTGCCAGTGCCCCATGCACTGTAGTTGATGGTCCACAGGGATTCTAATTTCTGAACCACAGAACTCTACCGTAGGCGAGAAACAACCAAGCCCTTAACTGATATTGCCATGTCACACACACGACTGTATATACATAATCGTAGAGTGGATCGAGGTATCTTTTGATATCACAGTATGAAAAAAAGATATCACACTACACGTATACCGGCATTGAGGCCGGAAGAGTACCGTATTCTTGTGTATTGACGGGAATACCCTAGTACATGTAGCCCTCGTCTCTCTCTTTATGACAATAGATAGAAAAAACAGATAGAGAGACCCGCAGTTCTATTCGATAGAATACCAAATTCGGTCTACTAGGTGTGCTCTATCGCTTACGTGAAGTCCTCCACTGGTACATGTATTTACCTACAGAGTGATTGGCGATAAGAGTAACCAACCAGGCTTTTGATAACCATCTAGAGTAGGCTATCCCGTTGGCTATTACGTCAGTCTGCATCTATTTCTTGTCTAGATCTCAAATCGGGCAAAATTATTCTTCATGCGCAGCTTCAACGGAATAACTAACTACATGATATCCCGCCCACATTATCCCCCAACAGCCCAAGTGCCCTCGGTCCTCCTCCTCGCCCTCACCTTCAATCCGCTCTTAAACAGAAACAGCCCCGCCGTCTCAACCCACGGCTTTTCTGGCTCCACCATCTCCATCTCAAACCCCGCAAACAGCCTCGGCACCACCCTACAAATCTCCATCATGGCCACATTCCTCCCAATGCACCTACATGCCATTAGCTCACTGTCATCAACAAAAAGGAAGGGGGAGTGGGGACTTACACCCGATCACCACCACCAAACGCAAACTCAAACTCCGCAAACCTCGCCTTCCCCTCATCCTCTAGCCACCTCTCGGGCCGAAACTCCATCGCATCCTCTCCGTACAGGCTCTTGTCCCGTCCCACGACCCAGTTGTTGACGCCCACCACGGTGCCGCCGGGCACCCACACACCTGGCAGGAGCTCCGCGCCGCCGCTGGGCACTAGTCGCGGGAACATGGACCCAATGGATGGTGATAGGCGCAGCGTCTCCTTGACAACCGCTTGGAAATACTCGAGCGGCAGCGTGTTAGCGTAGGTTGCAGGGCAGTGGGTGTCTAGTTCGCGCTGGAGGCGCTGGAGGGCCGGCGGGTGCTGGAGGAGGTAGTAACTGAGGCCCTGGATGAAGGCGGCGGTGGTGTCAGCGCCAGCCACAAGGGTGGCCATGACTTGCCGAGGATGGTGCTGGGGGAGAGGGGGTCGCCGGTGGAGCGTTTGGAGGCGAGGAAGCCGCCAAGGAGGTCCTTTTTGGTGAGAGGGGTGGGGGAGGCGCCGCGTTCGGCGATGATGGCATTGGCGATCTGGAGGGGAGTATTAGATATGTTGTGGGGGGTTGTGGGGGTGGGCTTACACTGAGGAGATGGGGAACACCCCTGGGGGACTTTGGGGGCGGAAGGCGCGCTACTACTGACTCTAGCATCCGTCTCAGGGCCGGAAATGCGGACAGAATCAAGAAAAAAGGTGAAATATGCTGTTTCCATCAGAACTGAATCCATGTAGCTGGGAAGTCTACAGATTGATCGACTCACATGCATTGCCTCCTGGTACCCATTCACATCGCACCCCTTCTCCATAAACCCAAACCTGTTCCCGTACCCAAGCTCGCCGATCAAGTCGAAGGTGAGATGGTTCACCCACTCGACCAGATCAAACACCTCACCCGTCCCGGCGAAGCTGTCAACCTTCCGTATAAACTCTTGCACCAGCACGGCCACGGAGGGCTCCATCTGCGCCACAGACGTCATCGAGTACTAGCCTCCTTGTCAGTATCCAGCTAGAGTAGAGTACTATGGCAGAGAGGAGGCAACAAACAGCATGGGCGATATGGCGCCGCAAACGCGCGTGCAGGGCTGGCTCGTTTGCGAAGAAGATGGGCGGGTCACCAGCGGGGAGGAAGCCGCTGCCCGAGCCGTCAGGCTTTGCGAGCGAGGAGGCGCCACGGCCGTAGATTGTCTTTATGGCGAGGTGGGAGGAGAAGGAGAGTGTATTTGGGGCGGTTCTGACCACGGGGCCTGGTTGGTGATGTGAGCATATAGCTATCTGGTGCGTTGGGTAGAGGTATACTACATACCGTATTTCTGGTGCAGCGCGTGGGTTCTGAGGTGCTGTTGGCCGCTGATGAGCACGCTGACCCAGTAGAAGCGTGTCACGCGGGCCCAGAACTGGTCAAGTACAAGTACTAGTTAGCTGTGTGCTTGGTGGGACGGGGGCAGGGCGGGGGGACTGGACTGTACCGGGCCAGGGAAACGGGCGAGGGGGTGGAAGTAGAGGTCGTAGATGACATTGGTCACGAACAGGAGGAGAACGGCGGTGATTGCGTGGGTCTTGAGAGTGTCGTGGATGAGGGCCAATACTGCTAGATGGCCTGCCATTTGTGTTGGGGATCTGGTCGATGGTACAGTGGGGGTGGTGAAGCTTGTGGGGTTGTGGGGAAAATTAGGGGGCAATTCAATTACGTGGCTGTAATCATAGGACCTGTATCTATAGCTATAGTCAGAGTAATATCTCTGTATCTCTATCTAAGCCTTGTACTCACTGTGAAAACAAGAATTACAGCGGGTAGCAAGATAGATAGCTACCCCGGTCCTACTCTAGTAAACAAGATGCATGTCTGACAGTACACAGACCAACCAATGGCTGTTGATTGACTGAAAGTGTGGGGGGTTGCATGTCACCCGTAAATATCCATTGAGTATTAGTTGTAGCCTTGTAGGATTAGTATTGTTAGAGGTGAGCACAGATTGGGAACGGGGTTGTACGTACCTATCAACTCTAGATGGAAAGCTCATCGATAGAATGAATGACTGTGGATGGTTTGATGTATGGGGGAATCTGAAAGCACAATTGGGATGAGCAGAGTGGGTCAATAGATACATGAATGGCCAATACGAGAGAGAAGAGAGAAATGCATGTCTCTGGGGGTCTTATTGCTTACATAATGTAATGTAGTTCTTATGCTTATGTAATGTAGCTATACCGTTGTCCAGCCAACCTTTGTGTAACATTCATGTGCCACATTTAATTTCACAGCCACAAAACATTCCACCGCCTTTGTGTAACAATCCCCCCCCAGCCTGACCGAGTCGAGTCTGTCTGTCCGTCTTTCTGGACAAGTCCCAACACCCCCGACTACACAACAGACAACACCCCCCCTCACTCGATGAGCACACGCTCCCCCGACCCCGACCCCGACCCGCACCCGCACCCGCACCCGCACCCGCCATCTGCATCCGCATCCGCACCCGTGCTCCAATGGCAATAATAGAACGCGCCTTCTCCTACGGCGGCATCCTAATCCGCACCTTCCACCACGCCGACTCACCCCCGCCACCACTACCACATCCTCCCCCGGGTACATCCTCCTCCGCCGCGCCCTCCCCCGCCTGGCTCGCTGAGCACCCCGGCGCACCCGTCAAACGCCCGCGCGGCAGAAAGAAGCGCCAGTCTACCAATAACAGTCATGGACCTATACAGCTGGACCTGTCCGCACTGCTGACCCCGGAGGCCACGGCAACGTCGGAGAGTGGGAGTGGGGAGGTGGAGCACGACTCGGGGATGCAGGGGGGGCAGGTCCCGCCGTATCTGGCGTTGCTGACCCCCGTGGAGCTCAGGGCCGTGCAGACGCGTAATCGTAGGGGGAGGCAGTGGATCCCGTCGGAGACGACGGTGAGGAGGGAGCTCAAGAGGCTGGGGAGGGAGGCGGATACGGGGGTCGTTGGGGTTCCCGGCGTCGAGGGTCGCCGCGCGGAGGATATGGACCGTTTCCCTGCTGCTACTGCTGCTGGGACGGGAGTGCAGGAGGGGGAGATGGGCGTGGGGATGGGGGGCCATGAGCAATTTGTTGATGGGGATTACGGCAGTATGGTCGACGGAGGGTTTGAATGGCTGGGCCAGGGCGATAACGCCAATGTCAATGGCGGCGGTGGTTCTAATGGAGTTGATGGAAGGAGAGGGAGCGAATACGGGGGACAGTCGGCCCATGTACCCTACGCAGTTACTTTACCGTCCCCGATACCGATGTCGACGAGAGATGACCGGCAAGGGTTATATCTTCCGCCTCTACCACCAACTCACGGAACGGGACCGAGCGAACAAGCAACAACGACAACAGCGGGCTATCGGCCAAGTTTAATTGTCAAATTATCATTACCAAGTACAGCTCAAGGATCTCGAGTACCACCTCCACCTCCACCTCCGCCTCCGCAGCCAGAACCTACTATCTATACGCCTCCTCGTACTCACCATTTCCAGGCTCAACTCACACTCCCGAGATACTCGGTAAACTCGAGTCACTCCTCTCAGTCTGGCCGGGGTCGTGGTCGTCCTCGAAAGAGTCTACAGGCACCCGACATTCACTCCTCGCAATCCACTCCCGCACCACCGCAGCCCTCTCCCGCATTACGGCCACCTCCTAATCCTATACAGCAACCGGCACCAATTCCCCCCATACCACAATCACATATCCCACCGTTCCCGCCCACATCACACTCATACTCACACCCATTCACCGCTCCGACATTAACCTACACCCCCTCCCACTCCCCCCCAAAACGAAAACGGACACCCTCCTCCCCCGCCCTCACAGACTCAGACACCACCAAACAGCAACAACAGCCACCCCTCCACCTCCCCACAGTCACCGACCTCCTCTCCCACCTCACCCACGCCATCGGCTCCTCCACCTCCGGCTTCATCCCTCGCCCCGTCAAGGAATCATACTCCCTCCCCGTCTCCACCCTCTCCACATACGGCCACGCCCCCGGCCCCACGCAGCTCAAGTCGTTCGGCGTTTCCCTCGTCGCCCAGATCGCAACGCTCGACTCCCTCCACTGGCGCATTGCACACTCGCAGTGGAGCGTCGCAGCTGGCAAACACACCCCCGGCGCGAGATGGGTGTGTAACCTCAGCGAGGATGGCGCGCGCGACCGCAGCAAGGTGAATGGAAATGGAAATGGTAAGTCCTGATACAATGGTTTGCTTCGTTGCTTTGGTGGCTGATGCAGGTGTGCGTGTGTGTAGATGCGGCGCCACAGCAGAGGACGAGGTATCCGTGTGGCGGGAGTATCTCGCTCAGGTTGAGTGCGGGGAGGGGCCTGGTGTCACTCAGGTATACGCACCACTCGGTGCATGCGCCCCCGCCGGAGGACGAGGCACCGCAGAAGAGGGCGAGGCTGTTTCAGGGCCCCCTGGTGGCCCCGGCTCCGGCGCCGGTGGCGCCAGGGTTCGGGGGTGCGTATTCGTTTGCTGCTGGACCGTCGGCGATGGATGGCGGCGGTGGTGGGGGTGGGGGTGGGGGTGGGGGTGTGGGGTATGTGTGGGGTGGTGGAAACCCTGGTAGCTATGGGTTTTGAGGAGTCTTTTCTTTTCCTTTCTCTCTCTTCTTTTTTGTCTCTCTGCACGCGGATTGGAATTGTCTGTGTGTGGGGAGTAGCTAGGGCGTTTTTTAATTCTAGTGCCGGAAAAGATTGTAGTTTTCTTCTTTTTTTTTTTTTATTTATATATTTCCCTTGTTGACATTGTTGGGTGCTCGGTTTTGTATTTAACTCTGGGTCTCTTTTTAGCATGCATGGGCACTTAGTTGTAGGTAGCTGTGGAGGGCGTTCTGATAATATATGGCCATGGAAAGTGGAAATGTAGGTTCACTGATGAGTGTTGGATATAATTCATGTCCCAGACTTTGGGGTTAAAGATGGGCGCCGTAAAGTAGAGGTTTTTCGAATTAGGGGCTTTCAGTTGACATGAATGGTGAATGCAGCTAACGTTTCGTCTGCTTAGTTCTGCAGCTGGCATGGTCACTTTCTGATAAGATATGTATAGTACTAGGACATAAGTTTTGGTAGATTACACCTTTTACAGCCAAAGTAGCCATGTTTAGCGACCTAAACCAGCCACTCAGTGTTGGACAAAGAATTCCACCACTTGGAAAGACATTAGAAATTATCTCAAGATGGAGCTCAGAGAATTCTAGAATTTTGAGCCTACTTTCCAGGTGTGTGTGATGTGTTTTTCGAGGTGGTCTTTCAAGAATTTCTGATTTTGTATGGTGTTCCCATACAAATTTTGCGTTGCAACGGCCATCAAAAACTACCAAAACTTCTGTACCCCGACTGTACAGCGGTAGGTAATAAGTGATGGAACACAGTGATGCCTGTTTTGGTAAAACGCCACCAACATTTGGTGTTTGTACCTCAGGGCGTTCCATCACTTATTACTTGTCACTGTACTTAGGCGTTCAGTAAAAGGCCGTGAAAAATTGCCCTGTTGCACCACCAGTTTTCACAACCTTTTACTAAACGCCCAAGTACTCGATGCGAGAATATATTCAGTCCTCAATACAGTCTGCCTCTACTATACCGAATGCCAATAACAGGTTTTGGTGATCCGAATTTTAATTTCACATGGAAAATGGTGGAGTTTTGTCTAGTGTGCTGCGCGTGTAGGGTTAGGTCTGTTCACGCTGGCCGTGGTTGCAATAGTTCAGATCACTGTCAACGATGGCCTGTTGCATGTATCGAACGAGAAATTTTAGAATATGCAGGTTCGTTTTAGTACTCTGCACCTGCAGGATCCTCTGTCTGTCGATGGCAGACAGAAGCTTGACTGCAGGGGTTTTTGGAAACTGGAGTAGATCGTAGATACACCGGTGGTGGGGGGTGGGTGGGTGGGGGCGCCAGGTCGGGGTAATAAAGTTCATGTATGTGATATATGTTGCCTTTGTTACCAACTTAACGGAACTCCTTCGATCCAATCTGATGAAAACGAAAGTACGTAGCTCGGACTTCTCGCCATAGCTGTGTCAATCTTGGGCTAGTGGTGCGCCCGGTCTTAAAAGGTAAATACACACAGTACTAAAAATATGGGTGGGATCATGATCACTAGCAATGTGGTAAGACTACGATATTGGTGCAGTACTCTTCTTTTTTTCATACATGCTGTATGTAACAGCGAGGAAGAATTCAAGTTTCATACATGTAACTTCACAATTACATGTAGTACCATAGATATCAAAATCTCTCTGGATAATGTTATGAAGAAGATATCTGTCGCGATCGTGGTTGCATAAAGACTTGGCGTTTTCACCGGCCAGTGTTTTTTAACACTACAGTCTCGATCCCAACCCCAACCCCACACTAGATCGAGCCGGAGGTCAATAGTACATGAGTAAAACAGAGTTTTCTGCTCTCAAGCGGGCGCTAATTAAGAGCATTTTTTTGTCAATTGGACTGAGGATGGTGTTTCTTGAACCCTATGAAATTCGGGGGATTGGAAATACCATAATTGCCTGGATTTGGGGAGAGCTGAGCTATCATAGTTTGTGAGGTAAAGTGTTTTAAGTAATACCACCTCTGGGCCCATGCTCTAATTTCTGTAAACCTCCCCCCTCTTCTCTCCCTTTTTTTGGCATCAATTCAGAAGCTATACCGGCGTAGGGGCTGCCTCTAGCATAGTGCACTCCCCAAAATACGGAACACATGCTAAAATCACATGTTTTTCTGTAGCTACGTAAGGGGGTAAAGTTTAAACTAGGAAGGCAAGTTCAAACACAAGGGGACACGACAAAGGGGTCTGTCTTGGCAGAAGTAACAAAGTTCCACGCGCTGATCAGTCCCCTTTAGGGAAGATATTAAGCCTAATAAGGACAGATCGAGTGCTGACTCATGAGGATTTCAATTCGGCCTTAACAAATTTGTATGGGTAACAAACTTTGTCCTGCCTAACAAAATTGAAATCCTTTCTTCTCAACAACAACAACACAATCTAATTTAACTTACACACCGTACTTTGATTCTCCTACTGATTCTCTATAGAAATACGGTGGCTGAATTTAAAAATTATTGAATTGTGGTGAAGGGATAGATTTGGCGTTCCTCTATTTTCATCGGCCCCGTTGTCGTGTCCGCCACCATACCTTCTTTAGCTCAAATGTCACATCAAGAGCTCTACTTTGAAATTTCTTCTTCTACCTCCAGAGGTAGGCATTTATTCCACCCACACCCACCTCTATCGAATTGAACGAAATACGGTCACAAATCCGAACAGACCCTTAGTTTTCAAATTATGAGTTCATGTAGTCATATCCCAGGAGATATGTAGTCATACCTCGGAGTGACTCTGCTCGGTTTGTTATTCCAATTGCAGAATATGCAAGGGTTGGATCAGTTGAAGCAATAGTAATATGTAGTTTTATAGCATTTCCGAACACGACTGATATATTGCATGCGTACAAAAAACCGCCAAGACTGCTTTTTTTATACGGTATGCAATAGCAACCGTGTTCAAAAACTTCATGAAACCATGGGCATATTTGTAGATATTATGATGTCTGGATTCGGCGATAATTGGGTAAAACGCTCTGTTGCCCACGAAAGCTACATGTAGTCCTCCAACACAATTAGAGATAATTGACTTGGACAACATTCAAATGGAAATATATTTTAATGAAAAATTTGAGGTAAATATCTCGCGAATAGAGAGTACTTAAGCTGTATGTAGTAGAGGCCCATATACAAATCTGTATGGTGATGATAACTGCCCTGTCTGACGTGGTGCCCGGTCGGAGTCGACAATGTTTGGTCTTGCGCATAACACGTTCAATCTATGTATGAACATACTTGTTGACTCAATGTGTGTTTGTCTGATTTCAACTCAAGTCCTACACTACATGTACATACGTCATGTGCTGCTGCCCGTACGTACACGCAAGCTAATGACACATTGAGCTTGAGAACACACGATATTTGCGTGTGGCCTTAAGTATGGTTGCCTGAAAGTTGGCCGCCTGTCTGTCCTTTCTTTGTTCGTATATTAGTTCCAGCTATAAGCGAGTTTCCATTTTTCCTTCTCTCTCATCATCACTTTCCCCATACCCCCAACTATCACTGAGATAGCTGGTCATCATAGGTTTTTTTTGACTTTGATCATCACTTATAGCTCAATCCCTCTTTCAATAAATATATCTATCATGGATAATCGTGGTCGTGGTCGTGGCCGTGGCCGTGGTCGTGGTCGTGGAGATGGAGGTGGAGGTGGAGGTGGAGGAAGAGGTCAATATGATAGCAATATGGGACAAGGTGGCTCATTTAGTGGGTTTGGAAGAGGAAGTGGAGGAGGTCGTGGGCAGGGCAGGGGTAGGGCTAGTGATCCAGTCGATACTACCCCTGTAGAAATTATTTTTAAGTATATTTTCCCAGCCAGTCTTAAGATCTCATGTACCCATTTTTCTGTGTACTGACAGGTTTATGTAGACCCCCAGGTGCTCGCGGTATACCCGAGCCCTCTGCCGTAGTCACAGAGGTCGAGAACAAAATTATCAAGGCTCAAACGAATGATATCAGCCTTGCAACGCTTTCTTTGCGACATGAGGATCCTACTGCTCTTCAAGTTCGATCAGGCTACGCTACTTTGGGATCAAAAATAATTCTACGCACGAATTACTTTGATTTTAAGCTTACCTCAAAATCAAAGGCCCCCCTGTATAGATACAACGTCGAAATAAATCCAGGGGAAGCTGCTAAACGAAAATTGGCTCGCATTTTCGAGCTCGCCTGGGAAACTCCATTTTTCCTGCCTTTTGCGGACCTCGTCGCGTCTGATGGCTCATCAATCATCGTCTCTGCGGTTGAGTTACCATTGGCCGAAATCGACAATCCGAGCGGGATAGAGATTGTTTACTACGATGCAGACCAAGCTGGTCCGCACGAGGGTTCGAAAGTTTACAAAATGAAAATTAGTCCAGGACGAGCAGTTTATGTTGATCAATTGCTAACATATTTGAACGATACGGGTCCTACGTGCCCCGGTTTGTTGGATTCTAAAGATGAAATCCTTCAAGCGTTAAATATAGTCATGGCAAAAAGGGTCACTCACGATCCTGAAGTTGTTCCACATGGTCAAAATAAGCACTTCAAGATTGTCGATAGTCAGTCTTTTCTGGGTGAAGGTCTTATAGCAATGACAGGATATTATTCGTCAATTCGGATTTCCAATGCAAGAATGCTTTTGAATTTAAATGTCTGCACGAGTGCATTTTACCAGCATCTTCCGCTGCACACTCTTATGGTTGAATTCCTCGAGAGCATTAGCCCTCCGGCTGGTCGCGGATGGCCTACTACTAAGTTGCTTCAACTACGGTCGTTCCTTAAAGGACTCAGAGTTCAAACAAGTCACTCAGGGGGCGTCCGAGTTAGGACAATCTGTAGCATCGGTAGCCCGTCGGATCTTGGACGAACTCCGGCAAGCTTAACCTTCCGAGCCGAAGACGGGAGGACTTACAGTGTGGAGGACTGGTTTAGAAAAGGTGAGAAGTAACAGATTTATACACCAAGACGTTGATAGCTCACCTATGATAGAATATAATTCCTCCCTTGATTCCAGCAACCGATATCTACCAACAGTGGATCTGGGGAGTCCAGGCCACCCGATCCACACGCCTCCCGAGTTGTGCATGGTCATAAGAGGACAGCCTTATAAGGGGAAGCTCAGTGATAGGCAGACGGCTAAGATGATTACTTTTGCCTGCCAATCGCCTGCAGTCAATGCTAAACTTATTACTGGTGATGGGTGTAATGTTATTGGCATCTCTGGTCCTCAAGCTGAATGGCTGGTAGGTTATTTTATTATCTATCGATTTAGATGTCTACTGCTGATAGCGACTGACATTTGAATCAAATAACAGGGAAAGTTTGGATTCTCGGTAGAACCAACAATGTTGACAGTTCCGGGGAGAATATTGAACGCACCAAATGTTGAGTATATGCCCGGCAAAGACTCAACTAGCAAGGGCAAAGGGCCGGTGTCTCTTA
The DNA here is from genome assembly GCA_024713755.1 of Morchella sp. 2018-W16. Lineage (NCBI taxonomy): Eukaryota > Fungi > Ascomycota > Pezizomycetes > Pezizales > Morchellaceae > Morchella > Morchella sp. 2018-W16. The sequence continues at coordinate 166,972 of JAMGYY010000018.1, forward strand.
CTATCCATGGAGGGTCTTGGAATATGAGCCAAAAGGTATTTATCAAAGGAGCTAACCTGGGTACATGGTCAACCCTACGTATAAGGGACTCCTCCCGTGGCGTTGTCACTGACGAGGAGGTCGCTGCTTCTATCGTGACATTCACCCGTACACTAAAAGAGTATGGTATCTCTGCTGGGAGATTTCTGACTCCAAAGCCCGACATCAAACTTCCAAGTACACAGGAGGCAGATATTGTAAGGGAAATCACAGCTGGCATGGAGGCGTGGTCCAACGAACAAGGCGACTATAGGCCAAAGATCCTCCTCGTTTTGCTCCCCGGCCACAACAAGACCGTTTATGCGACCGTAAAATATCTCGGCGATATATTGTTGGGGATTCACACATCCTGTGTGGTTGTTTCAAAATTTTCAAACCCAAGGAATAGGAGTCCCGAAACCTATTGTGCCAATGTGACAATGAAGTTTAATCTCAAGTGTGGGGGTGTAAACCATACAATATCTCCAAGTTCTCTTGGCTCGCACCTCAGGAGTGGGGCAATGGTTGTTGGGATAGGTAAGAAGCCGCATGATGCAGTTGGGATAGGTGTGGCCTTGGGCTAACTCAATGACTTTCTAGATGTTACACATCCGTCACCTGGGAGTGTGAAGGGGGCTCCAAGTATCGCCGGCGTGGTGGCCAGTATCAATAATGTCTATTCCCAGTGGCCTGCAAGCATTGCCTTACAGGACGGAAAGAAAGAGATGGTTACCAGTCTGGAAGAGATGATGATCGAAAGGCTAGACCTTTGGGCCCGCAATAACAACGGGACTCTCCCAGTGAGGATAATCATCTATCGCGATGGTGTAGGTGAAAGCCAGTATCAGACAGTGCTGGTAGAAGAGCTTCCACCAATCCGGCGTGCCATAGAGAAGGTGTATACAAGGCTTAAGTGCAATAAAAGACCGAAGCTAGCAATCTTCGTCGTCGGAAAACGTCACCATACTAGATTCTACCCTGTCAAAGAAGATCAGGCTGACAAAAACGGGAATCCGAAGAACGGGACTGTTGTTGACCGTGGTATCACGGGAGCTCGCTACTGGGACTTTTATCTTCAAGCTCATACAGGCCTCAAAGGGACTGCAAGGCCTGCACATTATGTTGTGGTGCTGGATGAGATTGGGTTAGGAGCAGACGGGGCGGAGGCAATGGTAAGTTGAATATTCTTTCCTTCTTTGGCTGTAGTACTCGTCATCCTAATAAAAGAATACTAGACGCATAATCTATGCTACCTATTTGGGCGAGCTACAAAGGCGGTATCAGTTTGCCCCCCAGCATATTATGCAGACCTCGTATGTGAACGTGGAAGGTTCTATATCCACAGGTTGTTGAATGAGGGGAACGATGCATCATCAACGGCGTCTGGAGATGGAGAGGGGGCTCTCGAAAGGGCGCATGAGAGGTGGGGCAATGGAATTAATCCCAGATTGAAGGACAGTATGTTCTATATTTGAGAGGGATTGATACCTCTTGGGCTTGCATGTTTTTTCTTTATAGTTTGATAAACAACTTGAGAATTGAGGTTTTAGTGGAGGAGATTTGGTGCCGATATTTCCCTCTTGCATTAGCTTGGATTGATTAGATAGCTAAGCGTTACAGGTGGGGACGGCGTTTCTTTGGGTTCTTAACCTTTTGAGCTTTATTATCATGCGTTCTGTTTCTAGCTTTCTTGTTTCTAGGGCACTATTATTTTCCAGGTAGACAGGCTATAGATCATAACTTAGGGAATAAAAGGCAACGGGAATAAATGTACTGCGCATTGCACATCCACTCTGTTTGCATACAAGTTCTATAGAACAATACCAGATACCATTGACTGAGAAATCTAGAGTTTTATCGGATTTCACGGTCTTTCCATAAGTAAACTGAATCAATTAGTGTCTGCTTGTAACTCCTCACTACAGACTCGAACCTACTCCTCTCCACAAATCTTCAACCCATAAACCCTCACCGCATTCCCACCCCACACCCCCTCCGCGCGCTCCCCCACCACCCCCGCCCTTTCCATCAACACTCCCGCCAAGCTCCTCCACGTCTCCCACGCCCCCGCATCACCCCCGGCATCCACATCCCTATATATCTCCGCAAAGCCGAGCTTACACACGGGCCAGTCGCTGCCCCAGAGGACTCTGTGCGTGCCAAAGATCCTGAACGTCTCGGTGACCCATGGGGCGACAAGGTCGAGGATGGTGGACTCCTTGTCCGTGGGGTAGGAGGAGGGCAAGTGCGGCAGCTCGGAGAAGATTCCCGACAGCTTCATGGTGATGGAGGGGTGGGAGGAAGCGAGACGGGTCAGGAGGGCGGACCAGCGCGTGAATGTGGGGGAGGTGGCGATGGAGGCCGGAGGCGTGTCGAGGGGAGGTTTGCAGAGGTGGTCTGTGGGGGGGTGAGTGGTTAATAGAGGTCTTGGTATCGAGGGAGTGGGTTTCCTATTGGTGGGATCTACCAATTGCGTTGGTTTGTTTGATCGCCTGTACCAATTGGAAAAACCATGATATGATAGGTTGGGGGGATAACGGAGATCCAGGAAACCTGTTTATAGGTATGTAGAGTATATAAGGAAATTATGCGGGTTACATACTGATGACAAAAGACCCCACAGTCTCCGGAACATCCTTCTTGACAATCCTCTCAATCGCCATGACCGCCTCCTCAAGCTGCCAAATCCCCCCACTCCTCACATCCACACCAATCTCCACGACCAGCCCCCGCCTCCACACCCACTCCATCGCGGCCACAAACTCGTCCGCCAGGATGGTGCCCCGCGGCTTGTCCTGCACAAGGTATCGGAACCCCTTCAGCATCTCCTTGCGGCGCCTATTGCTCTCGCCCTCGAGCTGCAGGAGGCCCCAGAAGCGCTCGAGCGCCTGCACGCCCAGGTTCATGGGCGCCCAGGGGACGATGCCGAGTACGAGCTCGTGCTGCTGCGAGAGGTCGTAGACGAAGTTGAATTCTTCGAGCGTCCATTCCCAGGATTTTGAGAGGGCCGCGGTGTCGTTGCTGGAGATGGCTTGGGGCGACGGGGTGGTGTATGTGCGGTCTGTCTCGATGAAGACGAAGCCTTTGAAGGCTGAGCGCTGGGACGCGGGGATGGAGTGGAGGTATTCGGCGATGGAGTGGGAGGAGTGGAGGGGGTTGGTGGGGCTTTGCCAGGACAGGTGGGGGAGGTGGGAGTTGGTGAAGAGGTGGATGTGGGTGTCGATAATTGGGGGTTGGGGGAGGTTGGCCATTGATTGGGGGAGTCTGTAGGCTGGTGATTTCTATTGGTCAATTCCTGATTCTCGGTGGGGGATGAGCTCTGACGACCTGAGTGGAGGTTGTTGGTAGATATATGTGTAGATGTATATGTATGTGGAGTACTGGACACTTAGGTACCTAGATAAAAAACAAAACTGTGGGGTGATTGAGTTATCGTAGACAGATATGATGTATTTGTATTGGGGTAATGATTGGATCTACAGGGATCTGGAAGTTTGCGGGGTGGGACGCTCTCGGCTAATTGGACAATTCCGTTGGATGTCCCTATGCGATCCCTGACATTTTATGCTCTCGTCTCGTATTATGATGTCGACATATATGCATTGGTGACAGGTGCCCGCACCCCGCACTACGTGATTGAGGCAATTCGTAGATCGACGATACATAACATTGATGGGGTATCCTATCAACTAATGAGAACTCAATTCCACGCACAAGGAAATTGTGGACGCAGGGCATATCTGGGGTCCTACACACATACCCATCGACAGTCTGCCCCCATTGGAATATATGTTATATGTCATATATCTCTGTACATTACATGATGCAGAGGGTGATCGAGGAGATATGTACTCGAGAGCCGTGCCGCGCAGGGGACGCATTGACCATGTTTTTACTGCACTTTGAGGTCTGTAGGGCTGGTTAGTGGGGATGTGGGTGATGGATATGAGGGACGTCGACGTCGGCGGCTGTGGTGGCGGAGAGTTGGCTGGTCATGGGGGATCACTCGGTTGGTTATGGTCTTGGCGTGGGTGGTGAATCTTTTTATTGTTGTCAAGTGCGTACCGCATGTATCATCTATACAAGTGCAAGTATATATAGGGGTCCTTGAACCCCAAAGGGCTCAGATAGCAGTGGACAGGGGGCGTATGGTTTCGGAAATATTCAATGTGTCATTAATATCCATGCATATTTACGATCAGGGATTTGGTTTGTAATCACTTTATAGGAGAAGTTGAGTATATTAATTCCTACTGAACATTTGTTTTACTTTTAAAAAGTCACAGATATACTATCTTTTACAGGCACTGGCTGTAGTATGCGTTGACGACAGTACAGGTGCTACTGATGCAAGTTGTTGGCCCGGTGTATCCAAGACCACCACATTGTCCCCACTACTCATAATGTCAGCACTCTGTGAATGGATACAATGATGGAAGTCTCCTCTCTTACCTTTGCGACTCCAGTCGAAGAAGCTGTTGTTGATGCCGCTGGTGCGGCGCTGGTCGTAGTGGTTGTGGTAGGAGTTGTAGTCGTTGTACCACTAAGACCAAACCATGCAACAACTACAGTCAAGCCAGCCCCGTCAGTACAAGTTCCAAACTCCCAAAGTCGTCAAAATGGGGTATACAAACCTTGTTCTGCTTGGATGACCAGATTATGCGGCTGGCCTTGCTCCTTAATCGCCTCGACCTGAGTACCATACTTTGTCCTGACCCATCCAGCGTTGCCCATATAGTTGTCCTCGGTGCTCGTAGGAGTCTGGCTAACGCCCAGAACATTGGTCCACTGCTTGATCTCCTCCTCAAAGTTGTGGAAATACAACGTATCGTCCTCCGTGCCGTGCCACAGCTGCATTGTCGGCCTCGCCCCAGTGTATCCAGGATACGCATTCCTGACCAGCGTGCCCCACTCCTCCGGGGTCTTTGTGATCTGCCCCGTTGCGCACGCGCTGCTCCACGATGATGTGTCGCTGGCAAAGCACCCGAAGGGCACCCCGGCGAATGCAGCGCCGGATTTGAAGACGTCGGGGTAGGCGCCGAGCATGACGTTGGTCATCATCCCGCCGGAGCTGTGGCCAGTGACGTAGACGCGGGATGCGTCGGCGCTGTAGGTGCTGATGGTGTACGCGACCATGTTCCTGATGGCGAGGGAGTCTCCACCGCCGTTGTGGGTGAGGGTGGCTGTGGAGGCGACGTCCCAGCATTTGTCGGTGGTTATGGCGGAGGGGTAGCTACGAGTGATGTCAGTGTTTGAAACTCTCGAGCTGTAGATATGGGCTTAGGCATACATGACGATGAAGCCGTAAGTGTCTGCGAAGGTTTTATAGCCTGTTCCATCGTAGAAGGCCTGTGCAGTTCCAGTGCACCAATGGATACCAACTAGAATGGCGGGGTTTGGCTTAACGGTGTCTGGGACCTAATCCACCGTAAATTTAATGAGAATGCCATATCTACCTGATAAGGGGGGGGGGGGGGGGGGTGAATTCGACATACATAAATATACATCTGCGCACCGCTGGGGTTAGTTCCAAAGTTTGTAACCTGCTGCAGTGACGCTGCGGCAGCTGTGGAGACTATGCTGGCCGCTGCCAGGACGAAAGCGGGGACCGAGAAGAACATTTTTTTTTCGAGGAGAGATTGCCTGATTGTCTTGATGAATTGCAATTGAAGGCTCACTTGATCGAGGGGAGGGTTTATACTACTACATGTACTTATATAACAAAGCACGGATCAGTCGGCCCCACCCCCCCACCCCCCCCTAGTCTGCTTAATTGCTTCCCATTATAGACACGCTCAGGCAATTTAGAGACGTTCAACGCCAGCTCAGGGGACCAAATGGGGTTTCCGGTACGTTGATCCGCAAGCGTACGGGAGGATGGGCGCCGTTTCGGAGCTCCGAGTGTAATGTTCCGTTAGAAATCCAATTAAGGTTAAATTACCCCGGACTCCAGACCCTTCCCCCCCGGGAGGGTAGAGAGCCGTTTAAATTCTCCGTTCCGCCGAGAAGACGTTGTGAAAAAGGGGCCGGGGGGGATAGGTAATATCAACGTCTGTGATTCAGCCTGTGTGTGGTTTGACGGTAGTTATATACTGATCAATTACTGGCTAATATATAATAACCACATATTATATATGCTGCAAGGGTTTTGTGTGTGGGTACCTACCTACTTCAGGTGCTTTTGACTCGGACATATAGATCTCTCGCTAACTTCCTAATCGATTATATCCAGGTACCCGCTCTGGGCTTTGGCAGGTCTGGATTCTTGATTTCGCTACCCCTCATTTTTATTGCTGTCGCTATAACCACACTAGCGTTGACCAGGGGTGAGGTTACTATATAGCGAACCCTAACCCCCCCCCCCCCCCAACATATAATACTAACCACATCTAGACATCAAATAATACTACAAGTACATGTAATGGCACTACTACATGTAGTAACTACATGTAATAATACACTCACAGTCAGCCCATACCTTGGCGTGATTAGTATTGGTTGGTTGGTTCACACCAACCAAAAGAAATTACTACATGTACATACGTATAACTAATAGAGAGTATATATATACATGTACGTATTTGCCAACCGTCAGTTCCGATTATCGACATTATTTTAGACAGCTCGAGGCAAAATTGACAGTAGAGAGTATTTGCCAACCGTCAACAATATAGATTCACACGTCACACTTGACAGTAGCCGGAGGCAAAATTGACAGCTCCCCTCAGTGACCAACATCAACTTGGTTAACGGTATCACAGAGTTCACTATGGAAAAAAAACAGTTTATCATACGCTGTCTGTGGAATATACTGTTGGGACTGAAAATTACCTTCCCACGATGCTAGCTGAGGTGGTACCAAAACTGGGTATTTGTGACCCTCCTAGCTATAGTATATCTCACAGCACACGCTAGTGCTCCACTGAAACCCGGATTGATAGCTAGTCAAATACTTCTAATAAACTCCTGTGGTCTTACTGGTCTGGGAGTAGTATTATTACCAACAGGCTTGGTGGGAAATCAAGTCAATTTTTTTGTAAAGGCTCTATTATCTGAGAAAACTGAGTTTCCCTCGAGAATGAGATCATGGTTTAGATTTATTCCTAAACACGGAAATCCTAACCAGCGCTGATCTGCTCCTAAGCATGAAGTCAAGCCCAAGTAAATGCCTGGACCTGCTCCTAAACCTGAAATGCCTAGCTACGTGCTATCACTGTAATGGAACGGATGTTTACACAATATCCTGCTGCGCCTGATCATGATGTACGTGTCATCGCACTCCGTTTTCAAATCGAAAGGCCGTTCATTGACGCTAGCATCTTGAAACAGTGTCATACTCTGCAGACATCGTCGCCGAAAGCCCCATTTCACTGCCAACGTCTCCAACATCCTCTTACTCCTGATGTTATGCATGTTGTCTCATCCTGTTTTTTTTCTCAATGGAAAGGACGATCATTGACATGACGCTGGTGGCATTGTGGAAATGTAGTTATGTTGTGTCATACTCTAGTACATCCTCGCAGCCTCATTTTCATTTTGCTGCCAAGCTTTTCATATCACCCCCTAGCACCAGTCTTAAACACAATTTTGGCGGGCACATCAGAATTTCTTTCTCTTTTCTTTTTCCATGTTTCCATTTCCCGTTTTTTATTTTTCGGACGCATGCATGATCACTCGTATCATGAATGTTTGCTGGGTGGCTGTACTCTACTCTTCTTGAAGCACTATTTTCTAGCAGTATTATAACTGCTTGACTTTTAAGTAGCACATCTATCCATATGTATAAAAGGGGAAAAAAAAGAATTTGAAAAAAGGAGTCCGCGCAAGGTTGACCTGGAGGCACCGGCTACACCAAGGGGTAAAAAAAAAAGCAGCCGAAAGATCGCTGAACAGAATATAACTTCGCACCGGCGCAACTTCATCATGCATAATATATGATGTTAAGCCTGTCAAATTAGGGCATAACCGGTCTGGATGGAGGTGGGCTTCTGGTAATAGTTTGTGGGCACAAGCCTGATAACGCTCCGTTGAGTACGTCCACATATAAATTTAAAGCCATTGGCTGCCACGTGCGTAAATAAGTGGATTCAAGCCTTATTGGATCAAGACCACAACTACAACCACTGCGTGCGGCGGTGGCTTGGCTCATGAACGGGACCAGAGGCTGCACGAATGCAGATACATGTAAAAAGCGCCCTTGCGGCTCATCAGTTACCATGTCAACGGGGCGCGATCTAGGGAGCCAATTGCAGTTTCGGCACTTGTGACCTGACCTGTAAACCCCCAGAGGGAACTTTTGACTCTTTTGGGTGCTGGGTATATCACTGCAACTGGGACCTGAAGATGATCAATGCATGATTAGTTTCATAATTGAAGACCCTGGATGTACCACTCTCGGGTGGTATTAGGTATGGAGAATTAGGCATCAGCATCAAACCGGTACTTCCTGGACTGGTCTATGGACTTACATATTTCTGGGAAAGGACATTGTTTCCGTAACAACGAATACGTATCTCAAAGTATGATGGGGCTATCTCGTATCGGGCTTGACGTGTATATAGATGTATGCAAGTATGAGTTATGGGGTGTAGAGGCTGGCCTGGGAAACCATCAGCTTGACATAGTGCAATTCGGGTGCACAATTATTAATGGGTGTATAAGGGACAATTACCAACAGACAAGACGCATGCGGGGATCAAATGTGCATCGCAAGACCTGACATGCCTTGTAGCCTTGTTGATGAGCTGATACCACATAGTCATTGCAATTTCTGCTAATCCCAAGCCTGCTGGCCTAGGTACAACGTCCACGGTGACTTTGACCTGTTGTGGGATTGGGCAATATCTCTGGAGAAGCTGGCGGAGAAAGTGTTTCATGTCATTGGTTCGCCGGACCTTCACTGTTTGGCGGTGCACTGGTATGAACCCCATTGAATGTTTTCAGGTGGGCAGTAGAGGGGTAAAATGAGCCTTGTTGAGCAGATCGGTAGATCCCCCCCGCTATCCATATCGTGTTTTACAGCGAACCTTAAATATGTAATATCACATTGGAATTACAATGTAATTCGTCTCCTAAGTTATTTCGAAAATTGGCACAGGAGGTGAAATGAACATGAGAACTCATAGGAAACAAATGATCAGAGCCGGTTAATTCTGCGTTCATGCACGTAATCGCTGCGCGCAAAACGAGGCTGAGGCTCAAGTACATGTATGTATGTACCTAGATACACGGCCTGCTTATGTATATTTGATCTTTCCGCAATCACGGTTTCAGTAGAGTAAGTTCCTGCAGGATCCTCGACTGTGTTTCCACTTTCGTGCGCCGACTGTTAATTATGTACATCAATTTCGAAACATGCGAACATATGTGAACCTTCGATCCTGTGTGTTGTTCTCTTTGATGTTCGTGATGCGCACAGCACCCAAGGGAAAAGAAAGAACACGTTGTTGGCACCAAAAAATATTGTAGGTTGGTTGTTTATGGCCTTCTTCAGGTACGATAGTTTTTTTCCTTCAGCCATGCACCAGGAATATTAATTTTTTTTCTGAGGATTTTGCGGGAATCGGGCATAAAAGTGCATACTCGGGCGCTGGGCCAATGATCATTGATGTGGGTGATCCAGGGACTGGATTGGTAGAAGTGTGAGGACTCAAGTACTATACTGCATCTCATCAGTCCCAAAACGAATTTTGAGCACCGCCCTGTGCGCGCGCGCGCGATGATGGTGCATACCTTGGGGGAGCTCGAAGTAACACTGGGTATCTCTCCCTCTTTTGGAACTGTCAATATCGTTTGCCCACAAGATCGGACGCGGCAGGCTAGGATGACCGACCACCAACTCATAGCGATGTGGAGTCTCATTGCAAGAGTCCACACCGATACATGCCATCCATATGCTTAGTTACCTGTTTGATGAAATGATGGGCGTCTTCTAGAGCACGAATTACTCCTAGGATCCTAGCTAAGAAAGAAGACTGCAACTCTATGTGGTTATCTACTTGATCTAGCTAATTAAATTGAATGAATTCTATGCCTAGCTAGGCCACAAACCTGAGATTGTACGTACATACTGTAATGTAGCTATAGCCATAATTCCTCAAACAACGGCGTCGTACTATTATCAGCGACACCCAATATTGGAATACGTCGTCTGCGAAAGAGCTTCACTACACTACACTACATGGAATTCCACGAAGTTGTGCGCACCGAATTCGCACGTGCATACATCATAATGTGCGTCAGCTGGATCAGATTATGGATCTTAAATGTTAGTTTTTACTATATAGCTCTATATCTATATCTTGGGAGCCAGCTAGTACTACCCGACCTCAGAACGTCCGCAGACAAACCACTTAAGGCGAGCAAGATTCGCACATCTATTTCATAATCTCTCGATCTCCAGCTTTCCTCATTATTTTACTTAAAGGTTGCCGAGTAACGAGCCCCAAGCGTCCCTCATATCCAAAGCGGCCTCAAACGTTCCCGACGGACTGTTGACAGCCCGGAAAAGAAAAGGAAAAAGAAAAAAAAAAAAGAAAAAAAAAACGGAAAAAAGAAAATCCTATCAAAACACTCAAAAAGGCAGCTGGTACTGCTATCCTACAGTAGCTTGAATTAACGGCTGGTACCTTTAACTCAGCAGATCAGGTAAGTTCAAATTGGCAATCCTATTATAGCTATCTGGTACTATGGCCATGGGAAGATGGTATCAGGGTGTGGATGGCTTCATTACTAACTACATTTTGCGCCCTGTAGTTACCCAAGCTTATAAGTACAACAACAACCAACATGGAGGCCAACAACGGCGTCAATTGGACTAGCGCTCCAGTACTATTCAATAATTTCGAGAAGGACATAGAGTCAATATTGGTCCTACTGTTTCAGGTCTCCATGGGCTACTCGGACCGTATTTGCGAGGATTCCCAGAGAGATCTAACATTAGTGATTAATTGTCTCTGGGGAGTTAAAACTCGTTGCCATAGTACCGGCGAATACAACCCTTTGGTCGACGTTCAACCTGAGTCCCACGACCGGCATGACAACTATTTGAAGCAACAGGTCGAGGGAATTGACGAAATAATGGAAGGTGATTTCGAAGAGGCCGAGGGGCTTTCAATACTACCGGCTTCACCACTACCGGCTTCACCATCAGCTTATGACGTCGAACCCTCTCCGGAAAGTGATCATATGCCGCAAAGTAGTGACATCATGCTATCTAGTCCGGAAAGCAACCATACCCGAAGCAGTGTCCTTGGACACTCTCCGGAAAGTGATCATACGCAAAATAGCGACTTCGGATCCCCCGCTGGTGACCAGGGACCTATTACGCCCCAATTGCCAATTGCAAGTGACAACGCTGGCTATTGTTGTAAGTTTCCAGGGTGCAAGAGTCAGAAATCGTTCAAATATCTTTCTAAGTTCAAGTAAGTAAACCCGATAATCACTTTCATCAATATTCGGACTTAAAGCTTACATTTTACCCAGGGATCATATACGAAAACACCTGCCTGCGTCAATTCAGTGCCCAGAGTGTAAGCAGATGTTTAAGCAAGAACGCATATTGAAGAAACACCTTCTCAGAATTCACAAGAAGTCTATGCCTGTTAAGGACATTGCTAGTCCGCCAATGCAGGTTAATCAGCCCCAGGTCCCTCAGTCCCCTAGCCCTGACACTGGCGCTGTTACATTTATGGGGTGGGGTCAGGGCGATATGGAGATTATCTTTCTGGAAGGGATCGGGAGTCATCACTGGCCATGGGACGTACTCGACCCTACATATGACTCGTGCGATCCTCTTTTTGAGTAGGAGTAGAGCTGGGGAACTGCGTCGGGATGAAGACCACCGACATATGGGCAACTTCTATAATCATATATCACCAAAAGTATTAGTAACAAAATTCAGTTTCTATACCCCCTGCTGGCCAGGCTCGGGAATCTTACAAGGGAAAAATCCTGTACCTTTCAATTCACCATATATCGTCTTTGAGCATAATCTTTTGAATGTCAAGAACCATCCCCGATAACGACTTCTACGCACGTACGACATTAAGCTCTCCAGCACCACCAACAATCGTTGATCATTTTCACACTTTCCTTTATTGCGAATTATAGGATGCTATCTATGATCGCATAGTGCATCTCAAGCCTATACCCCTAGCCCTTCTCGCACCTTACCTTTCTTATCTATATTTTCCGTTTACAAAAGTTTTAAAAAATCACTTATATTCCTTTTTATTACTAATTCCTTCTTTCTTTTAACCCCATAGGCGGTGGCGTTGAAATAGTACATGACTCTGCTATAATTTCTTTTGTATGATATATTCCCCACGAAGGAACATACATTGGCTGATTTCTTTTATCCCTGCATCATATATCATCCACTGGAGTTTCATTTTTTCATTCATTATTTTTATTTATAGATTTCCTAGCTAAGCGATCGCATGCATATTAGCGATACCACAGATCTACGGAGTTTTTCTAGTACTGTTTTCTTTCTTGGGTTTGCATTGGGGGGAGGCACAAAAAAGTTTTTTTCTTTTCCTTCATAGTTGCACGGGTCATTGGTCCCCACAAAAGTTTTCACCTTTTTCTAGAAACAGAATAGAAGTTCGATATCTAAAGTAGAACGGGCTCAAACAACACTAAAAAATACCATGACGTTTAATGTGTTAAAGCTGTACATATTTCGGAAAATGCGCACCGGATGAGATCGAAATCTCAGAAAAACGCGAAGTCTAGTAGTGATTATCAGATTGTCACCAAATTAGAGATCTGTAAAACACGCTTATGTATATAATCCTGAGTTTTCCGAAACAGTGGACGCCTAGTAGCAACCTGTGCGTCATTAGAACACCAAACCCTAACCCACCCTCCACAAGTATCTACACCCGGGGTAACGGTGGACAGGGGTTTCGGGCCAATAGTAATTCAGAGCACACCAGTACCAAGGATCTCCCTTAGAACATTCCTTTATTAGTCCTTAGAAAATTGCGCGCTCAGGGGAGAAGCACCCCGTTAATCCAGCGGCCAAATCGCAATCACTTCGTCACTTTTCTTTTCCTGTTTCTACTCCAGATGACCAGGAAATCGTAGCGGAGCCGCACCGAAAGGCTGAAATCTTGGTTCCCTGCGATTGTGACGTCAGGGCTGTCAGTGCTGTCAACGAAGGCTGACTGTCAAAGGATACCTGCTATAAAAACATTCGCTATTCCCCCACGATTTAGCTTCCCCCCATCTCATCCCATCGATCCCATCCATACACACGCAGACACAACCAAAACTCTAAAACAGCACTTACTCTGCCTCCCCCCCTTCAAATCCTCATAATGGACGCACTCAAGAACATGGTCGGCGGCGGCGAGAAGAAGCAGCCGCAGCAGCAGCAACAGACCACAGACTCTTCCAGTGGCGGCGGATGGTCTGACAAGCTCAACGCTATGGCCGGAGGCGGGCGTGCTTCCGAGAAGAATGAAGACGCTCTTGACAAGGGTATAGCCTCAATTCTGCTTTAAGAGGCAATGCTTTCTTTCCGTTAGACCAGGTTACTGACTGGGTTCAAAATAATAGGCGTCGACTACGTCCAGGAGCACGTCTTTGGGCAGGGACCACAGGACAACGAAAGTGCCCTTGAGCAGGCCAAAGACGAGCAGATTAGCGACTGTATGATACATCCTCCTTTCTTCCTTACAGCTTCGCTGGTGCTAATACGTGGTGCCCTTATAGTTATTCGCGGGCAGTACAAGTCTAGAACCGGGAAGGATGTCCCGATTCAGGATAAATAGATAAATATATTTGGTTATTCTTTTATGGGAAAGGACTTCTAGTTCGGCGTTAGTTTGAATCAATGATATTGTTTAGGAATAGTTTCGACCATCTCTTGTGTGCCTGTACTAGTATATTGCGCGCCCGAAACCTGAGTGAGCCCTTACACTGTGAAGTATTCCGGTGTGAAGGGTAAGTGAGTAGAACACGGCGGTGCGGTTTGCGCTGCTACGTTCTACTCACTTACCCTTGACACCGTAGTACATCTGTCAATGATATCGATTATCAGTTACCAATCAATTAATCAGTCCAATATCGGTTGCACTTAACTATGGGCCTTACCTAACCCTCACAGTTGCAAGGTTTAGGTGGTCTCCTTAAGCGAAAGAGGTAGCGAACCATTTGAAGTTGACTGGTAACTTGTGATAGTGGCCATCAGGTGGCATGCATTTCTTTTTATTGTGCTACAGCGGCTGTAGTTGAGTTTGTAAGATAGAACTCATTCGTCTATTATGGTCGTATATGTAACACTAGATTTGAAAATTGGATAGGTACCCAGATATTCCATCCATCATGTGATATCACTCGGTACCTCGTCTCAACGTCAAAAGTCAACGAGTCTCGGTGCGATTGTTGTCTCGTAGGTTACAAGGGGGGATAAACAAATAGCGCAGTGAAAAAAAAAACCCTGACTAATCCTAGGTATGTAGTAATTCCCAGATTGAGCTTATCCCAGTGTGCAGCGGTTTAGTTCCCGGGTTGTGTCTCCATTCTTTCGATTCGAATCCCCCGGTCCTCACTTAAGCCCTCTTTCTTGGTCTTCGCTGTCTTGTACTTTTCTCCACAGGCGATGTTACCACTGGAACTTGCTGTAGATCAAAAGAGTTTTCGGGACTCCTTCTACCATCCATAGGAGGTCGGCAATGCTGGTAATATGGTCGGGGGTTGTTGTCCTGGTGAACAGGCCTTGGCGGAAAGAGCAAAGATGTTGAACTATTCTCCACAAAATTATGTTTCTTTCTTCAGACCTGTGTGTGGCTGGTGTATCTCTGGGGTGTGGTGTTATAAAAGGACCCAACGCTTTGCACCAGCCAGCCCCAGCTCGCAGGGGCATATCCCTTAGCTTGCGCTATTGAAAGTTTTGACTTCTTCAAGTGCCACATCCAGATCTATGGATTTTGTGGGGGGCTACTACATGTAGCTTGAGGTTTCCATGTCTCTCTTTTTTTTTTTTTTTTTTTTTTGGCGGTAATTAGCAGCTTAGAGCCGATGTAGCTAGAGGCAGGCAGGAATTGTTACCTGTACATTTATAGCAATTTGTTGGCTAAGATTTGGGGTAGTGTTACATAGAAAATGTAAACAAAAACGTTCAAAACTATGTATGTATATATGACCGTAATTTTTTCCTACACCCCACCTCCCCGCCCAATAATTCCTTCGTACCGTTTTTGCACCTCTTTACGATCTCCGTCTCCCCCCACCCAATAATTCCTTCATACCGTTTTTACACCTCTTTACAATCTCCGTCACCTGTCTCTCGTACCCAATTCTCCTTCAAGTAATCTCACCACCAAGATGCGCACCTACATCCCCCTCATTCTCACTATATTCTCGGCCCTCATTGGCTCGGCCATGGGTTCTGATTCCGATGACCTCGAGGCCGCAATTGTCAAACTTGAACTCGCTGGCGTCACTCGCATCTCCAAGCTCCCCCTCGACTCAGTCTACTCCTTCGACCAACAAGTCATGAACACCACCAGCGGTCAGATTGAAACCATCACCTACAGCCCCACCGTCCGCGAGCTCCTCAACGGCTTCGAAACCCCCATCACAGACCTGATCTTCAAGCGCGCCGACCCCCAATTCGGCATCGTCTGCGAGACTAGCTTGGCAAGCCCTCTGGCCATCGACGTCATAAAGATACTCGCCGATATAAACTTCAAGGAGAGGCAGTACTGCTGCCGCGAGGATTGGGATGAACCATCGAAATGCTTCACGATGGCAAACCATGGTACGGCTTCGTTGGGGATCTGTGGGCCTTATATGAGATGCGTTGGATGCGACCATGTCATTGATTTCGTCTTGCTCCTTGTCGACAGGTGTAAATACGACGATGCCCCTAGGCGCAGGATTATAGTTGGCGGGAGGTTCGTTCTAGGGAACTATGGGCCGCGTCCTCCGTATGGGGGACACTTGACGGTTTTTCACTCTTAGTGGTGAGAACCTGATGGAACTGTGATTGGGGTGGGGGAATCTTTGCAATTTGTGGGTTTGTGAGTTGATGAATAGAAAAAAAAACATCAATAAACTTCCTACTTGGCAAAGGCTTTTTCTGTGTTTTTTCTTCTAGCTTTTTTTTTTCGTGACACTTGAGTAAATCGAATTGTCCTAATAATAGTGACCGTGAAAACTAAAATATCTTTTCATTTCTGTATGTATTTGCGTAACCGTGACACCTCTGCACATTGAGTTTTTGAATCAAAGACATATGTAGTCCTTTAGGTTACTTTTGCTGAAACAGATATTAGCCTACTAGCAGAATACCACATCTCTGCCATGGCATTCTTAACACACTATGTGTAGCTTTGCTCTCTGACCTTTGTCACATACATGTACTCGTTCCTCGTATATTTGCTGAACACGATAGTCAGTGTGGTCTGGGTGTGGGACTGCTTCGGCAACTCTTGTACACATGTAGGTCTGAGTACATTTACCTGCCAGCAGCTCTCTACACCCAAGCGCCATTTGATTGATACATGCATGGTCTTTGACACCTCATATTATATTCGCCTTATAAACTGAATGAATGTATTCTGATATCGAGAGCCAATTGTAGGGCCTGAAGCTTGGCCGGTTTCGCAGGTACTTTGTTAGTCTGGATAATAACATTCCCAAGATAGTAGTGCATCTTCTTTCTAATTCTAACTTGTCCATCGTCATCAGGAAGCATTTCTATTGGTCAAGATGGTTTGCATATTAGTGATTACTAGAAGCATACATGCACTGACAAAAGATCGCTCCCGTGATTGGAAGGGAAACTACATTAAGAGGGATTATTGTGCACCATTGCTGTACCAAACGGCATGAGCAAACACTGATAAATATGTCTATAATTAATCCTTTATATATAATCTCTAGATTCCTGAATCCCTCAAGCTTTCACAAACAGACTCAACTGAATGGACAAAACAGTGCTATTAAAGGATTATATCGGCCGGTCATAGGCAAAGATCTAGACGAATCATTACGGCCTGGAGTACACACAGCTATATATATATGCGGCCTCCGGCCGCATTCCACTTGTAGATCTATAGAATGATAGGACACCCCCCCAAAATCCAAAAATCCCATAAATCTCCAAGATTTCTTTTTTTTCCTGTCTTTCATCCCATCCATCCTACCTACTCAAGAAACCTTGACTTCAACTCCGATACACCAATTCCTCAGCTAGTTCAAGAATTCCTTCACAAAAGAGTTGCCCTCCATATCCAAAATGTACAGCTACTACATCCTCTTCCTCTTCTCCCTCCTTCTCAGCTCAACAATCGGGAACCCCCTCGCCTCCCCGCAGGCAGGTGTCAGCAGTGACGCCCTCACTCCTTCAGAGACCGCCACCCTCGAAGCCGAAATTGCCAAACTCCAGGGCATCACACGCATCTCCCAGCTCCCCCCAGACACCATCTACCCCTTCACGCAACAGTTCTTCAACGAGACCAGCGGCCAAGTCGAGACCATCGAACTGCGGCCCACCGCGCGCGAGCTCCTCGCCGGCTTCGACAGCCCATCCAACACGAACAAGCGGGGCGAACCCGAGTTTGGCCCCATCTGCGAGACAAGCACCGGAAGTCCTACAGCCTACGATGTCATCAAGGCCATGGTCATGAACACGGCAGAGCGGGAGATCTGCTGCCAGTTGACGCTGGGTGGGTCCCGTTGTCACATGCTCGAGAAGAGCGGAACTGGTGCGGTGGGGATCTGTGGGCCGTGGTTGCGCTGCTGCCCGTGTCTGCACACTATTGATTTCTTGCTCATCATGGTGGACAGGTGCCAGTTCAAGTTCCCGGATGGTAGGATACTTGTGGGTGGGAAATTCAAGTTGGGGGAATTTGGGACGGCGCCGCCTTATGGGGGATACCTGCTCGCATTCCACACCTAGGGTGTGGATTTTAACAATCTTCTTCTTGTCGGTTTTTTTTTTTTTTTTTTTAGCTAAGTTCAACTGATGAGAAGTAGAAGTAAATAAAAGAGTTTGACGTTTCCTACTTGACAGAAGAATATCTTCTTTTGAAATTTAGTTAGTCTCGCTAATCCTCGTACATAGATTGTAGATTGTAGATTGTAGATGGATGTCTTGATGTTGCAATTGCCCAGATTGTTTTGTTACCAGTCGTATTGCTCGAGGTAAAGGTTACATGTATGTTATTCATGTCTCGTATTTCTAGTCGGTTAAACAAATAATATCCGGGTTCCATATAGCCAAACCGCTGCATCCTTTAATTAGATCATTAAAGATCACTCGGCATGTACAAGTACTACCATGTCTTGGCACCCTTCAAGAGTCTTCAAAGGCTCGGGCTTGGGCTCATGAAATGGGGCGATGAGAGTCTATACCTTGGGCGTGTTTTGAAAGTGCATGTTGAGGAGTATCAAGCTCATGCTTCTTTATGTTAACCATTATACCGAAAGTGAGTTAATGTACTACAATCCATGGCCCTCTCGATCGAGACGGGTCCCAGTTTCAATCGAAGGCTTTGCAAGCCCGCACCTAATTTCCCGGTATGCTTTAGATATCCCCCTAATCTTAGGATGTACAGGACTCCATAGAAAGTTCTGCTGGCCAGTAGAATTTCAAAAGTACATGTATTGCAGCAAACCTCCATGACCCATGTCGGTTCCTAAAAGCCTGAATATCGAATACTCAAACTATTTCAGAGCCAAAAACCAAAATATTAAAACTGAAATGTTGTCCTTCAACCTCAATCTCATCCTCCTCCCCATCCTCCTCGTCACAGCGCTCTCCAACTCCCTCGCTGCCCCCCAACCAGCCACCGACGCCGCCGCCGCCGCCGCCCTCGAGGCCGCAATCGCCGCCCTCCCGGGCGCCACCCGCCTCTCCAAGCTCCCCCCCGACACAATCTACCCCTTCTCACAACACTTCCTCAACGAGACCAGCGGCGAGATGGCCAATGTCACCACGCACACGACGGTGGGCGAACTCCTGGGCAATAACGTCAACATCCACAAGCGCGGCGAGCGCTTCGGCCTCGCCTGCGAGACCACCCCCGGAAGCCCCGACGCCATCGATATCATCAAGGCGCTGGCTGCGGTCGACTTCTCGCAGAGGAAGCTGTGCTGCCAGTACCAGCTGTTCGGGTCGAGGTGCCATGAGATGCAGAGAGTCGGTACGGCGGCCGTCGGCATCTGTGGGGACTTTATGCGCTGTGTGCCG
This sequence comes from Morchella sp. 2018-W16, assembly GCA_024713755.1. Classification (NCBI taxonomy): domain Eukaryota; kingdom Fungi; phylum Ascomycota; class Pezizomycetes; order Pezizales; family Morchellaceae; genus Morchella; species Morchella sp. 2018-W16. The sequence continues at coordinate 186,200 of JAMGYY010000018.1, forward strand.
TGCGAGGACTATGTCAACATGATGATTATACTCGTCGATAGGTGCCATTTCAGGTTTCCGGGTAAGGGGCTTCTGGCCGGGGGGAAGTTCGTTTTGGGGGAGACTTTTGCGGGGCCGCCGTGGGGTGGGTTCATACTGGCTTTCCATACTTAGTGATGGTTTAGGCTAGTGTGGCTTGTATGTCAGTGTCTAATAATAAAAATTAATTTAAAGCAAACGTTCAATGGTCTTCAGTAGATTCAGAGGTAATGGAGTCTTCTGTATAATTAGTTAATCCCATTCCTGAAATCTTTCTTATACTAGTTCTTGTATTCAGCAGGTACTCCCACCCGCGCGGCCATAGTAATGGTTTATCCAATTATATTCTCGTTAAGAATATTATAATAATGTTAAATGGAGGCCCCAAAACACCGCTACCTTAGTCCAACTATCCTTTTGAAGTTGTATTCGCCACAAGAATACGGGCTTCCAGTCCTACTATGGGCTGCATGTCGGATCTACGCGTTTATAAGATGAGGCCTTGCTGCATGTCGTCGAGCCAATATGAATGGTTGAAAAATGGGACTTGGGGGAAATACATGCAGGCAATTTGGCTAGGGTAACAATTCTGATAGTTGGCATAACATAGAATGGATACATGTATATATATATATATCTTCCAAAGGTCCCGCGGGTATATATATATATGACAGTGTTTCCCTATGGCCGGTCTCCCGATCCCGATTCCAAATCACAGCTATATCTATCACAGATCAGAATCTTCGAGTGTCTGAACTAGCTCATAACACCTACAGCCAACATTAACCTCTACTATCACACTTTTAAACCAACGTCAACGCCCAAAATGAACACTTACATCCTCCATATCCTTTTCCTTTCCGTCCTCTTCGGATCCGCTTTCTGCAACCCCACCGCCGTCCCACAAGCCGCCGCCGCCGATGCCGCAGAGATCGATGCCGAGATCGCCAAATTCCCCGACAATATCACCCGCCTCTCCACACTCCCCCTCGATACCGTGTACACGATCGACCAACAATTCCTCAACACCACAAGCGGAACCATGGAGACGGTAACTCTACACACCACCGTGCGCGAGCTCCTCGGCGCCACCCCCATCAACCCCATGGCCAGCGGGGGCACCCGCAGGCGTGACGACCCCTTCGGCATCATCTGCGAGACCACCAGCGGCAGCCCCAACGCCGTCCACATCTACAAGGCGCTCGCGGCGATTGCGTTCTCCGAGCGTGCGTTCTGCTGCCAGTTCCAGCCGTTCGGGTCAAAGTGCCACGAGATGCAGAGGTACGACACCGGCGCCGTCGGGATGTGCGGCCCGTTCATGAGATGTGTTCCGTGCGAGCAGTATATTGAGCTTATGCTCATCTTTGTGGATCGCTGCAAGGTCAGGTTCGTGGATGGCATGACGCTGGTCGGGGGGAAGTTCAACCTGGGGAATTTGGGCGAGAGTGGGCCGTTTGGGGGGTATTTGTTGGCTTATAAAGTCTAGTGTGGGGGTCTTGGTGGTGCTCTTTAGGGGCTAATCAATAAAATTCTGCTTCTTGTTTTCTCTTCTTCTAGCTTCTTCTTCTTCTTCTCTGCTTTGGGCTTCTCTTAATTCTTTTTCCTCTCTGTCTCCTGTTAATCTCTATACCGATGCCTAGTCCTTATTAATAGTATACAGTATGTAGTAGAATTAAAGTATCAAGAACTTAATACAAGAACCTCAAATTCAAACAGGATAGCTATGGAGTGACCAGATTGAGGCGTACTTTATGAATTAACTGTATACTTGTAAATGTGGCATAGAATACATGTATGATAGTGATATATACAAGTACAACTTTACCTGTATGCACGCACTTGTAATCGCCCTCTTGTGAATGTATGTTATGAACTCACGGAATATCACTCGTCCATCCTTGGCAAATGCTGTCACAGACTCTACTCTAGCGGCCCCACCACTCATCACCGCCCCAGCATGCACCCCCGCCATCAAACCCCGCCCGTTGGCAAAGAAATAGACCTGATTAGCGAGTGCACAATGCTGCGCGTATAATCCAACCTTGTACTTGCGTTACCTCGTACACCTCTCTTTCGAGCCCGACGGATTGCTTTCCAGGATGCAATGTCTCGGAAATTAGGAGGCAGGGGTAACAAGCACACGCGTACCCTCTGTTCGTGCGTCGATCATTTACATATAGGTAGCAGCTGTCAATGTCGGTCCGCACCTCATCACGGCTCCTGTCCGTCTTCGCGGTGGTCAAAGGGTCAGGTATCTGGATATTGGGTGAGTTACCATAGGGTAAATTTCTCTTTTTAAGATATTGCTAGTATACAATGCACACGTACTATACACTCCTCCCTCCATGCCCAAATAACTAAAGTACAGTATTCACAGTAAACCCCTGTATATATTTACAGGGTTTTAGATCCCCCAGCTTGGACCCTACCGAGCCCCCACCACCCACCACATATCCGAAACCATTAAGCCCGATACCACATACCATAAACCATTACATATTATCTCGTTCCACCATTGCCCCATATACATCTAATATATATATATATATATATATCTACGCATAGTCGTAGCACAGCTCTCCGCCCTTGATGTTCATCACCTGCCCCAGAGTGACATTCCCCCCGAGCTCGTTGAGGTGGATCTGAAAGTCGAGCGTGACGTTTCCACCGGAAGTGTCGTTGCTGAAGGGGTATCCAAACTTATTGATGGGCCCCGCGATGTCCTTCAACCTCGCAGTCAGGTTCTTACTCTGCCACATCCACCAGATGCGGTCCATGTTCGCGTGGTGGAGGTAGAACAGTGGGTCTAGAGCACATGTCAGTACATATATTATAAGGAATGGAGGCAATCAAACTCACCCCCAGGGCTAGCATAGAGATCTGCAATTGTTCCATAGGCACCCCCGACCCCAAGATGCCCACCAGCATGGTAGGTGAAGGTCTCAAAGGTAGTTCCGCCCTCCGCCTGGATGTCAAACGCCTGGTAGTTCTCTGCCTTGAGCGCCTTGTCCACCGACGCCGCCGTCAGGACACTTAGAACTACCGGGAAGGCGATATCACGGGTGAGGCACTGGTTGTTTCGCTCCATATTCGTGCCAGGACCAAGATGTAGCTCAAGATCTTTGAACGCCCCATTGGGTACACAGCCACCGCCGCTACGTCCTGGGATGCCTTCAAGCCCGACGATGGTGCCGTTCTCGATGTATGGTCCATTGCCACCAAAGGCGTCGGAAGCAAAGACGGGGGAGGCGAGGAATGTGGCGTTGCTGGCGGTGTCGAGTGTCCAGTCCCAATAACTATATCCTCCAGTAAGTACCATAGTCGGATTAGGGGAGGGGGCGGGTTACGGTTGCGCGCCGGTGTACCCGCATTCTTCACGGAGCGACTTTTCATATGTGGCGACATAGTATCGGTGCCAGGCTTGGAAGTGGCCCTGTGAAGAGAGAGTAGAGTGTTTAGTAAAGGAGGAGAAGCTGGTTGATCATACGGGGGTTGAGGGGTTCCTACGACATAGTGGATGTAGTCGGTCTGGCGAATGTGCACGCCCTGGAAATCATCGAATCGACTGATAGCTCCGGGGACTGCAGCGCAGGTCTTTGCAGGTATTTTTTGGAGACATTTTACGGCAGATATGTATTTCTGCTGCTGCTTAGATGTGAGTGCACGCCTATGTGCACATCATGTATTAGTGGGTTGTAAGTGGGAAAAGAGGGGCTGCAATACCATTCTTTGCGGACGATTGGAGAGGAGCATTTGCTTATTGCCGCTGCCTCTGAGAGCTGCAGAAGGGCAAAAACGAAAAGCGATCCCCAGACGAGGGCGGTGAATCTGAAATTTGCCATTTTACCGGTGATTTCTGGTATTAATTATATTGAGTCTTTATGGGGAGAAAGGAGAATCGACCGGCTTTTAGTGGTACAGAGGTAAAAAAAAAAAAAAAAAAGTACAGTGATGAAGAATGGTACCAGCGAAAGAATTGAAGGAATTCCACAAGACGTACGTACGTACACTGGCAGGCAGTCTTTATATCATACATTAACAGTATATACCAGGCCGACACCCGCGTACGTTCGTGTCCCTATAATTTACAGGTAAGATTAGCCAGAGGCTGCAAATTTTACACTCAAGTTCAACTTTTATCGATCGTATAGTACTCCATACCGATATTTGTTTATGCAGGCGTCGTGTGGTACCTGCCCTTTCATCTCAACCCATGAGGGTACAACCCTGTCGACCAGTAGTAATCCCTCCCACCGCGCCGGCAGATACAGCGATAAACAGCACCACCGCCGCTGGTGTGCAGAGGAAATGTTTTTTATCCGGACGCAAGGGGCCAAATCCACTACTAAATGGCTTCCTCTTTCCCCAGTTCTTACGATATAGATGGCTGGACTCGTGGACTTGGTACCAATCGTAATACATGTGTACCTACATACATAAGCTCTTGTCGGTACGCCCATGCCAGGTACCACAGAATCTAGTAGATAATGTAGCGGTCTATATACATGTATATATGCGACTACCCATTGACATATATGTATTAGTACCCTGAGGCCCGTTGCAGAAGGACATATAAGAGGCCTGGTTATGCACAAGTGCTACTGGTGTACTAGAGTCAGTCGAAACATATAAGGATATCTCGGGAGAACCCCATTCCGACCCGAATGTTTTCCATGTGAAAGCCGCAGTAGTAGATTACGATTCCTGATTCCTTCTGATGCGAAAAGCCTCGATCATCTATTGATGATAGCTATATAATTATTGCATATATTGCGATATTTCGGTCCCTTTCGGGCAGGGATATATATACTTTACTCCTTTCAGCCTATTGTTCCAAAAACGGTGCTTTTCTACTATCCTGGGATTAATTGCACATTACCCCTAATTGACGGAGGCGGTGCAGGTTATTATTACAGTACTGCATGGCGGGTAGAAGGAAGACCCTCTCATCCATGCCTAGGCTAGCTAGGCGAGGCTTGATTGCTATGAAGAAGTGTTGATAGTTGGATCCTGCTGTTTGTGGAATATATATTTACCGATCGGCCATCGTTGGCTGTGGTTCTAAATATTCTGGAATTTGTCCTGGGCCGGCGGCCTGGCCCCATGTAGCTACATGTAGTATAAGCAAGGTACATGTAATCCTAGATAAACTACCCACCACCCAATTGAGCTTCTACTAATTACTACATACTCAAACCATTGCATACAAGACCACCTTCCTTTCCGAGACACAAATAATAGCATATATGTATGGAGCTACTGGTACCCCGGATTTCTAGAGTGAAGGTACATGTATGGCTAAGCGACATGGGTAATCACTCGGACCGGCCGGGAGCTTCCACTAGCCGGGCCCGGAAGAGTTAAGCGAATTAACATCCTGAGGCAGGTTAATTGTCTGCATTGCTCCGTTCGCGGCTGCAGGCCATGTGCGTCTGCCGCGACTAAGTGGCACAAGAGTGCTGTATATCATACACGAATTGGAATACCACTTGCCTATTGGTCAAGACGACGCTTTGGCTCTGTCGGTTGAGGCTCAACCAATCCGAAGCCTGATATTCCAGTCCAGTTCGGTAATTCGTTGTTCCTAAGGTTCAGATCTATGAAGTGCCCGAGAATGTAACTGTATTAGAGCGTTTTGGCAACCAACTTCCGAGTCTAAATTTTTGGTTCTTGGCGACCAGTTTTTGATGTGGATAGCCCGCCAAGAGCTCAAAATTTGAGCTCAAAATTTGAAAATTTGGGTGTTGCTAAAACGCTCTATTGGGTGCAGCAATTACATCCCGGGGCTTTTGCCCCTCGGGCAGTTCATAGAACTATGTACTCGGGTCACGTCAGGTAAAAAGAACCTGAAAATGCAAGCTCCAAAGCAGGGGCCCAATTTGGTGTAGTTTTTACTAGTGGTAAATCAGAGGTTGTTACTGTTAAAAGTCATTTTCAGGTTCTTACCTGACTCGAGTACTTGGGGTGAAGTTAGGATTACTGTTGCTGCAGTGCTGGAAACCATATTTCAACCCCACCAGACTTGATCGAGACCCTACAAAACCACAATCACGTACTGCTAGCTCAGTCTGAGTGTACTAAAGCCAAACCACAATCAATTCCCCACCCAAAAATAATTATACCCCACTTGAACTACCGCAAAAGTCCGTTGGACAAGACTATTCTGTTCTTACGGGTTCACGGCCGGCATAAGCCACAGAGAAATGGTGTGGCTTACGCTGCGAACCTGCAAAGAGAGACTGGTCTTACTTTTGCGGTATTATGGTGAGGTCGGTTGCTACCGTGCGGGAGAGACAATACTTAATTTCACCGCAAGTACATGTATTGACCAGTATCATGATTAACATTTAAGAAATCTCGCCACATACATGTGTGAGAAAAACCTTAGACTCTGCGCCGAATCTTGCTATACGAGAAACTCACCTCCACATTTGTGTTTTTATAGCCAGGCACAACCGTACAGCAACAGGTAATAAGTGGTGGAGCGCCTTGAGAGTACAAACACCAAGTACGTACTCGTATTTCCTGACGTTTGTAAAAGGGGGCCACTATTATATATTACGAATATATACGATAAGTCTAAAATTTAGTATGGTATGTAATAGTGGTCCCAGCTTTATACAAACGTCAGGAAGATACGAGTACGTACGTACATCTAAGCAAAAGCCCGTACTCGTATTTCCTGACGTTTGTAAAAGGGGGCCACTATTATATATTACGAATATATACGATAAGTCTAAAATTTAGTATGGTATGTAATAGTGGTCCCAGCTTTATACAAACGTCAGGAAGATACGAGTACGTACGTACATCTAAGCAAAAGCTCGTACTTGCGGTCGTGTTTCAAGGATCATCCTTCTGCTTGAGGCTAGTTTGGATCACTAATAAACTATGTGTAACGCCGCCCTAGGGGGTTATAATTATTGTTGTGTGCTTTTGGCGATAAGATCGTTAATTAACAAAAGACTTATGCCCCCACCCGGGGCTGCTTTTCTAAATTTGGGTTAGGTGGGAGTTGAACGAGCGGTTCCGGCGGTCAGAGTGTATAAACGTTAGTTTAAAGGGACTCCATTCCGCTCGGCCAACTCCCAGTGAAAGTAACTGTTATTTTTACAGTTTTGGCTGCGGTGTTGGCGCTAGCTTGGCAGCGCTCGTTCCAGGCTCTCCGCTCCCGTGCCCCAGTGTTTCACTGGTATGTGGTACATACAGTTGAGTCTTTCCTCAAATGTTAGCGTATGGGGAAATCCTAAAAAAAAAAAAAAAAAAAAAAAAGCCCTGCGAGAAAACGCCTGGGCAGGAAACGGTCTTCTCCTCAACGTCATCCGTCAGCGATCCTGTCTCTCATCGCTGTCAATACCCGATGATCTTGTACGTCCCTCGTGTTTTCAGAAGTTTGAGATTGTCGATTAAATTATAAATATTAAAGGCAATATATATCCAACACACAACGTACTGTGCTCCAATATGCTATCTTTAGAGTTATGCTCTGGCTGTTATTACTAGTACATATATATACATGAAATGTCTAGTTATATGTTAGTACTGGTATGGTGTCCCTTCGTCTGGCAATGCTGCCCACAGGAATTGGATTTTATATGGGAGATCCATTATGATAATTATATAAGAGAGAGATAACAGGATCTGTCAGTGAAGCCACACAAAAATTTGCTTTTGTGGGGGGTACGTATTTTCCGGGCGAAGGGATAACAATTAAATTAAAGCTTAAACACATTTGTCGGCCTCGGTGACTTACGGTTACCGACTGAGACGCCGAGCTGGATGCTAGATGCGTGTGAACCTATGTACTAGTACTTTCCTGACGTTTAGAAAATAGACTAGTACTATTGCATGCATACGTATACATGTATCATACGCATATTTGTATGGCATGCAATAGCAGTCATTTTTCCAAACGTCAGGAAAGTACGAGTAGGTACACCCGCGTGAAAAAGGTGACCGTTCCCCAATAATAATAATAATAATAATAATAAACCGGCGAGCGTATGTACTTATATTTAACTACCGCAAAAGTCAGGTTCGCAGCATAAGCCACCATTTTTCTGTGGCTTATGCCGTGAACCCGTAGGATCAACAGACCGGTCTTATCTTTTGCGGTATACAATGAGAAGGAGTGTAGATACTGTGGGTAATTACATGTATGTACTTACTATTTTGAGTGGCCTCCCTCAATGGACTTGTCTTAAGGTATGGTTTTTGATGTCGAGTCATTATTTTATTGCGGGTGTACAAAAAAACTATCCAGGCAAAGTCGATCCCGAGTATTGGGTACAGTCTACGGCTCCTGCCTTGAGTTTTAATCGGTGGAATAAATTTTTTTTCAAATACCTAAACCTCAGGTGATTTGGATGAATGAAGCCTAGGTTATTCTCCTGCCAGGGGCAGCGAAACCTTTCGTAACAATTATTTGGACGTCTGCCGCGCTATTGATCTCGGCGGCTTACCATGAGGAATTTTCCTGCGCCACAGAATGCCAAGCAGCCACGCCAAGCAGCCACTCGCGGTCATTCTGTGCTGATGTATGTATGATACGATACATAGTACTTGTACCCTTCTGTAATCCTGTAATCAGCTGCAGCAACCGGGGAAGAGCGGGGAGAAAGGAATACACAAAAGATTTTCCGTGTGTCGCTCAGCGTGAACCGAGACGGACCTAGGACGTGGACTAGTATGGACAAATCTCTTCCGAGAGAAACAATTAACGTTTATAAAATAGAATATACAGAATTCAAGTCGGGGAGATTCGTCACTAATCCCGAGGGCATCAGCTTCGCTGTCGGCTGGTATAAGCATCTTTGCTCCCTATTCAAAGTTGACAAATCGCTAAACACACGCGCAGCTCACGAGTCTGGTCGCCCAGAGGCAGGGCAGGTCAGACACTGGGCAGAGCTCCCTGGCGTTGTGTTCGGTGGTAATTGCGGGGAGGGAGAACCGCGGTCTCCAGAAAAACGTGCCAATGCAGATCAACCAGACCTTTTATGGTTTGGACGCTGGGCCGCTGTTATACGAAAGGTGGGGAAATTAAGTTGAATGGTAAGATTTATGGACCCTTACTCCGTAAGTACAGAAGACGCATGGAAAGGACAAAAAAGAAAAACGACGTAAGGGTTTGGAGATGTCTCCTTCGAGACACGGATAAAAAACCCTCATCCAAATTTCCACGTCTAGAGTCTACTTATTGACTATTCCCTGCCGGCAATGTGATAGTAATCGGCCAACCTATCTGGCAAAACGAGTTCAGGTATGTTGGACCGCATAATACCCTAGATAGTCCATAGATAAAGCTTAAGATCATACCTCGGGCCAGAACTAGTGTACCTACTTAATTAATACATGTACTTTGGGAATCTTCGATCTCCATCTTCCCCTGTTCATTCAAGATACATGGTACCTGCTTTACAATGTACTACAGAAGGGATAGTGGTGACTCGGCCTTTAAAAGCTTAATCTACAGATATATAGCCAATGGAATTACAAAAATATATTCACGACTCCAATATTATTGGGGCGCGGGGAATGTGTGCGAGCCCTTGATGCACTTAAGTTACCGGCCGAAAACCTACGACCTGAAAGAATTACCGTATAGTCCCAGGCCCCATAGAAGATGGGAAACAAAGTTATATTTGATAAGAGCACCTAGTACCTACTTCCCATATGCAGTATCTTTCAGTGCCAAAGATAGATTGGTGTGTGTTCTTTGACCAATAGCTGCCGCGCACTTCGTGGTATCAGGGATGTTATTTGGCTTTACTTAACATTACGCTCTTATATCTAGAAAACCAAGGAACTAACGAGATGGTCTCGCCGTTATTTCCCCTATCACGCATTGGTCGCGCAGAGCTCCTTCTAAATCATACGGTTTGTCTCGTCTCTAGAACAGCTAAGCACTTGGCCATGCAGTAGCTAACTCAGCTTAATGCTTACTGATATTCAAGTGGGATTGATATCCATGTTTCGGGGGTGTTTTTACTCTTTTAGAGAAGAGGGAAATAGTTTTCAGACGAAGTTTCAGCTTGCTTATCTAACGTCAAGAAGGAAGGTATAGGTATGGTGCGGTGCATCTTAAAGGTGACATGTCGGTATTTCAGCTGGAACAATCTTGGCTTCTCAGAATGCTCTTAAACCAATTAGAGCATTGTAATCCAGCCACTTTATGGCTGGAAACCACATCTTAGCCGCAACTCTGTAATCAATCCTAATGAACCTTGCATGCATACTCGATTCCCTTGAGTGCAGGCCACGCGCGAATATTCATTGTCTACCACACACACCCGTACACACTCTGGGGGCGCCGGCGGGCAATAAGCAAAGGTGCTGGATGATGTTCCATCAATGTTTCTCGTTAGATCGCTGGTATTAATTTGCCATGAGGAGCGAACCTCTCTAGGTGGACGCTTAGATTTATGGTGTGCCAGCGCCCCCCCTCCACCAACTAGCGAAAGATTTATAGATAAGTCCAGCAACCCCCCGGAAGAAATGACCTAAACAACAAGCTTTGGGAACAAGCAGGAGAAAAAGTTCGGTTTCTCCGGAGACGTCAATTACTCCAACGATGGTGGCAATCTCTGCAATACCAGTAACACACCCTCAGCAATCTGCACTAGTCCCGCGCTATGAGGGCCCCGCCGACAGGAGCTACATAACTAGAAACTGCAACATCACATTAATAGCAGTATCATCAACAGTGGTGCTGGCAAGAATTTATACGAGGAAATATATCTCCAATAGTTTGGGCCTTGATGATTTGGCAGCTTTCATTGCGCTGGTAGGGTTGGCTCTCCCGCTGGAGCTAAGGTAGCTTATGGATTGGTTTATGGCAGATGTTTGCAGTGACAACGGCTAGTTTAGAGATCGATGGTATATTCTATAACCTCTCTTTTGTGTAAAGAAGCAGAGTAAAAGCTAAGATCAATCATGGAATAGCTGTAAACTTTGGAATGGGCCGGCAAATCGAAGAAGTGGAGCCGGCGGACTTGAAAAAATTCTTTATGGTACGCTTATAATGATGTGCAGAAATTACTTGCAATTCTCACTAATGAAACTCAAATAAAGACCCTTCCAATATTTCAATTGGTCGCTTTCAACGCTCTATATTTCGTCCGGTTATCAGGTGTTTTGTTCATTCGTCGCCTGATCTCTGGTGGTATGTTATCTATAAAGTCTCAGACAGAAACCAACCTATTAACACCGTCGAAAAACAGTAAAGGCCACCATCGGAGTCTGGATTGCAACAGGAGTATTAACAGCACAACACTTGATTTTTTTCTTCGTCCTTCTACTGCAGTGCCGGCCGGTTCGGTATGTACTATTCTTACCACTATTACACTGTGCTATATGCTTACATAAATTGATAGGGCCCTTTGGCTGCATGATATTCCAAAGAAGTGTATGAGTAGGGAAGGGGAAGCGCACTTGATGTATGCGCATAGTGGGATTGGAATTGGAATTGACGTTGCGCTATTTGCGGTGCCAATGGTATTTGTGTGGAGGCATATCTGGAACCATAACATGAGATTTCGAATCGCATTGCTTCTGAGTGTTGGTGAGCATTAGCCTTCCAGCGCAGCACTAAAAGAGAGTGACTGATTGGAGTACTATTAGGATCTTTTGTTGTTGTTGCGGGGATTATCAGGTTATCTATCATTACCACTTTGGATATGGGAACAAACACGTGAGTATATGTATGTATGGTATATCTCGAGTTGAACATATTTGCTAACCACCTATCTTTTATATCATATAGTACCTGTACGCATCTTTCATCTAGCCCAAGATCCACTGCATAATGAAGCTAACGAATGAATTTAGGGAACATTACCTTTGCTGCTATGTGGACACAACTAGAGATCCATACTGGGTTGATTATGCTCTGCTTCCCGTCGCTCAACCCAGTCTTCCGGCGCATCAAACAGCGCATCACTGGTGAGACTATGACCGCCAGCTTCAGTAATGGTGGGTGCGAAGGGACATGCCCAGTGCCACGCCAGAATGTAGAGCTTTTCCCAGTCGGCCATTCAAGCGATAGGAGGAACAAGCCCGTGAGGAATACCACATTGGATAATGAGAGCCAGGAGAGGATAGTGCAACCGAAATGCATACATAAATCTACTGGTATAGAGGTCTCAGTAGAGAATGTACCAGGAGGGCCTATGGAGGATGGTAGGGTGAGGGATCTGGAGGGGGTTTCAACAGTTTATTACGGGCGGGGTAAGATATGAGATCGCTTCGAAAAGGGTCTTCAGCGTAGGAAAACACATGTACATAATTACAACCTTTCCCTTTGTTTGCTTCGTTAATGAAAGAACGGCATCTTAAAGAGTTGAATAATAAAAACACTCACGTACTTTATATAAACTCTGTATCGGAGTGTGTACAGTGCGTAATCTCATTTTAAACATGCATGCTGGTCCTACTCTTCCCATACCACAAGAACACCCCCATAACTACATGCACCGTCATCAAAAAAGAAAGTAATCGCGCAGCGACTTGGTCTACCGCAAAATCTGAGAAAACTCGTTGCGCTGCAGCAGGGATATTCTAGAGTACACCAAAACCTGCATATTGGCGTTCAAAGACTGCCTCTGGTTGGCCTATACCCCTGCTCTCTCGCAACGAGTTTTCTCAGATTCTACGGTACCCCCCGCAACAAGTCGCGCCCCTAACGTTCCCCCAGGCCAGACTTGACAGGCTTGGGAACCTCATGTATGTAGGCATACTTTATTTATTTATATATATTACCACACCATCCTTGGTTTAGCCGAAGCTTGTTTCTGCATGCTGTTTCGTATATAAATTAAATGGGTGCCAGATGTTCAAGGTAGGCCGGCCGGCTGGTTGTTGTAGTTATAGACATGTGACATATATGGCGGGTTATTATGGGGTTAGGGTTGGATTTGTGAGTTCGGGGCAACGGAGGGTTGTTCGGAGGTGCTGTGATGGGTGGAGAGGAGAACCTTAGGCGGCCTCAAACTAGATCTGCAGAGGTGATGTTACTCTATCACTTGATGTCCAAGTAGCAGAGGTTTAGACCGCTATTGCATAACTAAGTACAGATGTAAAGTCACTTTGGGGACAACGACGAAACTGGTTGAACGACGAACAGGGATTTTTGGCGGACAAAGCACAGGCGCTCAGGCTAGTATCTAATCCTGAAACCTGTGTTTTCGTCGTTGCCCCAGGTTCGTCGTTGCCCCCAAATTGACTTTATGTCTTTGCAGCGAACTGCGCCCCATTGCCTAATCACCAAACCGGGGGAAAAAAAACCCATACATGTAGCTACCATGCTCGCCCTTTCGCAAAGTGTACCTACATGTAATTGCCCGGGATTTTCCCCACCGTGGCTGGGCTGTACAGCTGCTACCCCGGAGAGCTCCGGCGGAGGACAAGAGTCACAGGACGAGTGATGATATATGAAGCGGACATTGTATGGTGGATGCAGAAGGCTAGACTAACGGGAGGAGAATTATTGACTCATCTAACTTAAATGCACCGGAATATATGTCTTGAGTGCGGCGTGCTTAAGCGAAGTGCTAGAATTGGGGAAAGGGAGTAGGATTCCATGGATAGATGAGGGGTAGTAGGTTCTAGTTGAGTAATATATATCTTGACTGGAGTACTGAAAGTCAGCGGTGGGTTTTGTCAATAGGCAAAAGAATAATGGAATCAAGGTATATAACAATGGAGATAGGAGTTGTGAACGGGCTGTGGCCGGTGTTTGGGAACGGTGAAAGAGAGTATACATATCCCACGCATTAGAATGTGACAGGTTGCATGGGTGGAGGAAGCTGTGCAGATTTGTGATCTGTACAAAACTTCAGTAGTTTTGCGGTGTGGAAGGTTGAGATTCTAGGAAACGCACTTGAGCGTGGCCGGGAGAGAGATCATATGTGTAGAAAGTTTGGTGGAAACCTTTCGTGCTGCAAATCAATCGATTGAAACCTTACAAGGGTTAGGGTTCATATCTAGCACCCCCCTGCAGGGTACAAGGCTCTGGCATTAAGTGAGTGAACAAAATTGGGCGTTGACAGGTGAGAATCCGTTCACTCACTAAATCCCAGACCCTTGTACTACCTGTCCGCAACGACAGTACCCACATGTACTTTTCATCTCATAACCTACATCATCTCTCCACTTTTTCGTGCGGAAAAGCAACTCAGATGGTGAGAATGACACTTCCGATTGGGTAAAGCTCCCCATCAATTCTCTACATACAGTATAACTAATCTCCGCAATTACTCTATAGTCCAGGTTTGTGCAGCTACATACATAAATGGAGCTCATGAGTATTCTAGATACATGTATCTACAGATCCTAGATGCTTTAACCTCCATGTGGGGTACCGCTAGAGTGCCATGCCTACAGTACTACTCTACATGTAGGTACATGTACCTACCCCACATCCAGACACAAGTGTATATTTTAGCGCTGACCTAGGTAGCTATTGCGCTAGAGTGTCGCCTATCAGAGACGCACGATGCCAGATTCACGAATCCTATGTACAAATCATATCTTCATCATTGAGACTTCCAGCCTCAGCTGACCTTTGAAATGTTTTAGTTGAGATTACTAATGGGGCAAACCTAGGTTATGTGGCCACTATACCTACCTCGGCACACCCGCACCCGATAAGCAAGCATGGTGTTGGGGTTTATAGCACGCCTAACGCCTGAATTCTCTCGCCCGATCAAACAATCAACGATGTCTAGAGCAACAGCCCCTCCATTCTTCTCAGGGCCTAAGACGGGCCCATTGCCGACAACAGACCTGCTCTCTTGGATGTTTGATCATCAAAGTTACGACTGTGATAAAAAAGCGAGCAAACACCTCGCCTTCTACCTAGTTATTAAGCGCTGCAAAACTAATTGTGACAAATAGATATATATCGATGCCAGTGATACAACAAGGTTCATCACTTCTGCAATTGCGAAGAGCACTGTACGAAAGATCGGGAAAGGTTTACAAGATGCCGGGGTAAAGAAGGGAGACTGTGTTCTAGTGCATTCTTTTAATGATGTGGGTGCTCTAATCGTTGCATGTCTCGATATAAACCCAACGCGTCCTAATACTGATCCTTCAAGATCTACTACTCGATGCTAGTTCTGGGTATAGTAGCGGCCGGCGCTGTCTTCACTGCAACCAATCCCGCATATACGGCCCGAGAAATGGAGCACCATATCAAAGCCTCGGATGCCCAATTCGTTATCACCGAGCCGGAAATGCTCCCAACTATCCTTGAAGTTGCTAATGAAAGTGATGTAAACATTAAGGATATTTGGATATTCCATCCGTTGAAAGACCAGAAGGTTCCAGCAGGGCAAAAGTCGTGGGAGGAGCTGTTGACAAAAGGGGAGAGTGACTGGGTACGATTCGATGACGAGAGGTTAGCGAGGGAAACAACTGCATTCAGACTCTTTAGTAGCGGGACTACAGGGCTGCCCAAGGCGGTAGATATATCGCATCTAAATCTTATGGCACAGCATGTTGCAGTGAGTGAATATAAGCCGAAGCCATACCAGGTTCGTAATAACGATAGAGATTGTTTGGCGGCCCTCCCCTGCTAACATTAGTAGCCCATCTCCATCATACCCCTGCCAATGTTCCATGTGGCCTGCGTCCCACACGCCCATGTTGTTCTCCTACGAGCTGGTCGAACAGCCTACATTCTCCGTCGTTTTGACTTGGAGCTTTACCTCTCAACTGTCGAGAAATATGGCATCAACGAGCTTGGGATTGTACCACCTCTGGCTGTACTATTAGTCATGTCGCCACTCACGAAAAAATATTCTTTACGCAACATTAAAACTGTGCTTATTGGTGCGGCGCCGTTAAGTAAGGATATCCAAGCAAGACTGAAAAACGCAGTCAACCCAGACAGAAACCCAATAGTTAATCAGGTATGGGGAATGACTGAGAGCACCTGTATTGCCACGATGTTTCATCAAATGGAAGACGATGATACGGGGAGTGTGGGGAGACTGTTGCCAAACCTTGAGGCCAAGTAATATTCATCCTATTTTGGAAGTTAATCATTAAAATCATTGTGGCTAAAATACTTTCAGATTGGTTGATGATGCAGGAAATGATATCAGTGCCTACGATACTCCAGGTGAAATTTGTTTGAGGTATTTTTTCTGATGGATACTCTTGGTGGATCTGTGGCTTATCTTCTTTAAAAAAAAATCAGGGGCCCCACAATGATCAAAGGTTACTATAATAACGACAGGGCGAACCGAGAATCTCATGATTCGGATGGCTTCTATCATACGGGTGACATTGGGTTTTGCGACGGTAAGACCAAGAAATGGTACATTGTCGATAGGAAAAAGGTAAATCCTTGTTGGACCTTGCATTGAATTAACATTATGATTAACAATATCACTTGTGGCTGTTGTAGGAGATCATTAAGGTTCGAGGCTTCCAGGTCGCCCCACCTGAGCTTGAGGGAATACTACTGGAACACCCTCAAATTGTCGATGCTGCAGTGATCGGGGTTGTTGCCGAGACACATGGGTCCGAGCTTCCTAGGGCGTATGTTGTCAGGAAACCTGGAACAAAGCTCGAGGAGGCGGAGGTCAAGGATTACGTTAAGGCAAGAGTGGCGTCTTTTAAACAACTTGAAGGGGGGGTTGTGTTCTTGGATGCAATCCCGAAAAACGCAAGTGGCAAGATATTGAAAAACGCGTTAAGAGAGCAGGCGAGGAAGGAGATTGGGGGCGTAGTAAAGGCAAAATTGTAACTGCTTACCGGCACTGATCCGAACGGGCTGTTCAATACATGTCCACAAAATCCTCGCATGCCACGGCTCTCAGGCCCTGGATAATCTAAGCGGACATGTATGCAGAGTCCGCAAGATGCCTGTTTATACCAATACTCTTATTTTCACGATTGTAGATCATACAAGTTAGATAGCCTAAAGTAAACCTCATGCTAGTAAAATCTTTACCTATATATATACACGTTCCTTCGTATATAAAACTATATATGCTTAAAGAGGATCTCCACCAAATACTTAAGTAGTCACCAGAAGTGGCTTACTCTAAGCTGTCAAACCTTGCCGTCCCCCCAAATTTCTGCTAAACCTTAAGTATGTGTTCACATATCTAGACGATCCTTGAGTACCTGCAGATGCGTAGTGACTAGGGAGCTGTCTAGTTCCCTATCTCCTGTATAGCAGGCAAAATTCTTTAGAACACTGTTAAGGTATCATTTCGACTTCGCCTGCCTAGGGTACCTGCATCAGAACCTTAGGTTCTAGTGTCCATTGCTATCCTATTGGTGCATCTCATGCCAAACGTAAGCACCAATTTTAGGGGGTAGTGAAATCAATTTTCGCACAATTCTTAAGATCTGTTTGATCTTCTGTCCGCTAGATAAAACTCGCTCTTGCTCTCATTTCCTAAAGCTCAGAGTGATAGTACTAGTTTTTCGGGGCCAGGTCTTCCGTCCGTTGCTCGCCCCTGGCCTTCGTTGCTCGGTATAGCTACCTACATGTATGTAGAACTGACGCCGCAGACCAGGTGAAGAATGGGGAGCCTCTGATTTGCATGCGTTAAATCTTACGCTTCTGCCCAATCCAAAACCTAGAATTAAGGGGGTAGCGTACGTAGCCACTATTTGCATACCGCATTAATTCGTCTCAGCGGACACTCGTATTGACGTTGAAGTTACTTGTTCTGGTCATTTGTCTTACAAACGCCCCTCTAATCTTGCCGTAAAAGGCAACTTCGACGACTGTGTAACCGTCCGCTGAGACGAATTACTGCGGGACTTAGAAGCTAAGCTCGCTGTGTACCTGACTTTACGGAAATGCGAGGTTGGTCCCGTTTTATGTTCTTTTCTTTTTTCTCCCCCTCCCACTAGTTCAACTGATATGGTGCTAACTAACACTTAGGGTTTCACGGGAACTACCGAGACTTGGCTACTCTACTTGTTGGGATGAAACAACATGTTTGCAGCTATGTTAGTTATAATAGTGCACATTTTAGTATCACTTATGGGCCCCGGGATCAAAGTGCTGAGGTCCGTACCTACACATGTGGGCTTTGTGACGGTTTTGAAGTATAGGTACGTATCTACAGACCTTTAATGGTAATATATGCTCTACCTACCTAATGAGGAGTGCGTCCCAGCCTGACAAGACCCGCAAAGGCGTTAGATATGGTACTCCATCTTCTAGATCCAGGAGGGCCTTTGAACTTAGTTTCAGTATAGCGACACGTAATAAGTGATGGAACACCCTGAGAGTACAAACACCAAATGTTGGTGGCGTCTTACTAGAACAGGCACCATCGAGTTTCATCATTTATTATCTACCGTTATACTATTAATTATATTAGTAGTTTATCCCTTGGACGGATGAAATCGTCAAATATAGTTCGCAGCCTAGACCGTGCACGCACTGAGTTAGGTATATTCGTTGCCCTTAATGGTTGATAACAACCATAGAACCAATCAAAAATAGATGTTAGCTGCTTGCTTAAGCTAGTATTATCTCAAAAAGGCAAGTTATGAATTTGAGAGTTTCATCCGTCCAAGGGATAGTTATGCCACGCTGCTCTAGGGAAGCACAAGAATGAACAGTTAAACCCCGCCCCGCCAATACGACGTTCTGGAACGCTGGGATTCAATGCAAAGTCCCGAACTCCCGGTACCCGGGACTCCCCTGAGGTGGGGAGTCAGGTCGTATTATCATCTCGCTACTTATTGACTGGGCATACGTTTCTCAAAGGCGTTTTGGTGTAACAAACTACGACTCGAACCAGCCTTATCTTGGAAAGAGGAGACCCATTGCCTCCAAGTTGTGATGGATAGAAGTATTTTTACGGCCCTGAGGGTGCATAGAGTAAAGCCTTGAATTCCTGCACGCGGTAATTACTGATTTAAGGTAGTCATGCCATTTAAAATATAGAAAAGGGTGTAGGTAAGTGGATAGATATGTGACTAGATGTGCTAATCCTATAAATATAATACTTATGAATTCCCTTGCCCTCCCTTTCTCTCCCAAGAATTCATTACACACCTGCTCACCCACTTCAAACTACTGGTAGTTTTACCAAATATACTAACCATATACCGGCTCTAATAGCTACCGGTACTTGGTAACAAGAAAAGCACCCGCTTCGAAAACCTTGGCTTGTGTTATAACCCATATCATGAAGATCCACACGCTACCGGAAAGGGACAGTGTGAGAGACAATGAAGATCGTGGGCCTGCACTACTAATCACAGGAATAACGTTGATGACAATAGCAGTTCTGGTCTTAAGTGGGAGGATATACTGCAGGGCTGTGCTGCTTAAGAGGATGGGTAGCGACGATTGGCTCATGATCTTAGCAACAGTATGCGCCGGTGTTGGATGTAATCTTTGAGGGATTGGTGCTAATTTTGCGGAAGATCACTGCGTTTCCTATCCTGATCACGAATTGTATAGGTGGGAAATGATATCGACCCCATATTTACACGAGGATAATCAACTAACCATTAATACAGGCGTCATGGCAGGAGTTGGACACCATACATGGGCAACGTCTATAGAGACGCAAAAGATAGGAGCGAAGGTAAAAAAAAAACCTGGCCCCTAGGTCTTATAATTACGTTGTCCAAAGTGCTAATATCCCGAAGATGGGCTACATTGCAATAATGCACTATTTCCTTGCCCTCGGCCTAACCAAGTGTTCTCTCCTCATCTTTCTCATTCGTCTCGGCCCCGGAACTAGCATGGCCAAAATATCGTGGGTAGTTTTTTACTTTGTGGTGGTATACACAATCGTCGCCTTCATTCTCTCCGCTGTACAGTGCGTCCCCGCATCGTTTTTGTGGGAGGTGATCTCGGAGGGAAATAAAATCCACGGATTCTGCCTGCCGCAACGGCCATTAAACTTTTCGCTGTTTCAAATTAATATTTTCACCGATCTGGTGATCTGGTTGCTGCCGTTGAGGACGATTTGGAGTATTCAGTTGCCCTTGAGACAGAAGGTTATGTTGTTGATCACCTTTTCAATGGGGAGCATGTGAGTATATTTTGATATTAAGCGAATCTAGTCGGCGAAGGGAGAACCTCTAACAAAGCGGTCTGATAGGAGTGTTCTCGCCGGTGCTCTACGTCTTTCCAGTGTTGCAGGATCACTGGATATAAAAGACCCGATGTGGGAGAAACTCAATCTCGGAAAATGGTCCTTGTAAATACCCCCACTCCAGAGACTCCGTTACAGACCACTAACCTTTCCCATAGAGTTGAAGTGTTGATTGGAATCATCTGCGGTTCCGCTCCTGCTACCAAACCCCTCTTCTCTAAATTCCTACCTGGGCTGCTTGGTTGCTCAAACGCCATATCCGACAATTAACAGCAACAACCACAACTACAGTAGCGGCCGCAAGAACAAGATTAATCGAATATCTCGCCCTTTCCCTAGCTCACTATCAAGCCAGCAGACAGCGATTGCGCTTGGGTCCATGGATTCGGAGGTAATCATGAAGAGCACAGAGTTGCAGGTCAATTTTGAGGACAGAGTGTGACAAGGCAAGGAAAATATGAACCGATTCCAATTTTATGTGTAAATATTTTAATTTAACGCAGTCGCCCCTGTATGGGTTGATCCGCGTATTTCTTCTGTTGTCATTTTGCTGGATGTGTTTTTAATGATTATTTCACCGACAATTTACTAGCTATCCAGAAGTGCTAGCTATAGCTCCTCGATTTCGACAGAACGGCAGCAGGAAATCTTTTCGTTGGAAGTTTCTGGTCCATGTTCTGTAAGTCTGTTATTGACTTACAGTCAGTGCT
The DNA here is from genome assembly GCA_024713755.1 of Morchella sp. 2018-W16. NCBI lineage: Eukaryota > Fungi > Ascomycota > Pezizomycetes > Pezizales > Morchellaceae > Morchella > Morchella sp. 2018-W16. The sequence goes on from JAMGYY010000018.1 coordinate 207,018, forward strand.
AGGTAAATTCGAGAATCACACCAGCAGTATCTGGCAGAGGTACCGCTTCTAGTAACTAAAGCCGTTTTTCTGTGGGTTACGTTGTAATTTCCCCCTCACTCGCCACGTAATATCATATACGGGGCGGCCAAAAATAACCCAAGTGGGTGTATTTGACCTACTTCCAATGGGAAAACCACAAAATACTTGTCTCGACCTGAAGTTGTTAATGAAAATAGATATCTAGAGAACACGACTAACATATGCACCACCAATCACTCGAGACCTTTAGAGGGTGACACATGGAAATGATCAATATGTTGGTTTTCGGGTGGAGGCGGGCGCGGGTACTCGCCCGAAAAGATGATTTGCGTGGCAACCGTACTAAAAATATCAATAGACTTTATTTTTTTTGGTGAGTAGCAACGCCGGCTCAGCATACTCGAAACCCTAGTCTACCGAGATACTAGCTTAGATAATAGCGATTTATCCGATTCAGTGCCCTCCATGATGATATGGAATTACTGGGCTACTTCTCTCTAGATTTCTATGGTGGAGAAAGGAATTGTCATGTAGTCTATAGTTTCGCCCTCCCAGAGGTTCAATACATATATAGCTATAAAGAGCGAGGTGATTCTCTATAAATCGAAAGTCGGAGACTTCTAGCGGGGAGTGGCAGAAGGAATCTGACAGATTCTCGAGATTAGTAAATACTAGTCATGGAGTTCATTTATCACACTAGCTCGCATTTAGTAAACCAGATCGCGCGAGAGGTGGTGAGAGTAACCATAAAAACAAGAGATAGTAAGGGGGTGTGGCCTACAACGTGTCATAGTTCATGGCGAATAACCTCTCCACTTTTAACAGGGAACAGCATCAAGACGAACGGCCTTGACTTGAAGTAAATCGAACCCTAAGGAAAGAATACGCGTGTAGCAGTGCCACTTGTAAGAATTTACCTGGCCCCAATGTTTCAATGGTCCGCTTATGGGCCTGGATTAAATTATTGATCAAAGTTCATTCGCCCCCAGATTGATAAGCCCATTTTCTACCCTAAGGTTCCTTATTACACTACTATTTGTAACTTATCTCTATATGAACAAACCGCAGCTACTTCTTGGAGTATGTGTTTCTTGCCAGATATTATGGCTCTCGACCGCTCCTAGAAGTATAGCCCTTTCGGTATGTATGAAGTATAAATAAATAGATAAATAGCCTTTTCGTGATTTATTTAAATCATGAACAATCACTCGGACTTCTACACCACACATCTCAGCACAATAAATGTGGAATATCTAGCGTAACCCCCTGTAGATATATGGATTCTTCTGGCTTCTTTGAGATAATAAGGTCTTTCGTAGTTTTCACAAATTCACTATTTAATTGTACATATAGCTGCACTAAACACAGATTCTCACTCGGCTTTCTAGTTCTTTCATGTCTGAATGTAAAACCTATCTTCCCGCTTTTATAAAAGCTAAGGCTGTCACCTCGGTTTCAGAAGGCCTTCAAACGACCCCTTATTGTGCCTTAAAACTCCCAAATCTTAGCCCTGTCTAGTACCTAGTTCTATAAGTATATGACGCTCGACTGCATCGTCGAACGGTAAGCGGTAGCTATAGGTTAATACCTTAAAGATTCTGGGGGACTGCTGTCCCCAATGAGTGAACCTTTGACATACTGTCTAGCTATATTAGGCCTCCTATTCTACCAATCTAGATCTGTAGGCGTAGAAGGGGGAACATTGAGAGCGAAAATTATTTCAGGTAAATCCTCCTCCTTGGATACCATGATCTTGACGGGCTGACAAGAGGGTTATATCTGTCTCAAACGATGCCCCGTGGGCTGAGCTGAGAACTTTGCGGTGTTTCCCGTCATCTCCCCAAAAAAAAAAAAAAAAAACGGCCGTCAGCAGCAAGTAATTTCAAGAGAAAACAGTGGCGCCCTAGGCTGGAATTATCGCTCAAATAGCCACATATATGCACATTGGAAGTGACAACTTGCGTGCATTCTTCCGAGATATTAAGGAAGGTAACTCAAGATTCTTAAACATGAGCCTGAGGGCTGGATTGAGTTGTCCATCAGCACTACTGGCAACTATATCGAGGCGCTAGATATCCCACACGGAATATGTCGACAACTGAATGGTGGTTGTGGCGGATCTTTTATCTCTTTCGTGTGTTATGCCAAGTAAGTTGAGGTAAAGATCAAATCATTTAATCGCCACAGGAATGTTCAGTCCAAGGATGGGTGGTAGTTAGTATGGTGGGTGCCTAGGTGGATGGTAATGTTCAGTGGCCTCAATCGCGAGGGGCACTCTTATGCTGTCAAGTAGAAACCAGATCAGAGATATCTTTGGCCAATACCTGCGGGGAAAGAACTATCCCAGAGGAGGATAATATGGCCAGGTCCGCGATCTGGTCCGTGCTTTTGTTGACGCTGGCAACTTCCATATTATCGAGATCTAGAGTGGGGAAGCTGATCATATGTGATTAATTATTTCCCAGAACGGATATAACATAGGATACTATCAGATATCCCACTGAGCCCTGCATTGCAGGATCCGCTGCAACACGTAACACCCCCCCACCCTGAAAGTTCTCAAACGGGACACCCCCGCACCGAGGCGCCGTTTTGAAGGATGGGAAATTCCGAATCTCATATGTCTATTACGCGTATGCCTTTCCCATCCACATATTCCCCAAGCCAAGGTCAGTTGCCCTTGCCCAGGGCGACGTTCTCACGCACAGCTACATTTTGTGACAGGTTAGCCACAAGAAAAAACATCTAGATGCACATAGATACTTTTTATTCCAGCCCTGAACCTAACAATCGTACGAGATCTCACATACAGCCTCTGGTAGAAGTGTGGGCGCAAGTGTTCTATTGGCTGGGCCACCCACGGCCACCTAAACGCTGTTCTAGGCCCCTGTTTCTACAGTAATTCTACCAGAGGCTGTATACCAAGGGTTTGGTATTTTCATAAGGCCACCATATATCTCCACCAGCCCTATTTCCCTCTAGGCCGGAGTCTGGGGCGAAGGTATCGAAAGCAGCTAGGTTGATATCAATCAAATACAAATCTGGGCCCAACCAATGAATTAAACAAACACAAATCACACATATTTCGGACTTGATCCTGCATCTCAAATTGTTTCCGACCATTTATTATTTCACTCGTCTTAAAACAAATTAGATCTCAAGAAATCGTCTCGCCTGTCTGAATTCACTATCTTCACATCTCGCGACGTACATGTTGAGATATCCGGGTCCATCTAAATCATATCAGCTGTCGCACGCCCAGAGTCTGTACCGCTCCTCCAGGCCCAACACGTTCAGGACACCACTCAAGAAAAGCTCAACGCCCCGTGTGACCACTCAGAATTGATAGTGTTACGTAGTCCAGCCACAATGGCTTTTGTGCTCCCTCAGTCACATAGATAATTTGGGTTTGTGCTACACTTTCTCGGTGGTTTTGTGTAGTGGTCTGCAGGTCTGCAGGTCTGGTGCCCAGCCTTTCAAGTCTTGGTTCCAGTGAACGGTTGGTTATAATCGGTCAATGACTGCTTATCATTAGCACTCCACAGTTGCCTCGTCGCGCCCCTTACATGGGTGTTACTTATGTGTATGAGCATTAAATGCCAGGTTCGCGAAATCCTAAGAATCAAACTGAGGCTGGACGCCTATTTTGTTGTTAAACGATTCGCAACGCTAAGCGCCTTTCCTTTTTCTTGACATCTCTTCAGGCCGCACCATTCCCGAGCAATTAACGGGAGATCGATATCTGCGAAGAGTGCTCGGGATATCCCACCTCCTCTTCTTAAGGTAAGATGGGATCCTCTGTTAATGCGTCCCAATTCGTATGTGTTCGACGCTATTTAGACGCCACGGTTACCAAGAGGGTATCTCGTGGAGAAGTGCAAGGCCGCCTTTCGAAGCGCACATATGTGTTATACCTATGGCTGAGAGTTGAGACAATGGCGTGCTGTAGAAGACTCAAGTTACTCTTTGTGTTCGTGCTATGGGTCCCTTTCGCGGTGTCTTGGTTGGTGGGTGTAGTTTTGAGCTCCCCGCATGCATTAGACACACTGGGCAACTGTCTGGCGGGGTGGGCCGCAATAATTAAAGGCTCGCTTTATGGAAGTGTACTGGCGATTGCAGTTGCGGTTGCTTGCGGCCAGCTAGAGCTCAAGTTAAGATAGGGCATATAATACCTAGGTCGCGTTCTTGTTGGGCAGGCTTGTTGAGTAAAAAAATCGAGTGTTTGGTTAGGGGCCCGAGCAAGTTGAATAGTAGGGGGCGGATGTGTTGCTAGAGTTGGAGATTGAGCAAGAGCATACGTATACCAGCTCGCGGCTTCTGGATCCGGGACACGAAAGATCACTCGGCTAATCACCTTGCCTCAAGTCAACCCAAAACGGCGACCACTGGTCTCCACTATTGAAAGCTTTAACATTGAATTTCTCTTTCATTTCAGCCTATCCTATTCTCTCTTTGTGCACATGTACAGCGCATCCTAGAGGCGGTTGGTCAATGACTCTATGTTAGCGGCTGCGTAACCGAGGTATCCAGACTTCAATGATCTGCCTAAAGTATTCTATAGTCGCAACTCGATATGCTGGATCTCAATAGGGGCTTGAATTTTCATTTTCAAAGTGAAAGGGGAACTCATGCAGCTTAAGTTGCGTCGGCCTCTGCAGCTGACATGTCACTTTCTGAGAAATACTTAATGCTTAATATTCTGTCCTCGAGTATTTCTCAGTCTGCACCTGTAGGATGCCCTGTTAGTCTGCAGGGCAACCTGGATCCCTTGCTGCCCCGTACGAAATCTTCCAGGACTTTAATTTTTTTTTTTTACTGCAAAATCAATTTGCTATACCGTACGAGATTTGGTGAATCTTGGCCGCCCGGCATAGCAGGTGTCGCTGTAGTTAAACCTCTCAAGTCGGAGGTTCCTGCATATATGCAAGAAACACCCCAATGCGCCATGTCTTCGTTTGTTTTCAGGACTTTGCAAATCTACCCCAAGTGGGCTAAAACTTGATTCTGTCACGCTGGTCACCCCTCCTTCAGCAGATCCTTTCTTGCTTGGAGCAGATTTGTTCTCTTTTGGCAGTGTGACAGCCCCAATAACAGCTAGCCTGTTGAATATCTCCACGCTAATAAGTCGTGAAAACCGGCAACAAGCGAAGACATAGGGTTTCGAACAATACAAACCTCGTATTTACTGGAACCCTGTATAAGCTAGCGCAGCTGGCGATCTTTTCCTTTTGTATTATTCGCTCGCTTGGTGGTAGTATACTGTACTAATGAGTCTTACTGAGGTGGACATAAACATAGGTGAAGTAAGTTCAAGGTATTAATAAGGTATTAGAGTTATTCAGGGTTATACTGTATTGGTAAGGTAAGGGGTCGCTTTGCTTTTAGTTTGGGAAATATATCGATATATATCGGGGATTACACGTATATATCACGGTAGATCTTCTGATCACCAAGATCACCACGCTGGTACCGATATCCGAGACGACCAATCAACGGGACCAGAGCAAACGAGTGATTCCAAGCGCCAGTTTTCCTTTAATTCCGTGATTCGCGGAACGGAAGAAATAAGCAGCAGCACGGAATAACGGAAGGTGACCATGATGGATAGTGAGGAACCATATGCGTTGTATGGCACGCAAAGTATCCCAGCCTTATGCGTTAGGCACCGAATTAATAATGCAGAGTAAAAATATAGTACTCACCTTTTATGTGTTTCCCCTATTAATATTGTACCAGAAGGGATCTACCATGGAATGTTCGCTCCCAGCTTTTTGCGTTCCTGCATGATTCCGCATTAGTGTACCTATTTGCACCCCCGGCTAGCTGGCCCGGCTGCCCAGGGATCTAGGAAGAAAGTAGTGTACTCGAATCAGGTCGAGCAAGATCGGTGTTCTAGATCAATTTTTTCACCTATGGCAATGCGGGTAGGTAGGCACTATATCTCTAGAGTGTCAATATATGCTTACCAAAGACCCGATCAGCAAGTAATATTAACGGATCGTCATCCACAAACACAACAGATCTTAACACAACACTTAAAATCATGTGCCTTACGACCCTTCTCGTCTGTATATTTGTGGATTGAGGTGCAGGTGGTGTCTGGGGACGGGGACAGTGGGACTTGCATGTCCACCCGGCAGCCGGTACTAGCAGGATCGGTCCAGTTCAATAATAGCGAGGTTGATATACAGCGGTTCTGGAAGATAATACTGTTACCATACCATATGCTTACTCTAACCCTCTCATCTAACCCACGGGTCCGGCCTACAGGGAAGTGGTGGTGCTCTACTCAGAAGGAAATATATTTTTAGTCCGGTGGTATTTTCCGCCCCGTTCTAGGCGTTTCAGTTAGATATTGGAGAAATCTTCATTTCTGCCGAGTATCCATCAAGTGGGGAAAGAAGAGTGCCGGAAAACTTGCAGATCTGGTGTGAAAAATAGTCAGTCATGATGTAGAGAGGAGGGAGGTGGATGCTACACTAGATCCGTTTACCTTTACATACCTAGATTGGATGTTCGGATCCTTTGGAATGACTCCCATGAGGCTTTTCGGCTCCGGCAATGTTTCTTTCTCAACCGCATATGCGTTCATGCCAGCAGGCGTTATCGCGGAGAGATACATTCACCGTAGGCACATACAATGTCAGAGGATTCATGATCAGCGGTGACGTAACAGTTAACCCAGGGTCCATGAACTAACCCTACGTGCCCTGACATATCCCGGAGTTTCCAATTCGGGGAAAGGGATCTGCTAAGCTATTTCCGCCCAGATCCTTCCTTATGATGAACAGGCGCCACAAAGATAACCGAACCAGGTTGCACGCCCCAGGTCTTGAGCTGATGCGTAAAGTGGACGCGAAGAGACAAATTCTATCCCAAGGGTACGGCACAATGAGCCGGCGAATCGTTTTCTTTAAATTTTCACAGTGGCGGTGGTTGTAGTGGGGTAGAGTGGCAGGAGTTTGGTAGACCCTGCTGTGAGACTTTCTTAACTAAGCGATGTTTAGTTATGATGTAGTTTCGAGTAAGAAAAAAATCAAGAAACATCTGCTCCTGACCCGATGTTTATTTTCATGCTTGAGGTTTTTGCCTGTCGTTCCCCTCGATCTAATTCTAATTGACTACACTACGATGGGGGTATGTAAGGTGTGTCGTTGAAGAAAACACTTCAATTGTAGTTGAGTAATCCTTGTGTCCCTTTGTTTGTGATAGAGTGAATTAGCTGAAAATAGAAGAGAAGATCACTGGTAGGAGGAGTCAAGCAAGTACATGGGCCTGTAGGGTAGTGAGAAAAGAGGCTCTGCCGTTCTTCACCCTAGGGTTCCTGGCCCTAGGGCGCGGCGAATTAGCCGACTGTAAATCATCGCAGGGGGCCATCGGCGTTCAAACCAGTCAACCATGCACAACGAGATCTTGGGAGGGAAGGCAAGCAACTCCAGTCCCTAATGAGGTCCAACAGAAGCTAGCTCAATCAAATCCTCTAGTAGAGCAACACTCTCCACCATCAACCTCCGCCCAAGACTACAGTTTAATCCTATGTTCGGATGTCTTTCCTAACCTGTCAATTCGTGCAACTAAATTCTAACAAAACTACTCGGATCAGGTAAGAAGAACCTGAAAATGACTTTTAACTGTAACAACCTCTGATTCGCTACTAGTAAAAAACTACACCAAATTGGGCCCTGCTTTGCAGCTTGCTTTTTCCGGTTCTTATTACCTGACCCAAGTATACATGTATACAACTTGATTTGCAATAGAGAAGTTTCGCAACCAGGCTTTGAATTAAATATGGAATAGGATGTGATTGGATAATAAAGGGCTAAGTGGAAATCTTCCTGATTGAGATCAAAACACCCCCCAGAGTCCGTTAATCGAGACTTAGAGCTCGTTGCTTTGAGCTATGGAAAGAAAAAGGGACAAGTGAGAGTTCGATTAACGGCCTTAATGTGGAGCCAAAGGTATCCTACTTTGGGCAACAATCTTTGGCAATCCGCCGGTCGCGGGTCGAAAAAATATTTTCTTGCGAAACCTCTAATGGAGCACACTCTCTACCCTACCAGCCACACAAACACGCTAGCATCGATGCCTCTATGTGATCCCAGCGCCATGCTATGCCCAATTCGCTTGATTATTGCCTGGCATCATCCCAGCGCCTAGGTTAGGAGAGATCGAAAGTACCCCTCCTAAGGCGGAGAAAATATGATTGCCCCTGTCGCTTGCCCACGTACGTCTTCTTAATCCGTACAAGAAAGGCTACTGTCTGACCGTGTAGGAATCGAGGTCTATAACTGGGATTGGTGACGAATGCTTTACCCCCATCCAATATAATAGATATTATCATGCCGTTGATTAATTGAGCCAAAATTGGAGTATGCACACAACACGCAAGGCAAAGGCAGGTAGGGTGTTGAATACTACTCGCAAATATCCTCTAGCGTTTTTGAACACGACTGATATGGCATGCACACAAAAAAGGTTGCCTTATTCATGAACCTGCGAGTATAGGGTATACTTCTTAGTTGCAGGCACCCTTACATACATCAATCATGCAAGTGCAAGTTACCAGCTCCAAGACCCCTCGAGAGAAGGTTGGCAGGTGTCTCACATATCATGAATTCGAGGGTTTTTCAATTTTTTCCCCAAGACTGACCCTCTCCGGTTGAACCCTCCCGGGGGAGATGCAGATTCTAAAAGCTTCATAGAGCGCTCCGAGGGGGTAGTGAAGCTAAGAGAATATGACGTGCCCGATGTTATAACGGTGACTGTCGAGTGCTACCTGACGTGACAGAGGGAGTAACGCCACTGGTAGTGAGGTGTGTCACACCGTGCCCGTTAAAGAAGCCTCATCCTTGAACGCCCTGAGCTGAATCCCCGTTAGCACGTGTGGGCCTAAAACCCGAGGTTTGGTTGAAATATTCCCCTTCCTTAATTTGTTTGAATGAGAGCAATGTTTTACGAAGACTGTAGAACAACAGCGTGTTTGGAGTAGCATGTTGCTACTGTTACTATTTATTCTGTTACTACCTCTAAAATCCTAGTTTCGCATCGATTGCCTTGTCTGAAGAATCTTGAATCGAATTGCAGACTATCTAATATTTACTAGCCTAGATCCGAGGTGTTGTAATAGATATTGGCCAATTCGACAAAGCCGCCGGACCATTAGTGTGAAGTCATGATGTTATCATCATGGTCAATTGCAACACCAAAGCTCAGGCCAATTCTCACGATCACCTCTACTAATGTATGTAGCAGTTAGTCTAAGACATGCAAAAAATAACGCGCCGCCAATATGGCTGGACACTCTTGACAGCTAGAAAATTGTTTGTACGTATTGTGTAGCAGATGCACAACTGTGGCGGAAGTTTTCCACAGAGTAACGTGCTTAGGAAACCCTCGAGTATCTGCCTTAACCCCCCCTTAAGAGGAGCTTCCGTGCGCCTAAAGTCTCTCGGATGTCGTCGTTCAGCTGGAGATGGACAAAATCCACCTCGGGTCCCCCTCTATCCATCCCGCAAGCCAAGTAGGTACCCCTTCGGCAGCTAAAGATGTGTTGTCGGTAATGGGATCACTAGTGGGCTCCTACTGCCTACCCCGGAGCGGCTGCCGAGAATCCGAGAGTACTCCTAGGTAGTTTCTGTCAATTTATTACGTGAAGGTTTCAGCATTCTAACCCTGAATAATCAAGCTGCCCCCCCCTTTCCCTTTCAGGATTGTTACTACAGGACAATGGAGATGATTTCCTATTCGTACAGAGCCTGGATTGTTCAGTAGAGCGCAGTCTAACGAAAGTGACCGTCCCCGTCCCTCCGTCTCGGAAAAATCTAACCCTGCGAAATATCCCTAGAAGTAGGGGAGTGGAGAGCCGGGGGTGGATAGTGGGCTTCCCCGATCTCCCTCCAGGTAGTTACAGGAAGTGTTACGAATTACAATCTAATATATCGACTAATCCTCCTTATGTTCTTTGATGTATAGATGGAGAGCTAAGGACGTGGAACGGGGTCCTGCATCACTTAGGTATACCAGCTCAACACAAAAGATGAATCTTTGATTTTTTGTTATGTGTAGGCCAAGCTTTGCACAAACTGTGAGATCAAGTTAACGCGGAAGTGATACTCAATACCTACAATCTAGGTACTTGGCCAATTGGCTCAAAGCACCGAGCATGGGCTGAGAAGAACTGAAAGCACAAGTGATCGAACACAGGTCTACCAAGCACAGTGAGAAGGGGAAAAAAAAGTACACGCCTGCCATAAACGATCAGCTACAGGTCCGATCAGCCCTCCTCGACAATGCTGCAGCCACAACCCCCCCCACTCTCTCCTTCTACATTCTAGGCCATGCTTGGAGGTTTCCAGTAGGTATGTTAAGTTTGATTTCTGGGTATCCGGCCTACAATTCGGTGATTGACTGGGTGTAGGCAGGCCTCAATCGGTGTTCCTTGCATGGGCACACCTTTTCTTCTTCTCGGCAGTTCATACGCTAAATATGCACCTTTCTCTTACTATACTTCAGTTCAGCCATTGAGGGCTTAGTTTCCGTTGCCCGTCACGGAGTTGTAGAAATGTAGGTAAGAACCAGGTCCGGGACTAATTTAATCCTCCCCCCCAACCCCCAACCCCTGTACCTTAAAAACATCATTTGCAAAGAAAATCTATGCAGTGGCCGGTAATATATATATAAACCCTCTACTCAGGACCTAAAGTTTCCTCCCAATTCGAATCAGCCATATCGACCTCTAGGCTCATAATATATAGACCTGCCAATTGCAAGCAACCCCATAGTTGCTCCTGCATTGAAGGTTTTATAAATCACATATCTATCAGCAATGGCTAGCAAAAACATAGAAGAGTTCTCCGAGAAGAGATACTCCTCTTCCACCGCTGAATCCATGGAGGGTTCTTCAGTAGAATCTTCAGCATCAAATACACCGGCGCCTTCAATACACCCCGCGAGAGCTGATGGCCCCGATTTGTTGATTGATATCCCGGTGGCTCTTCTGGACCAAGTTGATGGTGAAGCACCGCTACCTTCACTACAGAGGAGCAAGACAAACCCTTCTGGGGCTGCAGCGCTAAGAATTAAATATCCATTTTTGTCGCCATTTAATGGTATTGAGTGCTCATTTCGTTTTAAATTCCATTCATGTTGGAACTGACATGATATTATTACAATAGGTGAATCTAGCAAAAAAAGATTCACGGAGCATCGGAAAAGGAGAACAAGTCTTCCCACGTTTCCAGTCAAAGCATTCACCCCCGAGAAGCAATCACAGGCTCCCTCTCCGAGCGAACGAGACACCCTCTACGACCACCTTCGCAACTACTCGCTGGCCAGCTCCGTAAATTCTCCCTTCAACGATCCATTTTCCGACGGCGATGAAATCAGTCCCGTTGAGCCTGCCGTGTACCGGGGTCCACAAACACATCCATATGGCATCATGCCTGGGGGTAGGCCTCTCAAACACTCACCTAGCTCGGCATCCCGACTCCGCAGATCCAGTGTCCACGGTATGTGGGAAAAGGCAAAATCAAAGAAGGCCAAACTCGAGCGCAGCAAATGGAGCATGATCGCCTTCGAATACAGCTGCTACGCTTTCCTTGCGCTCTGCATCTACTTCATCCTCATCGGACGGCCGTTGTGGCAGGGTCTCACCTGGTACATGTGGTAAGTCCTATCATTCCCCTGTGGCTGGCTGGCACCGCCACAACCATGTCAAAAACAACGGATAGCTTACTAACGAACCCCTGCAGGTACGTAGTGTCGCAAAAGTTTGCCCTCACTGCTGGTGTCGCCATCTTTGTGGGAATCGCCGTCTTCTACGCCTTTACCCCGCTGCTAATCTTCTTTGAAGATAAAGTTGACGATGTTGAGAAGCGCGATGTGTCTGAGACTGCTCTCATTATCCCATGCTACAAGGCCGCGAGCATAATTGAAGCCACGCTTGTGGCGGCCAAGAAGGTATTTCCCGCACGACAGATTTTTGTCATTGCGAATGGGAACAGCCCCACACCGTTGGACGAGACGGAAGACATCTGTAAGGTGCATGGTGTTAACCATATCTGGGTCCCAGTGGGTTCAAAAGTGGGTCTAGATTTCTCCCCCATATCCTGTATATGCACAACCCACAAATAATGAATAGACGAGATCATGGATCCGCTGCAGGTATTTGAGATTCTGTTTACTGACAAATAATACCAACTATACAGATTGTCGCCCAGTTCGCTGGCTGCTATGTGGCGAAATCATTCAAATACGTTCTTCTCATCGATGACGACTGTGCCCTTCCCCCCGACTTCCCCGTGGTCACCTACCGCATGTCCGAGTCAGTCAAATGTATTGGCTACACCATTAAATCCGTCGGTCCCAATTCCTCTCGCGGCACAATCGTACAACAGGCCCAGGACCTGGAATACAAACTGAGCGGGATCCAGCGCGAGTTTGCCGGCAAGATGGGCAGTGCAACCTTCCCCCATGGTGCTATCAGCATTTGGGATCGTGAGTTCTTGGCAGAGGCGTTCAAGTATCACCCCGGATTCTCAGTGTCTGAAGATTGGTTCCTTGGGCACGTAGCTCGTCTACGTGGGTCGCGTATCTTGATGTGCTCGCAGGTGTTTATCGAGACGGAGACGCCCACAAATGTGTTTGTCGCGACAGGGTCTCGTGGGGGCTTCGGCGAGATGACGGTATGGAAACAGAGATTCCACCGCTGGAACTTCTTCTTCGTCAGCGGTATCTGGTACGACATGAAGTACATTGTGTGCAGCTGGAAGCTTGGGTGGTGGGAGTTTGGCGCAAAGGTTTTTGTGTGGCAGGAGGTGTACGAGACGCTGCTGTACCTGCTGACGCCCTTCATCCTACCCATCTCATTCATGGTACGGCCGTGGTTTGCGCTGTGGACATTCATTGGCGTCATTGGGCTGTACTCTGTGCACGCGGCCATCTTCAATGCTATCCACCTCAGGAGGAAGAAGGAGATGGTGCCCTGGCTCGCGGTGCTGTACTGCATTCCCTATAAGCTCATCTTGACGTTCATCAACGTCACATCGTGCTACTGGGCAATATTCAAGTACGCACAGTACTTTGCCAAGCCCCACCCTAAGGTCATTGAGGACGAGAAGTCGGTCGAGGTGGTGATGCGCATTTCGGAGTCTCAGATCTTTGGCGGAAGCGCCCACGGCAGCCAGTACTCGCAGAGCTGGAACGAGAAGTCGGATGTGCACTCTGTCGACAGCGAGCGCGTGTACTCGCCCGCACCTGTTCTGGGCGAACCCGTCCCGCCGTTCCGGAATCCTGGGTACTAAATACGAAAAATATATAATAAAAAAAATTTCTTGTGTATAATTTCCTTTTGTTTTGGCGTTTCTTAATTTTGCTGCTGCTACACCTCTAGGCCGCGGCCGCCGGGGGAAGAAAAAAAGGTATTCCGCACTAATTAATGGCGTTTATTTTGTCTATTTTCCTTTGTTAAGACATGCTGGGGTTATATATGGTTATGGTGCAGTGTATATACCTGAGATGCGATAGATGTACTATATGAAGCGAGCTTATATAATACTTTAATTAGTAAATAAAGTAAGCGTGCCCACCAGGACTGACTCTTCATTGCTTTGTGACGTGCAGATATATTTCTTTGGTTTGAATTCATGAGGAGGACAACATGGCCGCATATCAGTTTTACAAAGATCTTAGAGTATAGCTAGCAGCAGAACCAGGGCGGCATGCTTACACAATACTGTGACGTCTATACTGAGGACCACGCACCAATCTTGTGACCGCGGGGGATTAAAGTACACTCTCACGCTTATACTACACCGCCAGGGCCGCACTAATTTGGCAAGACAGCAAGCAGCAGCGAGATGACATCTGTTAGCCTTTGAGAATAACCACGCGTTCGATTCCCGACACAACTCTCCCTGGGTGGGCATCTTACCCACGTGATCTGATCACCAACTATCACTCGGCTTAATTCCTCACTGGCCTGAGATAGCAAACGTAAAAACAAAAGATGGGAACAACACGCAACAGCCAATACCAAGACAGATGAAACAGACAATTTAGCACATGCCGTTCAAACACAGTTCTTGCATTCTGTCTATTCTTTTTTCCCCACTCCCCCCATCCGTCTGGGCGGCCTTCATCCCGCCTAGACCCCCCCTGCATCACCCAAAATCACCTACCAAACACCCCTCGAAAACCTTCTAGTTGGAGGACCCCCCCCCCCCCCCCCACGCCTTCAAGTCCCCGCAATGAAGCCCGCACTTGAAATCCACCACGCCTCATAAAGGCCCGCCCGCCCCCCGCCACCGCACCCCCTCTTATCGCCATCCCCAATATCACCATCCCCACTACCACCATACTCAACCACCACAATGCCTCCCAACCCAAACCTCATCAACGCACAACTCAACCTCGTGTCGCCAGGCGTCCACGAAATAGCCTTCCACAAAGCCCGCCATGACGTCCTAGCGGCGTCGCTCAAGGCTCTGGATAGGCTGGTGTACCGCCCCAACAGCATCAGAGGCGTTCTGCGAAGCCTATTCAATGCTAGCATCATCGTCGACGAGGGCGAGTGGGCGGCGGTGGTGGTGAGGAGGAATGTGCTGGTGAAGGAGATGGCGCAGGTGGCGGCGATGCTGCGAAGGTTGCAGGAGAGGATGGATCATTTGTTGCTAAGATTACCGGCGGAGTAGGGTGTATCTACATGTAGATATTATTACAAGAGTAGTGCGGCCGCCCGCTGTAGTTGGGAAATTCGAAATTCGATACCTATTCTGACTTGAATACATGTATCTATCTGGTTGTCTATATGTTAGCTAAAACCAGCTAGGAATAGCTACATGTATATATACTGTCCAATCTATCTACGTTGATCAATCGCTAAACTTCTGGCATGGGTGTGTAAATGTAGTTGTACTATATGAGTCCTTGAGGGTTCAAGGATGATATATGAGCTGACTGTAGGTGTTTGTCCTTCCATATCATTGGCAGCTCCCTTCCCGGTATTCCTCTATCTCGGGACTACATATAGTTCTTTGTCTGTTTAAGGTATATTATACAATGCAGTTCTAACCAATAGAAATGCTTCGTGATTACAACGAAGCTTATACTATTTAGACATGTATGTATGTGCACTTTGTGGAGCGGAGTATGGGGGTGGTGGTGGTGAGTGTGATGATTAGATACATGGCTATGGCTAGAAGTGGGGTGTTAGATTTCTAGATATTTTCACGATAGTAACGCGCGCAAGGAATTCCAAAAACAGCTTTCTTCCAAATTTGAATTCATTCCACCCATACCGCAATACTTGTATTTTTTTATCACCTATCGCGCCCCTCGAATTAACTAAAGAAATCTGTCACTACAAATGCATAATGCATCCTCCACTCAGGTTAATGATATATAAAAGGAAACCATAAAGATCGAGAGGGGGAGAGAGGGGAAGGGGGGGCGCACAAAGTTGAACAACAAAGATAAAACAACAAAAGGGGAAATAAAAAAGGAACTTGGGAGAAGAGAAAAAAGGAAAACCCTGTACACGGAAAAAAAAAAAAGGAAAAAAGGAAAAAAAGCTTTAAAGTTTTAATTCCCACCCCAGTTATCACCGCCGCCGCCTCTTCTCCGCCTTTTGACCTCCTCACCCTTCCTTCCATCGCCACGCACTCCGCTGTCTTCCCTACGATGTTTTCGGTCACGGCTCTCACGGTCCCTGTCCCGTTCTCTGATATCCCGCTCCCTATCCCTCTCCCTCTCACGATCGTTATCACCGCCTCTTCCACGGTCTATCCTGTCCACACGGTCCACACCACGATCCCTATCCTTTCTATCAGTCGATGATCCCCCACGGTCAGACCCACGCCGCGAATCAACACGCTCCACCCGTTCCACACGCTCCACACGTTCCACAACCCGGTCTCGATCCCGATCTCTCTCCATCCCACGCTCCCTTTCCATTCCTCCCCGGTCTCGCTCCCGCTCGCCTCTTTCGCGCTCTCCTCGCTCCATGTGGCGCTCTCCGCCGTCGCCGCCGCGGTCCCGTCTCTCCATTCCACGTTCGCGCTCCCGGTCACGGTCACGCCCGCTGCCGCCGTCACGATCACGACCATGCCGCCCGCTGCGGCTCCCGTGGTCACTCGTCGGCCTTTCCTCGGCGCTCCCGCTATGCGAGACGGAGTCGACCGCCGCAGAGGTGCTTGCGCGCCTACTGCCACCTTCGGGGGGCATACCGCCGCGGCGGCCGGAGCTAGGCATTGGGGGTTCGGGGATATTAGATTGGGGTTGGGATTGGGAGGTGCGGTTGGGGTCGCGGTTGGAGTCACGGGCGGAGGTAGAGCTGCCACCACCGCCACCGGCGTTACCGTTCGGACGGCGGGCGCGGCCACGGATGACTTGACCTGCTGGGGCGGGGTCCATGGCTTGGCCAAGGACGTTCTGCATGGCTTGCATGCGGCGGCGCTGGTGATGCGTTTCGGTATCATTCCTTTCGGGGCGGGAGGTGGAGGGGCCTGTGGGTGGTGAGCCGGGTTTTGTTGGTGGGCCGCCAGTAATGGGAGATGTTGAATTGGAGTCACCACCGGCATCACCTCGGGGGCCGGAGGGTGCGGTGACTTGAATGCTCTGCATGCGGCTTGGGTGTACCATGGGTTGTTGTTGCGACTGCTGTCTTCCCTGGCCTTGTTGTCTCTGGTCTCTATCCCCTCTTGACCGCCCGTCATCATTTCGAGAGTCAGGTCGTGTGCCCACGGGTGTGGCGTTCGCACCCACCATCTGTGGTTCGCCAAGTCCACCCATAGCCCTCAACCTATCAGGATGAATACCAGTGATGTCCCCTCCTGGTGTAGAAGGGGCGGAACGACTCTGCTGAGATCCTTCAAACTTATCATTGCCTGGCAGGTTTAGAGAAATAGGCTTATCGATCGGGGAGGGCAGCGGCTGACCACCGCCGAGTGATGTAGTTAGTATTCTGCCGGGTCCTCCGGGGCCTGGAATTGATTGTGACTGTGCACCGGGAGCAGTCCAAACTGGCCCACGTCTCGGCCCATGCGGCGGGTTAGATTCTCTCGGCCCCTTTGGAATCATAAGATCTTGTTGTTGCGGCGGTGGTGGATTCAGTCTACCATGGTTTGGGTCTTGGTGGTGCTGCTGAATTGGTGTATGCCGTTGATCGCGGTGATCCTGGCCGCTTGGCCCAGAAGGTGCACGGATTGGAGGGTTGAATAAGTCACGTTCTTTGGGAATCGGTGGTCCACCTTCGCCCTGTTGCCGGTTCCTCCAATCCCTCTCAACATCGGCTCTCGGCCCAGCAGGTGGTGGTCGTGGTGGTTCCTCCTGTCTTGGTGTTGTCTGTTCAGGCCTTCTTTCAGAGTTGGCCCGGCGCTGCTGCTCCGGAGTATCCAAAATCATGGGATCTGAATGTCTGGGCTGGTCATGTCTTCTTCCACGCTCTTCCACTCTCTCACCCCTTCTTGCACGATCTTGGTCGGGTGTCGGAACTCTTGTATCCATCCTTGTAGGTGGTGTTTGTTGCGGGGGTTGATTTTGCCGGATTGGTGTGTCATTGCTACGGAGAAGATCAGGCTCTTTCCTCCCACCTCGATCATCTCGACTCGGGAGTGCTGGCCTTTGGAATGATTCGTCTCTCCCTCCCCTCGGGGGTCGCTCAACATCCCTTCTGTGCATATCCATCCCACGGACGTCTCTTCCATCCCTCCTAGGGCTCACCGGTCTCCTCTCCGGTCCTGGCCTTTCTGGCAGCCTCTCACCAGGGCCCAGTCTTCCTCTAATCTCAACTTGAGGGGGGGGTCTGGAATCCCTCACCAGGTCTCTTAGATCTGATCTCCGCTCTAAGTCAGCTACTCGCCTTACATCTTGTGGATGTTGAGGTAGTGGTCTGTCAGGGAGTTGGTGTTGGTGCTGAGGTCTTTGCGCTATGTTCCTGTTGTTTGGCACCACATTCTGGGTTCTCATTGCTAGATCTTGTGTAGCACCCCGAATCGGCATAGCATCATCTCTCCTTGGTGTTCCAACTCTTGAAGGCTCGTTAGACATCTGCTGTGGCGGTTGCTGCGGCGGCCTCGGTGGTTCTCTCGAGTGGCCGCGTCTAATTGGCGGCGGAATGGGTCCTGGCCTAGCAGGTAGGTTCGGGGCCCGTCGAGTATCTTTTGACGCATCCGGTGCACTCTGTGGTGAGAGTACCGTCCTTCTCCCTTCACCTTTCCCGCCTTTGGTACTATCGTCAATCTCGCCATCCTCTTTCTCTGCCTCCGGCTTTGATGGTAAAGTCGATGAGGCACTAGCATCCGAATCAGTCTTTGTGTCCTTGGCGGTGGTGGTGGCGGGCTGTGAGGATTCATACTTAGTACCCGTAGTCGTTGAGACTGGTTGTGCCGGAGTCGTAGCTGGCGATGGACTGGGTTTTGTTGACACTGCGGGGGTGAGGACTTCGCTCTTCGCACCCTATACATTGCACCAATTAGTACAGGCCCCATATTGACAAACGGTAAACTAATAAAAAAAACAGCCACCGTTTCTCGATAACAAATCGCAAAGCGGATAGGTAGGTACGAAGACCAAATCAGACAAGAAGTCGTCGCTCAGCCGAATTTGCCACCGAGCTAGAAGCCATCGTATCTTAAATACCAACCCCCATAGACACAAGATACACGTACCTTTTGAAATCCTGCAACAAGGACCCACTCACTTTCCCTCCTCTTGAGCAGTCCGAGAAGCGTTGTCGCTGCAATTTTCAAATCTTCCCTCTTCTCAATCCTCCCGATCTCCTCAACCTTCTCTACAACCGTCCTTCCAATCCAGTCAACGGCAGGGAAAAACATGTGCACGTGTTTCAACACAACTACAGTGTTCCGGATATGCATGTACTCCTTACTGCTAAGACAGTTCTTTACCGCATTATGAAGGGTCTTGTGCCACTTGTACAATATCTTCCTGAAGTCCTCCCAATCGAATGGATGGCCCTTCACGTTAAATCCGCAAAGATTCTTTCCGAGTGCGTTTGCTTCGTAGAGAGCACGATCAGCATGCCAGGCGTGAAGGTCAGTCATAATTTCTTTGAGAAAGCGGCCATAATTTTCGGCTTCACGTTGAGTACAGATGAAGATCGTAGCGCCAAGACACTTTCCGAAAATGGCGTCGTAGATGCCGATCGTATGGAACTTTGGTGTACCCATCTTATGGAGGTCTTTGATAAATCTTGAGCAGAAAGAGGCGTCGTTGGGCGAGAGCATTATGCGGGGGAGGAGACAGTACTGGATGAAGTGGTTTGTAACTTCACGTTGATCGTAGTGGTCGCTAGCAAACCAATGATCCTTCTCCGACACCAACCTTCGTCTTGCAAGGTTATGGTCGCGAATGTGAAGCTTAAGCTCAGCAGACAACCGACCACTTGCAGCCATCAACTCTTCACGTCGTTCCCTAGTCTTCTGTCTTCCTGAAATAGATAGGTCAGAACGATCACTATCAAGCGCCCTCACAGCAGCATTAATCCTGTTAGTCTCCGTCTGATACGCCTCCATCGGGACGTGGATATCGTAGATCGAAAGCTGCCAAAATGTGACATAGAAGCTCAAGCTGAATTTCGACCAAACATCCTCCGGCAAGATTGGCTTGACCTCTGTCATGATCTTCTCTAACACCGGGTTCCAAGGCGTCTTCTTCTCCACTACGGGTGTCGCCTCCTCAGCATCTTTCATTTCCACGTCATCGACCTCTGGTGCTTCAACTTTTCTCATCTTACTCTTCACTGCGTTTCTCACAATCCACCACGCTACCGCAGGCTCCAACCCAAGATCTAAACATAACTTGCCGACACTGGGAATGATTTCCTCGTATTTTTCCGCCGGTAGTCCTGTGTTGAGTAAATCTAGATATTGGCTGAGTACCACGTGGATCTCGTCAAACAGGTTCCCAAGAACCTTTAGTGGCGCGCCGTCCTCATCCAGTCTAAACACACATGTCTGCCTCTCCTGTGCAATAAGGATTAAAAGTTGTGTGGCAAGCCCGGATTTGGTAAGAGTGTAAGTGAGCGTCTTCATGGTATCTGGGGTGTCCTCAGCCTTGGAGTCGCGGAACGCCTTGAGAATCTGCTTCCTCAGATTTTCACCACCAGCCAACCCTTGGAGTTGAGCATCATTGAGGTTGATCTCGGGGTTGATTCCGGCCATTGACTGAATCAGTTGCTGAAGAACGATGAGATCGACGGAGATGTTGCGCTTGAGTTGACGGGCAACGTATTCGAGGATTGGAGTAGGGTCCATCTGTTTATTATATCGTGTATAGATTTTGCCACAGAAGTGTGCAAGGGCTTTATCAAATGTCAGTTGTGTTCAAGGAATTTAGGGAATCCGATCATAATTCCCTTCGGTCGGTGCCCAGGTATGGCAGGAGACATGACGAAGACGGAACTTGGAGATGGATGAAAGTATGAGTATACTGTTGAAATCCAGGAGAGCGACTTACATTGTAACCATCTACTCGTTAACATTCCATCCGCCTGCACTCGTTTCTTTCCCTCAGTACTCATACTGCGAAACTATTAGCCTTAATACCAGCAGTGAAAATTTAGCCGGAGAACAAACCTATTTAGAACACAAAATCCAACTGCATCAAATCCAAGCGGTGTGAAATATCTAGCCGCATCAACCACACACTCGATCAAATTATCATATCCTTCCACCTGACCAAGAACTACCTGCATGACGACTACAGGCATACTTGTCGCTATCTTCGCCAGTTGTCTTGCCATCAGCTTGACATTTGTCTTTGATATTCTCTTTAACAGATCCCTTGTTTCCCTCTCCGTCTCCGCAACCTTCAACTTCAGCTCCGGAATCCGCTTGGAGGAGACAGTACTCCATTCACCATACAAGCTATATCGCGTTGTGGTTGGAAAGCATTCGAGAAGTCGCCAGACCTCGTTAACAAGGCCAGCATTACCGTCCGTAAGTGAAACAGCAGGTACTAAAATGGCGCGGGAAAGATCGATCCACCTATTCTTATCCTCTTCGGCGCAATCGGGAGCTTTGAGCACCATGCGTCCAATACGGCAGATCCTGGTAAGAACACCAGGGTCTCTCCCAACACGAGGGCCGAGGATTCGTCCAAGAGTTTCCATAAGACGGACAACGTCTTTAGGATTTCGACAAACAGGGACACCATCCTTCCACTCATCCCAAAAGAAGCGATATTCGATATCCCCGGTTTTTAGCTTAAGGTTACTGATTGTAAACGATACCATAGCCTTTCGTCGGGGCTGATCAACAAGCTCAAGGCCACCAGGAGCAGTGATTCCGATTTTCCGCATACCCATTTCGGTTCGATTAGGTCGTAGAGGTAAATAGACTGCCTCGATTGACTGGATGAGGATGCGGCCAATGTGATCGGCGATATCGTCAGCAGGCCCAGGAAGGAACGGGTATTTCCCTAGGATGAACATCGCAGCGGGTATAGCGCCAACAGCGAGTAAGTATTTGAGGAGAATGACTTTTTGGTTGTCTTGTATCTTGGGCTTCGGCTCCTCAATCTTCTGCTCCTCCGGCTTCTTCTCTTCGGCGGCGGGTGTTGAATTTGAAGATGCTTTAGTCCGCGGTGGGGGCGGTACGGTATCATCGGCAAGGGCGCCAGCCATCATGAGGGCATTACGTTTCCCCCCGCGCTGTTTCTCTTCCATCTTCTTCTTCCAGGCAGTGTGTAGTGATTCCATACCTTCCTCGTCTCTAGGGCTAAGGTGAGGGTACAGGTCTGCCAGATCCACAAAACCGATCTTGATCAACAGGGCACTCAGAACCAATAGATTCTCTGGGGTGGATTCCTTAACATCCTCTTGTTGGTAATATCGGAATTTAAATCCTAGAAGTTGGGCAGCAACCTTATTCCCTCCTTTTTCATATCCTTCCGGCGACTCAAAAAACGCAGAAATCCCTTCTTGATGTAGTTTGTCAAAGAAAGCCCCATCAGCAACTGCTTTCAGTCTCTCCTTTTCGGCCTTTTGTTCCTCCCTTCCTTGTTGAGTGGTTGACTCATCATCATTCAGAGTAGGGAGGTGCTTAGGCCACCACGCGCTTCCTCTCAGTAACTTGACGAAAAACCTGGCGTTAGAAACAACTGTACAGGCAGCAGTATCTAGTAACACGTCCAAAACCCTTCCAGGATCTAGTTCAAACGCGCCAACCAAGCCTTTTACCCGTTCCCCAGTCCTTGCGACAACTTCATATGGCTGAGAAGAGTAGGATGCTGTGAAAAATTCTGTGATTAGTTTTGCAAACCCTTCTGATTCCTCCCGAAGAAGATTGTGTCTTCGTTGTTTGTAAACTAGACTGGTTGTCACTTTAATCGCTCGCCTTGAGAACATCTGTGTCACAAGGCCGATAGCGATCAGGGTACCCGACTCAAGTGTCGACGATATTACATCTTGTGGTATAGGATGAGGGATAAGGGATTTGAGAAGAAGAGCCAGGTTCTGAGGTGTTGTCTTTTCGCCAGAATCGCCTACCTCGAACTGATGTAGTGACGAGAGGAACAAACTTCGCAGATCGAGTCCGGCCGCGTTGTCCCTAAAATCTAAACTTGTTAAGACATCGGTTAAAAACCTCGCAGCATTATCCACCGAGAGGCGGCCATCGATAGTAGCCTTCACAAGTTCCTGAAAGATGATGCAGGCTGAGTCGGTGTCTTTGTCCCTTGTAGCCTTCTCCAATAACTCCTTGACACGCGAGAACCCCGTTGACTGCCATTCCTTGATAACGGCATCGGTCAGGTATTCCCAATAGTAATAATCGCGCGGTGTAGAAGGGGGGGTAGCTTGAGTAATGAGATTCATTAGGTCGTCGGGGGCGTTAAGTTCATCCATAGTACGTCGCTGGGGTGTTCGTTGGATTTGAGGTTGTTGCGCTTGTTGCTGAGATGAGGAGCTCTGTTGGCGACCGCGTCTAGAGCGACCGTTTCCTCCTCCACCTCCGCCATGACCACCCTGTCCACCACCACCTCCACCTCCACCGCCACCACCGGAATTATTCCGGGGTGAGTATTGATCGCCCGAGCGGCCAGGATTGTAGGGCGACATACGGGAGGTTTGATTATTATCGGAGTGTTTTCGCTTGCGATTGCGGTCGCCTGAATGACGATCGCCGGGCATGACGAGAGAATAAGAGAGAGCTAGAAGAGCGGGGGGGGATGAAAGAAGAGGGGGGGGGGGGAGAAGGTGGGAGGGGAGTAGAACTCCCGATTAATCGAAGTTGATTGTGAGGCAATCAAAGAATCAAAGTTGTAAAGAGAGCTGTAGATAGAGAGTGCAGTGGAATGGGTTGTATGGAGTACAAGAGGGGAGATGAGCACAAGAAATCTCTGGACGCGTTCTCGTTTGGTGGAGCAACAGAGAGACCAGAAAAATCAAAAAGTAGGTGAGAATGTAGCTAATAAGCAGGAGATTCTCGGAATGTAGTGGATGACTTCGTTGAAGAAGCTATAGTCCTTTGGATACCTTCTGCGGTATCTCCTTCAAGTTCTTCTTGCTGGTGAGGGATGTTTTTTGCTGGGAAAGTTCAAAAACCAGTCGATGCAGGGAGGAAAGTCTTGGCGAGTAAGATACATGTATTGTGTGGCTTATGTCAGCCACACTCACAAAAGATGCACAATCACGTGCGGGAGGGTTTATCCGAAGAATACATGTAGATACGATACTGTATGTAGAAAGACGACTCAAGTTTGCTTGCGCACACAACCGTACTTAATAATCCTCCTGTACTCAACCACAAAGACAAACCCTTATCAAGGAAGTTAAGAACACGTGTTACCGGGATCTTCCGGAGAAAATATGACGCTCTCAACTGTGAAAGACTGTTGCCAAGAATTGGTTGCACTAAGCAAAATGGTTTTACTTGGGCACGCTAACTCTCTTAAGGATTACTAACTTCCGAGATTGTTTGCTATCTAGAGTTAAGGCCAAAACTTGCGGATACGATGGAATACGCGAGTGACGTTTTTTGGAACAACCTGGCCCATCGCCGACCTTTATAAACAGTGGGACGAGTACTGCATGATAATACAATCTCAATATCTACATACTCAGACAGTCGAATCTCTCTATGAGGTACGTCGGGGCCAGAGATTGGTATCCTAATAGTGGCGCTCACCCTTCCTTATCCCTTAGCCTATCAGTAAAATGCTAACCCCCCAGAAGAAGCAAATTTTGTATGACTTTACTTATCAAATAATAGATCTTCGGCCATACAAATTTAATCCCCCAACAACAGGGGGGCCTGGGTCAGCATTGACAGATTAAGGGATCCTAACAGTGGATTTGTATTGGCAAAGTCCAGAAGGATCTTGAACACATACCGTCAATTCTCGAATAATCCACTATCCCCGTATAGTATGTGGTAAGTCCGAACCAAGGTGAATTGGCGAATCAAACTTCACGGGCCCGTGCAGATACTTTTTCTCACCCGGAAGATTTAGCGACGCGGGGATAGTGGATTCCCCGAGAATTGACGGTACATACCTTTACAGGACGATTATTCATATAGGGGTACATTTATAGGGAGATTTGATCGTACATGTACTCTAAAGGCAGGTATGACCACGGTTACTACTTGTGTTCCATTCATATACTTTTGCACACAATAAGCTTAAGTGCGTTTGCATGTACGTGTAGTTTGTTACCTGACTGAGCCTGAGACTCGCGAACCCAACCTTGATAATTCGTTTTTGTTCGTACGCTCGTTATATTGATTGTGACAGCGGAATTAATTCTCGGCATTGCAACCAAATCCCTACTAAGAATCCCGACCATTTAGTGAATGCCCGAGTACCTAAATACAATAGAGGGAATTTAGTAGTACATGCAGCAGTTTCCTCGGCAAAAGAGATACATGTAGTAATGGTGTAAGTCCAGACCCCGCCAAAATTATTGCAGCCAGGATATTTCCAACTGCTTTAGTCGTTGCAAGAATCGAGTGATAATCGGTGATTAGGCGAAACAAGCCTTTTCGCCCCCTGTTCCTGCAGTAACGGTAGCTGATAGAGTTTTATATACCATTTCCAAGAACCAGTCATGGCCAATTGCCGTTATAATACCCACGATAAAAAACCTCATTAACCAACCATACATGTGTCAGTCTACAACTAGCTAGTATTCAAGATTAATTGGCATATCACCAAAACAGCCTAATTCATAAGCACCTATTAACTCCAGGCTATGTGATGTCAATTTAGACCTATATAGAGATGTATATATATACTTGAAATTAACTCCGTTGATCGGCCTCGGATCTAATAACTTTGAACGTTGTTGTCGAGCCTGTACATACATGGTCGCATCGTCAATTACCACACCCATCCCTGTGCCACAGTTTTCGAGTAACAATATTGTCATCTTGATATTTCTGTTTATATATAAGTATTTGTGAGCCTCTATTTACCATATCCATATCACTACATGTACTGCACTAACAATCTTCACAACATGCCTTACCAGTACTCAAGAATGCACCCCGCGCACAACACACCCCTTACTTCACGCTTCCCCCACCCAACACCTCGCAGTCCTCTTCGACTTCTCTCTCCCTCACACGCCCTTAGACACACTCTTTTCCACCTCACTATGGTGCTCACCCTCGCTATTACACTCTTTCTTCTCCTCTCGCTTTCACCAGATTCGCAAGCTTTAGACGCACCTTACACTGACCCCAAGTCCAAAACATGCAGCACGCCTCTTTTGCGCAAAGAATGGTACCATAACTCCCTCAATACCCTCATCGTAGAATATTACTAATACCAGAACCCACAGGCGCGCACTCAATGCTTCCGAACAGACCGCCTACATCACCGCAGTCCGCTGCCTTACCAACCAACCCACAGGCCTTAAAAAGCTCCTCCCAGGCTCGCAGTCGCATTTTGACGATTTCCAGGGTGTGCATATCCTCCAGATGGAGAACGTGCACCTAAATGGTCGGTTTCTGCCTTGGCATCGGTACTTCACGGCAGTGTGGGAAGGTGCATTGCGAGGGTCGTGTGGGTATAAGGGGTCACAACCGTAGGTCTTTTCTTTCTGGATAAAGTGTGCGTTTTCGTGCTGATAGAATGGATAGGTATTGGGACTGGACTCTTGATTCGAAAGCAGGTAGCATCTGGGCCGAGTCGCCAGTTTTCTCTCCCATCACCGGATTCGGTGGAAACGGTACGACCCTTCATAGATCTATCTTATGTAGTTTAATATATGCGAGACTCCTAACAGGATTGATCTAGGGCCTTACGTGTCGTGCGATGATCAGCCCTACGAGTCAACCTGTGTCATGAACGGTACCGGCGGCGGTTGCATCACTAATGGCCCCTTCGCAAACTTGACCCTTCATATGGGCCCCGGCAAAAGGGTTGTGCGCAACGACCACTGTATTACCAGGGATTTCCACCCCTACGTACAGGACTGGTTTAGCGAGCAAGAGGTGAATAGTACGTTAAACGAAGAGAGCTTTGAGAGCCTGTGGAGACGGATCGAGGGAATGTTTGAAGTTAGATCTCTTGGATTGCATGGGGCAGGGCATCTAGGGGTTGGTGGTGAGTAATTTCTGAACAGTTATATATATCTCAGTGGTAATTGTAGCTTGCTAAGGTGCCTGTAAAATATAGGAACATTAGCAGATGTTTATTCTTCACCCGGAGGTAAGTGGAAGGGAACTAGCCTTTTCTGTTAGCTACTGACCAAGAGAAATTTCGGCAGATCCATTGTTTTACCTTCATCATGCAAATTTAGACCGTCTATGGTGGCAATGGCAACAGAAAGACCCAGAAAAGCGTTATCTGGATGTCTCATCGCCTGATATGCAAGGCAGTGAGGCGAAGAGGGTGACGCTGAACTATGAGCTGAACATGGAAAAACTGGCGAACAAAGTGGTTGTCAGGGATATCATGAAAATCAATGACGGTATACTTTGTTATAATTATGTGTGAATAGCAAGTTTCTGGAGATGTAATTACTTGTGTCGTTTATCATTTATTTCAATATCGAGGCGTATTCGAAAGGTTAAATTCAATGAATTTGCATATAAACCAAGGGCGTAATGTGTTATCTTAGTTGGGCGTGCGTATTTTATGTGTTTTATGTCCTTGAGTAGGAACGAGAGATTATATCAACAAGATACGTGTCGAGGATCTGAAACTCTTGACCCAGTCTAAATATTAGTCTCCAATATTGAGCTTGCTACTGCTAATATCAATTAAAATCTACTACTCAACTACATTTATTCAGTTTACGAGTTATCAATCAATCAATCGACATTTATTCAAGTACACACCATCCTGACATTCTCCTTGAAGTTGTTTCCTTTGACCTCTTTGGCTAGTAGAGTAATCCCTGTTGGAGAAACGGCCCGGTCCCAGATCTATCCTTGGATACTAGCCAAATTGATATCTAGGACAACCACGTCCTTCAGCGGCGATAATAGCTCAGTTGTGGGAGAGCGTCAGACTGAAGTCTTCATCATCTGGGGTGTCATCTGAAGGTCACCCGTTCAATCCGGGTTTGTCGCATTTTTTTCCCCTCTCCCTCAGCAGATAATCGGTTACAGAGCTATTGGTTCATATATACATGTAGTATCTCTCATGTGAATTATAATTATCTAAGGTCAACTTTCTTGACCTCTACGAGGTACAATAATAGGGACTACATGTAGTTCCATAGGGGAAGGTTCCTCCTGTGGCATTGAACCTTTACCTGGCCCTGGACCCACAGTTTCAACCAAGCTTGCTCCAGTTTAAGATTAGTGGCAACGACGACGGAATGGCAAGAGTGTAACCAAGTGGAAATGATAATTTTGCATAATTACATAAACACGAAAGAAAGCGGTAACAAAAGTACCCCCCAAATTCGCTAAGAGGGCTCAGAAATACTCCGATGCTGCATACTGCTCCGGATCCCATTTAGTTGTCCTCAACCACACCTTATAAAAGACATTACATCAACTACCTCACTTATTACCCACTGCAAAATCCCCCCTTCAAAAATAATATCTACCTACCGTTTTATCATCCACCATCCTACTCATCACAATCACAATGTTGGATGACGATTTGAACTGCAAAGCTCTAGCAGAGAAGCTTGAAGCCTCCACCCTCATGGATGATTCCAAGGCCTCTGTCTCTGGATCTTCATCCACCCCCATGGGTGATTCCAAGCTCTCTGCCTCTGGATCTTCATCCATCTACAAGAAAAAACCCTCTTCAGGCCATGGTGGGAAATCCTCATCTAGCCGCAAGAAGGGGTTTCCGTCAAGCTCCAGCTCGGGACCTCCAAGCTCCCGCAAACCTTCTTCAAGCAAAAAGAGAGCTACAGCCGTTACCACTGGCACTGCTCTGCCCACCATCGCTGAGGAACCTCAACCCACTTTGGGTACATACCGTCAAGGTGCTCGCCCACAAGGCACTAGGCAAACCTCCTCCACCGCACGTTGTCTTGTCCACAGAAGACCATGCCACTGCTATCTCATGGCCGAGGGCCAGCCTCTCGCTTTTATGATGAAGTGTGCTAGAGAGATGGACCAGCTTGGCCCGATTGGGTTCGCAAAAAAGGGTCTCCAGGAGAATCCGATTTTGGCCTTGGTTTTTTCTGGTTTTCAGTTGATGGAGGAACAGGAGGAGCAAATGAGGGATATTATGTGGGACCAATTTGACTCCACTTTACAGAGGGTGGCTGAAAGATTGGGGTTTCCTAAAAGGAGGTAATTGCGGGATCAAGGGTTCCTTCGGACGGCCACGAAATGCAAGTAAGTTAGCTTCTCTCCCCACTCGCCTCAACACTAGCCCTGTCATTATCTTTTTAAGCCTCCTCACCTTTGATTCCTGGATGGAACTATTGATGCTAATTCGCTTATAATAAACAGTTATCTTTCCTGCTGTCAACCAACTCAAAAGCTAGCCCATTTTTCTTTTACAGTTCTATGTTAAAAAGTTAATTCAACAATTTCGGGGGTTCTTTCCATGGTTTAAACTTTCAACCTTCTCTCTTCAACCGAACGAGCGATTTTTCGTAAATATTATAGGCCTTCTAAACGTTCAATTTGTGGTGAAGCCTCCCCAGCTCCGTTGGAAGATTAGATACTTTAGACGCACACAGACTAGCCCAAGCTTCTTAGATAAAAGATCATGCAACCCCCCTCTCCCCTTGTCTTTTGACAATAAATCTAGCCGAAAACCATAACCTGTAGGCCTGAGGTGCATACAATAGACCACTATTGTAGGGATCGCGATTGATAGCTTTGGTCCAATACTGTATTGTTTGTTGGCTAGCAATACACAATAGTACATGTGCATACTCGGCAATCTATAAAAGTAAGCACAAGGGGGAGGGCACTATATAAAAACAAAAAAGAGCATAGCCATTAAAGCAATTGGTTTAAGTAAACGTACATGTATTAGCATACTATGCACATGTACAATTACATGTAGTTATAAATATGTCCAATATTCCTTTTACATGTATATCGTTTGCGATAAAATAGTAAGGATGGTCGTAGACCCTGAAATAAATGTACTACATAGTGAGGAGCGGCCTCCGGCCGCATATGTAATCGTCAGTTCGAGAACCCGCCGACACTGAAGAATCCAGAAAACTCATATATAGCCCTGTTCAATGTAATGATGTGGGATAAATATCTTCGCACGTAGTCGGGCTGCTCGCGTGAGGTTGCAGCCTCTGAAGAGAAGAAATATTGATCTTGGTCAGAGGATTATATACATGTAGTGATTGAGGTTTGCCAATGTATATGTATATGTATGCCGTCTCCCTTAACACACCCGATTCTCGTCTACTGACAGCTGTAGCCCGCCAGACCACAGAAATCTGGGGCAGCTACCCATCCAATTGAAACCTTTCGTGATGACAGCGATACCTAACTATTCTATTTAGAGATTCTATTTAGATTAGATCGAATCAGTATCACAACCTAACCTGTTATATCACGATACTACAAACACGTTCTAGTGGTTGCAACACTTGTGACGTAGCTTCAGACCATTCATCACCCTCGGATCTCGAACCAGCCTACAGTTTGATCTATAGTCAAGTATACAGGTACGTGTGTTTACAGCTGGTATATATATACTTGCCCTCTACATATTAGCGTATATCTCCACCACCACCACCACCACCACCACCACCACCATCAATCAATCGCCTTTTATAAAAATCATCAGAAAGCAATAACACGACTTCATCTACCAAACATAGACTACCAAAATGCCCTCATCCATTCCCACAGAAACTCCCACCCCTCAGTGTCTTGGGGCTGACGGCTGTGCGGGTTTGCCAACCGTGAAATCCCTTGCTTCACCCTCCAGTGTTAGCAGAACCACCATTCCCCTACTTGGAGCCAGTAATCCAAACAGCCATAAAAACACAATCACATCGAAAGTTCCAGTCTATGATGTGCTTTCGCTCACCAAGAATGCGTTTCAGACCGTATCCTGGGGAAAGCCCGTTGTTCGGCGTGAAGCAGTTACGTATGTGGATGTACCTGGGATATCCGAAGATTGCCTCCCCGCTATCTTCAGCTCTGCCCCCGGCGTCGAAAACTCAATCATGTTCATCAAGCATCTCCAAACCAAGTTCGTCAGTGCTATCCAGGAATGCAGCGACCGTCTCTTCTTAAATCCCGATATGTGCCTCCTAGAGCGCGCCTTCTTTTCGGAATTCCAACATTCGGTAGATGCCATGGGTGCCGAGGTACAGAAGATTATGGCTGGGGTTGTAAAGGAGGAATTGTTGGAGACCGATGAGCAAATGATTCATTCGGAAATCAAATTGTACAACTATATCAATCATTACCACAAGATCTTGGAAAGTCTGGTAGAATATGCCGGGAAAGGAGAGGGAGGAGTAAGAAGGGATACGAATATGAGGCTGATCATGAAAGAGAGAAAAAGAATCCTGATGAGGGAGTACCACCGTAGTCTGGAAGATGATATCGCGTTCGAGAGCGAAGATGATGATTTCGAAGGCAACCGGCCCGAGAAAATCAAACAAGATGAGAGGGATAAGAAGGATGAGGAGAGGAAGGAAGATTGAGAGTGGGGGTGAGGGGAGTCAGGCGGTTGGGGCGGCTGGACAGGCAAGGTGGGAGCGGCCGATGGAGGGCGCGCTTGTAGACGAGAATTAAATTGTGGGAATGAACTGTGCTAGAGACGTACTTCAGCAGATCCTTTGATACAATGATTGAGGTTTCCTATATGTGTTATATTTTTCTTTTTTTGCGGCGAATCTTTGCAAAACTATGACCGAATAGGTTCCGATCGGTCAGAGGGCACGCATAAGAATATTAGCACCGTACAGCTACTCTTCAAAAGTGTTCGTGGTTCATCTATAAGATGGCCAGTGCTCAATGTGGCCTACAGAGTTGAATAATCAAAGAACTCAGTTGTATCTATAGAATTAGAGTAACTTGATAACAGAGAATTAAAACACCATGAACATCTAATACTGGTTTTAGCCTCCATTAAGTACTGGTGGCTTGAGGTTTTGGATGTTTGAATGCACAGTTTGATGACTTGAGACGGACATGTCATATTAAATCCGGATCACGAACACTTTTGATGAGTGGCTGTATATATTCTATAGCTCTAACTAATTATAAGGCGGCCTATGGAAGTATAAGAGCATAAAGCTATCACCCAGTAGCCAACACCATATAAAAAGAACACCGTACGCGTCTGCATAGACTCACTATTCCTAGACCTAATACCCCTCCTCCATCGCTGTAATATATGGCACTGGTTGCGGAGGAACGGGGGATGGGTTAGTCAAGTAACCTAGATGGTTCGAATCGGTGAAAACTCATGAATCGATAGGAGTATAAATAAAAGTCCGGTAGGGAAAATATCTATATAATACCAGTGCACTGTACTTTTGGTATTCGAAACTTTTAGAGTTACTTACACAGGTATGACGGGTAGAAACCTTTGATGCCCTACACATTTCGCTCATGCAGAGACAATCTTGACTTGGTCACAAGAAACAAACCAGGATGCCAACAAGATATCACTCCACGGGCGCTTCAGATCCTTCATCTCATTATTACCTTCAAACCAACTCCCAGAAAGGTCTCTATAGTTCCAATAAAAGTAAAATAGAAGAGTTGAAACCTTAACCTTTGTGACAAACTGCTAAGATCTGGACCCTATCTCTGAAGAATACATACCGTGTTAAAGTATAAGTAAGGTGAGTGGTAGAGAAAAATTGTTGAACCAAGTGAGCTGAACATAGATTTTCAATGGCGAATAGAGCACTGCACTGATAGAATCAATGGTCTAATAAAACATACATAACAAGATGCGTTGGAACAACTCACAGAGGGGAGAAATACTTCCCTTAATCTTGCCTTTCCTTCTTTCTTGTTGAAGTGTCACAAACCACTAGAATCCCTTAAGCCAAGGAGGTTATTGCCTTCGCCGGTAATAGCTAATATATATATCCGCCACCAATCCTGCGAAATTGTGTTTTCCTTCTGCTCATACTAAAATACCGATTGCCTGCTTAAAACAATCTTTGAGTGTTGTTAAATCGGTCGGTAAATCTTCGCCGAGGGAATTTAGAATACTTATTATCGATTGGTCTATTATATCGTCAGTTCGAGTCGGTTGTGGTTGTACCGAAAAGCAGCTACTAGTGTTGAGTATGATTACCACTCATCCATTCGATGTATTCTACCCTTCCAGGAAACATGTCGAGCTTCTTTCCACTATTGCAATCGTACAAAGTGTAAAGAATACCATTAATAGGTGAGAGGAATTTATTTTGCAGTTTGCTAGCGCGGTTATTCCTACACCCGTTATTGGCATATCGCACATAGGTGTTTTTGGGGCCGGTATATACGCATCCACCAGCCGCTTGCGGTTCTCTGTCCACCCCGTATGCTCTCTTTTGTGAAGATTCTCTAGTTGCGTTTCAATTTCCACATGCTCGTTTGCAAGATTGAACAGGTTACCGCTGATGGTGTCGAGATCGTAAATAATATCTGAAAGCTCATCTGTAAGGGCTGTAGCGTGCTGGATAAGGGTGACCTTGGGCGATGAAGGTTTGAGTGGTGTGGCTTTGTGGAGGGGATAGCGGCAGATTTTGGAATTGGATTGGGGGGTAGAGGTTGGAGCAAAGTCGGTGGTGGCCATTTTAATTCTGATGGATATTGTGATGTACGAGAACGAAATAAATAAATAATGACGGCTTAAACTACACGTAGGCATTTTCGCCCTCTGATATACAGTCATGTCCAACAAGTCCTGCGACATGGCACCATGAAATTAATTTGATTAAAACAAGATAATAAGGTGAGATTTTCTCAATATCTAGGAATATGAAAAATCCTCTCCACTATTTTCTACTATTTTAATTCCAAACTCATTAGATCAAATGTTGTTGGGTAGTGCTGAATTTCATGTGCTGCTATCGCGTTGTCATACTGTTGCAGGACTTGTTGGACACGGGTGTACGTTATACGTGGTCATCAAAGATCACTCGTTGACGTAGCTAAGAATGAGTGATATACTGTGATCAAGCTTGGGTATACACATTGAACTGGATATAAAGGAGCTCGGTCCAGAGACCTGAGCGCCTAAGTAGGGTAGGTAGAAAAAGAAGGCAGGGCTAGTTTAAGTTTAAAGACCAAATAAATGAGGCCTTTGAATTTGCTCGATTACTTAATCTTAGAGGTCGGTAGCCGGCCGGTAACAATATCTTAAGCTCCTCAAAGCTTTGACTTCCAAATTTGTTCAATAGGTGTATTAAACTCTATATATGCCAATAAAATCATAAAAACAAAAAACTTATTTCTTGCATATTGTATCCTGTATAACTCCCGGATAAGACGTACCGCGCCAATCAAATCTGGCAATCCGCTCCCCCAACTCCGTTTCCCTTCCCGCAGTAAGCAGATATCCTACAGGTTGATTATTTCAGTACCAGCTCTTGAGATCTTAGGATTTCTTCATCTTACCTTCCTCGGCAACATAATAATAATCGTCGCTTCTCTGCGCCCATGGCAAGTTTTCCGAAAGAATATCTCCCAGGGCACAGCAACAATACCCATGTGACCCACCACATTTCTCGCGGAAAGTTGCATGTTTGCCCCAACTGATGAATACTTTTGGCATCTTCAAATTGACGCCGTCTTCTGGAGTTTGATTGCGATCATCCGTACTGGCGGTGGCACGCGTTAGCCTCTACGTTAGAGAGAGGAGAGAGGAGGAGGGGAAGTTGATAATACTTAGTTGTCCAGACTTCATCCCATCTATATTTGTTTTAACTCCCATGGTAACTATATGCTACCTCTACTGGTGCCCATTGGCTGTCCTCTTTCTTCCAGGTTACGTATATTCTCTCCCAGTCATACTTATGACCTGTTCCGCCACGACCCCAACCATCCTTTGGGAAAAACAGGTTATAAACCACCTAATCTATGTTAAACCTGGCTCTCCATACACCGCAGCTAAACTTACTCTGACTTCGCTCTCGTTGCATTTGCTAATACTATAATAAGTAGGGAATGCTTTACTCCACTTGCCCTCTCCAGGGCTATCGCACCCTCCATTGGTATCCGGCCAACGGCCCGGCTCTACCCCTGAAGCCTGATCACCGCTTGGAGTAGTGGCGCTTTGGGGATAACAGGTATCATGTCCAAGATACCGAGAAAAGTGCCAGAGACTATACGGGTCGTTAGACATTATAGTAGCGACAGAGAAAAGCTACTCACGGCCGAGCCTGCCAGGCGACTTTGTAGCCGCCATTCGTGAGCAAATCGGACTGGAATATAAAGTCTGGAATCTTTAAACCCTCTGCAGACGGGATCGCAGTGTTTACAAAATCAGGGTTTGTGATGCCAATATTAGGGGCATGAAGGGAATCGTTGGAGGTAGGCGGCGCTATTTGGGAGGCCACCGGCACCGCTCGGGGAAGGGCCTGTAGTGCTGCCAGTAGGGCGCATATAGGGCTGAGAATAAACATTATTTCTTCAGGGTAACTAAAGAGTAACACCTACTGAGAGTTTTCCCGCAACTTTGGGTAGTGCTGGCTCCTCAGATTTATTCACGAGAAGTTCGGCGGGCCCCGAAATTGGTTCCATCGTCCCAACTCCACAACTGACCAAGGGCATATCACCAGTGCCTTTCTCACCAAAACATCACTACGCGCGACCAATCAACACCATCAAACCCTCCGTACAGTAGCTCACTTGAGACTTTTACCACGGGCCAAGATACAGAATCCGATCACACGCAAGCGCTTCCAAGATATGAATGATCTGGGGACTGCGGTTGCTATATACCAGAAACTTAATCTTCTATCAACGCGTGACATCCATGGATAGATAGCATTTGTCTTGCGGATGATTTAAGATGGCATGTGGACGTGGGTTAAAAGGTTATCTTGTTCGATCTGCACATGCTTCGGCACTCACGACGTTGTGAGAACAACCTCCGAGACCTCTGTCTGCTAATGTGGGGTATGTAGTTGATTGTTATTATATTAATATACAGGGATTCCTACTATTGGAGGGAAAAATAGTAGCAATGGGGACCGGCAATTAGTGCGGTGACTCTATATAGGCAACAATTAAGTTGATCCCTCTATTCATCTCTACCAGTGATTACTTATCTATAAGTGCGGACGAATGAACGACCCAGCACTTTACTCTAGCTATAGGGGCCAGTTGATCATGATCATGATCGCGAGACCAGCCGGATGAATAACAATTACTAACCAAATGAACACACCATCAAACACACTAGGCCCAAATTATGATCAGTGTTACATAAAAATCATTGCGACATAATTCAGGCGAACGAATCCGTCGTTTATTTGAGGAAGCGGGCATGTGGTCCTTAATGTGTTGACTATCCGGAGGTTTTATAACTCATGCCTCCTCGCACGTTCTGTCAGGGTGTCGGAGGTAACCTCCGACAAGAATTTTAGCTGGAAGCACGACTCACATTGACTACATGTATTTACTATCGAATCCGTTGTGCAGGACTCAAGGCCCGTGTCATCGTTCCCGCAAACCACTTGCGCAAAAACATTGACATCGCACTGAGAGCAAGGATTGTGAGAAATGGTACATACCTCGTGGTGTTAGACGGTGCGCTCATGTCTGACATCAACGTCGAAATCATATCATTGGGGTTCGAATTATTCTAGAATAGCCCGAGCGAGACGAGCATTTAGGGATTGACTGTTCTCATAGTCTATCACTCGAGTATATCACTTGTAGAGTTAGTACTCTTCCATCTCACACTTGCAGTTGAAATCAGGGGAATTAGGCTTGCCATTCTCGGCCTCGGTCCGAATCTCCGTAGATGGTCAATTCGCTACAGATAAAACATAAACTTCCGATCGCATAAAAACAATTCAATGGCGGATATTAGTCTCCAACGATACAATAACAAAGTGCTTGCGAAAAATAAAGTTTGAGACAATAGCTCGTTGCCAAAAATATATTCAAGTTGCAACGCCAACAGCACCAAGAAGCCCCTTTCTTAGATAACCCTAGCTACATGTAGCCATTCTACATGTAGTTCTATCTCCTGCACTTTTTGTTGCATTGAATAGATGTATGGTACAAACAAAGACTTCCCACGGGAGCGAGGGAGTACCATCGATTTACAGTCCAAGGTAAGGGGGGGTGTTGTTGTTAGGCGTTTTTCTTTCTTTTTTTGTGGCTTCATTGCCAGTGGTTTTGCTGTCCTTGCGATAATTAAACCCTAACCCAAGACCGTCGTGAACCAAAGCCAAAGTATGATTGTGATGTTCCTGTTTCCTAACGGCTATCGACGACTTTCCCGAGCCCCCCCAAAGGTTTATCACTCAGTTTTACGTTTTGAAGGGAAGCCCTTTTTGCTATCACGAATGACGTTCTTGGCAGGGTCTTGCTTGGGCCCTCAAAGATACTTATTTTGACCGCTGTATCCGCATCATCACATCACGGTTCGGGATAACCCGGTACACGACCCTCCCCCTCTGGCCTGTATCACAATTTATTATGACGGTCCCGTTTGTTTTGTTCTACATAGGCTTACCTACTATCAAGTCCGATTACGGCGTGGAAAAATAAATATAAATAAATTGTCCCCATGAAGTCATCGACTTTCGGTTCGGAAGGAAACCACCAGCTAGGTCGTTCGGTTAGATTTGGTGCCGAGTGGAACGCGCTCGACGCGCGGTATGTAGCTGCAGTTTAGGTTAACCTATTTAACACCCTCCTCATCCCGAGATGGTGATAGGATGGATATTGACGCGTTGAGGAGATTTAATAAATCGGTCGATATTAGAAAGGGTCCTTGATTGAGGGTGGTTCGACCAATATTGGCACACGCGATCGGATGGAGGACAGAGCAAATTTGGACGAACATCCTCCATCTGGACCTACCTACTACACACACTTACCTACTGCTGCTGCTGCATAGGGTTCCCACAACGGCTCCTTCGACCGGAATTACTGGGAGGTTGATAATGCAGGCATACTATCCAGTAAGAACGAGAGGTTTCCTAGGATCGAACGCATATAGGTACACAAGTTTGGACGAAATCGGTTCCTGGAGGATCGTCATCACAGGAAGCAAGATCTCAAAAATCCCCGGGCATCGCCTAGGAAACACTCCTTGTATGTATGTACCTAGGCTAGGTGGGCAGGGCAGTTTGTATGTAGGGCATGTAGTACCTACATACCCGGTAGGAATTTGCTCTCCCCCGATTGAGGTGGCGGTGAATCTCCACTTCCACTTGCCATTTCCATGTTAAACACATCGGAAGAACGGGGAGGAGTTGGAGGCTAGAGAAGGAGGAGGAGAGGGAGGGGGGGGGGGGGGAAATTGGTAGGTAAACGGTTCATTGATGAAACGAGTTCCTTGCAGGGTTCACAGCCAACATAAAGCTCGCTTGTGGTCCTACACTAACCGTGTTCACCCCACGATGGACCGGGATGGGACGCCATGCAGTATCAGGGAAACCTAACATACCTGACCTTGGGCAGTGGGCACCTCTTTGCGGTGAATAATGGTCAGATTCGTTTGTTCAGATGGTGATCTCTTGTGATGGGGAGGGGGGGGGGGGGGGACGGAACGGTGTGATGGATCAGATCACCAACAGGCTCCATCCCCTATTCGTGCAAACACCTGCTGAGTGCGCACGAGAGGTGTGTGGGTATCTGTTTGGATGGGTTATAGAAACCCTTGATTCCGCCCCAACTTGAGGGGGGTTTCCTTTCTTATTTTCCTGGCCTTTTTGCAAAGATCGTTCGTTTTTTGGTGGTCTGTTGTTTTTTTGGGTGTTTTTTTTTTCTTGTTAGTTATCGACTCGGAAGTGCTCCACTATTATTATTACTACTACATACTTCAAATACTACTACGCTGAGCGTACCAACCCTCTAATACATATACTACTACGACCCTTAACCCCCAAGGAATATCGATACTCACGATTCCATTCGATCCCCATTGAAACTCGAGATTTTTTTTCTTTCTCACACTACACCTAACAAGTAATCAATTGTTACGACAATCACCGCAATCATGAGGCAAAGAGCTTTTTCCAGACCGGTACCGATTGTGAGTTAAAAAAAATAAACCCCCCTCCTGAAACAGAAACCCGTCTCAGCTTTGCTAACCTGCATAGAAAACGAACCTCCCCGTGAAAGAAACAGCTCTCCACGAAGATGATGATACTGTCCTCCCACTCCCGCTGACACCACTCACACCTCGAACTGAATTCGACCTCCGCATGGCCTGTAAGGCCCTCGTCAACTCTCCCACCCCGGTATCAACTAAATCCTCAGTCCCCCCAACAACATCGTACAAGCAAGCACCCCGCAATGCACCCGTGTCTGCATCATTTACAACAAAAACATTTACCTCCCCCACCTGCTCTGACGAGGAGGCAAAGAAGGCAACCCTCCTCGCACTCACATCAAAACCACACCCAGCACCACCCCCATTGGAGCCTCTCTCGCCCATCCAGTATGAATTCGCTACCACTGCCACCGCAAGAAAGTTCAGCGTCATCAACCTCCGCGCCTCCGACGCAACGCTGAAGACGACCAGGATCAGCTCCTCCTCCGGCGCAATGGCGAGCCCCGTTCTGTGCCGTAAACCAACAGTCATTGACGTCTCCAACCGCCCCAAGACGGCCGATATGCGGTCCAGCAGAATGACAAAGAACCTGGAAACATTCGATGAGGATAGAGAGACACTTGCCTTGTTCCCAAGACCGGGTACTTCGCATCAGCAAAGTCAGAGACCAAGTACGTCCCACTACAGGCCGAGCACATCTCACCACAGGCCAAGCACCTCCGGCGGGTCAAAGGCATCGACCATTGAGCTCAACGACCGCCCATTGCCGCCGTTGCCGGCCCACTTCATCAAGCCAGTACAGAGGAGTAAGAGCGATAGCGAGGTGGTACTGAAGAAGGCGTCGCTAGGAAGCTTTGGAAGGAAGATTGCGACGTTCTTTGGCCGGGGTAAGAAGCAGCAAGAGGTTGCAGCTGCAGCGTAGGTTTGGTA
This sequence comes from Morchella sp. 2018-W16, assembly GCA_024713755.1. Lineage (NCBI taxonomy): Eukaryota > Fungi > Ascomycota > Pezizomycetes > Pezizales > Morchellaceae > Morchella > Morchella sp. 2018-W16. The sequence goes on from JAMGYY010000018.1 coordinate 246,579, forward strand.
ATGGGCCCGGAGATTGTGGCGTGGCGGCTTACTGTGCCTTGTGCTTGTGGGTTTGATTGATTGTTAGATAGTGTCTAGTACATTTAGTGTAATATTTTCTTTTCTTTCCCCCCCCTTCCCATTTCCATTTTGGTTTTCCTCTTTCCTTTTCCTCTTACTTTTTTGGGCGTTCATCTTTTTTTATATCTCTCTTTTTTTTTTTCTATTTTTTTTTTGGTGTTTGGATTGCGACTAGATGCTGTGTCTCCTGTATTCCTGTTTTGGGAGGGTCTATTTTCTTATCTTTCATTAACTATCATTTTTCCTACTCTTTCCCTTTTTTTCCCCTCGAATACTGTCTCTCTCGGGTTTCTTAGGATTCAAGCATCTATTCTCATGTTCACTATCTCTATCCCTCAACCGTTCGATCTGAAACCAAACAGCCAAAAATAACAATTAAAGAAACACATTCGGTCCCCCCCGCGCCCCCTAGCTTCCAAGCAGGGGTTGAGGGGGGCTACCAAAACAAAAACATCTACATATGATTTCCCCAAATATTTGCTATGTACTACTACCACTACTGGCCCAATTGAATTGGAGGGCCCCCGGTCCCGGTCCCAATCCGCGCAGGCAGAACCGCGCTATCCTCACGGGGCAGGTAGCACAACATAACGACCCCCCCGTTTCGGTCTCGTAATGCTCCCTTTTGCGCGGCTTTGCGTAAGTCTAGACTTACATATGGCCCTGCAGGAAGGAATATCAGTGTGGGAGGTGTGGATGTGTAGTCGAGAGTGGAATAGAGCAGCACCCGTAGGGCTGGAAATCCACTTGCGGGGGCGTAATGTGCGTGCATGTGGTGGGTTCGTGTTGAACGCCGCTGCTGAAAGAGATGCATTGGGAATTTGGGATTGGGACTGGGACTGATGTGACGGTGGAGGCCCTGCTGCTGGACATGAGTGCTCATCTCGCTCGTCTCCCCTCTCGTGCTCCCCCCCTGTTCGGCTGGTTATGTAAGGTACAGGTCGCACTACATACATGTGCTCTGTCTGCTCAGTGGTACTTTGGGTATGTCCGACTACATGTAGCTATGTAATTAGCTAAACGGAAGTAGAGGTCGAGCGGTAGATGTCGTGAAAGAACGAGTTGATCAATTAGTAGAGTTGAGTATCTACCCTCACGTCGTATTACAATCTACACCGCTCCAGTTAGGGGTTGGACGTACACATACATCATAGGTACATGTATGTATGCAGCTCCCAACCACCCCCCCTCCCCCCAACCCCCCAGCCAACTGTTTTCACAACACTTCCTCACCGCAGCGAGGGGATTACCTCAATAGCATACTCTAGAAGCGGGTTCCAGTCGCGTCGGGACGTTTGTGCGGGGCGAGAGGGGGGCAGTGGTACATTTCTTTTCGCGTCGTGTCGGTCGGGCGTACAGCAGCCGATCGAGTGATGGTGCATGAACTCGCTCACCTTCATAACACGGGGGGACCTATCATTCGAATTTCGGCGTGCGCGTGTCTGTAACATGTCCCATCACCTGCTTTTGGCAGTTGCTCAGAGTTTTTCTCTCCCCACGTTGGCAACCCTAACTTGCTACATGAGGGCAAGAGGCTGATACCGCGCTGGTTGGGGAAGGAGCCGTGCTCAATCTTTTGCCACTATTTCATGGCAGTAAGGAGTGCTGATGGTTGGCTGTTGCCATGCTGGAAACAGCCCTAACCCTGGTGGATGGCAGGCTTTATTATCGAATGCTTTGCCGTCGGCGGCCTGGAGTGTGGCCGGAGATAATCAGCCAAGGCACTCTGTGGGGGTTGTAATTTTATTCAAATAAGAGAATCATAAGCAGTAAGGAAGGGTTGGAGATACACGTAGAATCATTGCTTTTGCGTTTGGGTAGGACGGCGTGAATGGAATTAAGCTGGGTTTCCGGTACTGGCGGTAAAGTAAAGTTTGGTGTTCTTGTTAGCTGAAGATGCCCCACCCTCCTCTTTCGATGGCAAATAATGGGTGTTGTTTTTGGGTGCGTATATGAGAAGGCTCTGGAGACCGGCCGGACAAGGCAAGGCACGCGCTGTTGTTACGAGCAAATTTGTTTTAATAGGGACTAATTTGCGTAAAAGACCCCAGAGTCTTTTTCCGCTTGTATGATTGGCTGGTGAGAGGATCGGCGCCAATCAGGTTGCCGGAAAAAGACTCAGGAGTCTTTTGCGCAAAGGCTCTAATTAGTTGCTTTTTGTTTCAGACAGGTGAGATGAGACCCAGGAGTTGTAATCTTCGACGGGGAGGGCTGGTGTTTGCGAGTGATATCATATGAAGCCAGCGCCAAATGGATTATTGATTGATTGATATCTCATACGTACATGCAACCCGTAGGTTATGGCGGGAAAGCCGGTGCCAGATGGGGTAGATGTCCCACCAGGGTTTTATCATCATACTTGGGAACAAGAGTCTCTGTCATAGAGACGATTGCTATCATGCCGTCAATGTCAATGTTGTCGGCGGTGGGGGGTAGGTGACTGAGAGGTGGGGCGGGGTAGGAGTAGAAAGAGCTCGAACTAGCGGGGTTCCAAGACCGAAGGTAGGTATTTACTATTGTTTCAGATATCCTGTTTCTCAGTCAAATTATGATGTCAAAAAAACACACGTGAGGCAGTCGTACCAACATACAACATGCTTACAAAGGCTATGAAACAATAACGCTCATGACGTGTTTATGTTTGGGTTGAAAACGTAGCGTGAGCTGAAGATCGATCGTAGCCGAAGAACTGATCTGGTAAGTCCAGAAAGGCAGGGTTGGAAGATGGCGGGTAGGGCCAGATCAGTATGCGCATCCGCTGCGATAACAATGTCCTGCGTGGGCCTAGATATTGGTGATGAGTGTAGGATGCGGGTCGCCGGGTGCATAGATCAGAAATTAACAGGGTAACAGTCATTTCTCTTTAAGTTGAGGCCATCTATTTATTATTTTTTGGTACTTACGGTTATTCAAGTGATATTGCCGCTAGTGGGGTTTGAGAGTTCTCGCTGGCTAGCTTCGAATTTTTCCATGAACTACACATACACGCCCTCACGCCCAGGTTCCATCACCAGCTGAGGCTACATCAAGAACCGGAGGAATAGTTCCCATATCAGGTAGAAGGGGATTCGCACCGGAGCTACAATTCGATCCTAGCGAGTTGAGAGAGTCAGAGCTACATGTAGTTGTGCTCTGTGGCCGACCAAGCAGTATACCGGAGTGGTGGCGGCGGGGTGATGAGGGTTGGGTCAAATTTAAATGTAGGGCACTGTCTGAGATTTAGCTATCCATGTGGCACTGGTAGGTGAGGAAACAGTGCGGTAGTCTCGGGCTACCGCATACATGTAGATACCGAGTTATGGCAACAACAAACATACATGCGCTTGTTTACCACGAAAAGAACAAGAGCAGAAACAAGAGGGAGGTCACTGCCACTCTGTCCCAATTGTCCTCGCCCTGAGGGACTGAATTCCTGGTTCTTATGGTGGTAGGCGAGTACTTGGTGGGGGTTGCATGATTGCAAGGGTTCGTTCGGCCTGATGGAATACCTTTCCTTTCATGCAGCGGAGCTGTCGTGCTTGTCTTTGATAGACTACATATATTCCCTTTATTTAGTCCCATATCTTCGTCCTGTTCACCTCCTATATCCTTTCTATCACGGCCTATAGCACCCATGCACATGTAGGCCAGGTAAGAAGTAATCACAACAAATCACTCGATCATGAGTATCACTCGACTAGACATGTCGTCAAGAAGTAGTGGGGTTTTTTTTTTTTGTTTACATCAGTAATTGCGTGCAGCCCTAAGGCTATGGCAATATCTCACTATTTTATCCCCAGAACGCCCCTCCAACCGCCGCCAACGAAGAAAAGAACAGAAAAGAAAAGAAACACAGAAAATGACAAAGGGAAACCTCATCTTGCCTCCGCGTAACACGCCTAGCCCAGTGCGCTCACTTTCTCGAGCCTAATCATTCACTGTGTAGGTCCCCCGAATTTCTCTAATTTCTAATCTCCTCGTTCGCTATCCTTCCTCCCTTTCTTTCCCGCTAGTCCTTCTCTATTTCCTTCTGTCTGAGCCATGCCCTAACTATTCCTTTTCTAAACCTCCCCACCCTTGTTCCAGTTCCCTCTTTCCTTCACTGTCTTCCTCGCTTGTTTCCCCTCTCTTTCTCCTACCCTCCATCCATTGGTTCCATATGGCGACCGCTTTCTCAATTCCTTCCACACAGTGCTTTTGTTGTGGTGTGGTTTGATGCTTTACGCCTGCTCTCGCTGTGGCGCATTTTGTGAGGATGTGATCGACGCCTTGGGACCCTCCGCAAGATTCGATTCCGCCGAATCTGCTTTTTTTATTCGCTTAGGTATTCATTGCATCTGACATGACCTGTTCTAGTCTAGAAATCAGGACTTTGGTGGATCTGTCTGTAGGTTTAAACCGTATGTCGTGTCTTTGATGTGGGGTGAAGAGGGCTTTTGTTTCATTTCTTCTTAGGCACCATTCGTTGCTCCAGTCCTGAATCGTGGTTTCTTTTGATGTTCGTTCCAGGTAGGCGAACGAGATGAAAGCATCTTTGTCTGTTGGTCCCTTTCCTCTGGCCTCTTTCGCAACTCCATCTGCTACTTCGTTTCCTTCCACTCCCTCGTGCGCTTTGACCCATTCTAGTCTTACTGTCATGTTTTGCGTCCTCGCCGCATCGCACATCCATCTGATCTTGTGTGCCATTTCTTCCCCCGCTCTCCTGGCCTCTACCCGCTTTCATGGCCTCCTGACTGTCGGATATGATGGTGATGGTTCGCTTTCTTTCCTTGCTCGCTTCTCTTATTCCTACCTCGATCGCTTTCTTGATTCCCACCATTTCTGCGTCTATTATTTCCATCTGTTTCCCCAGCCTGTATCCAATTTTCTTCAGGGCTCCCTTCTTTCCTTTTCCCATTCTGCAGATTCCTGCCGCTGTGTTTCCGTTTGCATCTTTGCTCCCATCACTGTATATGATCACCTCATCCTCCCCCTCCATTCTTTCCTTCTGTCTTTTACTTTCCGTCTCGCCAAAGGCTCTGATTTCGATCTGCAAATTTCTTCTTATCTCTCTCTCCCATTTCTTCTCTTTCTGGTGTAGTTTCTTCCAGTTTTCCATCTTCTTCCACTTTGGCTCCTCGCCTCCTAGCATGTGTTTTAGCCCACTTATTGCTCCCTTCATTCCTCTTTCTTTCCGCTTTATTTTTCGAGTCCTTTCTCCGTGGTTCCCGTCTTCCTGCTCCTCAATTCTCTTTTCGATTTCTTGCTTAACCCATCCATTCAATGGGTGACTCGACGGTGCCTTCATGGCGTTTATCGCCATCATGCGTTGTTTGTGGTTGAGTCTGTGCTGAGTATCATGTCATTTTCCACTTCCACTGCTGCCGTAGGTGCAGTCCTGAAGTGTCCTCCTATTCTCTTTATCGCCTGGATGTTGACTTTGTCTATTTCTGCTGCCAGTGTTTTCTGTCCTTTCCACCACACTCTGCCTCCGTATTCTGCTATCTGTTGGCTGCAGGCGATGTACATCTGCCTGGCGTTTCCCACTCCCATCCCTTGGCCTCCTTTCGCTATTCTGATGATGCTCTGTGCTGTTCTGGTGGCTCTGGCTATTTTCTCTTTCACGTGGGTTTTGAAGGTACACTTTTGATCCACCCAGATTCCTAGCCATCTCATGACTGTTGCTTGTTTCGCTTGTGCCCCCGGTAACTCAAGGGTTTCTGGTTCATTTAACCCTCCTGGATTCAGCCTTATCCACTCCATTTTTTTCCTCTTGAACCTCACACTGTTTTCGTCCCACCGATATGCTTCTTCTATTATTCTTTCTGCCCTTGCCATGGCTTGCTCAGCTCTTCGGCGACCCGTAATAGTGAGGTCATCAATGTATGGTGGGGTTATTGCCTTTCCCGCAAAGTCTTCCTCGATGACTTATCTCAGTTTTTGATGAGTGGGGCGATGTAGAGGTTGAAAAGGATTGGGGAGGCCGGGCTTCCCTGAGGGATGCCGGTTTCTATGTCATGTTCGGTCCCGGTTTCGTTATCGAATCTTAGCGTGATTTTCCTGTCACTCATAAAGCTCGAGACCCAATCCACGACGTGTTTATTTGGCCCTTCTTTCCTCAATGTGTTTGCCAGTCTCACCTTCGAGACGTTCGGGAAGGCTTGAGAGATGTCCATTGCTACCAACATTACCTTCTCACCCTGTTCCTGTCTTTTTTCCGCCCAGCCTAAGGTGTATCCCACGCATTCTTCAGCTGATCTCCCTTTTCTACCACCCCACTGGTTATTATCCAGCCCTCCTCTTTCCCCCAGGTCCGACATGTAGTCCGTCATTATTCTTTCGAGGCCCTTTCCCAGCGTGTTCAAAAGGGATATAGGCCTGTATGCTTTCGGCTTAGTGTAGTCTGGTTTGCCTGGCTTCGGGATGATTGCGCCTATTGCTGACTTCCACCTTCTTGGGTGCACGCCTTTGTCTAGGCACATTTGATAGGTTTCTGTGACTCTTTCTCCCACCACTTCCCACAGTTCCTTGATTGCTTTGAACGCGATTTCGTCTGGCGCCCTTGTACCAGACGATCCTTGTCACCGATCCCTTCTTTTGCCTGCTCGCTTGTAATCCGGATCCTAGTAGTTTCGGGTCCGCCGGTGCTTATGGAAGAGTGTCTTTAGGAACGTTTTTTCCTCGAAGGTCACCCTGGTTCTGCCCTCGCCCGAATCATGGCTGCAAGATATTTCTTCCCTCATGGCTCGCCATACTCCCCACAGGTCTCCATCCTCTGCCTCTTTAACGAATTTGTCCCAAAGCACTCTTTCCTCTTCTCCGAATCAGCCTAAAATATTCGCTTGTCTTTTTCCAGGTCCGCCCTCTCCTCTCAAGAGACTGCCGATCCTACCTCTCCACTTTTTCCCCATCTCCTCGCCTTTGCCATCTGTCTTCTTTTTTCCTTTACCTCCTTATCAAACCATCTTTTGCTCCTGGGGCATCTCCTTGCCTCCTTCACTCCTTTCTCTATTCCAGCTTTGATATTTTCTTCCAGTATTCTTGCCGCTTCCTCGCAGTCTTGATTGTCCTTCGCATATCTCCATTCTTCCTCCGTGCTCTGCACGTGTTCCTTTGTTGCCTCTCTCCCCTTTTCCCAGTCTGCTTCCCGGTAATTCCACCGACAAGTTGTCATTTCATATGTCTCTTCTGTTATGTCTTGTATCTCTATCTTGATGAGGGCATGGTCGGATCCTGTATCTTCTTCCTCTTGCAATTTCCACCTGATGCGCGGGGCAATGGCTCTTGTTGTGAAGGCTAGGTCTAACACTGACTCCTTATCCCCTCTCTGCCACGTGATTCTGTCCGGTTCGTTCAGTAGGGTGAGGTTTCCTTCGCTCATCATTTTCACCCATATGGTGCTTTTGCATTAAAGTCCCCTAGTATAACGACGCTTCCACCTCAAATACTCGTGCGGGATTCTCGTTACATGACCATCCATCTCTTTCTTTGTGTTTTGGTTGTAAATCTTTACGATTCTCACCGCTTCTTCCCCCATTTGAACGTCCATTACGGACGCTCCCAATCCGCCCATATGCCATCTCTACGATGTATTTTAACTCCCTTTCCTCCGTACCATCCACATGACTCTACTTTTCTCCCCTCTTTCCTCTGCCTATATATTATGTCAAACGCCTCCGCTTTCCACCGTGATTTCTCTACCTCCCAACTCTACCGCCTTGCAGCCTTCTTTTCGCTTTAGTACTGCCTATATATGGTTCTTGTATCGCTATTATATCCGCCGTCTTTCCACTTTCCATCAGCCCCTGCATAACGTTCGTGGACCCGTTGCAGTTATGCTGAAGTATGGTGAGTTTTTTAACAGCCATGATTCACGGCTTTGTTTTTGTCTTCTCCTGCTACCTCTTTCGTTTTCTTGCATTCCTTCGCCATGTGTCCCGTCTCTTCACAGATGCCACAGCTTACCTCGTATCCGCTCGTTCTCTTGAACCATTCAGCCTTTTCCTGGCAGTGTATTGACATCGCTCCGTGTGGTCCTCCGCAGTTCACAAGACTTCTTCCTCTGACTCAGACCAACCTTTATTGCCGCATTCCCTATTGTCGCACCTATGCTGGTAGGTGGTGTGCCCCGACTTTCCGCAGATACCGCACCTTGCTTTCGATCCCGTGTTGTTGCACTTTGCCCACCAGTGTCCCATTTTGCAGCATGTAGTGCACTGTTGTTCCCTGAGGACTGCTTTCGCCAGGTACTCTCTGCAATTCTTCTCCTTGACGTCCTCCGTATTATGGGTATATCCGTCATCGACCTTTATTTTGTTCTTGAGGATGTCCTTCCTCATTTCATCGGTCTCGACATGGATGACGATTGAACGGTATGCGCTTTTTTCGTCCTTGGCGAGCCAGTGGGGGTCCCTACAGAGTTTGTAGTTGTTGGTGTCTTCGATGTGTTTCCTAAGCTCTCCCATTTTGTCTTTCCATCCATTGCTGACTCCATTTACCACGATCCCCCTCCAGTTCTCTGTTCTGTATTTGACTTCCTCCGCTCCGTTGATCTTCTTCAGCTCCTTCATACTTCCCATCTTTTCCTTTATCGTCTCTGGTGTTGTGAACTCAATTCTTATCGCCTCCTTCTTCCCTTCCATCACGGGGAGTTTCTCTACCTTCTTGACCTCCCCCTCTTTCAGTCCCAAGGCCCTCTCTACCTCTTTCGGTGCTACCACTTCTACGCCCTTGCCTTCCACAATGACTGTCCTTTCCTTTGCTTCCATCCTCATCGCAACTTCCTCCGCCTTCCTCTCCTTCGCTTTTCTTCTTTCCTCGATCTTCTTCCGTCCTTGTACTGTCCATACTCCTCCCTCATTATCCCCCAGGTCTGCCGCTATCGATTTGATTCTTTCCCTCTAAGGGGGGCTGTGGGGTGGTGGACGAAGACTTCTCTCAAGCGCCTGTCGGGCCTGTAGGGGTTCGGTTGGGTTGGCTGTAATGGCGGGGTTGGTGTGTACTTTCTTTCCCATGCTCTCTTTTCTCCCTCCAGCCTTTTCACTTTCTCCTTTAGTGTCTTGACCTCGTTCATAAGTTCCCTGGCCCACCCTGGTATTTCTCCAGCTCCTCTGCTGCTTGCTGATCCGGTTGACTCTACACTGCTTGATCGGATCGACATTGGTGTCATTCTACTGTGGGGGGAGTGGCGTGATGTTCCCAATCCCTTTTCCCTTTGCCCTAAGCGGCTCTTGACCGGGTCGACAATGTGTGCATACTTGCTTGCCAGTATGCCTGTGACCATGTTCTTCTTGATCGCTCTCTTCTTTAGTTCTTTGATGTTCCTTGGATTAATCCAGACATCCCAGGCTTCCTCTACCTCTGCTTCTCCCCACTTCCTTTTCATTTTCCCCCCTACAATCTCCTCCACCGCCTTGACCATCATATCACCTTCCTCCTCCATTAGCACATCCTTCGCTTCTCTCTCCTCCTCACTGTCGATCTCCATCTCCTTTGATAGTTTCCCAATTTCCTGGTTCCTGTACTCTCTTACTGCCTCCACAACTATCTCAATTTGGCTGCCTTGGCTCATGTCTTCCCATTCCATTAGGTCCATCTCCTTTCCTTCGATTTGCTCGATTCGAGCTTTCTGCCGGTATGCCAGATACCATTTCTTCCTCCACTTTGATTTCGTTTTCCTGGTTATCTCCGGTGGTGGGGGCCAGATTCACTGGCATCCACCATTTGCTCTAGCATTTCTTTGATTTCCTCCGTTGCCTGCATATACTCGTACTTCCTCTCTTCTCCGCTTTCTTCCTCCTCTGTCTCGTTTTCCGATGTGAGCTCCTCACTCACCCCGTGTCGCTGTATCGCCTACCCTTCGATCTTTACCACGCCGCATCTCCATCTTTTCTTTCGGAGACACTTTCGCTGGCGTTAATTCCGGTACCTGTCTCCAGATACTGGCTCCAGTCCGAATCCGTTGTAGAGCCTCAGATGCTATCAGTATAAATGTAGCTGTCTTAACACACAGGGGGCGTCCTGGTAGCATTTTGTTGTCTTCGCGTGACGTTATTGCTGTGGTTGCCTATGCCCAATCCCTGTCCTTCTCACAATGCTATTGTATCCTCTCCCTGTTTCCAATAATTATATTGTCCTGAACCCCTCAACGCCAAGCCTGCCAAGGAACGCCAAGACAGAAATGCGCTGGCACCTCTGTCCTCCTCTAGGGGAGTATGGTCTAGAGGGATGATGAGTAGGGGGGTGTTTATCCCTACAAATTCAGTAATATTAGTGCCTAGATGTGAAGATACTGCTCTGAATATCCTCCTCCTTGTTTTCTCTTATTCCTAGCTGATGTGGTTGTTGAGTTGTGCTGATGGGAGCCTAAACCCGGCCTCAAAAGAGGGGAAATCCTGGGTTTTGGCCCTGTGTAACTGAAAAAAATTTGGTTGAAAACAGTGACTTTTTGCAAAGTGGTGTGAAAACACGTAAAAAGTGGATAGGGTGAAAGGCCTGAGCCTGCTGATTCTGAATATGATGGTTTTGTCTCTTATATCTTGCTGGTTGTGGAGTTATTTTCAAAAACGTCTTCCTTCGGTGTTGTTGTCTCTAAGAAGTAGTGGGGTAGTTTATTTATTTTATTTATACTTCATACACAGCAGGGTAGTTTGATTGGTTGATTAATACTTCATATATGAGTGCAGTACTAGCATGGTGGATTGACTGGTTGATTTACTACATAGTGCTTTTGAGTGAAGAGTGCAGGTGAGAGTTATAACGATAACATCCACTACATGTAGTTACACATAGACCTGACCCACCTAGTGCCAAGAAAGTCGGCAAAATTTCCTGCAGGGTCTGCTAAAGGAGCTTTCAACGAGAAGCTGGCGTTCTGTAGAGAACCTAAGCTAAGAGCAGAACTTGTATCGAATACCAGCCACGTATAGTTCAACTTACCCCGCATTTAAGCTTTCTTCGCTTCCTCCTTCTCGGTATTTTTTTTCAACTTCTCGTGTGTCTCGCTATATTCTTATCTTTATATCCTTTTTACCACCTATCACGATCCACAAATATATATCGTGAACGCCTGTTTCTTCTGCCTCAGTTGTGGGCAGGTGTCGATAAGCGATGGTGAGGGTCGGAATAGCGGGATGTGAGTACTGTTGGTACTCATTTAGTTATTTTGTGCTAATTGGACAATGGCTGTGGAGACGGCTGATGTTGTCTCTGGTCCCGGGTCCTAGCTGCTTGTATGTACCTCTTCCTTTACCACCGTCATTATTATTATTGCCCTGCCCTACTAATATTCTTCTGCTAAAATAGTAGAGAAACGACCCTAATACTTGGGTCCACCATTTATTTATTGGCGAGTCAGGCCTCTGGAGACGATATTTGTATGTATAATGGTCCTTGTTTTTTTTATGGCCGATACTCATACATGTCGAATACTAGATCCTATCGTGGTTCTAGTCTTGGAGGCGAGGTGGTCTGGGCTGGTACCTTTTTTTAGGTTCCTCGTTCTCTGGTTAATGGTTTAATATATATATACTAATGGCGACTTAGTAGTTCGAACTTTCAACAACCGCTCCAGATAATGAGCAACGGGCCTAGATAAGTATGTCGGGCTCAATATCATATGACGAGATTGTTCTAAAGTCATTAAACAGAAGGACGTTACACAAATACATGGCGGTTAAAAACATAGTAAGCTTACGTTATCTATTTTCTGCCCCTTGTATATCCTTATTCTGATATATATAAAGTGCCTATCCCATGTGGATACTTTACCTACGGGTTCCCATGTTAATCCATTGGGAGTGATGGTGGTAGTCTGGCCACTAGCTGGGGAAGGGGGAAAGAAGACTAAAGAAAAAAAGAGAATAACTCGATAGTCGTGATAAAATAGGCTGAGCCATCTGCGGCTGCAGCTGCATCTCTTTGAAACGGCGGGAAGGTCATCATAAAAGTATAATAATCTCTACGGTTTACTTGTACGTATTATTCTAATATTGTTTTCGTAGTATATTCTCACTCATTCCCACCGTCTTCTCCCTGCCTCTGATTCACTTGATAGGGGTATCCCACCTAATTCCATCCTTCTTTCTTTTTGCTCTTTTTTTTTTTGAGGGGGGTGGAGGGAGAGATGTAAGAGGGTAAGCCGGAATAGTTCCTGACTGATCATTGATTAACCTTAACTATCACTTCTATTAGGGATGGGAGACTTACCGCCTCTTATTTTCTCCGTGCCTATCTCCTAGGTTCTGACAACCTCTTGAGTTATCCTCGGGTTGGACAGAGAACCCAGCGCTCCTCTCACTAACCCAATGGATTACCCGCTCTTATCAGTTTGGAAGTAGTTGAACAACCGTGAGGCCATATAATATCACTCGGTCTATCCAGGGCTGAGGTGATACCGACACCAATGGGGTAAGGCTTTAAATTTGACGCAAAAGAAGAAAATGTGTTAAATCTGTTACCAAAGTCCTTTATTTCTCACTTTACTAATATTTATCGTTTTAGGAAAGATTTCTTTCTATCGCCTCGCTGCTACTATCAACCTATAAAAGGGTAAGTGATATCATCGTCCCTAGAATATTTCTAACAATTTACTCACATGTATGACTTTTAGCAATGGACAAGATGTTGTGCCCGCCTACGACTTGGTGTTCAAGGCCTGGATTCGTAAAAGTGAGCATACGCAACTCTTTCTCGCCTGTTCTAAACAATCAATGCTGAAAAAGGAAAGAAAAACCAACTACATGTATTCTGTCCTTGAGCCGGAAGAGAAAAAGGCAATGAGCGAATCAACAATATCGAATCTGGCTACCTGTGTTAAGCTGAAAAGAGAACCCTGGCTAACGGGGCACGCCGACGACATAAAATTACTACGGAAACATATGTTATTTCTTTTTATTTCTCATCAGCGCCTTTAGTTAGAGTGGTTGAATCCTACACTGCAGATAAGAGGGAAAGAGAGCAGCATTTGGAAGTCGATGGAATAGCTCCGTGCTGTCTGTACCACCTGCAGGGAGAAGAAGGGTCATGACTGAAGGTGAAACGGACCATAGTGACAGAGGAGGCGCTGTTCAGGATAGAGACGGTGTAGCTTTTGGGAGTCGCTGGAATAGTACAGTCCAATCTGTGCCTCCTGCTGGTAAAAGAAGGTTCAACACCACGGCAGAGAGCGAATCGGAAGATGATGATGAAAGAGGCGGCCCGAAGCGTTTCACGGAATAGAGCCAAGACTCCGGAGATCCCAGTCTCCGCGGGTACAAACGAGCCCGAAAAGGAATACGCACCTCCGGGATCAAAGAAGAGGATTCAGGCTCTCACTATCACTCTCACTATCACTCTCCACTTCAGATTCAACGTTAGAATCACTGCTGTCGGAATCCACCTCTTCCTCGTTCCTTTCCTCTTTATAGATATCCTGCATACGTTTTGCAGTACTGATTGCTTCATTACGAGTATCACGTCGGGGTCACCAAGTTGTGGCTACTAGTATGTGTATAGGGGTTTTGATGACTGTAGATAGAGGAACGATGGTTTTGGATATTCACAGTGCATAGGCCGATTACTATAGTTTATAGTGAACCGATGCAGTGAACTGATGTGTATTGATGATGATGTGTGTGTGAAACGAAACAAAAGAAAAGGAGCCAATAGGGCAGCTAGCTAAGAACACGTAAGCAGGGTGCTAAGCGCCAAGCGCCGCAATGACTAATACCACGGTAACCGCCGCCAAGCCTCGCCTAAATTCAGGCTACCCATTCTAAGCTCCACAACGGGGTCGTTGAGGGGCGGGGAGATGGCGGCGGAGAGGGGGGGTAGAGGGGATAAAACGTTCAGAAGGAGATGGATATGAAGAGGGTTGTAAAGGGTGTGATTTAGTAGGAGATGCTGTGCGGTTTGGCACAAATAATTGACTGAAGCCTTCTGGCATACATTGTAATGATAGAGTGTCCAGTAGCTTAACTACTTGGTGACCACATCGCCTATAGATAGCGGGTATATGTGTCATGTCCGCCGAACCACCATAAATACGGTGGTTCTTCCGTAGATAATAAACCATCATTATGCACGATACATATTTACTGTGCGTTACACCACAGCAGGAGACCCCCCCAGCCGGCTTGCAATCCCACATTATAGAGACCGAGCGCGCGGAGATAAGGGGTCTCAACGGTGGAGTAGATGATACGAGGAATTTAGGTTTCGATTTTGGTGGTTCGGGTTCCGGTTCCCAGGGCGTTGTGAGTGTGTTCAGGGACGGACGGACCACGAAAGGATGTTACGGGATCACGTTGGCATCTTGTACAACTTTGTCAACAACGATGACAGGGTCTACTTAAGGTTCATTATTTCAGTGGTCTGCTCTTATCTAATGTATAGGTAATATGTGGGGCTGCTGAGTCCCCTGGAGCTTATTTCTTCTTTGATTTTTTTACGGGTCCACTATGGACGGAATTGTTTTGTCTTCAAACCCGACCCACGAGCCAGCATTTCGTCATATGTGGGTGGGGCATAGGGAAAATGAGCCCTATCGGAAGTAGGGATCACTTGAGGAAAGACTTTGGGCTATGAAGAAGGAACGAGGTATGGGCAGTGACGGGATTTCCTTCTCTTTCTCATTTTTATTTTTTATTTTTTATTTTTGCAATGTTTCTCTCTTACCACTGGCAGATCACTTAAAGTGCTCCAGCTAGAAATCTCCATGTTTCTCTGTCTTTCTTTGTTTGGGTGGCGGCCCAGAGGGAGGAAATCAATTAGTGGCTTCTTACGTGATGGCCTAGCGAGTGACAGGTTGTGAAGCATCTATTTGAGTGATCCTTTAAGACCAACCAAATTAGAAAGTAACCGAATTGTGCTTGCGTACTCCTCCTGTAGGTTCCACTGATATCCTAGTTGGCCATTGGTGACGATCAGCTGGCGGTTATTGCCCACACCCTCGATATTTACCATGGTAACAGCGTGGGGTACCTCGTAGGAGTCTGAGGGAAAGGGCCTGGGCCTATAGGGATTTAAGCAGGTGGTCATTTCGCATGGCCTATTAGCTCTTGGAGTGCTTGGGGACATCGTGTCGTAGGGCTGGGGCTTGGGGCGCGTTTTCTGGCATGGTGGTGTTGCGAGACGTCCCGTCGTGAGGAGCGGGGAGATAGGAGGTAGTGCATGATGGTGGGTATGGGTATGTGCATGGAAGACGGAGGGGCGGGGGAAGGGGGGGATTGTAGAGTAGAGTTGGGATCATTTACTTAGATGTACAGATTTTAGGGTGCAGTGTGTTAGGGGTGAATGGGGTGAGGGTGGGTGTGGAGAGATTTTTTTGGGGGTGGAGTGGGATTGGTAGGTTTTGGGAGGGGAGAAGCGGGGTACTGGATGTTGGCCAAGAAGAAAAAAAAAGATTTAATGAAGTAGAGGTACGAAGTAAAATGCCTGGCTTAGAAAATGCGATGAGTTCCGCTAAAGCAAGGTTTTTCAACATAGAGCAGAACAGTAATTGGACTCCTTCTACCAAGGGGCTCTCATGAATCCGGATACATTAAAAAGTTTCAATAGCAAGTTACAGCAAGTATCCACATGGGGCAGAGAGGGGAAAGGGAGATTAATTCCTCCACTCGTTCTACCAGAGCCCATAAAAGAGTTTGATCATGTGAAGTCTGGATCCATCTGAAGGGTAACAGGCAGCCCGAAATACCCAAGGATAAATCTTGGCTAAATACGGGTAGTGCTGAGCCGCTCTTAGAGTTAGCCTCGACGGCATGTAAGCTAGGCACACTTTTCACAACAGACGTTCATCGTTCATCGCCCACAGCTGCTAGACTTTAGGTCTGGCTTTCAGCACCCTGATTTACAGAACTGTTTCAACCCTTATTATTTTATAACCGAAATATCTTACAGGAAACGACGGTGGAAGCAGGGAAGCAGGTAAGGGACGAAGTGGGGAGAGATGCCTCGTGCGAATACATGGCTCAAACGAGCTTCATAAAAGTAAGCTTCTTACAAACACACTCTTCTTTTCAGTTTTGTCTTTTCGAATAGCATTCAAGCCAGTTTACAGGAGTTTGGCCGAGGGTGTATTCCACCTCGCGATTTTATGGGCTCAGAGATAATATACTGGTACTAAGATCCCTTTCTTTAGAGGGTTTCAACATGATTTTCCTCCACATCAATCTCGAGTATGAGAGGGCTCTCGAAAAGGAGCAAAGCCTTGAAAACCTGGTATTAACAACATGATCTGCGGCTGCCAAATTAAAACAACTCACCACATACCGAAGGATCTATTCATCTTTGGCCGACCCCCAATGAATCAAAGGTTTGCAGGATACCCTAACCTATCGGTTTACGGGGTTCTCGGCTAGAGAGGGAAGTCAATTAGTCGCATTGTACCCCAACCTAACTAGGGCATGAATACTGACCACAGGGACCCAAGGCAAATGCTTATGTTTCTTACCCGCCCCAGGAGAGGGGTGGGATATATGGTTCTTCTCCGGCCCGGGGAAGTATCGTCAAGCGAGAAGTCACTCGATCGATGGAGGTGCGGAAGTGAAGTCTTGTAGGCGATGGACGGAGCATGATAGAAACGTAATAGATTATGTTCACGCCGGTGGCGCAACGCTCTCTGTGGTGAGTCTATATGCCTATTTTCTAGCATTAGAGTTGTTCTGATAGAGATAAGCTGAGATGAAATTACCTCACAAAGAGTACCCTCCAAAGAACGGATATAATGGTCTGCGAGAGCAAGCCAGGGGATAAGACATTTTGCATGAGGGTGGACCCCATCAAATGTATCTGAATCCCTCTGCATGAACTCCTGGACAAACGCCTAGGGTTGCAATCAGGAAATCTTGTCTACTTTTGGGCATAACCTGGATCGAAAAGAAGGGAGATTAGCAACAGATTGCAATTGAGAAAAGAATTGGGGAGAAATACGCTGATTGCCTTCCGGCCCTGGTTCTTCCAAAAGATTGGATTGATACCTGGGGGCAAGGGGTGAATTGGAGGGGAGTAAGGAGGTGAAGGAGGGATGAAGAAATTTGAAATTTCTCGGATTCTTCATCCTCTGCCGCGATGTAGTTATGGCATCAAGAGGGAAGTAGAGATCCTCAAGAAGAGGCCGAGAATGGGAAGTATTACTGCAAGATGGGCAAGTAGTATCCTTGAAGGAGTTTAGCGGAGTAATCTTGCTCTTAGGATCTTGGAGAAGTAGGGGTGTAAGGTTTGTCTCCAAGCAGTGTAAAGCAGAAAAACATTGCCTCTACGTATGTAAGAGTTGGAGGGCAAGAGAGAAGAAAAGGAGATAATCCGTTTGAGAGCAGGCGTTTGCTCATAATACTGTGCGGGATAGGTTGCATGGGAGGAGATAGGAATTCGGATAAGAAATGCTATTGAACACAGCGATGTAGGCATCGTGTGAGATTAGAGAGATAGCAGGAGAGAGGACGCTTATTTTCTCAGAAAAGAAATAAGTTGCTAACTGAGGTACTTGTGTAGGTGAACAGGGTATTTGGAGCTTTAATAGACGAAGAAGGGTACTGGGGATTGGTATGTCAGCAGCTGAGCTACCAGTACCTTACATCATTTGGGGCAAGATGGAATTTAGACCAAAGTGCCACTGAGTGACTTTGCAGATTGCCACTCATTCGGCACAGAGAACCATGAAGCGGGAGAACACCTTGGCAAATGTTTCATTTAGGAGGATACGGACTACGGACTCTAAATGGGCGAGAAGGAAGATTTTACATCCATTGACTTAAGTCTAGATCCGGGGGATTTAGAGGACTACCGAGGAAGATAAATGCAGTCGGTGTATAAAAAAATTACTGGATACCAAGGGTTCGTAAGAGCTTAAATACATGTATCCATGAAAGGAGCTGCCGAGGTGGTAAGGGTATCAAAGCCAGTACAGTACACACTCGTTTGCGCCCGCCCTGGAACCAACCCAACCACTTAGGGTTGTCGCTGGGGGTGGTACAGATTTCTCACGACAGGCTTTGAAAGTCTCATCTTATATTGATGAGACGCGGCTTTAAATCTTGGCCCATAACTACATGTAGAATCGGGGCGAAACAGGTACGCCATGAGTTTAAGTTTATAGTGCTAAAGACATATACATCGCCGGGTCACTGGAGGGATATAGCTAGGTCCACACGGCAGCCTGCTGGAAACTTCAACCTGCGATACCCCTATGGTACAATGTCTCAAAGGATAAGTTACCAAAATATAGGGATAACTCTCTCCATATTAACATATCCTCTAAAGAGGCAGAAGTTATGCAAGATCGAAGGGTAACTCACCCCTTATCTTTGGGGGAGGATATCTTAATGACAGGGCGGCAAAGAGCGGCAAAGAGCGGCAATTAAGGACAGCAAAGAGCGGCAGAGGACGGCAGGGGGCGGCAGGGGATAGGAAATAGGACAGCAGAGAGCGGCAGATAGGGCAGGGATGGAGGACACAAAAGCCTCTAAGTCCCATCACCATCGACTCGGACATCACGATAACCATCGCCATCGCCATCACCATCACCATCACCATCGCCATGATTGACATTATGTGGACAATATTCAGTAAGTACGGGTATACAGGTTAGTTTTCACCAGATTTATATGCATAGCCTTCTTTGAACAATTGTATTTCCCAACTTTTACAAGCCCATTGATGGAAAGGATAAATTGATGGTGGTGTTGATGGAATTAGTTCTTGATTCATGCAATTGATGATAGTAAGGTGGGAGGGGAATTATCATCATGAAATTCCGCAATAATCGGCGCTTATCCTACCAGCTGTTCAGCTAAGTCATTTTGGGGATCCCTACAGAAAGATATCCTGATATTCTGTATATCTTTTTTGAGATATCCTGATATCTAGGTAACCTATCTTTTTGCATAGAATCAGGTGATTTAATTATTTCTTATCCCTAAAGAAAGGATGAGTTATCCCGTTTACACGACAACCATTGTACCATAGGGATACATGAAAGATGGAAATTACAGAGAGACTCATCTAATCAGTCGAGTAGACAGGGAGTCTCAGTAATAAAGAACTGGGCCTAAAACTTGGCGTATAGATCGAAATACGTAAGCCCCCGCTGCGGTAATTAGGTCTAACAAAGCTGACGTGGAGCTACATAGTGATTCAAAGTCGCTCTCATGAAGGGTAAGGGGATATCCTGCCCCGACTTCCGGAAATCAACGTTAAATGACGTGAAAATCAGTCACAAATGTACCAATCAAGCCGACTTTGAAGGTCTATAAATATTGCACGGGTTTTAACAGGAAAGATGGTGAAAGTGGAAAACTATCTTTCCGTTCATGGATCGATGCCTACCGTGGTGGCAACCGGAGGCAGGTACAGTCGCTTGTGGATTACAGTCGCTTGCGAAAACCTGTGGGTTAAGTAAGGCAGGGTAGTTTGTAAAAATGGCCTATTGCAACGGACTATCGGTAGGTACAGGACTATCGCATGGGAGGACGAAATTGTCAAATTCGAGACCTGCCAGGCGATAGTCCCGTACCCTACCGATAGTCCGTTGCAACAGACCACCATTGGCTTGTTCTACAGCTTTTCGAAAGAGAGACTGTAAAGTGGGTAGCGTGTAAAAACGGCGTATTGCAACGGACTATCAGTATACTTGGATTCTCATTAGCTTAGATTAAGCTTCTTTCTCAGAGTCATATTCTTTTAGCTAGATGAAACAATTTCATACTTTAATGCAGATACGCAATGGGTATAAACAGCAGTTCCTATATGTATGTAGCCCACGTGTACGTTTTATTTATTAAACCAATGAGATGGTTTAGCTATAAATGTGGTGGGAAAAAGACCAGTGTTCTAATACACATGTAACCCCGCCCTCTGAAGACCAACAAAAACTTTATGATCAGAAGGAATCCTATTTAGCCTATACCATTAGATTGCTAAGCTTCGGCTTCAGCTTGGATCGTCTGACGAGAAGGGCCTAGATACTAGATTTATAGAGCTAGAGCCAGAGTTGAAATGTACGAAATAGGGAGACTCCGAGGTACTGGAGAGTGTTAGGACCTAGCGCAAGCTTTGCTGGCAGAGGAGTTTTGTATAGGATAGCTAGTCGACATGGCTGTGCAATGAGCCATAAACAAATATAAAGTCCTTCATGTGAGGGAAACATTGATCAGCATCCTGCATTAAGCTTGCCATTTGTTTCCATGTCATCTAAGACTTGGTGCATTTTAATGCTTTAGGGGCTCGGGACAGCAAAGAACGTTGACAAGACTAGAGAGGTGGCCTCTTGGTACTGTTGCTTCACCTTCAAGTGGTCTAAAATTCCACACGGCAGCCCTTCGTCTACAGTTCATTCCCTGCTAAAAGGGTTGGGATACCAGACTCTCGCTTTCGACTCCACGTTCTCACAAGCCATCATGTCTAAGATAGTAGATGCAAATTTCCTGGAGTATCTTACAGATAAGCAGTCCGATAATCATATAGGAACTCTAGAAATAGGTCCCAGAATCACCGAAGAGTTCTCAGAGTACACCATACAGCTGCAATGGATTCCTAC
Organism: Morchella sp. 2018-W16; assembly: GCA_024713755.1. Taxonomy (NCBI): domain Eukaryota; kingdom Fungi; phylum Ascomycota; class Pezizomycetes; order Pezizales; family Morchellaceae; genus Morchella; species Morchella sp. 2018-W16. The sequence goes on from JAMGYY010000018.1 coordinate 267,112, forward strand.
ATGCTACATATCCTTCCGTATTGAAGACGAGCACGTTGTACTACGCATTGATACCGTTCCCTTTAGACCATACTTCCGTGAATGGTGGTGGAAGATCGGGTCTGACATAACCTGCCAGTTATTCCCTGGCACTGGCGTGATCGAGAGGACGAACATTGAGTCGAACATTCTGAGACGAGGTGTGGACTTTGTTGCGAGGCTGTGCCCTCTCGGATTCCCGGACACTGATCATGGGGCGGCACATTACCTGGATTCTGTTGCGCATAGGATAGGGGTTCAAATCAAAATGGCTCTCATGAGAGTTGGTAGCTGTACGAGGATATTCTTTAAGCACTGGGAGACGGGGTACGGTCTAGGGTATGTTACTCACAGAAGGAAGCAGTCAATTCCTATAAACCCTGTTGCGCCGGGGAGGAGGTATCACTTGAATAATACTAGAGGGATCTCGGGTTGGATGATGTTCAATGATCCAGAGCCCAATAAACCAGGTGATTCGTCACGAACCTATAGCTTTAGGGATTCCAAGATGCTATCAACCTATTCTATGCTAAGACGACATGAAAGGTTACATAAGAAGAAGATAGAAGAAGGGCTGATATATGTGGAGCTGGCTTCTGATGCGGCTTTAGGTAGGATGTAAAGATGTAGAGAGTAGAGAAGACTTGTCATTGCAAACTATCGGGGGAAACAACCCCATATTTATACAGAAATATTGTCGTACAAAGGAAATATAATGAGCATTGATATACCCATACAATGTGACTCATCACAGTCTTCATGACTAATGTGAGTGATACAATTTCGTCATAACCCTCAAGATACTATTGCTCATTCAAGGAAAGATACTATTTCAAGACTTCCCCTCGGGAGTGACAATGAATAATAGTAGAAAATAAAATGTGCTTTCCCTTTTCCAACCCTTTAGTAAATAAATCGGCAGCATTCTCCGATGTGGAAACATATTCAAGACTAAACAATTTTTCCTCAAATTTTTCCCTGACAAAGTGAAAGTGTACATTGATATTATCACGGCGTGATACGATATCGAGCACGGTTGCAGGAAGAAGGATTAGTCAGGGTTTTCTATTCAGGTTCTATGGGTTTCGGTTGCAGGGCGCGCTGAGTCAACGGTATGCAGGTATTTGTAATGATGGATTTCCTTTGGGTTCTACGGGGTTCTATGGGATGAGTCAGACGGATTTCCTGGCTATATATATGGGGCCCTTTCCTCGCTTGTAGGATTTCTTTCTTCTCCTTTTCTCTTCACGCAACCTTCCTGTCATCTTAGGCGTCCCTTAGTTTCTCCTCGAATATATTCTCTTTCCTTTAGCCATAGTTCCACCGGACAGGACCTCGCCGCACCTCGCCAACCTCGCCTCTCGCCCCTTCGACGAGTACCCCACCCGACCTCTCTGTCTAAGCCTGGTGGTTTGCCTTGGCTTGTCCTGCATCTCGCCTCCGCTTAGCACTGGATATCGTTGCGTCTCCAACGCCAACCCGAACCACAACCCCGCCACCATGTCGCAAGAACACACCATGACGGACCCAATCGAAGTCGACTACGACCGACTCGAAAGGGACTTGAACCGCTTTGTCCAACTATTTCCCAGAGCACCACCAGGCGCGTCCGAGGACGCGGTCTTCAACCATAGCATAGTCACCCGCTGCCAGCAGGCGGTCCAAGAACTTCGCAACGAGCTGAGATTAGATCAGGAAGAAGCTAGCGAAGCAACGGAGGCATGGAAGAAAAGATTAACAGAACTGGAACAGGAGTTGGAAGGGGAAGAAGCAAAGGTAACAACCCTCCAAGCCCAAGTCACCACCCTCCAGGAAGAAGTCGCCACGGCGCAACAAGAAACCCGTACTGCCCAGGCTGCCCTCGCGGCCAGGCCACCACCACCAACAGCAGAACCACCAGCTCCGCCCGCACCTCCTCCTCGCCGCATCAACCGATACCTCCAAGGCCTAGCAATAACCCACCCAGAAGCAAGGGTGGAGAAGTCGGAGAAACTTCCAGATCCCAAGCAATTCACGGGCGTGAGGAAGGCACTCCCTCTCTTCAAACATATGATGACACTCAAGCTCTTGGGCAATGCCGACCGGTACCCCACCCTACAGAACCAACTCACCTACGCTATCTCTCGTCTGGAAGGCCCCGCAGCTGACCAGTTCATGCCATACCTGACCAACACAGGGGTGAATCTCCCCTCCATGGAAAGGTTCTTTGAAATCCTGACCACCGCCTTTGGAGACCCGGACTTGGTAGGAACGGCTCGCCAGAAGCTTAGAAACATCCGCCAATATGGCCGCTCATTCTCGGATTACTTTGCCGAGTTCCAACGCTACGCCGCCGATGCCGGGCTAGGGGAAGCCGCTAATGTGGAAAGTCTCCTGGCCGGACTAAATGAGGAACTAACCAGACTCATGGTCCATGAAGACACCCCCGCCACAGTCCTGGAACTTGCTACCATCCTACAACGGTTGGACAACAAACAACAGGCCCTGCCGTCTGCCGCTACACTCCACCAGCCCCGCCCCCTCCTCGTTACCAAGCCCCTGCTCCCCGCTACTCCGCCCCTGTCCCCCCTGCTCCCCGATATACCCCTCCCGCTCGCAATCCTCCAGCCGCCGCTCCTGCCACCGCCCACCCATCACACACACCTGGAGGAACAGTCCCTATGGATCTGTCCACTGGTCGGGGCCGCCCGGACCCTCAGGAAAGAGAGGCCCGCCGGGTAGAGAACAGATGTTACTACTGCGGAGGTGTAGGACACCTCATTCGGGAATGCCCCCAGGCGCCGCCCCCCAGGAACCCAGCCCCCAGGATGAGGGGAGCTAGGGCAGACATTAGAAATGAAGAAAGAGAAGAAGGAACCTCCGGCGATGAGGCGTTAAAAGATTTTTCCCTGGACTGAGTGGCTCACTCCAGGGACGGTTAAAGGATTTTTCTAGGATTTCGGTTTCCGGGTTTTCGGTTTCAGAGAAGGATATGGATGGGAATCAATTAGTCGTAACTTGTTCTATTTCTCAAAATAAAGATTCTTTCATCCCATCATATGCCCTCATTGATACTGGCGCTTCAGGATACGCCTTCATAGATAAAGACTTCGTATGCCACCACAAACTAAAAACCACCCCCTTATCCTCCCCACACATAGACGTAATAGACGGTAGACCTATCGAATCAGGAAAGGTCACCCATAAAGTCATCCTCAGCTTAGACATAAATGGACATAGGGAGGAAGCCCCCTTCTTTGTCACTCAACTCGGACATTACCCAATAGTCATGGGTCTGCCATGGATGCGCAGACATGCAACCACCATCCTCCCTGCCACCAACGAGATACAATTCAACTCCTCAGCTTGTGTCAAACATTGCTCCCTCAACAACACCAAGGTCACCGCTAGGGGTATCTCTATCGAACCCCTACTAAACCAACAACAAATATCTCCGTCATCACATCATACGCGTTCCACAGACTGCTCAATAAACAGAGAAAAGGAATGCGACTACACTCGACCACCCTCAAGGCCCTCAATGACCTCCTCACCCAACCACCCAAGGATCCTCGGGCCTTAGTGCCAACCGAACACCACAATTTCCTCCACCTCCTCAACGAGCCAGATGCTGCTGGACTTCCCCCTCGCCGACCCGACTATGATCTCTCCATTGACATCCAGGAGGGCAAAACAGTACCCTTCGGACCCATGTACGGAATGACACGGCTGGAGTTACAAGCACTCAGGGACTACCTAGCGGAATACCTTGCCAGTGGGAAGATCCGCCACAGCACTTCCCCAGCCAGCTCCCCAGTACTATTTGTTAAGAAAACGGATGGATCCTCCGATCAAGGCCGACTATAGAAAGTTGAACGCCGTAACAGTCAAGAATCGTCACCCCTTACCATTAACTCCGGAAACCTTCATGGGCATCTCAACGGCAAAATACTTCACCAAACTAGATCTACGTAACGGGTATCATCAGCTAAGGATCAAGGAGTGGGATGAATGGAAAACGGCTTTCAGGACAAGATATGGCCATTTCGAATATACGGTCATGCCCTTTGGCCTCACCAATGCACCAGCCGCCTTCCAACATTGGGTAAACGACATGCTACGCCCACACCTTGATCACTTTGCGACAGCATATTTGGACGACATACTCATCTACTCACCCACCCTGGAAGAGCACAAGATCCACGTCGACAAAGTCCTCCGAATCCTAGACCAACATAAAGTACATTTAAAGCCTGAGAAATGCGAATGGCACGTTAACGAAACAATGTACCTCGGATTTAGCTCACCCTCAAGGAATCAAGATGGACGAAAAGAAGGTCGCCACTATTAGAAACTGGGAAACACCAACCTGTCTGAAAGACGTACAGGAGTTCCTAGGCTTCGCTAACTTCTATCGAAGATTCATCTATGCATACTCCCGAATTGCCTCTCCTCTAACAGCACTAACTAAGAAGGGGGTGAAGTTTGAATGGACCGAGAAGAATCAAAAAGCTTTCGACGATCTAAAGTTAGCATTTACTACGGCACCAATACTCAGACACTTCGACCCCGAACGCGAAATCATAGTGAAAACGGATGCGTCGGATTATGTTTCAGCCGCCATTATGTCCCAAAGAGATGATGAGGGGATACTCCACCCAGTGGCTTTCTTCTCAAAGAAACATACGCCGGCAGAATGCAACTATGAAATATACGACAAAGAACTACTAGCAATCATCCGAGGGTTTGAGGAATGGAGATATTTCTTGGAGACAGCCTCTTACCCCATCAAGGTCCTGACAGATCACAGGAACCTTGAGTACTTCATGTCGACAAAGTTGCTGAACCGACGGCAGACACGTTCAGAATTTTTATCCCGCTTCAATTTCATTATACAATTCAGACCGGAAAACAAGGAAAACCAGATGCTTTGACTAGAAGATCGGGAGATCTACCTAAGGAGGGGGATGAACGCCTGACGCACAGTACCAGACAGTGTTGAAGAAGGAAAATCTGGATTCTGCTAAGTTTGTTCGGGTTCTTTGATAAATGAATCCGCCAAGGAACGCCCACCGTTCAGGAGTTATTTTCCATTGCTTACCAAGAAGACAGTTTTCCAAATCAGGTTATCGCCATGCTGAAGAACGGGACCAAACAATCGAAGCAAATCTCACTCGCCGAATGCGCAGAAAGCGAAGACGGGCTTCTCCTGTACCGCCGAAAACTCTTCGTACCAGAACATGAGGGGCTACAACTCAGACTCCTATATCACGGCGTACCACAAGCTACTGCGGAGGAAAGGATATTATGGAACTGGGTCTAGGGTTCGGGTTTTCTCTTTGGGTTTCTAAGGGTTTCCGTTACACGGGTTATGAGTCATCCCTGGACAGGGATTGGGAAGTGTATATATAGTCGGCTACGAGTCTTTCCTTTGTCTCTCTTTCTTCTTTCCTTTCCCACGAACCTTCCTGTTATCAACTCTACGCTCTAGTTTCTTTAGTTGTTACTTGTTTCATCTCGCTTTCTGAATAGAATACGCCATCACTCTTAGTCATCCTCGCCCTCAGACATTTCGCTGCGCTTAGCTTCTACCATAGTCTCCTCGCTAGCCATCGCCCTAGTCCATGACCGTAGGTGTTCTTCTACTGGTCTTCGCTACATCACTTCGTCTGCATCGCCATCTGGACGATCTGTCCCACCGACCTTCCTCCTAAGCGACCTTCGCTCTCGCCTCGCTTCGCCCCCCGCTAAGTAACCTTGGCTAGCTTAGATATAGTCTCCGCCGCTCAGAACACTAAGGTTATGCCTCCTACGCCAACCTTCACAACACCAACCCCACCTCGCTTAGCTCCGGTCGCCACCATGACCGACCTCAGTTGGGACGTCCCCAACGAGGACTGTCGCCACCCTCTCGTCTTCTCTCCCGGTCCCCTCGAATGCTACTTTCCTGAACGGAAAGGATTCTGTTACCTCGCCTGCTCCCTGCTTCCATTGGTTCAACATGGGCCATCGACGTCCCGACCCTCCGCTCCGCTCCTCCGCCAAGCACGCTGAGATATAAGCTCAAGCGTGCTGAAGCCCATTGAGCCAAGGCCACCTTCACCCAACCTCTTGCCGGGCAGCTCCACATCGGGGCACCCACCACCGACGTCCCTTACCCCAAGACACGACACCGGTTGCCATTCGCGCTCGCGGACTTCAAGACTCGCCAACCACACGATCGGCCGACCTGCCGACGAAGCCACAGTCCCTGTCGCGCTCCTCGAGCGCCTTGCCGAATTCTTGGGCACATATGGCCCACTACCCACCGACGAGGACTGCGGTCCTGAACTCACGGAGGCTCACAGCCTCATCTCCAACGCCTATCAGATTGACCAACCTCCCCGACACCCCCCCACAGGAACTCCGCCAGATGCACGCCCATGAGGAAGTCATCATTGACCTCCAACAAGAAATTGCCGACCTCAAGCTTGAGGTTGAAGAATCCCTGGCCGAAGAAGAACAACTGCACCGCCTGGCCTCCACCAGACGCCTCGCCATCACGACTTCTGACCTCGCCGTCATGAAAGATATCAGCCACCTCACCTCTGTCGCGAAAGCCTGGGAATTCCAGGCCAACGCCACTATCGCCAACCTCCAACGCCGTCTCGCCTCCGCCTCCGCCGCCTCGCCCGCATGCCCCTGTCCCAAGAACCCCGCCACTCGCCCCGCCTCCCAGGACCTCAAGACTTAACAGTAGCCGACAAGCCAGTTGAACAAGTGTCAACTAAGCCGGGCGCTTAAAAGGTCAGCCCTTTGGTAAAAAATGGCACACCAAAGGCTAGTCCCGCCACCACCCACCTTCGCTGCAGCCGCTATGTCCGAGTGACAAGATGCTGAAGCACCAACTTCGCTGCCACACGCCCGGCCGCCTGTAGACGCCTTTTCAGACTCTACCCACGCCATAGACACGTGCTGGTGATACGCATTCATCGACCAGGATTTCGCAACCAAGCATGGCCTCACCCTGACACCCTTGAAGAAACCACGCCTGCTTGAGGTAATCGACGGCAGATTGGTAGAATCAGGAAGGATCACCCATGTCGCCAAGCTCTCACTGGACATCCATGGACACCAGGAAACCGCTCTGTTCTTCGTCACCAAGTTGGGACACTACCCTATCGTCATGGGTATTCCCTGGATGCGACACCACGACCTCGCCCTACGCCTTAAGGCAAATCAGGTCATCTTCGACTCTGATTTCTGCACTCAGAACTGTTCCGTCTCCGCTCGATCACGGCTCAAGGAATCTCGATCTCGCCCGACAGCCCGCTCATACACATTGCGCCATCGGGCAGCCCCATTCGTGAGGCCTTGCCCGTAGACGCCAAAATCACCTCTTCGCTTCCTCCGCCATCAACGAAGCCCTCGCCAGGAACCCCACCCCCGACCCCCTAGCCAACGTACCCCAGGAACTTGCGGAGTTCAAGTCGCTGTTTCAGGAATCCAACGCCACGTCTCTGCCACCTCATCGCCCTCACGACCTAAAAATAGTGCTACAGGATGGGAAGCAGCCACCCTTCGGCCCACTTTATGGAATGTCCCGACCAGAACTACAGGCTTTGCGAGACTACATCACGGAGAACCTCGGGAAAGGGTTCATCCGCTCCTCGGAATCCCCCGCTGGTGCCCCCGTCCTATTTGTCAAGAAGGCTGATGGATCCCTCCGTCTGTGCGTGGACTATAGGAAGCTGAATGAGATCACGGTCAAGAACCGACATCCTTGCCCTTATTCCGAACGCTGTCCCGTCTGTCCAAGGCGAAATACTACACCAAGCTGGACCGCAGGCGGGGATACCATCAGATTAGAATCCAGGAGGGTGATGAGGAAACCGCCTTTAGGACCCGTTATGGCCACTTCGAGTACAATGTTACGCCTTCGGCCTGACAAACGCGCCACGTTCCAACACTGGGTCAACGATCTACTCCGCCCCTACCTCGACCACTTCGCTACGGCATACCTCGACGACATCCTGATATACTCGGAAACTTGAGAGGAACATAAGCAGCATGTTAAGCAAATCCTCAAAGTCCTGCAGATCCACGCGATGTCCACCTCAAACCAGAAAAGTCACGAGTTCTACGTACAGGAGACCAAATACCTCGGCCTGATCATCACTCCGGAGGGCATCAAGATGGACCCCAGCAAGGTCTCGGCAGTCACGGGATGGGAAACACCCACTAAGCTTAGAGAAGTCCAGGAGTTCCTAGGGTTTGCGAATTTCTACCGGCGATTCATATACGCATATTCCAGGGTGGTTTCCCCGCTCACGGCACTAACCAAGAAGGGACGTAAAGTTCCAATGGTCCCCAAAGGCAGAAGAAGCGTTCCAGAAGCTTAAAGACGCGTTTACCTCGGCCCCGATACTGGCACATTACGACTATGAGAAGGCTACTATCGTGGAAACTGATGCGTCCGACTACGTCTCTGCGGGAATCATGTCCCAATACGATGATAACGGAATCCTGCACCCAGTGGCTTTCTTCTCCAAGAAACATTCCCCCGCGGAGTGCAACTACGAGATCTACGACAAGGAACTTTTAGCTGTTGTCAGATGCTTCGAAGAATGGCGGTCAAACCTGGAAGGATCTAGGTTCCCAATCAAAGTCCTTAGCGACCACATATCACGGTGCTAAGCGAGGGCGAGGACTGAACAAGCCAAGGTAAACCACCAAGGCTGAACTATGGTGGGCGAGGTAGTGGGCTACGTGGGAGGGGCGTAACGGACGCGGCGGGCGAGGCGAGGAGGAGGTAGTCTAACGTCCCTGTGGGATCACACGACCGAAGAGACTATGGCTAAGAGAGAGAGAATATATTCTAGACGAGAAAAGACTAAAGACGCCTAAGATGACAGGAATGAATGAACTTTATATTGCTTCGAAGTACAGGACTTATCGCACGCCAACTCTCAAAATCAAAAACAAACAACCGAGACAAAGGAAAAAGAGAAAACGGAAAAAAGTGAGAAGCGAGGTACAGAAGGAAAGTATAGGAAACGGAATTATTCCTCCTCCCCGTCATCAAAATCCTGGTCGTACCAGTCCAACAATTTAGTTCCTTTCGCGAAGTCCATGATTAGGTCCGGGCGGAGGTTATGGAAAAGCCAGTTTTCCCAGGACATAGGTCCGGGGATTTTTTCGATTAGCTTCCTTCTTTTAGTGTTATAGGCGGGGCAGTCCATTAGGATGTGCTTCGCGGAGTATTCTGAGCCGCAGGCGCATTCCTGGTTCTGGGGGTGTAGGGAATTTTTGTCGTTTTTGGTAACCTGGCAGCGGATCCTCATGATCCACTTTGCTTTGGATAATTCGAGTTTCGCTAGCTTATGGGGGGGGAATCTTTTTGCGTGGTGGTGGTGGTCCGGTAGTGGAGCGTTGTTCCATTCTTCGATCAGGCGTTCGTCCAGTAGTTTGTATTGGGTCCATCTGTCCCTGATGTTTCCTACCGTTTGGAAGGGGAGCATGAGGGAGGCTATTCGGTCTAAGCCTGTGGCTTTGATGTTTCTTTTGGTTGGGGGGATGATGGATGTTAGGTTTTCGTGGTTGGGGTGGTTTGCGGGGGAGGTAATGACCCGGGAGCCGTACTTTCTGGATTTGTGGTCTAGGAGGAGCGCCAGGGGTGGCATGCCTGCTTCTTTCAGCAGTTTGCTTGTTTTTGTCCACCTGGGGAGGCCTTCTTGGCCGTTGTATAGGGGATTTAGTGATTGGAGGATGTGATTGGCTCCTGTCCACCAAGCTTCCGAGCCCCACAGGATCACTGGGAGGAAAAGTTGGGTGATGAGGTGGTGGATGGTTTTGACTTTTATACCCTTCTGTTGTGCGAGGCACTTGATTCTTCCTAGGGTTTTGGTGCCTTTGGAGAGGGTTTCGTCGAGGTGTTTTTTGAATGAGAGGGTGGAGTCGATCCATACTCCAACGTATTTGAAGGATTTGTTGGTATATACCGTGGTTCCGTCTATTTGTATTGTGTTGGGTTGGGGTAGGGAGGAGGTGGTGGGTCGGAAGAAAATTAGGTCTGATTTCCCTGGATCGTATTTCACGTTGAGGGGTTCTGCCATTTCTATTCTTTGTTGCATTCTTTCAGTCAATCTTTTAGTGATGAATAACGGTGATTTCCCTGTCTGTACTAGGGCGTCATCGATATAGGAGGTGTCTGTTTCTTTGGTGGAGGTCTGGTGGTCGGTGATGATCCCCGATATATCATGAATAGGATTGGGAGAGTGGGGATCCTTGTGGAGCCCTGGGGAGTATGGTTTGGGTTCTTCAAGTTCGTGGTTGAATTGGAATTGAAGAGTTCTGTTGGTGTTGAATTCTTTGCACCAGGATACTAGATATCGTGGGAATTTTTGTTGGGTCATTATTTTTTCGAGGTGAGTGGTTGACGCAGTTGAAGGCGCCTTTGTATGTCAGTGAGGATGGAGGGTCTGTCCGGGGTCACCCCTGTGGATTTTTTCTGTAGGAGGTTTCTCTGGACGGGGGTTAGGGTGCGCAGCAAGGCGTCGACTGCCGAGATGGAGGGTCTGCCCCCGAATTGGTTTGGTGATAGGGTGCCTAGGATTTCACCTGACGTGCATAGTCTTGAGGCTACGATTTTCTCGAGGACCTTGCTGAAGCATTGGAGGAGGGAGATGGGTCGGTAGGCATTCGCCTGGGAGTAGTCCTTTTTTCCTGGTTTTGCGATGAGGATGCACTTGGCTGATTTCCATCTGTCAGGGTGGACTGCGTGTTTGAGTAGAGATGTGAACATGTCGACCAGGAGTTGTTGGTTCGATTTGGCTAGGGCTTTTATTAGTTGGTAAGGGATCCCGTCCGGGCCTGTTGCTGAGTTGGATGGGCATGACTCGACGGCTTTCCGTAGTTCGTCGGTGGTGACCGGTTCGAAGTCGTTAGTGAGGTCGAAGTTTGGGTCTCTGATAGTGGGGAGGGGAGGGGTTGGGGCTGTCCTGTTTGTGGGGAAGAGTTGTTCCCTGAAAATCTGGCATTTCTCTGCGAAGGATTCCTTGCCTTGGATGGTGGGGATAATAGGTTCCTTTCTTTTCCCTTTGTTGATGATTTTCCAGATGTCCGCTCCTTTAGCTTCCTCTAGAGTTTTCTGTGTGCACTCGAGTTTGGCTTTTCTGACTTCTGAGGTCCAGGCTCTGTTTGCTTTCCTGAGGGATTCCTTGTTGTGGGGGGTTGGGTGGGCCTTTGTTTTCCTTTCAAGCTTAGAGAGGTTGGCCTTGGTGTTTTTCAGGTTTTGGGACCACCAGTGTTTGGATTTTTTGAACGGTTTTGTCATTGGGACGAATTGTTGGATGAGGCTGTCAACTATGTCCAGGACAAAGTCCGCTGATTGTATCGTATGGTTTGGGGATTCCCAGGCTTCCTGGGGTAGGGTGATGTTTGCGAAGCTCATGGTTAAGGCTTCCCAGTTGCATTTATGCCAGTTTCTGTGGGGGGTGTATGGTTGTCCTTGGATGGGGAAGGTGATTTTTGTTCTGGCGTGGTCCGACCCGATTCCTGAGGTGTCCAGCTGCCATTGGGTATTTTTGTCTAGGGCCTGCCCCTTGGTGAAGGTGAGGTCTATGATGGTTGGTCTGTATTGGTTTCGGGGGAAGTGGGTGAATTCGCCTGGTTCGTTTAGGAGTGAGAGTTTTTCCCTGTTTGCCCATTGGATAATCCTCCTGGCATTCCGCTTGTCTCCTCTGATGGAGTTGGCGTATTCTTGGGATTTTGTCCCGTACCATAGGTGGTGGTGGCTGTTGAAATCTCATGACCAAGCAGTTTGGGAGGTGTTTGTCGTTTTGGCGATTTCTGAGAAGTGCGATGATCGCCTGGTGAGTATATGTTGAGGAGTTGTGTTCTGGTTTCTTGTATTTCCACGATGTCGAGAGGATGAAGTTGTCATGGCTGAAGTGGGTTTTGGGTTTCAGGTTGAAGTGCTTCCTGACGTATGTGGCGCATTTTGGTTTGTTGTTGCATGGGGTGAATAGGTAGAAAAGTGGTGATTCTGGTGGGTGCCCGTGGGTGTTGTTCCATGGTTCTTGAAGGAAAAGGAAAAGAATGTCGTGGTCTATTTCGGCTTGTTCAATGAGTGACTTGGTGGTTAGTTCGTTTTTGGCGCAGTTTAGCTGATGAGCTTGTGCGTATAGTTGTTGGAATTTTTTACTCATAGCGTCATGGTGGCATCCTGTCCTGACTAAGATGCTAGCTGGGGGTGGGTGGTGGGGGGGGGGGGGGCCCGTTTTCGGATCGTCTATTGTCCTTGTTGTTGAGTCTGGCCAGGGTTGCTTTAGGGCAGACTTTTTGTGTGGGGCTTTGCAGTTTACGCATCTAATCGGGGTGTGGGTGCACTTAAGACCGCCTTGGCACGAGTCGCATGGGTGGTCTTTGGTGGAGTGGTTTTTGCTACAGTGACCGCAGTTTGGTGCTGCTGCCTTGCATTTAGAGTGGTGGTGTCCGAAATCCATGCAGTTCTTGCATTGGGATCCGGGCTTGATGTTTATGAATTTCTCGAGCTTGCAGTCGGCGTCGAAGAGGGAGAGATAGCGGAGGCCTAGGCTTTCCAGGGAGAAAGAGCCCGGGAGGGCAATGACCATAGATGAGTGAGCTTTGGTGGTTCTGGATTCCGGTTTGGATAGCCACCTGGGGATTTGGGCAAGCTGGAAGAGGTCGCCGTAGTTGGTTCTGATTTCTGAAGCGACCAGTTGGCCAGCCTCGATTCCGTCTCCGATGGAGGTTGGGATGCCATGTACAATGAATCTAGACCAGATGGAGTTGGTTTTGATGTCGACATATGGGACATTGAATTTGTTGAGGGCTTCCTCGATTTCTTGTTTATATTCGAAGGCTTTGGATGCCGGGGTGATTAGTTTGGTTTCGAGGACTAGGTTGTTCTTTGCTGTTTTTTTGATGTTGATAAAGTGACAAGCAGTGTCCGGGATTCTCTTGTTTATTTCTGCCTTGATTTCGGAGGGGGAGGTGTTGATCTCGTCGTTGGTTTCGATGATTATTTCTCTGTTGACTTTGGTGTATTCGGGTTTGAAGAGGGGGTCGATCGCCCTCTTTTGTTTCCTGTTTACCACTGGTCTGAAGTCTTGGTCTTGACTGCCGCTAGCTGCTGCAATCTGTGCGTAGGAGGTGGATTCTTTGCCTTTGGTGGAGGTGGTCTCTTCTGGCGGGGGGGTTGGGCTTGATGTTGTTGTTGCGGTGGGGGGGCTGGTGGCTGCTGATGTTGTTGTTGTTGATGTTGTTGATGTTGTTGGTAATCAGGCCCCATCCTATGGTGGAGGCGTGAATTTTGTGCTCTAAGGTCTGCGATTTCTACGCTTAGGCCACGAATCGTTCCTTGTAGGTCTTGGACCAGAGTATTGCTCTTGGAGATTTCCTCGGTTAGGATGTCTAGCTGGATTGACAGCGGTTGGGTGGTTTGGTCTGTCATGGATTTGACGATCCATGAGATGTAGTTGAGGTCCATCCTGTTATGGGTGTCCTCTGGGACTATGCTGGGGCTGATGTAGTCTTTTGCTGGAGCGTATGGTAGGTGGTAATCCCTTGCATCAGCAAACTCCGAGAAGGGTTCGTTGGCGGGCTCATCGGTAATGAAGACATCTCCTTGGCTTTCATTGTCTTGGGGTTGGGCTTGTCCGGTTTGATTGTTTTCGGTGTCTTGGGTGAGGTTAAAGCGGGGGGGCGCGGGCGTGCTTATGGAGGGGGCGGCCCACATTGAGGAGAGAGAGGCTTGGGAGGCCATTACTGGGGTGCCTGATCTCCTAGGGGGAGGGGATGCGACTGGGAGGGTTTTCCTTTTCCCAAGTTTTTGTGATGGGGTATCTTGAGATAAAGGTTTCTTTAAGCGGCTGAGAATCCACGGAGTTTCTGCGCTTCCTGTTGTTTGTCCAGGTTTATAGAAGGAGGATCGTGGGACAGTGTCCACAGGTTTCTCTAACGAAGAGGTGGGCTCTAAGGTACCAGTAAACGAGTCTCTCTGCTGTCATAAGAAGTAACAAAGGTTTGAAGGCTATTATTTTGAAGAAGGAAGTAGAAGTTCGATGCTCCGCGACGTGATGACAGGAAGGTTGCGTGAAGAAGAAAGGAGAAGAAGAGAAGTCCTACAAGCGAGGGAACGAGCCCCCTATATATAGCCCAGAAAAACCCTTCGCTGACTCATCCCATAGAACCCCGTAGAACCCAAAGGAAATCCATCATTACAAATACCTGCATGTCGTTGACTCATAGAACCCTGCAACCGAAACCCATAGAACATAAGAGAAACCCTGACTAATCCTTCTTCCCGCAGCCGTGCTCGATATCGTATCACGCCGTGATAGATATTAGGTCCCCCTCTGAGGCCTAAGTCCTCTTAGGCTTACGTAGAGTTCGTGGAAGTCTTTAACTAACTTCGGGGAGTTGTCTAAGTCCGCCATAAGGTTGCCAAGAAGGTTCATCATAGCCGTGTACGCTTACGAGGAATTCCAATCGTCCGCTGCTTCCGAGAATCTAGAATTGCCTCAACCTCCCACTCTTGCTCTCCTTCAATCTCGACTGGTGGTGGTGGAGGTTGTAGCTGTCCAGGGACGGGGTCATTGGCGGCGGGTGAGAGGAGCGATACATGGAAGACCGGGTGAACTTTCATCGATGGGGGTAGTGTGAGTTCGTAGGCATAGGGGCTCACAATACGGGATATGGGGTACGGGCCAATTTGTTTCCAGTCTAACTTCTTCGATGGTCTTTTGGTTAATAGGTTTCGGGTGGACAGCCAGACCTTATCTCCAATGGCATAGCGGGGGGCCGGGATTCTGTTGGCATTTGCTGATTCTTCCATGATCCGTTGAGCTCTGAACATCTCCGGAGGAAGTCAAACACTTCTGACATGTCTATTGCCATGGTGTTGGCCTGATCTTCGTTGGTAGTCGTGCCATGTCGAAGGGGGCCAAAAGTCATTCGGGGTGTCTATAATTGGCTTCGAAGGGGGAGAGCTTGGTGGATTCTGATACATGGTTGTTGTTTGCGAATTCAGCCATTGGTAGATAGGTAGCCCAATTGTCCTGTTGATAGTCGACGTAGCTGCGGAGGTACTGTTCCATGATGGCGTTGATTCTCTCTGTCTGGCCATCGGTCTGGGGGTGGAAGGCGGTGGAGAAGCGGGGGGAGATTTCTAGTCTGTCGCAGAGGGATTTCCAAAAGTCTGAAGTGAATTGGGTACCCCGGTCTGATACAATCTTTTCTGGGAGGCCGTGGAGTTTCCATACATTCTCCAGATACATTCTAGCGACGTCTCTGGCTCCTGATTCTTCAGTGCATGGGATGAAGTGTCTCATTTTTGTGAGGCGGTCGACGACGACGAGGATCGCGTTGTAGTTGTTGCTGAGGGGAAGGCCGGTGACAAAGTCCATTGATACGTCTGACCATGGTAGTTTGGGTACTGAAAGAGGGCGGAGGACTCCCTGAGGTGCGTTGCGGTTTGCTTTGCTTCTTCGGCAGGTGTGGCAATTCATAACGTAGCGGTCGGTATACTTCCGCATGTTTGGCCAATAGTATTCGCGGCTGAGAAGTTCAAGTGTTTTAGCTCTTCCTGGATGCCCTGCTGATGGTTTATCATGGTATTCTTGTAGGAGTTTAATTTGTAGCTCCTCATGTTCTGGTACGAAGAGTTTTCGGCGGTACAGGAGAAGCCCGTCTTCGTTTTCGGCGCATTCGGCGAGCGAGATCTGTTTTGATTGTTTGGTGCCGTCTTTTAGCATGGTTAGGACTTTGTTCGGGAAACTGTCTTCTTGGTAAGCGATTGTAAATAATTCTTGGATGGTAGGCGTTCCTTCAGCGGATTCATTTATCAAAGAACCCGCGAACAAACTTAGCTTAGAGTCCAAATTTTCTTTCTTCAACACGGTCTGGTATGCACGCCAGGCGTTCATCCTCCTTAGGTAGATCTCCGATCTCCTAGTTAAAGCATCTGGTTTCCCCCTTGTTTGCCTGGTCGGAATTGTATAACGAAATCAAAACGGGATAAGAATTCTGACCAACGTGTTTGTCGTCGGTTCAGTAGCTTTGTTGACATGAAGTATTCAAGGTTCCTGTGATCTGTCAGGACCTTGATGGGGAAGGAGGCTGTTTCTAAGAAGTATCGCCATTCTTCGAACCCTCGAATGATTGCTAGTAGTTCTTTGTCATATATTTCGTAGTTACATTCCGCCGGCGTGTGCTTTTTGGAGAAAAAGGCTACTGGGTGGAGTATCCCTTCATCGTCTCTTTGTGACATGATTGCGGCGGAGACATAGTCGGAGGCGTCTGTTTCCACTATGATTTCTCGGTCGGGGTCGAAGTGTCTGAGTATTGGTGCGGTGGTAAATGCTAACTTTAGGTTATCGAAGGCCTTCTGGGTCTTCTCGGTCCATTCAAACTTTACTCCTGTCTTGGTGAGGGCCGTTAGGGGGGAGACGACTCTAGAGTATGCGTAGGTGAACCTCCGGTAGAAGTTAGCGAAGCCTAGGAATTCCTGTACATCTTTTAGACAGGTTGGTGTTTCCCAATTCCTAATGGTGGCGACCTTCTTTTCGTCCATCTTGATTCCCTCCGGGGTGAGTCCAAATCCCAGGTACATTGTTTCCTTAACATGCCATTCACACTTCTCGGGTTTCAAGTGTACTTTCGTGTTGATCCAGGATCCGAAGAATCTTGTCGACATGGACCTTATGTTCCTCCAGTGTAGCGGAGTATATGAGTATGTCATCTAGGTAGGCCGTCGCGAAGTGATCGAGGTGTGGGCGTAACATGTCGTTCACCCAGTGTTGGAAGGCTGCGGGCGCATTGGTAAGACCGAATGGCATGACTGTATATTCGAAATGGCCATATCTGGTTCTGAACGCCGTCTTCCATTCATCTCCTTCTTTGATCCTGAGTTGGTGGTACCCATTACGTAGGTCTAGCTTGGTAAAGTATTTAGCGGCCGAGATGCCCATGAAGGTTTCCGGAGTTAGTGGCAATGGGTGGCGGTTCTTAACCGTTACTGCGTTCAGCTTTCTATAGTCGACGCAGAGTCGGAGAGATCCATCCGCTTTCTTGACGAATAGGACTGGGGAGCCTGCTGGGGAGGTGCTGTGGCGGATCTTCCCACTGGAAAGATATTCCGCTAGGTACTCCCTAAGTCCCTGTAGTTCCAACCGCGTCATTCCATAAAGGGTACCGTCTTGCCTTCCTGGATGTCAATGGAGAGGTCATAGTCGGGTCGGCGAGGTGGTAGTCCTGCAGCGTCAGGTTCGTTGAGGAGGTGGAGGAAGTTGTGGTGTTTTTTTGGTATGAGGTCGCGGGGGTCTTTGGATGGTGGGGTGAGGAGGTCGTCGAGGGCCTTGAGTGTGGTTGAGTAGAGTCGCATTCCTTTTCTTTTCTTGTTGAGTAGTCGGTGGAATGCGTATGATGCGATGACAGAGATGTTTGTGGTTGGTTTAGTGGGAGGTTCAATCGAGATACCCCTTGCGGTAACTTTGGTGTGGTTGAGGGAGCAATGGTTGACGCAGTACGAGGAGTTGAATTGGATTTCATTAGTGGCGGGGAGAATTGTTGTTGCATGTCTTCGCATCCATGGAAGACCCATAACTATTGGGTAGTGTCCCAATTGGGTGACAAAGAAGGGTGCTTCTTCCTTGTGTCCGTTGATGTCCAGGCTGAGGATGACTTTGTGGGTGACCTTCCCTGATTCGATAGGTCTACCATCTATTACGTCTATGTGTCGGGGGAGAATGAGGGGAATTGTTTTAAGTTTGTGGTGGCAGACGAAGTCTTTATCTATGAAAGCGTATCCTGAGGCGCCAGTATCAATGAGGGCATATGATGGGATGAAAGAATCTTTATTTTGAGAAATAGAACAAGTTACGACTAATTGATTCCCATCCATATCCTTCTCTGAAACCGAAAACCCAGAAACCGAAATCCTAGAAAAATCCTTTAACCGTCCCTGGAGTGAGCCACTCAGTCCAGGGAAAAATCTTTTAACGCCTCATTGCCGGAGGCTTCCTCTTCTCTTTCTTCATTTCTGATATCTGCCCTAGCTCCCCTTATCCTGGGGGCTGGGTTCCTGGGGGGTGGTGCCTGTGGGCAGTCCCTGATGAGGTGTCCTACACCTCCACAATAGTAACATCTATTCTACCCGGCGGGCCTCTCTTTCCTGAGGGTCCGGGCGGCCTCGACCAGTTGACAGGTCCATGGGGACTGTTCCTCCGCAGGCATGGGACGGATGGTGCGGCGGTTGGGGTTGCGAAAGGGGCGGTATATATCGGCGCCATGTGAGAATGTGAAAGAGAGTAGGCATGGAGTTGGAGAAGCGAGGTGGCGGCGGAGCGGGGGCTGTGTAGCGAGGGGCAGGACGTGCGGGCGGTGTGGAGGACTGGTAGCGGGGACGGAAGCGAGCGTTGAGGGCCTGTTGTTTGTTGTCCAACCGTTGTAGGATGGTAGCGAGTTCTAAGACTGTGGCGGGGGTATCCTCATGGACCATGAGTCTGGTCAGCTCCTCGTTTAGTCCGGCCAGGAGGCTTTCTACATTGGCAGCTTCTCCTAACCCGGCATCGGCGGCAAATCGTTGGAACTCGGCAAAGTAGTCTGAAAATGATCGTCCGTATTGGCGTAGGTTCCTGAGCTTTTGGCAGGCGGTGCCGACCAAGTCCGGATCTCCAAAGGCTGTGTGTAGAATTTCAAAAAACCTTTCCATGGAGGGGAGATTAACCCCAGTGTTGGTAAGGTATGGCATGAACTGGTCAGCGGGGCCTTCCAGGCGAGAGATGGCATAGGTGAGTTGGTTTTGTAGGGTGGGGTACCGGTCGGCATTGCCCAAGAGTTTTAGTTTCAGCATGTGTTGGAAGAGGGGAAGTTCCTTCCGGAGGCCCGTGAACTGCTTGGGGTCCGGGAGCTTCTCCGACTTCTCCATTCTTGTTTCTGGGTGTGTTATTGCTAGGCTCTGGAGGAATCGGTTGGGGCGACGAGGGGGAGGTGCGGGCGGTGCTGGTTGTTCTGCTGCGGGTGGTGGGGGCCTGGCTGCAAGTGCTTCCCAGGCGGTTTTCTTCTTGTTGTGGCGACTTCGGCTTGAAGGGCGGTGACCTGGGCTTGGAGCTTTGTGGTGTTTGCTTCTTCCCTCTCCAAGTCTTGCCCCAGTTCTGTGATCCTTTGTTTCCATATCTCCGTTGCTTCATCTGCCTCCTGTTGGGTTAGTCTCAGTTCGTTTCGGAGTTCGCTAACCGCCTGCTGGCTACGCATGACGACATTGTGGTTAAACAATGCGTCCTCAGACGCGCCTGGTGGTGCTCGGGGGTATGCTCGGGCAAAGCGACCCAAGTCTCTTTCGAGTCGGTCGTAGTCGAGTTCTACTGGGTCCGTCATGACTTGTTCTTGTGACATGTCGGCGGAGTTGTGGTTCGGGTTGGCGTTGGAGACGCAACCTTAGTATCACGGTGCTAAGCGAGGGCGAGGACTGAACAAGCCAAGGTAAACCACCAAGGCTGAACTATGGTGGGCGAGGTAGTGGGCTACGTGGGAGGGGGCGGCCGGGGAACGTGGGACGAAGGGCGAAGGGCTAGGTACGAGGCGAAGGTACGAGGAGGTAGTCTAACGTCCCTGCGGGATCACACGACCGAAGAGACTATGGCTAAGAGAGAGAGAATATATTCTAGACGAGAAAAGACTAAAGACGCCTAAGATGACAGGAAGGTTGCGTGAAGAAGAAAGGAGAAGAAGAGAAGTCCTACAAGCGAGGGAACGAGCCCCCTATATATAGCCCAGAAAAACCCTTCGCTGACTCATCCCATAGAACCCCGTAGAACCCAAAGGAAATCCATCATTACAAATACCTGCATGTCGTTGACTCATAGAACCCTGCAACCAAAACCCATAGAACATAAGAGAAACCCTGACTAATTCGAGCCGATATCATCACGCGCGATACCACAGAAACCTAGAATACTTCATGTCCACCAAGCTACTCAATCGCCGCCAGACGAGGTGGGCTGAATTCCTGTCCCGCTTCGACTTCGTCATCACATTCAGGCCAGGGAAACAAGGGGGGAAACCAGACGCACTCACTAGGAGGTCAGGAGACCTGCCTATGAAGGGATGAACGCCTCACGCACCAGTCGCAGGTCGTGCTGAAGCAGGAGAATTTAGACGCAGGAGTCCAGCTAAGTTTGTTCATGGTTCTTTGTTAAATGAATCCGCTGAAGGAACGCCCACTGTGAAAGAATTATTGATCCAATCTTACCAGGTTGACAGTTTTCCCACCAAGTCCTCACCATGCTCCGCAACGGCACCAAACACTCTAAGAAGATCTCGCTAAGCGGAATGTACGGAACGGAAGAAGGCTTCCTGCTTTACAGGAACGCCATCTATGTCCCCAACCTCGACGCAGCTCCAGCTACGCCTGCCACAGGAACACCATGATAAACCTTCAGCCGACACCCAGGACGTGCCAAAACCTTAGAGCTCATCAGCCGAACTACTACTGGCCTAACATGAGGAAATCGTGGACACGCTCGTCTCGAACTGCAACACATGTTCGCAGCAAAGCCTCACGCAATGCGTTGCAAGGTGTTCTTCGCCCACTCGGACCCAAAGGCCCATGGTCGATGTATCAATGGACTTCGTCGCAGGACTCCCACAGAGCAAGGGGTTTAATGCCATCCTCGTTGTCGTCGACCCGATTAGCAAGATCGTCACTTCATACCATGTACTTGAGGAATCCAACGCTATCGATGTGGCAAACATGTACCTAGAATACGTATGGAAACTACTGCGGCCTACCGGAAACCATAGTCTCGGATCGAGGCAGTTTACAGCAGAATTCTGGAAAACCTTATCGACCGCTTGGAAATTGCACCCTACTTCTCGGCCTTCCACCCCCAAAGCAGACGGGCAGGCGGAAAGGATTAACGCAATCATGGAACAATACCTCCGGGCTTATGTCTCTTATCAACAGGATGATTGGGCCAAAATCTACCTACCATGGCGGAGTTTGCAACCAACAACCACGTCTCGAAACCACTAAGCTCTCCCGTTTCAGGCAAACTATGGAAGGAACCCACGGATGACGTTCGCACCCCTACAGCATGGCACCACCACCAAAGAAGACCAAGCCAATGGTATGGCTAGGGATATGGCACAGATTTTCGAATTCCTACGCGATGAAATGTTTAGGGCTCAGAAGATTCAAGAAGACTCGGCGAACGCGCATAGGATCCCCGCCCCCAGATATGCGGTAGGAGACAAGGTATTTCTCTCAACTAGGAACCTGCAGACCAAGCGATCCTCGAAGAAACTTGACTGGAAACGCATCGGCCCGTATACCGTCAGGAGAATGGTTAGTCCTTCGCCATGAAACAGCCTCCCCACCTCCATGAAAATACATCCGGTCTTCCATGTCTCGCTACTGTCCCTAACATAAATAACCCGTCCCAGGCCAACGACACACCGCCGCCCGGTGCATCGGCGAACAGGAATGGGAGGTCGATGCAATACTGGATTCTCGGCCGACATGGCCGCTTAGAATACTTAGTTAGGTATACGGGTTACGACGAACCATCATGGCAACCCCCCTCGGACTTGGAACATGCCCCCGACCTGGTGCAAGACTTTCACGACAGGTTTCCACGCAAACCTAGGCCTACCAGGAGTTAGGCCTGAAGGACGAACCTGTCTGTCACGGCACTACCTACCTGCGGAGAGGAAAGCAAGGATATTATGGAACTGGGTCTAGGGTTCGGGTTTTCTCTTTGGGTTTCTAAGGGTTTCCGTTACACGGGTTATGAGTCATCCCTGGACAGGGATTGGGAACTGTATATATAGTCGGCTACGAGTCTTTCCTTTGTCTCTTTCTCTTCTTTCCTTTCTCATAACCTTCCTGTTATCAACTCTCGTTCTAGTTTCTTTAGTTGTTACTTGTTTCATCTCGTTTCTCTGAATAGAATCGTCATCACTCTTAGTCATCCTCGTCCTCGTATTACTTCGCCTGCCTAAACTTCTACCATAGTCTCCTCGCTTAGCCATCGTCCTAGTCCATGACCGTAGTGCGTGCCTTCTACTGGTATCTTCGCTTACATCACTTCGTCCGTACCGCCATCTGGACGATCTGTCCCACGACCTTGCTCCTCGGTTAAGGACCCTTCGCCTTCGTCTCTCGTCCTCGCCCTGTCCCTGCCTCGGTTGTGAACCTTGGCTAGTTTAGATATAGTCTCCGCTTCGCTCCGTAACATCTTTCATGGATGCACTAGGTTCGGAAGACTGGAAGGATTATGACGTGTGGGGCTATGACGCGAGGCAGGGGAAGGATGAGTCAGGATAGTTTCCACGGGTTTCTGTTACACGGAGGAGTGAGTCATAAGCGGGGTTACGCGGACAAATGAGTCAGGCTTGGCGGAGGGCGGTGGCTATATAAGGAGAAGCAGCAGCCTACTCCTGTACTTTCTTTCTTTTCCTTTTCTCTTCACGCAACGTCTTCTGTCTTTAGTATTCCAATACATTATAGTCCTATTTATAAATTAGTGACTATCGCTGTCCCGTTACTTCTCTTTCGATATACTTCCTCTTCGGAAGTATCGCTGTATTACTACGTACCCTGCAGAACGAAGCCCCGCCCCCCTGACGTCCCCTTGAGATTACGTTGCGTCGTCATCTGCACCGTACCCCTTTACCAATGTCCACCCCAGCTCCACCACCCCCTCCCCCGGGCCGCATAGTAGCCGGGGTCACCCTGGATGGGAACTACCAGATCCCTCCAACCTTCGCAGAATTTGAGGCTGTCGAGGATAAACACTACCACTACGTACACATCCTCACCCTTTTACAGGAAGGAGACCGCTGGAAATCAGAAAGAAACGCCAGCAGAGCCTTACACACACAGACCAGGCAGGAGTTAACCGCCGCCCAAGAGCAACTCATCGCCTCCCATAACCTTACCGACGCACTGGAAACCCAGGTCCGTACCCTGGAATTCCAACTCACCGCAGCCCGAGCCGCTCCACCACCTCCACCACCTCCACCACCTCCACCTCCACCACCCCCACCACCTGCGAACCCCCCATCCACCACCTTCCGTTCCGAAAAGTTCCCCGACCCCCCAAAGTTTAACGGGATCCGGAAAGAACTACCAGGGTTCCTCAACCTCCTCCGCACTAAACTTAGGGTCAACCATGACAGGTTCCTAAATGAGGAGGCCAAGGTCTTCTACGATAAGTCGGTTGGAAGGGAAGGCGTTGGACCAGGTCATTCCCATGGCCACCGGGGACGCTGCCCCATTCACATCGGTCGCCGCCTTCGTCGCATTCCTGGAAGCCTCCTTTGGAGACCCAGACCCTCGAGGCACAGCCAGAAGGGAACTCCAAGGCCTCCGCCAGGGCAAGGGAGACTTTGCGACCTACCTCACCCAATTCCTACGCATCATGGGCCAACTCGACTACAACGAAGAAGCAAAGAAGGACGCTCTGGAGACAGGGCTGTCTGACGACTTAAAAGACGCGATGATATACCAGGACGCCGCGACAGAAGGGTTTGATGCCTATGTTAGGAGGTTAATGACAATGGACAACAGGATCAGGGCCAGGAAAGACGCCCACAAGACTAACAGGAATCCTATGGGGCAATTTGCCTCCCCACACGCTCCGCCGCATCCCTCACACACCCCAGGAGGCCTCGCCCCTATGGATCTCTCCGCCACCCAAACACGCCCCACCACCCGCCCCCCACCCGAGGGAAGGTACACCTTTGCCAACGGCCGCCGACAGACCACCGCCGCCGAGAAAAAATGGAGGATGGAGAATGGCCGCTGTGCCTACTGTGCTGCCCCCGACCACGTATTCGCCAACTGCCCACAAGGCACCCGCCCACGCGGCCCTCCTCCATTGAGGGGCGCTGCCGTGTCTGCCCCCCCCGCCGCCCCGATCGAAGCCCCTGCTCCCATTTCTTCTTCTTCTTCTACGGATGTTATTCTTTCTTCTGGTAATTCGGGGTTTCAGTAGTCCCTGGTCAGTATCATGGCCCTCGCCTCCAAAGGAATTTTCTTTATCTGCGTTTTCTATCTCTGGGTTTTCTGTTTCAGTTGTGGCAGAGGAGGAATTAAATGGAGACCACCTAGTTGTAGCTTGTAAAATTGCTCACAATAAGAACTCTATTTCCACCCACGCTATGATTGATACGGGAGCCTCAGGGTTCGCATTTATCGGCAAACAACTGCGCCATCACCAACTTCCTACCTTTCCTCTAAAACCCCGAATACTTGAAGTCATTGGCCGGAGGCCTATTGCTTCCGGACAAATCACTTCCATATGCGCGTTCCCCTAATCATCGGATCTCATCAGGAACAAATCCCACTCTTTGTCACCAAACTAGGGCAGTACCCCCTGGTTCTGGGAATACCTTGGTTACAACACCACGACGCTACCCTTAGATTCAAAAATAATACGGTAGCGTTCGACTCGAAATTCTGCAAGGAAAACTGCAACGCCACACCCGCCGCCGGCACTGTTCCAGGTATCAAACCCCCAACATACATGATAGGACCCGTTCCCTTCAGCCGTCTTGCCCGCCGAAAGAAACTACAAATCTGCAGTATAACGCTCCACGACATCAATAAAGCTCTCACGAAAACCCCAAAGGACGAGTGGAAACAAAGGATCCCGGAACGCTACCACAACCGGCTCAATATGTTCGATGAAGCCTTGGCCCAAGACCTACCACCACGCCGCCCCTACGACCACAAAATCCCCCTCAAAGAAGGAAAGGAACCACCATTCGGCCCCCTCTACGGCATGTCCAGAGATGAACTATCGGCGCTCAACGACTACATCCGCGAGAACCTCTCCAAGGGCTTCATCCATGAGCTCATCTCCTGCTGGTGCACCGGTATTGTTCGTCAAAAAGGCTGATGGGTCCCTCCGCTTATGTGTGGACTACCGCGGACTGAATGAGCTGACGGTCAAAAACCGATACCCTTTACCCCTAATTCGGGAAACACTGGACCGACTATCAAAGGCTAAATGGTACACCAAATTGGACTTGCGACAAGGATACAACCAGATTCGAATGGCCGAAGGGGAAGAATGGAAAACCGCCTTCAGAACACGCTATGGTCACTTCGAATACACTGTTATGCCTTTCGGCCTCACCAACGCCCCCGCGACGTTTCAACACTTCATTAACGATTGCCTCCGAGAACACCTTGATCAATTCTGCACTGCATACCTGGACGACATCCTAATATACAGCGACTCCTCGAAGAACATGAGCAACACGTCGAAATAATACTGGAAGCATTACAGAAGAACGGGATCCTATTAAAGCGGAGAAGTCACGAATTCCACACCCAGAGCACTACATACCTCGGGCTGATTATCGAACCAAACGGTATCCGTATGGACCCTCACAAGGTATCCGCAGTACAGGAATGGACCACTCCCAAGACGGTTAAGGACGTACAGGCCTTTCTGGGTTTCGCCAACTTCTACCGCCGCTTCATATTCGGATTCTCGAAACTCGTAGCCCCCCTAACCAGGTTGACCAAAAAGAATATCCCCTTCTCGTGGTCCCCAGAAGCCGAGATCGCATTCCAGTCCCTGAAAGAGGCTTTCACCACCGCCCCCATCCTGATCCACTTCGACCCCGAAAAACCAATCACGGTAGAGACAGATGCATCCGACTACGTCGCCGGTGGCGTACTCTCCCAGCACGACGAGCAGGGCAAACTCCACCCCGTCGCCTTCTTCTCCAGGAAACATACACCGGCGGAGTGCAACTACGAGATATACGATAAGGAGCTACTCGCTATCATCAGGTGTTTCGAGGAATGGAGGCCAGAACTGGAAGGGGCGAAGCACCCCATCGAGGTTATCTCCGACCACAAAAACCTCGAATATTTCATGTCCACCAAACAACTGAACAGGAGACAAGTGAGATGGGCCGAATACTTATCGCGCTTTGA
The DNA here is from genome assembly GCA_024713755.1 of Morchella sp. 2018-W16. Classification (NCBI taxonomy): domain Eukaryota; kingdom Fungi; phylum Ascomycota; class Pezizomycetes; order Pezizales; family Morchellaceae; genus Morchella; species Morchella sp. 2018-W16. Next base: position 293,069 of record JAMGYY010000018.1, read on the forward strand.
TTTCACGATCAAGTATAGACCCGGGAAGCAGAGTGGGAAACCGGATGCATTGACTAGGAGATCAGGAGATCTCCCTGAGGAAGGGGATGAAAGATTGTTGCACCAGAGCCGCACAGTCTTGAAGAGGGAGAATTTGGATCCTAAGCTGAGTTTGTTAGCGGGTTCTTTGTCAAATGAATCCGCTGAAAAAACGCCCCTGGAAAAACTACTAAAGCGAAGGATATTTGGCTGACCCATTCCCACAAAGAATACTGGACCTCGGCAGACAGACACGAAGCACTGCAAGGAAATATCGCTGGCAGAATGCACCGAGGCACGGACGCCTACTCTATCGGGAAGCATCTACATCCCCGACTACCCACCACTGAAGCTGAAATCCTGAAGCAATACCACGATGCCCCCTCAGCAGGACACCCAGGTAGGGAAAAAACCTTGAACTGATCAGCAGAGACTACTACTGGCCAAATATCTTGTGCGACTACGTTGGTCGATATATATCCGGAACTGCCACACCTGCCAGCAAGCAAGCCAGCAACACATGGAAAGTTGGGAGTTCTCCGACCGCTACCCATCCGGAACAACCCTGGAAAGAGATCTCAATGGACTTCGTCACGGGTCTGCCAGAGAGTCAGGGATACGATGCCATACTAGTAATTGTGGACCGGCTAACGAAGATGCGTCACCTCCTACCCTGCAACACCACCGTCAACGCCAAGGACCTAGCCGACCTCTACCTACAACACGTCTGGAAACTACACGGCCTTCCCACACACATCACCTCCGACAGAGGCACCCAGTTCACCGCAAAGTTCTGGAAGTCTCTCTGCAAACAACTTCAGATAGAAGCGAGAATGTCGACCGCTTTTCACCCAGAAACCGATGGCCAAAGCGGAAAGAATGAGCAGCGGTAATGGAGCAGTACCTCGAGGATATGTGTCATACCAACAAGACGACTGGGTTAAGTGGTTGCCAATGGCGGAGTTCGCAGCAAATAATCAAGTCTCAGCCTCCACCAAAGCTACACCTTTCTTCGCAACTATGGGTACCACCAATTCACGGTGAACCTACAAAAGCCAGACAGAACCCCCCCGAGCCTGGACTCCCACAACTTTGCAGAGAAGATGAAGGAGCTACACGACCACCTACGAACACAAATAAGGACAGCTCAAGACCAACAAGAGAGCTCGGTTAATGCAAAGCGCATCCCCGCCCCGCGATATGAAATCGGAGACATGGTATTCGTGTCCGCAAAGAACATTCGTACGAACCGGAACTCGCGGAAGCTCGATTGGAAAAAGCTGGGACCCTTCCCCATCCAAGAGATCATCTCCCCCTATGCCTACCGCTTGAACCTCCCCCGCTCGATGAAAATGCACCCCGTTTTCCACGTCTCCCTACTTGACATCGCCGCCAGCGACCCTGTGCCGGGACAAAGAATAATACCACCACCACCACCCGTTATCGTGGACCAGGAAGAAGAGTCTGCGAAGTTGAGGAGGTTCTGGATTCGAGGCACCATGGAAAGCAAGGACTACAGTACTCGTCAAGTGGGCCGGGATACACCGACCTTCCTTGGGAACCCGCCGGTTATAACGAATGCACAGCCGCTGTCGAGACCTTCCACACACAATACCCAAATAAACCGGGACCCAAAGAAATCAAGGCTCGCAGGAGCTCGCGCTTGAAGGGGGGGGCTACTTTCATGGATGCACTAGGTTCGGAAGACTGGAAGGATTATGACGTGTGGGGCTATGACGCGAGGCAGGGGAAGGATGAGTCAGGATAGTTTCCACGGGTTTCTGTTACACGGAGGAGTGAGTCATAAGCGGGGTTACGCGGACAAATGAGTCAGGCTTGGCGGAGGAGCGGTGGCTATATAAGGGAGGCAACGACGCCTACTCCTGTACTTTCTTTCTTTTCCTTTTCTCTTCACGCAACGTCTTCTGTCTTTAGTATTCCAATACATTATAGTCCTATTTATAATTTAGTGACTATCGCTGTCCCGTTACTTCTCTTTCGATATACTTCCTCTTCGGAAGTATCGCTGTATTACTACGTACCCTGCAGAACGAAGCCCCGCCCCCCTGACGTCCCCTTGAGAACATCCTACAAGAATACCACGACAAACCATCAGCAGGACACCCGGGAAGAGCTAAAACCCTTGAACTACTTAACCGTGAATACTATTGGCCAAACATGCGGAAATACACAGACCGTTATGTTATGAACTGTCATACATGCCGAAGGAGCAAAGCGAACCGCAATGCACCCCAAGGATTACTCCGCCCTCTCTCAGTACCCAAAGCGCCATGGACGGACGTTTCAATGGACTTCGTCACCGGCCTCCCCCCCAGCAACAACCTAGCGCAATCATAAGTAAATGCTTTATCCCATGTACAGAAGAATCAGGAGCCAGGGATGTAGCCAAAATGTACCTGGAAAACGTATGGAAACTCCACGGCCTCCCAGAAAAGATTGTATCAGACCGAGGTACCCAATTCACCTCGGACTTTTGGAAATCACTTTGCGAGCGACTAGAGATCTCCCCTCGTTTCTCTACAGCCTTCCACCCCCAGACGGATGGCCAAACCGAAAGGATCAACGCCATTATGGAACAATACCTCCGAGCTTACGTCGACTACCAACAAGACAACTGGGCTACCTACTTACCGATGGCTGAATTTGCAACCAACAATCACGTATCAGAATCCACTAAGCTCTCCCCCTTCGAAGCGAACTACGGTCGACACCCCCGTATGACCTTTGGCCCCCTCCGGCACGGCACCACTACTAATGAGGATCAAGCCAACACTATGGCAAGAGATATGTCAGAAGTGTTTGACTTCCTCCGAGCCGAGATGTTCAGAGCACAGAAAATCCAGGAAGAGTCAATACGCCAGCAGAACGCTGGCCCCCCGCTATGCCCTTGGAGACAAAGTATGGTTATCTACCAGGAACTTACTTACCAAGAGGCCATCGAAGAAGTTGGACTGGAAACAAGTCGGCCCGTACCCCATCTCCCGTATCGTTAGTCCCTATGCCTACGAGCTCACCCTACCTCCATCAATGAAAGTTCACCCAGTCTTTCACGTATCACTACTGTCCCCTGCGGCTAATAACCCCGTCCCGGGACAACTACAACCTCCACCACCACCCGTCGAGATTGAAGGAGAACAGGAGTGGGAGGTCGATGCTATACTCGATGCTCGTAAAAGACGTGGAAGGTTAGAATACCTCGTTCGGTATACCGGCTATGACGAGCCCTCATGGCAACCCTACGATGACTTGGACAACTCCCCCGAGTTAGTCAAAGACTTCCATGAGCGATACCCACGCAAGCCTAAGAGGACTTAGGCCTCAGAGGGGGGCCTAATATCTATCACGGCGTGATACGATATCGAGCACGGTTGCAGGAAGAAGGATTAGTCAGGGTTTTCTATTCAGGTTCTATGGGTTTCGGTTGCAGGGCGCGCTGAGTCAACGGTATGCAGGTATTTGTAATGATGGATTTCCTTTGGGTTCTACGGGGTTCTATGGGATGAGTCAGCGACGGATTTCCTAGGCTATATATATGGGGCCCTTTCCCTCGCTTGTAGAATTTCTCTTCTTCTCCTTTTCTCTTCACGCAACCTTCCTGTCATCTTAGGCGTCCTTAGTTTCTCCTCGAATATATTGTCTTTCCTTTAGCCATAGTTCCACTAGTTGTGCCACCCCCACGGGGACATTAGGACCCTCGCCTCGCACCTCGCCTCAACCTCGCCTCTCGTCCCTTCGTCGACGTAGTACCCCACCCGACCCCTCTCTGTCTAAGCCTAGGTGGTTTGCCTTGGCTTGTCCCGTACTCGCCTCCGCTTAGCACCGTGATAGATATGTTTTGATCGTTTATGAAAAACAGGATTGCGTATCAAAGAAAGAAAGCCGTTGTTATCCCCGCGAAGTATAAAAGAAATCTTTGGTCTTTCCAATTCATGTAGTGTGTTGCGTAACCAGATCATTTGTCGACTGGTATCCGAGAGTGCCATATATTCTGCCTCTGTTGTGGAGGTTGCGACGGAGCGTTGTTTGTAAGAGCGCCAGGAGATGAGGGCTTCCCCTAGCATAAAGCAGTGGCCTGTAAATGATCGCCGATCGTCGACGTCTGAGTATCACGGGGCTAAGCGAGGGCGGGGACTAAACGAGCCAAGGTAAACCACCAAGGCTAAACTATGGCGAGCGAGGTAGTGGACTATGTGGGAGAGGGGGCGGCCGGGGAACTTGGGACGAAGGGCGAAGGGCTAGGAAATGGCGAGGTCTTGAGGAGGTAGTCTGGCGTTCCGTGGGACAACGACCGAAGGGACTATGGCTAAGATAGAGAATGTATTCTAGACAAGCAAAGACTAAAAACGCCTAAGATGACAGGAAGGTTCGTGAAGAGGAAAGGAAGAAGAGAAGTCATACAAGCGAGAGCAGCTATATATAAGAAAAACCGTTGACTCATCCGTAGAACCCGTAGAACCCAAAGAAATCCATCATTACAAATACCTGCATGTGGTTGACTCATAGAACCCTGCAACGAAACCCTAGAACATAAGAGAAACCCTGACTAATCCTTCTTCCATGGCCGTAAGTCCTCTTAGGCTTACGTGGGTAGAGTTCGTGGAAGTCTTTAACTAACTCGGGGGAGTTGTCTAAGTCGTCATAAGGTTGCCAAGAAGGTTCGTCATAGCCGGTGTACCTTACGAGGTATTCCAATCGTCCGCGTCGTTTCCGAGAATCTAGAATTGCCTCAACCTCCCACTCCTGCTCTCCTTCAATCTCGACTGGTGGTGGTGGAGGTTGTAGCTGTCCAGGGACGGGGTCATTGGCGGCGGGTGAAAGGAGCGATACATGGAAAACCGGGTGAACTTTCATCGATGGGGGTAGTGTGAGTTAAATGGCATAGGGGCTCACAGGATATAAGTGCAGGCCAACTTGTTTCCAGTCTAACTTCTTCGATGGTCTTTTGGTTAATAGGTTTCGGGTGGACAGCCAGACCTTATCTCCAATGGCATAGCGGGGGGCCGGGGTTCTGTTGGCATTTGCTGATTCTTCCATGATCCGTTGAGCTCTGAACATCTCGGCTCGGAGGAAGTCAAACACTTCTGACATGTCTCTTGCCATGGTGTTGGCCTGATCTTCGTTGGTGGTCGTGCCGTGTCGTAGGGGGCCAAAAGTCATTCGGGGGTGTCTGCCATAATTGGCCGAAGGGGAGAGCTTGGTGGATTCTGATACATGGTTGTTGTTTGCGAATTCAGCCATTGGTAGATAGGTAGCCCAATTGTCCTGTTGATAGTCGGCGTAGCTCTTGGAGGTACTGTTCCATGATGGCGTTGATTCTCTCTGTCTGGCCATCGGTCTGGGGGTGGAAAGCGGTGGAGAAGCGGGTAGATTTCTAGTCTGTCGCAGAGGGATTTCCAAAAGTCTGAAGTGAATTGGGTACCCCGGTCTGATACAATCTTTTCTGGGAGGCCGTGGAGTTTCCATACATTCTCCAGATACATTCTAGCGACGTCTCTGGCTCCTGATTCTTCAGTGCATGGGATGAAGTGTCTCATTTTGTGAGGCGGTCGGCTGCAGCGAGGATCGCGTTGTAGTTGTCGCTGAGGAAGGCCGGTGACAAAGTCCATTGATCGTCTGACCATGGTAGTTTGGGTACTGAAAGAGGCGGAGGACTCCCTGAGGTGCGTTGCGGTTTGCTTTGCTTCTTGACAGGTGTGGCAATTCATGGCGTGGCGGTGATTATACTTCCGCATGTTTGGCCAATAGTATTCGCGGCTGAGAAGTTCAAGTGTTTTGGCTCTTCCTGGATGCCCTGCTGATGGTTTATCATGGTATTCTTGTAGGAGTTTAATTTGTAGCTCCTCATGTTCTGGTACGAAGAGTTTTCGGCGGTACAGGAGAAGCCCGTCTTCGTTTTCGGCGCATTCGGCGAGCGAGATCTGTTTTGATTGTTTGGTGCCGTTTTTTAGCATGGTTAGGACTTTGTTCGGAAAACTGTCTTCTTGGTAAGCGATTGCAAATAATTCTTGTATGGTAGGCGTTTCTTCAGCGGATTCATTTATCAAAGAACCCGCGAACAAACTTAAACAGAGTCCAAATTTTCTTTCTTCAACACGGTCTGGTACTGATGCATGCCAGGCGTTCATCCCCTCCTTAGGTAGATCTCCCGATCTCCTAGTTAAAGCATCTGGTTTTCCCCCTTGTTTCCCTGGTCGAATTGTATACTTGAAATCAAAAGCGGGATAAGAATTCTGACCAACGTGTTTGTCGTCGGTTCAGTAGCTTTGTTGACATGAAGTATTCAAGGTTCCTGTGATCTGTCAGGACCTTGATGGGGAAGGAGGCTGTTTCTAAGAAGTATCGCCATTCTTCGAACCCTCGAATGATTGCTAGTAGTTCTTTGTCATATATTTCGTAGTTACATTCCGCCGGCGTGTGCTTTTTGGAGAAAAAGGCTACTGGGTGGAGTATCCCTTCCTCGTCTCTTTGTGACATGATTGCGGCGGAGACATAGTCGGGCGTCTGTTTCCACTATGATTTCTCGATTAGGTCGAAGTGTCTGAGTATTGGTGCGGTGGTAAATGCTAACTTTAGGTTATCGAAGGCCTTCTGGGTCTTCTCGGTCCATTCAAACTTTACTCCTGTCTTGGTGAGGGCCGTTAGGGGGGAGACGACTCTAGAGTATGCGTAGATGAACCTCCGGTAGAAGTTAGCGAAGCCTAGGAATTCCTGTACATCTTTTAGACAGGTTGGTGTTTCCCAATTCCTAATGGTGGCGACCTTCTTTTCGTCCATCTTGATTCCCTCGGGGTGAGTCCAAATCCCAGGTACATTGTTTCCTTAACATGCCATTCACACTTCTCGGGTTTCAAGTGTCTTGTGTTGATCCAGGATCCGAAGAATCTTGTCGACATGGACCTTATGGTCCTCTAGTGTAGCGGAGTATATGAGTATGTCATCTAGGTAGGCCGTCGCGAAGTGATCGAGGTGTGGGCGTAACATGTCGTTCACCCAGTGTTGGAAGGCTGCGGTAGCGTTGGTAAGACCGAATGGCATGACTGTATATTGAAATGGCCATATCTGGTTCTGAACGCCGTCTTCCATTCATCTCCTTCTTTGATCCTGAGTTGGTGGTACCCATTCGTAGGTCTAGCAGTAAAGTATTTAGCGGCGAGATGCCCATGAAGGTTTCGGAGTTAGTGGCAATGGGTGGCGGTTCTTAACCGTTACTGCGTTCAGCTTTCTATAGTCGGCCAGAGTCGGAGAGATCCATCCGCTTTCTTGACAAATAGGACTGGGGAGCCTGCTGGGGAGGTGCTGTGGCGGATCTTCCCACTGGAAAGATATTCCGCTAGGTACTCCCTAAGTGCCTGTAGTTCCAACCGCGTCATTCCATACATAGGTCCGAAGGGTACCGTCTTGCCTTCCTGGATGTCAATGGAGAGGTCATAGTCGGGTCGGCGAGGTGGTAGTCCTGCAGCGTCAGGTTCGTTGAGGAGGTGGAGGAAGTTGTGGTGTTTTTGGTATGGTGAATTCTTTTGGATGGTGGGGTGAGGAGGTCGTCGAGGGCCTTGAGTGTGGTTGAGTAGAGTCGCATTCTTTTTCTTTTCTTGTTGAGTAGTCGGTGGAAATGCGTATGATGCGATGACAGAGATGTTTGTGGTTGGTTTAGTGGGAGGTTCAATCGAGATACCCCTTGCGGTAACTTTGGTGTGGTTGAGGGAGCAATGGTTGGCCTTGATCTGAGGAGTTGAATTGGATTTCATTAGTGGCGGGGAGAATTGTTGTTGCATGTCTTCGCATCCATGGAAGACCCATAACTATTGGGTAGTGTCCCAATTGGGTGACAAAGAAGGGTGCTTCTTCCTTGTGTCCGTTGATGTCCAGGCTGAGGATGACTTTGTGGGTGACCTTCCCTGATTCGATAGGTCTACCATCTATTACGTCTATGTGTCGGGGGAGAATGAGGGGGATTGTTTTAAGTTTGTGGTGGCAGACGAAGTCTTTATCTATGAAAGCGTATCCTGAGGCGCCAGTATCAATGAGGGCATATGATGGGATGAAAGAATCTTTATTTTGAGAAATAGAACAAGTTACGACTAATTGATTCCCATCCATATCCTTCTCTGAAACCGAAACCCAGAAACCGAAATCCTAGAAAAATCCTTTAACCGTCCTGGGTGAGCCACTCAGTCCAGGGAAAAATCTTTAACGCCTCATTGCCGGAGGCTTCCTCTTCTCTTTCTTCATTTCTGATATCTGCCCTAGCTCCCCTTATCCTGGGGGCTGGGTTCCTGGGGGGTGGTGCCTGTGGGCAGTCCCTGATGAGGTGTCCTACACCTCCACAATAGTAACATCTATTCTCTACCCGGCGGGCCTCTCTTTCCTGAGGGTCCGGGCGGCCTCGACCAGTTGACAGGTCCATGGGGACTGTTCCTCCGGGTGCATGGGGACGGATGGGGGCTGGTCTTGGCGGCTGGGGGTTCTGTGAGGCGGTATATCGAGGTCTTGGGAGGAGGCGGGAGCAGTGTGAGGCGGGAGCTTGGTAGCGAGGTGGCGGCGGAACGGGGGCTGTGTAGCGAGGGGCAGGACGTGCGGGCGGTGCGGAGGACTGGTAGCGGGAGCGGAAACGAGCGTTGAGGGCCTGTTGTTTGTTGTCCAACCGTTGTAGGATGGTAGCGAGTTCCAAGACTGTGGCGGGGGTATCCTCATGGACCATGAGTCTGGTCAGCTCCTCGTTTAGTCCGGCCAGGAGGCTTTCTACATTGGCAGCTTCTCCTAACCCGGCATCGGACCGTCGTTGGAACTTCGGCAAAGTAGTCTGAAAATGATCGTCCGTACTGGCGTGGGTTCCTGAGCTTCTGGCGGCGGTGCCGACCAAGTCCGGATCTCCGAAAGGCTGTGTGTAGAATTTCAAAAACCTATCCACGGAGGAGATTAACCCCAGTGTTGGTAAGGTATGGCATGAACTGGTCAGCGGCGGGGCCTTCAGGCGAGAGATGGCATAGGTGAGTTGGTTTTGTAGGGTGGGGTACCGGTCGGCATTGCCCAAGAGTTTTAGTTTCAGCATGTGTTGGAAGAGGGGAAGCTCCTTCCGGAGGCCCGTGAACTGCTTGGGGTCCGGGAGCTTTTCCGACTTCTCCATTCTTGTTTCTGGGTGTGTTATTGCTAGGCTCTGGAGGAATCGGTTGGGGCGACGAGGAGGAGGTGCGGGCGGTGCTGGTTGTTCTGCTGCGGGTGGTGGGGGCCTGGTTGCAAGTGCTTCCTGGGCGGCTAGGGTTTCTTGTTGCGCTGTGGCGACCCGGCTTGAAGGCGGTGACCTGGGCTTGGAGCTTTGTGGTGTTTCTTCTTCCCTCTCCAAGTCTTCTTGCCCCAGTTCTGTGATCCTTTGTTTCCATATCTCCGTTGCTTCATCTGCCTCCTGTTGGGTTAGTCTCAGTTCGTTTCGGAGTTCGCTAACCGCCTGCTGGCTACGCATGTGACATTGTGGTTAAACAATGCGTCCTCAGAGCGCCTAGTGGTGCTCGGGGGTATCTTTCGAACCAAAGCGACCCAAGTCTCTTTCGAGTCGGTCGTAGTCGAGTTCTACTGGGTCCGTCATGACTTGTTCTTGTGACATGTCGGCGGAGTTGTGGTTCGGGTTGGCGTTGGAGGCCATACCTTATCATGCTAGCGAGGGCGAGGACTGAACAAGCCAAGGTAAACCACCAAGGCTGAACTATGGTGGGCGAGGTAGTGGGCTACGTGGGAGGGGGCGGCCAGGGAACGTGGGACGAAGGACGAAGGAGCTGGAATGCGTGAAGGTGCGAGGAGGGTGTCTAACGTCCTGTGGGATCACGACCGAAGAGACTATGGCTAAGAGAGGAGAATATATTCTGAGCGAGAAAAGACTAAAGACGCCTAAGATGACAGGAAGGTTGCGTGAAGAAGAAAGGAGAAGAAGAGAAGTCCTACAAGCGAGGGAACGAGCCCCCTATATATAGCCCAGAAAAACCCTTCGCTGACTCATCCCATAGAACCCCGTAGAACCCAAAGGAAATCCATCATTACAAATACCTGCATGTCGTTGACTCATAGAACCCTGCAACCGAAACCCATAGAACATAAGAGAAACCCTGACTAATCCTTCTTCCCGCAGCCGTGCTCGATATCGTATCACGCCGTGATACCACAGAAACCTAGAATACTTCATGTCCACCAAGCTACTCAATCGCCGCCAGACGAGGTGGGCTGAATTCCTGTCCCGCTTCGACTTCGTCATCACATTCAGGCCAGGGAAACAAGGGGGGAAACCAGACGCACTCACTAGGAGGTCAGGAGACCTGCCTAAGGAAGATGAGCGTCTCACCACGACCAGTCGCAGGTCGGCTGAAGAAGGAGAATTTAGGCGCAGGAGTCGAAGCTAAGTTTGTTCGCGGGTTCTTTGTTAAATGAATCCGCTGAAGGAACGCCCACTGTGAAAGAATTATTGATCCAATCTTACCAGGTTGACAGTTTTCCCCACCAAGTCCTCACCCTGCTCCATAGCGGCACCAAACACTCTAAGAAGATCTCATTGGCGGAATGTCACGGAAGCGGAAGAAGGCTTCCTGCTTTACAGGAGCGCCATCTATGTCCCCAACCTCGGCGAGCTCCAGCTCGCCTGCTACAGGAACACCATGATAAACCTTCAGCGGACACCCAGGGCGTGCCAAAACCTTAGAGCTCATCAGCCGCAACTACTACTGGCCTAACATGAGAAATCGTGGACGCTATGTCTCGAACTGCAACACATGTTCCGCAGCAAAGCCTCACGCAATGCGTTGCAAGGTGTTCTTCGCCCACTCTCGGTACCCAAGGCCCATGGTCTGATGTATCAATGGACTTCGTCTGGGACTCCCACAGAGCAAGGGGTTTAATGCCATCCTCGTTGTTGTCGACCGATTAACCAAGATGCGTCACTTCATACCATGTACTGAGGAATCCAACGCTATCGATGTGGCAAACATGTACCTAGAATACGTATGGAAACTACACGGCCTACCGGAAACCATAGTCTCGGATCGAGGAACCCAGTTTACAGCAGAATTCTGGAAAACCTTATGCGACCGCTTGGAAATTACCCGCTACTCTCTGACCTTCCACCCCAAGCGGACGGGCAGGCGGAAAGGATTAGCATAATCATGGAACAATACCTCCGGGCTTATGTCTCTTATCAACAGGATGATTGGGCCAAATCCTACCCATGGCGGAGTTTGCAACCAACAACCACGTCTCCGAAACCACTAAGCTCTCCCCGTTTCAGGCAAACTATGGAAGGAACCCACGGATGACGTTCGCACCCCTACAGCATGGCACCACCACCAAAGAAGACCAAGCCAATGGTATGGCTAGGGATATGGCACAGATTTTCGAATTCCTACGCGATGAAATGTTTAGGGCTCAGAAGATTCAAGAAGACTCGTGACAGCATAGGATCCCCGCCCCCAGATATGCGGTAGGAGACAAGGTATTTCTCTCAACTAGGAACCTGCAGACCAAGCGATCCTCGAAGAAACTTGACTGGAAACGCATCGGCCCGTATACCGTCAGGAGAATGGTTAGTCCTTACGCCTATGAGCTTAGCCTCCCCACCTCCATGAAAATACATCCGGTCTTCCATGTCTCGCTACTGTCCCTAGCCGCAAATAACCCCGTCCCAGGCCAACGACACACCCCGCCGCCCGGTGAAATCGGCGAACAGGAATGGGAGGTCGATGCAATACTGGATTCTCGGCGCCGACATGGCGCTTAGAATCTTAGTTAGGTACTGCGGGTTCTGACGAACCATCATGGCAACCCCCCTCGGACTTGGAACATGCCCCCGACCTGGTGCAAGACTTTCACGACAGGTTTCCACGCAAACCTAGGCCTACCAGGAGTTAGGCCTGAAGGAGGACCTAATCTATCACGGCGTACCACGAGCTACTGCGGAGGAAAGGATATTATGGAACTGGGTCTAGGGTTCGGGTTTTCTCTTTGGGTTTCTAAGGGTTTCCGTTACACGGGTTATCAGTCACCCCTGGACAGGGATTGGGAACTGTATATATAGTCGGCTACGAGTCTTTCCTTTGTCTCTTTCTCTTCTTTCCTTTCCTCACATAACCTTCCTGTTATCAACTCTACGCTCTAGTTTCTTAGTTGTTACTTGTTTTATCTCGCTTTCCTCAATAGAATACGCCATCACTCTTAGTCATCCTCGCCTCAGACATTTCGCGCCTTAGCTTCTACCATAGTCCTCGCTAGCCATCGCCCTAGTCCCATGACCGTCAGAATGCGGTCTTCTACTGGTATCTTCGCTACATCACTTCGTCTGCATTCGCCATCTGGACGATCTGTCCCACGACCTTGCTCCTCGGTTAAGAACACTTCGCCTTCGCCTCTTGCCCTCGCCCTGTCCCCGCCTCGGTTGTGAACCTTGGCTAGTTTAGACATAGTCTCCGCTTCGCTCCGTAACATCTTTCATGGATGCACTAGGTTCGGAAGACTGGAAGCGATTACGACGCAAGCTATGACGCGGAAAGAGGGGAAGGATGAGTCAGGATAGTTTCCACGGTTTCTGTTACACGGAGGAGTGAGTCATAAGCGTTACGCTGACAAATGAGTCAGGCTTGGCGGAGGAGGCGGTGGCTATATAAGGGAGAACCAGCGCCTACTCCTGTACTTTCTTTCTTTTCCTTTTCTCTTCACGCAACGTCTTCTGTCTTTAGTATTCCAATACATTATAGTCCTATTTATAAATTAGTGACTATCGCTGTCCCGTTACTTCTCTTTCGATATACTTCCTCTTCGGAAGTATCGCATTATGTACGCACTGCAGAACGGCCCCTGCGTCCCCCATGAGATTACGTTGCGTCGTCGTCTGCACGTCTTTACCAATGTCCACCCCAGCTCCACCACCCCCCGGCCGCATAGTAGCCGGGTCACCCTGGATGGGAACTACCAGATCCTCCAACCTTCATGAGAATTTGAGGCTGTCGAGGATAAACACTACCACTCGTACACATCCTCACCCTTTTACAGGAAGGAGACCGCTGGAAATCAGAAAGAAACGCCAGCAGAGCCTTACACACACAGACCAGGCAGGAGTTAACCGCCGCCCAAGAGCAACTCATCGCCTCCCATAACCTTACCGACGCACTGGAAACCCAGGTCCGTACCCTGGAATTCCAACTCACCGCAGCCCGAGCCGCTCCACCACCTCCACCACCTCCACCACCTCCACCACCTCCACCACCCCCACCACCTGCGAACCCCCCACCCACCACCTTCCGTTCCGAAAAGTTCCCCGACCCCCCAAAGTTTAACGGGATCCGGAAAGAACTACCAGGGTTCCTCAGCCTCCTCCGCACTAAACTTAGGGTCAACCATGACAGGTTCCTAAATGAGGAGGCCAAGGTCTTCTACGCAGTAAGTCGGTTGGAAGGGAAGGCGTTGGACCAGGTCATTCCCATGGCCACCGGGGACGCTGCCCCATTCACATCGGTCGCCGCCTTCGTCGCATTCCTGGAAGCCTCCTTTGGAGACCCAGACCCTCGAGGCACAGCCAGAAGGGAACTCCAAGGCCTCCGCCAGGGCAAGGGAGACTTTGCAACCTACCTCACCCAATTCCTACGCATCATGGGCCAACTCGACTACAACGAAGAAGCAAAGAAGGACGCTCTGGAGACAGGGCTGTCTGACGACTTAAAAGACGCGATGATATACCAGGACGCCGCGACAGAAGGGTTTGATGCCTATGTTAGGAGGTTAATGACAATGGACAACAGGATCAGGGCCAGGAAAGACGCCCATAAGACTAACAGGAATCCTATGGGACAATTTGCCTCCCCACACGCTCCGCCGCACCCCTCACACACCCCAGGAGGCCTCGCCCCTATGGATCTCCGCCACCCAAACACGCCCCACCACCGCCCCAGGAAGGTACACCTTTATGACGCCCGACAGACCACCGCCGCCGAGAAAAAATGGAGGATGGAGAATGGCGCTGTCTACTGTGCTGCCCCGACCACGTGATTCGCCAACTGCCCACAAGGCACCACGCCATGCCCTCCTCCATTAAGGGGCGCTGCCGTGTCTGCCCCCCCCGCCGCCCCGATCGAAGCCCCTGCTCCCATTTCTTCTTCTTCTTCTACGGATGTTATTCTTTCTTCTGGTAATTCGGGTTTTCAGTAGTCCCTGGTCAGTATCATGGCCCTCGCCAGGGACCTCCAAAGGAATTTTCTTTATCTGCGTTTTCTATCTACTGTTTCAGTTGTGGCAGAGGAGGAATTAAATGGAACCACCTAGTTGTAGCTTGTAAAATTGCTCACAATAAGAACTCTATTTCCACCCACGCTATGATTGATCACGGAGCCTCAGGGTTCGCATTTATCGGCAAACAATCTTTGCGCGCCATCACCAACTTCCTACCTTTCCTCTAAAAACCCCCCGAATACTTGAAGTCATTGACGGGAGGCCTATTGCTTCCGGACAAATCACTTCCATATGCCGCGTTCCCCTAATCATCGGATCTCATCAGGAACAAATCCCACTCTTTGTCACCAAACTAGGGCAGTACCCCCTGGTTCTGGGAATACCTTGGTTACAACACCACGACGCTACCCTTAGATTCAAAAATAATACGGTAGCGTTACTCGAAAATTCTGCAAGGAAAACTGCAACGCCACACCGCCCGCCGGCACTGTTCCAGGTATCAAACCCCAACATACATGATAGGACCCGTTCCTTCAGCCGTCTTGCCCGCCGAAAGAAACTACAAATCTGCAGTATAACGCTCCACGACATCAATAAAGCTCTCACGAAAACCCCAAAGGACGAGTGGAAACAAAGGATCCCGGAACGCTACCACAACCGGCTCAATATGTTCGATGAAGCCTTGGCCCAAGACCTACCACCACGCCGCCCCTACGACCACAAAATCCCCCTCAAAGAAGGAAAGGAACCACCATTCGGCCCCCTCTACGGCATGTCCAGAGATGAACTATCGGCGCTCAACGACTACATCCGCGAGAACCTCTCCAAGGGCTTCATCCGCGCGAGCTCATCTCCTGCTGGTGCACCGGTATTGTTCGTCAAAAAGGCTGATGGGTCCCTCCGCTTATGTGTGGACTACCGCGGACTGAATGAGCTGACGGTCAAAAACCGATACCCCTTACCTCTAATTCGGGAAACACTGGACCGACTATCAAAGGCAAAATGGTACACCAAATTGGACTTGCGACAAGGATACAACCAGATTCGAATGGCCGAAGGGAAGAATGGAAAACCGCCTTCAGAACACGCTTATGGTCACTTCGAATACACTGTTATGCCTTTCGGCCTCACCAACGCCCCCGCGACGTTTCAACACTTCATTAACGATTGCCTCCGAGAACACCTTGATCAATTCTGCACTGCATACCTGGACGACATCCTAATATACAGCGACTCCCTCGAAGAACATGAGCAACACGTCGAAATAATACTGGAAGCATTACAGAAGAACGGGATCCTATTAAAGCCGGAGAAGTGCGAATTCCACACCCAGAGCACTACATACCTCGGGCTGATTATCGAACCAAACGGTATCCGTATGGACCCTCACAAGGTATCCGCAGTACAGGAATGGACCACTCCCAAGACGGTTAAGGACGTACAGGCCTTTCTGGGTTTCGCCAACTTCTACCGCCGCTTCATATTCAGATTCTCGAAACTCGTAGCCCCCCTAACCAGGTTGACCAAAAAGAATATCCCTTCTCGTGGTCCCCAGAAGCGAGATCGCATTCCAGTCCCTGAAAGAGGCTTTCACCACCGCCCCCATCCTGATCCGACCCGAAAAACCAATCACGGTAGAGACAGATGCATCCGACTACGTCGCCGGTGGCGTCTCAGCACGACGAGCAAACTCACCCGTCGCCTTCTTCTCCAGGAAACATACACCGGCGGAGTGCAACTACGAGTTATACGATAAGGAGCTACTCGCTATTATCAGGTGTGTCGAGGAATGGAGGCCAGAACTGGAAGGGGCGAAGCACCCCATCGAGGTTATCTCCGACCACAAAAAAATATTTCATGTCCACCAAACAACTGAACAGGAGACAAGTGAGATGGGCCGAATACTTATCGCGCTTTGATTTCACGATCAAGTATAGACCCGGGAAGCAGAGTGGGAAACCGGATGCATTGACTAGGAGATCAGGAGATCTCCTGAAGGATGAAAGATTGTTGCACCAGAGCCGCACAGTCTTGAAGAGGAGAATTTGGATCCTGTTGAGTTTGTTAGCGGGTTCTTTGTCAAATGAATCCGCTGAAAAGAACGCCCCCCTGGAAAAACTACTAAACGAAGGATATTTGGCTGACCCATTCCCACAAAGAATACTGGACCTACGGCAGACAGACACGAAGCACTGCAAGGAAATATCGCTGGCAGAATGCACCGAGGCGAACGGACGCCTACTCTATCGGGGAAGCATCTACATCCCCGACTACCCACCACTGAAGCTGGAAATCCTGAAGCAATACCACGATGCCCCCTCAGCAGGACACCCAGGTAGGGAAAAAACCTTCGAACTGATCAGCAGAGACTACTACTGGCCAAATATGCGCGACTACGTTGGTCAATATATCCGGAACTGCCACACCTGCCAGCGAAGCAAGCCAGCAACACATGGAAAGTTGGGAGTTCTCCGACCGCTACCCATCCCGGAACAACCCTGGAAAGAGATCTCAATGGACTTCGTCACGGGTCTGCCAGAGAGTCAGGGATACGATGCCATACTAGTAATTGTGGACCGGCTAACGAAGATGCGTCACCTCCTACCCTGCAACACCACCGTCAACGCCAAGGACCTAGCCGACCTCTACCTACAACACGTCTGGAAACTACACGGCCTACCTACACACATCACCTCCGACAGGGGCACCCAGTTCACCGCAAAGTTCTGGAAGTCTCTCTGCAAACAACTTCAGATAGAAGCGAGAATGTCGACCGCTTTTCACCCAGAAACCGACGGCCACACGGAAAGAATGAAGCTGTAATGGAGCAGTACCTCCGGGGATATGTGTCATACCAACAAGACGACTGGGTTAAGTGGTTGCCAATGGCGGAGTTCGCAGCAAATAATCAAGTCTCAGCCTCCACCAAAGCTACACCTTTCTTCGCCAACTATGGGTACCACCCCCAATTCACGGTGAACCTACAAAAGCCAGACAGAACCCCCCCGAGCCTGGACTCCCACAACTTTGCAGAGAAGATGAAGGAGCTACACGACCACCTACGAACACAAATAAGGACAGCTCAAGACCAACAAGAGAGCTCGGTTAATGCAGCGCATCCCGCCCGAAATCGGAGACATGGTATTCGTGTCCGCAAGAACATTAAATGCGAACCGGAACTCATGAAGCTCGATTGGAAAAAAGCTGGGACCCTTCCCCATCCAAGAGATCATCTCCCCTATGCCTACCGCTTGAACCTCCCCATTTCGATGAAAATGCACGTTTTCCACGTCTCTCTACTTGACATCGCCGCCAGCGACCCTGTGCCGGGACAAAGAATAATACCACCACCACCCGTTATCGTGGACCAGGAAGAAGAGTACGAAGTTGAGGAGGTTCTGGATTCGAGGCACCATGGAAAGCAAGGACTACAGTACTACGTCAAGTGGGCCGGGATATACCGCCTCTTGGGAACCCGATTATCACGAAAGCACAGCCGCTGTCGCGACCTTCCACACACAATACCCAAATAAACCGGGACCCAAGAAATCAAGGCTACCAGGAGGCTTGAAGGGGGCTACTTTTCATGGATGCACTAGGTTAGAGGATTATGCCGTGTGGGGCTATGACGCGAGGCAGGGGAAGGATGAGTCAGGATAGTTTCCACGGGTTTCTGTTACACGGAGGAGTGAGTCATAAGCGGGGTTACGCGGACAAATGAGTCAGGCTTGGCGGAGGAGCGGTGGCTATATAAGGGAGGCAACGACGCCTACTCCTGTACTTTCTTTCTTTTCCTTTTCTCTTCACGCAACGTCTTCTGTCTTTAGTATTCCAATACATTATAGTCCTATTTATAAATTAGTGACTATCGCTGTCCCGTTACTTCTCTTTCGATATACTTCCTCTTCGGAAGTATCGCTGTATTACTACGTACCCTGCAGAACGAAGCCCCGCCCCCCTGACGTCCCCTTGAGAACATCCTACAAGAATACCACGACAAACCATCAGCAGGACACCCGGGAAGAGCTAAAACCCTTGAACTACTTAACCGTGAATACTATTGGCCAAACATGCGGAAATACACAGACCGTTATGTTATGAACTGTCATACATGCCGAAGGAGCAAAGCGAACCGCAATGCACCCCAAGGATTACTCCGCCCTCTCTCAGTACCCAAAGCGCCATGGACGGACGTTTCAATGGACTTCGTCACCGGCCTCCCCCCCAGCAACAACCACAACGCAATCCTCGTCGTCGTCGACCGCCTCACAAAAATGAGACACTTTATCCCATGTACAGAAGAATCAGGAGCCAGGGATGTAGCCAAAATGTACCTGGAAAACGTATGGAAACTCCACGGCCTCCCAGAAAAGATTGTATCAGACCGGGGTACCCAATTCACCTCGGACTTTTGGAAATCACTTTGCGAGCGACTAGAGATCTCCCCTCGTTTCTCTACAGCCTTCCACCCCCAGACGGATGGCCAAACCGAAAGGATCAACGCCATTATGGAACAATACCTCCGAGCTTACGTCGACTACCAACAAGACAACTGGGCTACCTACTTACCGATGGCTGAATTTGCAACCAACAATCACGTATCAGAATCCACTAAGCTCTCCCCCTTCGAAGCGAACTACGGTCGACACCCCCGTATGACCTTTGGCCCCCTCCGGCACGGTGCTAATGAGGATCAAGCCAACACTATGGCAAGAGATATGTCAGAAGTGTTTGACTTCCTCCGAGCCGAGATGTTCAGAGCACAGAAGATCCAGGAAGAGTCAGCCAACGCCAGCAGAACGCTGGCCCCCCGCTATGCCATTGGAGACAAAGTATGGTTATCTACCAGGAATTTACTTACCAAGAGGCCATTGAAGAAGTTGGACTGGAAACAAGTCGGCCCGTACCCCATCTCCCGTATCGTTAGTCCCTATGCCTACGAGCTCACCCTACCTCCATCAATGAAAGTTCACCCAGTCTTTCACGTGTCACTACTGTCCCCTGCGGCTAATAACCCCGTCCCGGGACAACTACAACCTCCACCACCACCCGTCGAGATTGAAGGAGAACAGGAGTGGGAGGTCGATGCTATACTCGATGCTCGTAAAAGACGTGGAAGGTTAGAATACCTCGTTAAATTATACCGGCTATGGCGAGCCCTCATGGCAACCTCGATGACTTGGACAACTCCCGAGTTAGTCAAAGACTTCCATGGCGATACCGCATAAGCCTAAGAGGCTTAGGCCTCAGAGGGGGGCCTAATATCTATCACGGCGTGATACGATATCGAGCACGGTTGCAGGAAGAAGGATTAGTCAGGGTTTTCTATTCAGGTTCTATGGGTTTCGGTTGCAGGGCGCGCTGAGTCAACGGTATGCAGGTATTTGTAATGATGGATTTCCTTTGGGTTCTACGGGGTTCTATGGGATGAGTCAGCGACGGATTTCCTAGGCTATATATATGGGGCCCTTTCCCTCGCTTGTAGGATTTCTCTTCTTCTCCTTTTCTCTTCACGCAACCTTCCTGTCATCTTAGGCGTCCTTAGTTTCTCCTCGAATATATTCTCTTTCCTTTAGCCATAGTTCCACTAGTTGTGCCACCCCCACGGGGACATTAGGACCCTCGCCTCGCACCCTCGCCTCAACCCTCGCCTCTCGT
Organism: Morchella sp. 2018-W16; assembly: GCA_024713755.1. NCBI lineage: Eukaryota > Fungi > Ascomycota > Pezizomycetes > Pezizales > Morchellaceae > Morchella > Morchella sp. 2018-W16. Next base: position 312,959 of record JAMGYY010000018.1, read on the forward strand.
CCCCTTCGTCGACGTAGTACCCCACCCGACCCCTCTCTGTCTAAGCCTAGGTGGTTTGCCTTGGCTTGTCCCGTACTCGCCTCCGCTTAGCACCGTGATAGATATGTTTTGATCGTTTATGAAAAACAGGATTGCGTATCAAAGAAAGAAAGCCGTTGTTATCCCCGCGAAGTATAAAAGAAATCTTTGGTCTTTCCAATTCATGTAGTGTGTTGCGTAACCAGATCATTTGTCGACTGGTATCCGAGAGTGCCATATATTCTGCCTCTGTTGTGGAGGTTGCGACGGAGCGTTGTTTGTAAGAGCGCCAGGAGATGAGGGCTTCCCCTAGCATAAAGCAGTGGCCTGTAAATGATCGCCGATCGTCGACGTCTGAGTATCACGGCTAGCGAGGGCGGGGACTAAGCAGGCCAAGGTAAACCACCAAGGCTAAACTATGGCGGCGAGGTAGTGGACTATGTGGGAGAGAGGCGGCAGGGAACTTGGGACGAAGAGGCGAAGGAGCTAGGTACGAGGCGAGGGTGCGAGGAGGTAGTCTGACGTTCCCGTGGGACAACACGACCGAAGGGACTATGGCTAAGATAGAGAATGTATTCTAGACAAGCAAAGACTAAAGACGCCTAAGATGACAGGAAGGTTGCGTGAAGAGGAAAGGAGAAGAAGAGAAGTCATACAAGCGAGGGAACGAGCCCCCTATATATAGCCCAGAAAAACCCTTCGCTGACTCATCCCGTAGAACCCCGTAGAACCCAAAGGAAATCCATCATTACAAATACCTGCATGTCGTTGACTCATAGAACCCTGCAACCGAAACCCCTAGAACATAAGAGAAACCCTGACTAATCCTTCTTCCCAGTCTTCAAATATCGTATCACGCCGTGATAGATATTAGGTCCCCCTCTGAGGCCTAAGTCCTCTTAGGCTTACGTGGGTAGAGTTCGTGGAAGTCTTTAACTAACTCGGGGGAGTTGTCTAAGTCGTCATAAGGTTGCCAAGAAGGTTCGTCATAGCCGGTGTACCTTACGAGGTATTCCAATCGTCCGCGTCGTTTCCGAGAATCTAGAATTGCCTCAACCTCCCACTCCTGCTCTCCTTCAATCTCGACTGGTGGTGGTGGAGGTTGTAGCTGTCCAGGGACGGGGTCATTGGCGGCGGGTGAGAGGAGCGATACATGGAAGACCGGGTGAACTTTCATCGATGGGGGTAGTGTGAGTTCGTAGGCATAGGGGCTCACAACACGGGATATGCATGCAGGCCAATTGTTTCAGTCTAACTTCTTCGATGGTCTTTTGGTTAATAGGTTTCGGGTGGACAGCCAGACCTTATCTCCAATGGCATAGCGGGGGGCCGGGGTTCTGTTGGCATTTGCTGATTCTTCCATGATCCGTTGAGCTCTGAACATCTCGGCTCGGAGGAAGTCAAACACTTCTGACATGTCTCTTGCCATGGTGTTGGCCTGATCTTCGTTAGTGGTCGTGCGTGTCGTGAGGGGCCAAAAGTCATTCGGGGGTGTCTACCATAATTGTCTTCGAATGGGGAGAGCTTGGTGGATTCTGATACATGGTTGTTGTTTGCGAATTCAGCCATTGGTAGATAGGTAGCCCAATTGTCCTGTTGATAGTCGGCGTAGCTGCGGAGGTACTGTTCCATGATGGCGTTGATTCTCTCTGTCTGGCCATCGGTCTGGGGGTGGAAGGCGGTGGAGAAGCGGGAGATTTCTAGTCTGTCGCAGAGGGATTTCCAAAAGTCTGAAGTGAATTGGGTACCCCGGTCTGATACAATCTTTTCTGGGAGGCCGTGGAGTTTCCATACATTCTCCAGATACATTCTAGCGACGTCTCTGGCTCCTGATTCTTCAGTGCATGGGATGAAGTGTCTCATTTTCGTAAGGCGGTCGGCGGCGGCGAGGATCGCGTTATGGTTGTCGCTGAGGAAGGCGGTGACAAAGTCCATTGATCGTCTGACCATGGTAGTTTGGGTACTGAAAGAGGCGGAGGACTCCCTGAGGTGCGTTGCGGTTTGCTTTGCTTCTTGGCAGGTGTGGCAATTCATGGACGTAGCGGTCGGTATACTTCCGCGTGTTTGGCCAATAGTATTCGGCTGAGAAGTTCAAGTGTTTTGGCTCTTCCTGGATGCCCTGCTGATGGTTTATCATGGTATTCTTGTAGGAGTTTAATTTGTAGCTCCTCATGTTCTGGCAGTACGAAGAGTTTTCGGCGGTACAGGAGAAGCCGTCTTCGTTTTTCGCTGCGCATTCGGCGAGATCTGTTTTGATTGTTTGGTGCCGTTTTTTAGCATGGTTAGGACTTTGTTCGGAAAACTGTCTTCTTGGTAAGCGATTGCAAATAATTCTTGTATGGTAGGCGTTTCTTCAGCGGATTCATTTATCAAAGAACCCGCGAACAAACTTAGCTTAGAGTCCAAATTTTCTTTCTTCAACACGGTCTGGTACTGGTACGCCAGGCGTTCATCCCCCTCCTTAGGTAGATCTCCCGATCTCCTAGTTAAAGCATCTGGTTTTCCCCCTTGTTTCCCTGGTCGGAATTGTATAACGAAATCAAAACGGGATAAGAATTCTGACCAACGTGTTTGTCGTCGGTTCAGTAGCTTTGTTGACATGAAGTATTCAAGGTTCCTGTGATCTGTCAGGACCTTGATGGGGAAGGAGGCTGTTTCTAAGAAGTATCGCCATTCTTGAACCCTCGAATGATTGCTAGTAGTTCTTTGTCATATATTTCAGAGTTACATTCCGCCGGCGTGTGCTTTTTTGGAGAAAAAAGGCTACTGGGTGGAGTATCCCTTCCTCGTCTCTTTGTGACATGATTGCGGCGGAGACATAGTCGGGGCGTCTGTTTCCACTATGATTTCTCGATTCGAGTCGAAGTGTCTGAGTATTGGTGCGGTTGTAAATGCTAACTTTAGGTTATCGAAGGCCTTCTGGGTCTTCTCGGTCCATTCAAACTTTACTCCTGTCTTGGTGAGGGCCGTTAGGGGGGAGACGACTCTAGAGTATGCGTAGGTGAACCTCCGGTAGAAGTTAGCGAAGCCTAGGAATTCCTGTACATCTTTTAGACAGGTTGGTGTTTCCCAATTCCTAATGGTGGCGACCTTCTTTTTCCATCTTGATTCCCTCGGGTGAGTCCAAATCCCAGGTACATTGTTTCCTTAACATGCCATTCACACTTCTCGGGTTTCAAGTGTACTTCGTGTTGGTCCAAGATCTGAAGAATCTTGTCGACATGAACCTTATGTTCTTCCAGTGTAGCGGAGTATATGAGTATGTCATCTAGGTAGGCCGTCGCGAAGTGATCGAGGTGTGGGCGTAACATGTCGTTCACCCAGTGTTGGAAGGCTGCGGGCGCATTGGTAAGACCGAATGGCATGACTGTATATTCGAAATGGCCATATCTGGTTCTGAACGCCGTCTTCCATTCATCTCCTTCTTTGATCCTGAGTTGGTGGTACCCATTACGTAGGTCTAGCTTGGTAAAGTATTTAGCGGCCGAGATGCCCATGAAGGTTTCCGGAGTTAGTGGCAATGGGTGGCGGTTCTTAACCGTTACTGCGTTCAGCTTTCTATAGTCGACGCAGAGTCGGAGAGATCCATCCGCTTTCTTGACGAATAGGACTGGGGAGCCTGCTGGGGAGGTGCTGTGGCGGATCTTCCCACTGGAAAGATATTCCGCTAGGTACTCCCTAAGTCCCTGTAGTTCCAACCGCGTCATTCCATACATAGGTCCGAAGGGTACCGTCTTGCCTTCCTGGATGTCAATGGAGAGGTCATAGTCGGGTCGGCGAGGTGGTAGTCCTGCAGCGTCAGGTTCGTTGAGGAGGTGGAGGAAGTTGTGGTGTTTTTTTGGTATGAGGTCGCGGGGGTCTTTGGGTGATGGGGTGAGGAGGTCGTCGAGGGCCTTGAGTGTGGTTGAGTAGAGTCGCATTCCTTTTCTTTTCTTGTTGAGTAGTCGGTGGAATGCGTATGATGCGATGACAGAGATGTTTGTGGTTGGTTTAGTGGGAGGTTCAATCGAGATACCCCTTGCGGTGACTTTGGTGTGGTTGAGGGAGCAATGGTTGGCCTTGATCTGAGGAGTTGAATTGGACTTCATTAGTGGCAGGGAGAATTGTTGTTGCATGTCTTCGCATCCATGGAAGACCCATAACTATTGGGTAGTGTCCCAATTGGGTGACAAAGAAGGGTGCTTCTTCCTTGTGTCCGTTGATGTCTAGGCTGAGGATGACTTTGTGGGTGACCTTCCCTGATTCGATAGGTCTACCGTCTATTACGCCTATGTGTCGGGGAGAATGATTGTTTTAAGTTTGTGGTGGCATACGAAGTCTTTATCTATGAAAGCGTATCCTGAGGCGCCAGTATCAATGAGGGCATATGATGGGATGAAAGAATCTTTATTTTGAGAAATAGAACAAGTTACGACTAATTGATTCCCATCCATATCCTTCTCTGAAACCGAAAACCCAGAAACCGAAATCCTAGAAAAATCCTTTAACCGTCCCTGGAGTGAGCCACTCAGTCCAGGGAAAAATCTTTTAACGCCTCATCGCCGGAGGCTCCTTCTTCTTTCCTATCACGGCGTGATACGATATCGAGTACGGTTGCGGGGAGAAGGATTAGTCAGGGTTTCTCCTATGTTCTATGGGTTTCTGTTGCAGGGTTCTATGAGTCAACGGCATGCAGGTATTTGTAATGATGGATTTCCTTGGGGTTCTACGGGTTTCTATGGGATGAGTCAGCGAGGGGTTTTCAGGGCTATATATAGGGAGCTCGTTCCCTCGCTTGTAGGACTTCTCTTCTTCTCCTTTCTTCTTCACGCAACCTTCCTGTCATCTTAGGCGTCTTTAGTCTTTGCTTGTCTAGAATACATTCTCCATCTCAGCCATAGTTCCTTCGGTCGTGTTGCCCCACGGGGACGTTAGACTACTTCCTCCTCGCTCGTACTTAGGACCTTCGTACGTCCCGTTCACCGGCCGCCTCCCACGCGTAGCCTTTCTAGCACCATAGTTCAGCCTTGGTGGTTTACCTTGGCTCGTTTAGTCCCTGTCCTCGCTTAGCACCGTGATACTAAGGTTGCGTCTCCAACGCCAACCCGAACCACAACTCCGCCGACATGTCACAAGAACAAGTCATGACAGACCCAACAGAACTCGACTATGACCGACTCGAAAGGGACTTGGGTCGCTTTGTCCAAGCATACCCCGAGCACCACCAGGCGCATCTGAGGGCGCATTGTTCAACCACAATAATGTCATGCGTAGCCATCAGGCGGTTAGCGAACTCAAAGCGAACTGAGACTGACTCAACAGGAGGCAGATGAAGCAACGGAGATATGGAAACAAAGGATCACCGAACTGGGGCAAGACTTGGAAAAGGAAGAAGCAAACACCACAAAGCTCCAAGCCCAGGTCACCGCCCTCCAAGCCGAGGTCGTCACAGCGCAACAAGAAACCCTAGCCGCCCAGGAAGCACTTGCAACCAGGCCCCCACCACCCGCAGCAGAACAACCAGCACCGCCCGCACCTCCTCCTCGTCGCCCCAACCGATTCCTCCAGAGCTTAGCAATAACACACCCAGAAGCAAGAATGGAGAAGTCGGAGAAGCTCCCGGACCCCAAGCAGTTCACGGGCCTCCGGAAGGAACTTCCCCTCTTCCAACACATGCTGAAACTAAAACTCTTGGGCAATGCCGACCGGTACCCCACCCTACAAAACCAACTCACCTATGCCATCTCTCGCCTGGAAGGCCCCGCCGCTGACCAGTTCATGCCATACCTTACCAACACTGGGGTTAATCTCCCCTCCATGGATAGGTTTTTCGAAATCCTACACACAGCCTTTGGAGATCCGGACTTGGTCGGCACCGCCGCCAGAAGCTCAGGAACCTCGCCAGTCGGACGATCATTTTCAGACTACTTTGCGAGTTCCAACGATTTGCCGCCGATGCCGGGTTAGGAGAAGCTGCCAATGTGGAAAGCCTCCTGGCCGGACTAAACGAGGAGCTGACCAGACTCATGGTCCATGAGGATACCCCCGCCACAGTCTTGGAACTCGCTACCATCCTGCAGCGGTTGGATAACAAACAGCAAGCCCTCAACGCCCGCTTCCGCCCCCGCTATCAGTCCTCTGCGCCGCCCGCTCGCCCAGCCCCTCGCTATACCACGCCAGCTCCACCCCCCCCTCGCTACCAAGCTCCTGCTCCCCGTTACTCCGCCCCGGCCCCCCCGGCGCCCCGCTACACCCCTCCCGCTCGCAACCCTTCGGCCACCGCACCTGCCGCCGCTCACCCATCACACACACCTGGAGGAACAGTCCCCATGGATCTATCCACTGGCCGGGGCCGCCCGGACCCTCAGGAAAGGGAGGCCCGCCGGGTCGAAAACAGATGTTACTATTGTGGAGGTGTGGGACACCTCATTCGGGAATGCCCACAGGCGCCACCCCCCAGGAACCCAGCCCCCAGGATAAGGGGAGCTAGGGCAGATATCAGAAATGAAGAAAGAGAAGAGGAAGCCTCCGGCAATGAGGCGTTAAAAGATTTTTCCCTGGACTGAGTGGCTCACTCCAGGGACGGTTAAAAGATTTTTCTAGGATTTCGGTTTCTGGGTTTTCGGTTTCAGAGAAGGATATGGATGGGAATCAATTAGTCGTAACTTGTTCTATTTCTCAAAATAAAGATTCTTTCATCCCATCATATGCCCTCATTGATACTGGCGCCTCAGGATACGCTTTCATAGATAAAAACTTAAATGCGCCACCATAAACTTAAACAAACCCCTCATCCTCCCACGACACATAGGCGTAATAGATGGTAGACCTATCGAATCAGGAGAGGTTACCCATAAAGTCATCCTCAGCTTAGACATAAACGGACATAGAGAGGAGACCCCTTCTTTGTCACCCAGTTAGGACATTACCCCATCGTCATGGGCCTCCCATGGATCTTGCAGACATGCAACTACGATTCTCCCTGCCACCAACGAAATACAATTCAACTCCTCAGCTTGTGTCAAACACTGCTCCCTCAACAACACCAAAGTCACCGCTAGGGGTATCTCTATTGAACCCCCCACTAAACCAACAACGAACATCTCCGTCATCACCTCATACGCGTTCCACAGATTGCTCCATAAACAAAGAAAAGGAATGCAACTATACTCAACCACACTCAAGGCCCTCGACGACCTCCTCACCCCATCACCCAAAGACCCCCGGGCCCTCATACCAAGTGAACATCACAACTTCCTCCACCTTCTCAACGAACCTAATGCTGCAGGACTCCCACCTCGCCGACCCGACTATGACCTCTCCATTGACATCCAAGAAGGCAAGACAGTACCCTTCGGACCTATGTATGGGATGACGCGGTTGGAGCTACAGGCACTCAGGGATTACCTAGCAGAATACCTTTCAAGTGGGAAAATCCGCCACAGCACCTCCCAGCAGGCTCCCCAGTACTATTTGTAAAAGCGGATGGATCTCTCCGACTCTGCGTCGACTATAGAAAGTTGAACGCGGTAACGATTAAGAACCGCCACCCACTGCCGCTAACTCCGGAAACGTTTATGGGTATCTCTGCCGCTAAATACTTCACCAAGCTAGATCTACGCAACGGCTACCATCAATTGAGAATCAAAGAAGGGGACGAATGGAAAACAGCATTCAGAACCAGGTATGGCCATTTCGAATACACAGTCATGCCATTCGGCCTCACCAATGCGCCAGCAGCCTTCCAACACTGGGTCAACGATATGCTACGCCCACACCTCGACCACTTTGCAACGGCATACTTGGATGATATACTCATCTACTCCGCTACACTGGAAGAACATAAAGTCCACGTCGACAAGATCCTCCAAATCCTGGATCAACACGGCACACTTGAAACCCGAGAAATGTGAATGGCACGTCCGAAGAAACAATGTACCTAGGATTCGGACTCACCCCGAAGGAATCAAGATGGACGAGAAGAAGGTCGCCACTATTAGGGATTGGGAAACACCAACCTGTCTGAAGGACGTACAGGAGTTCCTAGGCTTCGCCAATTTCTACCGAAGATTCATCTATGCATACTCCGAGTTGTTTCCGCTAACGGCTCTGACTAAGACGGGGTAAAGTTTGAATGACAGAGAAAAACTCGAAGGCGCTCAAGACTTAAAATAGCATTTACCACGGCACCCATACTCAGACACTTCGACCCCGATCGCAAAATCATAGTAGAAACAGACGATCGGACTACGCCTCAGCTGCCATTATGTCACAAAGAGATGATGAAGGATACTACATCCAGTGGCCTTCTTCTCGAAAAACACACGCCGCAGAATGCAACTATGAAATCTACGACAAAGAGCTACTAGCAATCATCCGAGTATTCGAGAGTGGAGATACTTCTTGAAACAGCCTCCTTCCCCATCAAGGTCCTAACAGATCACAGGAACCTTGAATACTTTATGTCAACGAAACTATTAAACCGACGACAAACACGTTGGTCAGAGTTCCTATCCCTTCAATTTCGCTATACAATTCCGACCAGGAAACAAGGAGGGAAACCAGATACATTAACTAGGAGATCGGAGATCTACCTAAGGAGGGGATGAACGCCTGGCTGCATTCAGTACCAGACAGTGTTGAAGAAAGAAAATTTGGATTCTAAGCTAAGTTTGTTCGCGGGTTCTTTGATAAATGAATCCGCTGAAGGAACGCCCACCATTCAGGAGTTATTTTCAATTGCTTACCAAGAAGACAGTTTCCCAAGCAAAGTTCTCACCATGCTAAAGAACGGCACCAAACAATCAAAACAAATTTCGTTAGCCGAATGCGCCGAAAAACGGTGACGGCTTCTCCTGTACCGAAAACTCTTCGCATTCAGAACATGAGGAACTACAACTCAGACTCCTACAAGAATACCATGAGAAACCATCAGCAGGGCATCCAGGAAGAGCTAAAACGCTTGAACTCCTCAGCCGCGAATACTACTGGCCAAACATGCGAAGTATACCGACCGCCACGTTATGAATTGTCACACCTGCCAAGAAGCAAAGCAAACCGCAACGCACCTCAGGGAGTCCTCCGCCTCTTTCAGTACCCAAACTACCATGGTCAGACGATCAATGGACTTTGTGACCGCCTTCCTCAGCAACAACTACAACGCGATCCTCGCTGCCGTTGACCGCCTTTACAAAAATGAGACACTTCATCCCATGCACTGAAGAATCAGGAGCCAGAGACGTCGCTAGAATGTATCTGGAGAATGTATGGAAACCCATGGCCTCCCAGAAAAGATTGTATCAGACCGTACCCAATTCACTTCAGACTTTTGAAATCCTCTCGCGATAGGCTAGAAATCTCCCCGCTTCTCCACCGCCTTCCACCCCAGACGGATGGCCAGACAGAGAGAATCAACGCCATCATGGAACAGTACCTCCGCAGCTACGTCGACTACCAACAGGACAATTGGGCTACCTACCTACCAATGGCGGAATTCGCAACTAATAACCATGTATCAGAATCCACCAAGCTCTCCCCCTTCGAAGCCAACTATGGCAGACACCCCCGAATGACCTTTGGCCCCCTTCGTCACGGCACCACTACCAATGAGGACCAAGCCAACACTATGGCAAGAGATATGTCAGAAGTGTTTGACTTCCTCCGAGCTGAGATGTTCAGAGCACAGAAGATACAGGAGGAGTCAGCCAACGCCAACAGGACCCCGGCCCCCCGTTACGCCATTGGAGACAAAGTATGGTTATCTACCAGGAACCTACTTACCAAGAGACCTTCAAAGAAGCTGGACTGGAAACAAGTCGGCCCGTACCTCGTCTCCCGTATTGTCAGCCCCTATGCTTACGAGCTCACCCTACCCCCTTCAATGAAGGTCCACCCAGTCTTCCACGTATCACTACTGTCCCCTGCGGCCCACGACCCCGTCCCTGGGCAACTACAGCCTCCGCCACCACCTGTCGAGATAGAAGGAGAACAGGAATGGGAGGTCGATGCAATCCTAGACTCTCGCAAACGAAGAGGACGACTGGAGTACCTCGTCCGATACACCGGGTATGACGAACCTTCATGGCAACCTTGGGACGACTTGGACAACTCCCCCGAGTTAGTGAAAGACTTCCACGAACGCTACCCACGTAAGCCTAAGAGGACTTAGGCCTCAGAGGGGGACCTAATATCTATCACGGCGTGATACGATATCGAGTACGGTTGCGGGGAGAAGGATTAGTCAGGGTTTCTCTTATGTTCTATGGGTTTCAGTTGCAGGGTTCTATGAGTCAACGGCATGCAGGTATTTGTAATGATGGATTTCCTTGGGGTTCTACGGGTTTCTATGGGATGAGTCAGCGAGGGGTTTTCAGGGCTATATATAGGGAGCTCGTTCCCTCGCTTGTAGGACTTCTCTTCTTCTCCTTTCTTCTTCACGCAACCTTCCTGTCATCTTAGGCGTCTTTAGTCTTTGCTTGTCTAGAATACATTCTCCATCTCAGCCATAGTTCCTTCGGTCGTGTTGCCCCACGGGGACGTTAGACTACTTCCTCGCTCCCTCGCCTCGTACTTAGACCTTCGTCCTTCGTCCCAAGTTCACCGGCCGCCCCCTCTCCCACGTAGCGCACTACCTTGTTCACCATAGTTCAGCCTTGGTGGTTTACCTTGGCTCGTTTAGTCCCTGTCCTCGCTTAGCACCGTGATATTTCCCTTCATCCCTGATTTCTGCCCTAGCTCCCCTTATCCTGGGGGCTGGGTTCCTGGGGGGCGGCGCCTGTGGGCATTCTCGAATGAGGTGTCCTACACCTCCACAATAGTAGCATCTGTTTTCTACCCGGCGGGCCTCTCTTTCCTGAGGGTCCGGGCGACCCCGACCCGTGGACAGGTCCATGGGGACTGTTCCCCCGGGTGTGTGTGATGGGTGGGCGGCAGGAGCGGCGGCCGGGGGGTTGCGAGCAGGAGGGGTATAACGAGGAGGAGGGGGAACCGGGGCAGAGTAGCGGGGCGCAGGAGCTTGGTAGCGGGGAGGGGGCGGGGCTGGTGTGGTGTAGCGGGCGGCGGGGCGAGCTGGTGGCGCGGAGGGCTGGTAGCGGGGGCGGAAGCGGGCGTTGAGGGCTTGCTGTTTGTTATCCAACCGCTGCAGGATGGTAGCGAGTTCCAAGACTGTGGCGGGGGTGTCTTCATGGACCATGAGTCTGGTCAGCTCCTCGTTTAGTCCGGCCAGGAGGCTTTCCACATTGGCAGCCTCTCCTAACCCGGCATCGGCGGCAAATCGATGGAACTCGGCAAAGTAGTCTGAGAATGATCGTCTGCATTGACGTAGGTTCCTGAGCTTCTGGCGGGCGGTGCCGACCAAGTCCGGATCTCCAAAGGCTGTGTGTAGAATTTCAAAAAACCTATCCATGGAGGGGAGATTAACCCCAGTGTTGGTAAGGTATGGCATGAACTGGTCCGCGGCGGGACCTTCTAGGCGAGAGATGGCATAGGTGAGTTGGTTTTGTAGGGTGGGGTACCGGTCGGCATTGCCCAAGAGTTTCAGTTTCAGCATGTGTTGGAAGAGGGGAAGTTCCTTCCGGAGGCCCGTGAACTGCTTGGGGTCCGGGAGCTTCTCTGACTTCTCCATTCTTGCTTCTGGGTGTGTCGTTGCTAAGCTCTGGAGGAATCGGTTGGGGCGACGAGGAGGAGGTGCGGGCGGTGCTGGTTGTTCTGCTGCGGGTGGTGGGGGCCTGGTTGCAAGTGCTTCCTGGGCGGCTAGGGTTTCTTGTTGTGCTGTGGCGACTTCGGCTTGGAGGACGATGACCTGGGCTTGGAGCTTTGTGGTGTTTGCTTCTTCCTTTTCCAAGTCTTGCCCCAGTTCGGTGATCCTTTGTTTCCATATCTCCGTTGCTTCATCTGCCTCCTGCTGAGTTAGCCTCAGTTCGTTTCGGAGTTCTCTAACCGCCTGATGGCTACGCATGACGACATTGTGGTTAAACAATGCGTCCTCAGATGCGCCTGGTGGTGCTCGGGGGTATGCTTGGGCAAAGCGACCCAAGTCTCTTTCGAGTCGGTCATAGTCGAGTTCTGTTGGGTCTGTCATGACTTGTTCTTGTGACATGTCGGCGGAGTTGTGGTTCGGGTTGGCGTTGGAGACGCAACCTTAGTATCACGGGGCTAAGCGAGGGCGGGGACTAAACGAGCCAAGGTAAACCACCAAGGCTAAACTATGGCGAGCGAGGTAGTGGACTATATGGGAGAGGGGGCGGTCGGGGGACTTGGGACGAAGGGCGAAGGGCTAGGTACGAGGCGAGGGTGCGAGGAGGTAGTCTGACGTCCCCGTGGGACAACACGACCGAAGGGACTATGGCTAAGATAGAGAATGTATTCTAGACAAGCAAAGACTAAAGACGCCTAAGATGACAGGAAGGTTGCGTGAAGAAGAAAGGAGAAGAAGAGAAGTCCTGGCGAGGAGCAGGCCCCTATATATATAGAAAAACCCTTCGCTGACTCATCCCGTAGAACCCCGTAGAACCCAAAGGAAATCCATCATTACAAATACCTGCATGTCGTTGACTCATAGAACCCTGCAACCGAAACCCCTAGAACATAAGAGAAACCCTGACTACTCCTTCTTCCCACAACCGTGCTCGATATCGTATCACGCCGTGATACTGAGGCATAGCTAGCATCGCTGTAACCGATAAGTGCGGCGGGTCGTGTTTTGTTGTAATGTAGGCACCAATCTAAGGTTCCTTTGAGGTAACGGAGGACGCGTTTGACAGCAGTGAGGTGAGTTTCGGTCGGGCATGATGAGTATTGTGACAGCATTGTGACGGTGTAGGCGAGATTAGGTTTGGTTCCGATGACCGCGTACATTAGGGATCCGATAATCGACTGATAGAGTGTAGGATCATCGATTTGTTCTTCTGGTGTTCCCTTTCTGAGGGTGACGTTGTGATCGATTGGTGTGGCCACGGGTCGAGAGTCGTTGAACCCATATTTGATTAGCACACGTTTGAGGTAGGCTTCCTGTGATAGGATAATGCCGGTTTTTGTGTGGATCAGGTGGATTCCGAGTGCCCAACTGGCAGTTCCAGCCTCAGTCATTTCGAATTCGGCGTGGAGTTGTAGGCTGATTTGGTTCTTTCGCTCAGTGTTCCAGTAGAAGATTAGGATGTCGTCCACATATATGGCTATAACAACTTCCCCTGTTCTGTGTATGAAGACGCAAGGGTCGAAGTCCGCTTTTCTGAATCCCATTTTGATTAGCGCGGAGGAGAGTTTGGCATACCATTCCCTTGAGGATTGTTTGAGGCCATAGATGCATTTGATGAGTTTGCATGCTTTGCCGGTGGGTTGGTGTCCTGGAGGAGGTTTCATGTAAATGTCCTCTTTGAGTTCTCCATATAAGAATGCTATCACAGTGGGACAGGGGCGGGGACTAAACAAGCCAAGGTACACAACCGAGGCCGGGCTGGGAATTAAGCGAGGCGGGGTACGGGGTCGCGAGGTAGCAGGCAGGCGAGACGACGAAGGTCGGAGGTGAGGGTGACGGTCAGGGCTAAGGTGGTGGTCCTGACGTTCCCGTGGGGGCAGCACAACTAGCCGGACTATGGCTAAGAGGAAGAGAGTATATATTCTAGACGAGAGAGACTAAACGACGCCTAAGATGACAGGAAGGTTGCGTGAAGAGAAAAGGAGAAGAAGAGAAATCCTACAAGCGAGGGAGAGAGCTCCATATATATAGCCTAGTAAACCCCTCCGCTGACTCATCCCATAGAACCCCGTAGAACCCAAAGGAAATCCCTCATTACAAATACCTGCATACCGTTGACTCATTGAACCCTGCAACCGAGACCCATAGAACATAATAGAAACCCTGACTCATCCTTCTTCCCGCAACCATGCTCGATGTCGTATCACGCCGTGATAAATGCACTAGTGACGTCCATCTGGTCGCATTTTCCGCCAGTTTGGAGTGAGCGGGCGAGTTTCATGGATGTACTAGGATCGGAGGGCTGGAAGGATTATCACGGGTAGGGTTATGACGCAATACACGGAAAGGATGAGTCAAGATAGTTCTACGGGTTTCTGTTACACAGAGGAATGAGTCATAAGAGGGGTTACGCGGATGTATGAGTCAGGCTTGGCGGGGGATTGGGGGCTATATAAGGAAGGCAACGACGCCTACTCATGTACTTTTCTCTCTTCTCCTTTTCTCTTCACGCAACGTCTTCTGTCTTTAGTATACCACTACAATATAGTCCTATTTATTAATTAGTGACTATCGCTGCCCCTTTACTTCTCTTCCGATATACTTCCTCCTCAGAAGTATCGCTGTATTACTACGTACCCTGCAGAACGAAGCCCTGCCCCCTGACGCCCCCTTGAGATTACGTTGCGTCGTCATCTGCACCGTACCCCTTTACCAATGTCCACCCCAGCTCCACCACCCCCTCCCCCGGCCCGCATAGTGGCCGGGGTCACCCTGGATGGAAACTACCAGATCCCTCCAACCTTCGCAGAGTTTGAGGCTGTCGAGGATAAACACTACCACTACGTACACATCCTCACCCTTTTACAGGAAGGGGACCGCTGGAAATCAGAAAGAAACGCCAGCAGAGCCTTACACACGCAAACCAGGCAGGAGTTGACCGCCGCTCAGGAGCAACTCGTCGCCTCCCATAACCATACCGATGCATTAGAAGCCCAGGTTCGTACCTTGGAGTTTCAACTCACCGCAGCCCGAGCCGCCCCGCCTCTTCCACCTCCACCACCTCCACCACCTCCACCACCTCCACCACCTATGAACCCCCCACCCACCACCTTCCGCTCCGAAAAATTCCCCGATCCCCCAAAGTTTAACGGGATCCGGAAGGAGCTACCAGGGTTCCTCAGCCTCCTCCGCACCAAACTCAGGGTCAACCATGATAGGTTCCTAAATGAGGAGGCCAAGGTCTTCTACGCAGTGAGTCGACTGGAAGGAAAGGCGTTGGACCAGGTCATTCCTATGGCCACCGGGGACGCTGCCCCATTTGCATCGGTCGCCGCCTTCGTCGCATTTCTGGAAGCCTCCTTTGGTGACCCAGACCCTCGAGGCACAGCCAGAAGGGAACTCCAAGGCCTACGCCAGGGCAAGGGAGACTTCGCGACCTACCTCACCCAATTCCTACGCATCATGGGCCAACTCGACTACAACGAAGAGGCAAAGAAGGACGCTCTAGAGACAGGGCTGTCTGACGACCTGAAGGACGCGATGATATACCAAGACGCCACGACAGGAGGGTTCGATGACTATGTTAGGAGGTTGATGACGATGGACAACAGGATCAGAGCCAGGAAAGATGCCCATAGGACTAACAGGAACCCCATGGGGCAATTCGCCTCCCCACACACTCCGCCGCATCCCTCACACGCCCCAGGAGGCCTCGCCCCTATGGACCTCTCCGCCCTCCAAGCACGCTCCACTGCCCGCCCCCCACCCGAGGGAAGGTATGTCTTTGCCAACGGCCGCCGACAGACCACCGCTGCCGAGAAAAAATGGAGGATGGAGAACGGCCGCTGTGCCTACTGTGCTGCCCCCGACCACGTATTCGCCAACTGCCCACAAGGTACCCGTCCACGCGGCCCTCCTCCATTGAGGGGCGCTGCGGTGTCTGCTCCCCCCGCTGCCCCGCTTGAAGCCCCTGCTCTTATTTCTTCTTCTTCTTCTTCCACGGATGTTATTTCCTCTTCTGGTAATTCGGGTTTTCAGTAGTCCCTGGTCAGTATCATGGCCCTCGCCAGGGACCTTCAAAGGAATTTTCTTTATCTGCGTTTTCTATCTCTGGGTTTTCGGTTTCAGTTGTGGCAGAGGAGGGATTAAATGGGGATCACTTAGTTGTAGCTTGTAAAATTGCTCACAATGAGAACTCTATTTCCACCCATGCTATGATTGATACGGGAGCCTCAGGATTCGCATTTATCGATGAAACCTTTGCGCGCCATCACCAACTTCCTATCTTTCCGCTAAAAACCCCCCGAATACTTGAAGTCATCGACGGGAGGCCTATTGCCTCCGGACAAATCACTTCCATCTGCCGCGTCCCTCTAATCATCGGATCTCATCAGGAACAAATCCCACTCTTCGTTACCAAACTAGGGCAGTACCCCCTGGTTCTGGGAATACCTTGGCTGCAACATCACGACGCTACCCTTAGATTCAAGAATAATACGGTGGCGTTCGACTCAAAATTCTGTAAGGAAAACTGCAACGCCACACCCGCCGCCGGTATTGTCCCAGGTATCAAACCCCCAACCTATATGATAGGACCCGTTCCCTTCAGCCGTCTTGCCCGCCGAAAGAAACTACAAATCTGCAGTATAACGCTCCACGACATCGATAAAGCTCTTATGAAAACACCAAAAGACGAGTGGAAACAAAGGATCCTGGGACGCTACCACAATCGGCTCAGTATGTTCGATGAAGCCTCGGCCCAAGACCTACCACCACGCCGCCCCTATGACCACAAAATCCCCCTCAAAGAAGGAAAGGAACCACCATTCGGCCCCCTCTACGGCATGTCCAGAGATGAGCTATTGGCGCTCAACGACTACATCCGCGAGAACCTCTCCAAGGGCTTCATCCGCGCGAGCTCATCTCCTGCTGGCGCACCGGTATTGTTTGTCAAAAAGGCTGATGGGTCCCTTCGCTTATGTGTGGACTACCGCGGATTGAATGAGCTGACGGTTAAAAACCGATACCCACTACCTCTAATTCGGGAAACACTGGACCGACTATCAAAGGCTAAATGGTACACCAAATTAGACTTGCGACAAGGATACAACCAGATTCGAATGGCCGAGGGGGAAGAATGGAAAACGGCATTCAGAACGCGCTATGGTCACTTTGAGTACACTGTTATGCCTTTCGGCCTTACCAACGCCCCCGCGACGTTTCAACACTTCATTAACGATTGCCTCCGAGAACACCTTGACCAATTCTGCACTGCATACCTGGACGACATCCTAATATACAGCGACTCCCTTGAAGAACACGAGCAACACGTCGAAACAATACTGGAAGTATTACAGAAGAATGGGATCGTATTGAAGCCGGAGAAGTGCGAATTCCACACCCAAAGCACCACATACCTCGGGCTGATTATCGAACCAAACGGCATCCGGATGGACCCTCACAAGGTATCGGCAGTACAGGAATAGACCACTCCCAAGACGGTTAAGGACGTACAGGCCTTTCTGGGTTTCGCCAACTTCTACCGCCGCTTCATATTCGGATTTTCAAAACTCGTAGCCCCCCTAACCAGGTTGACTAAAAAGAATATCCTCTTCTCATGGCCCCCGGAAGCCGAACTCGCATTCCAGTCCCTGAAAAAAGCTTTCACCACCGCACCCATCCTAATCCACTTCGACCCCGAAAAACCAATCACAGTAGAAACAGACGCATCGGACTACGTCGCCGGTGGGGTGCTCTCCCAGCACGACGAGCAAGGCAAACTCCACCCCGTCGCCTTCTTCTCCAAGAAACATACACCGGCGGAATGCAACTACGAGATATACGATAAGGAACTACTGGCGATCATCAGGTGTTTCGAGGAATGGAGGCCAGAACTGGAAGGGGCGAAGCACCCTATCGAGGTCATCTCCGACCACAAAAACCTTGAATACTTCATGTCCACCAAACAACTAAATAGGAGGCAAGTGAGATGGGCCGAATACTTATCGCGCTTTGATTTCATTATCAAGTACAGACCCGGGAAGCAGAGCGGGAAACCGGATGCATTGACTAGGAGATCAGGAGATCTCCCTGAGGAAGGGGATGAAAGATTGTTGCACCAGAGCCGCACAGTCTTGAAGAGGGAGAATTTGGATCCTAAGCTGAGTTTGTTAGCGGGTCCTTTGTCAAATGAATCCGCTGAAAAGAACGCCCCCCTGGAAAAACTACTAAATGAAGGATATCTGGCTGACCCATTCCCACAAAGAATACTGGACCTACGGCAGACAGACACGAAGCACTGCAAGGAAATATCGCTGGCGGAATGCACTGAGGTGGACGGACGCCTACTCTACCGGGAAAATATCTATATCCCCGACTATCCACCACTGAAGCTGGAAATCATGAAGCAATACCACGATGCCCCCTCAGCAGGACACCCAGGCAGGGAAAAAACCTTCGAACTGATCAGCAGAGACTACTACTGGCCAAATATGCGCAACTATATTGGTCAATACATCCGGAACTGCTACACCTGCCAGCGAAGTAAGCCAGCAACGCATGGGAAGTTGGGAATCCTTCGACCGCTACCCATCCCGGAACAACCTTGGAGAGAGATCTCTATGGACTTCGTCACGGGTCTGCCAGAGAGTCAGGGATACGATGCCATACTAGTAGTGGTGGACCGACTAACGAAGATGCGTCACCTCCTACCCTGCAACACCACTGTCAATGCAAAAGACCTAGCCAACCTCTACCTGCAACATGTCTGGAAACTACACGGCCTTCCCACGCACATCACCTCCGACAGGGGCACCGAGTTCACCGCAAAGTTCTGGAAATCTCTCTGTAAACAACTCCAGATAGAAGCGAGAATGTCGACCGCTTTTCACCCGGAAACAGATGGCCAAACGGAAAGAATGAATGCAGTAATGGAACAGTACCTCCGGGGATATGTGTCATACCAACAAGACGACTGGGTTAAGTGGTTGCCAATGGCGGAGTTTGCAGCAAATAACCAAGTCTCAGCCTCTACTAAAGCTACCCCTTTCTTTGCCAACTATGGGTACCACCCTCGATTCACGGTAAACCTACGAAAGCCAGATAGGACCCCCCCGAGCTTGGACTCCCATAACTTTGCAGAAAGGATGGAAGAGTTACATAACTACCTACGAACGCAGATAAGGACAGCTCAGGACCAGCAGGAAAGGTCAGTTAATGCAAAGCGCATCCCCGCCCCGCGATACGAAATCGGAGACATGGTGTTTGTGTCCGCAAAGAACATCCGTACAAACCGGAACTCGAGGAAGCTCGATTGGAAAAAGCTGGGACCCTTCCCCATTCAAGAGGTCATCTCCCCCTACGCCTACCGATTGAACCTCCCCCATTCAATGACGATGCACCCCGTTTTCCACGTCTCCCTACTCGACATCGCCGCCACCGACCCTGTACCTGGACAGAGATTAATACCACCACCACCCGTTATAGTGAACCAGGAAGAAGAGTACGAAGTTGAGGAGATTCTGGACTCAAGGCATCATGGGAAGCAAGGACTACAGTACTACGTGAAGTGGACGGGATATACTGACCCTACTTGGGAACCCGCCGATTACCACAAACACACGACTGCCGTCGAGGCCTTCCACACACAATACCCAAATAAACCGGGGCCCGAGGAGGTCAAGGCTCGCAGGAGCTCGCGCTTGAGAAATTTTCATGGATGTACTAGGATCGGAGGGCTGGAAGGATTATCACGGGTGGGGTTATGACGCAATACACGGAAAGGATGAGTCAAGATAGTTCTACGGGTTTCTGTTACACAGAGGAATGAGTCATAAGAGGGGTTACGCGGATGTATGAGTCAGGCTTGGCGGGGGATTGGGGGCTATATAAGGAAGCGGCAGCCTGTACTTTTCTCTCTTCTCCTTTTCTCTTCACGCAACGTCTTCTGTCTTTAGTATACCACTACAATATAGTCCTATTTATTAATTAGTGACTATCGCTGCCCCTTTACTTCTCTTCCGATATACTTCCTCCTCGGAAGTATCGCTGTATTACTACGTACCCTGCAGAACGAAGCCCTACCCCCTGACGCCCCCTTGAGAGCGAGGAGGAGTCTGATTGTTTCGTAGCGGGAGACAGGAGCGAAGGTTTGGTCGAAGTCTTGCCCTGGTATTTGTGAGAATCCTTTTGCGATGAGCCGAGCTTTGTATCTAGTCGGGTTGCCGTCTGGTCCGAGTTTGATTTTGTATACCCATTTTGAGTCAACGAGTTTTCTGTTCTCGAGTACTTCAACCATCTTCCATGTGTTGTTACGGGCTAGTGAGTCGAGTTCGATTTTCATGGCTTGTTTCCATTTATCGGAGTCGCATTGTAATCATTAAGCGAGAAGTTTCATATTCGTTGAGAGGAGATTGGTCATTGGTGATGTTGTGCCCGTATCTTTCAGGTGCTTTGCGTTCCCGTTGTGGGTTACGTCTTGGTTTGAATGTTTCTTTTTGTTCTTCCTCCACATATTCTTCTTCTTCCTCTTCTTCTTCTTGTTCTTCTTGGTCCGAGAAATATTGTTGGGTTTCGCGTAGTATTTGCTTCATCCAGAGGGAGATCCTTTTTAGGGTCCCTGTAGGAATCCTTTTGTGGTGGAGATTGTGGTTCGATTTTGATTTTTTGCTTAGTGGGTGTATTCGTGGTTACTGGTATGTTTGTTTCTTCCCCTACGGATGGACCCTTAAAGCGAAAGTGACATGATAAGACAACTTTTCTTTGTGATGGTATGTAGACACGGCAGATTTTGTCGGAGTTTCCGTATCCGCAGAATTGACCTGTCATAGCTCTGGCGTCCAATTTGGATCCAGCTGGTCTTGCTTCAACGGGAGTGTGTACGAACATGGTTTCACCAAAGATGCGGAGGTGCCCAATAAAGGGTTTTCTTCCATGGAATGCTTCATATGGTGTCATGTTGGTTAGTGCCGAGTGTGGGAGTCTGTTTTTTACGTGTACCATCATGTTAATTGCTTCTGCCCAGAGTGATTTTGGTAGTTCTCGTTCCAAGAGTGCGCATCGTGCCATGTTGGCTATAGTTCGGTTGAATCTTTCAGCGATCCCGTTTGATTCATGTGAGTAGGGGACCGTGAGTTCGTGTTTGATGCCTTTGTTAAGAAAGAGGTTTTTGAGATGTTGGGGGATGTATTCGCCACCATTGTCGCTTCGAAACCGTTTGATTGTCGTATCCATTTGATTTTCCATGTATGCGATGTACCTTTTGATTGCGTCTGCTGTATCTGATTTTGATCTGAGAAAGTAAACATGCGCGTATCTGGTATGATCGTCTATGAAAGTGATATAGTAACTGAATCCGCCTAGGGAGGTGGTGGAAAATTTGCCGCTGAGGTCGGAGTGAATTAATTCTAATGGTTTTCTGGATCGAGGTTCGGTGAGGGAGGCGAGGTTGTTTTTGGTAGATTTGGTGAGTTCACAGGTGTTACACGTTTCCATGTTACCTGTTGAGGGGAGTGACTTGGGGTCGGCGACCATATTCCTTAACCGTTGCAGGGAAGAGGCAGGCATGTGACCGAGACGTTGGTACCAATCAAAGAAGGTGGTAGCGATGGTGTTGTGGGCGGTTGCATCCTTTGTTTCAAAGATGTAAAGTCCCGAACCGTTGGCTGTGGCCTTTCCAATGATGTCGTTGCCGGAAGTACTGTAAATGGTGAAGCTGTTTTCATTCCCAGTCGTTGTGAATCCCTTGCGTGCGATACATGACCAAGACATTAGGTTCACATGGCCCAGCTCTGGGATTACAAACACATTTTCCAAAGTTATTGGCCCATATGACCCGTTGACGTGGACTTTGCCTATTCCGGTTACCTTGAGTTTGCGACCTCCACCGACAGTAACTGTGCCAGTGTATGGTGCGGAGTTTTGGACTTGGGTTCCGGTCATATGGTTAGTAGCACCAGGGTCAAAGATACATGCAGAAGAGTCAGTTGGTGTAGTGCCGGAGGTGAAGGCGTACGCGTCAGGCATGTCAGTATCAGGAAGGCTTATGAGTTCATCCTCTTCAAGGACGAGTGGTTCTGAAAGTTTTGTTAACAAGGTGGGGAGGTTTGACCATGTGACAAAAGCGGTTCCTGATTATCACGGCATGATACGATATCGAGTACGGTTGCGGGGAGAAGGATTAGTCAGGGTTTCTCCTATGTTCTATGGGTTTCTGTTGCAGGGTTCTATGAGTCAACGGCATGCAGGTATTTGTAATGATGGATTTCCTTGGGGTTCTACAGGTTTCTATGGGATGAGTCAGCGAGGGGTTTTCAGGGCTATATATAGGGAGCTCGTTCCTCGCCAGGTGACTTCTCGTCTTCTCCTGTCTTCTTCACGCAACCTTCCTGTCATCTTAGGCGTGTTTGGTCTTTGCTTGTCTAGAATACATTCTCTATCTTAGCTCCTCCACGGGACGTTAGACTACCTCCTCGCCTCGCCAGCATTTTAGACCTTCGTCCTTCGTCCCAAGTTCACCGGCCGCCCCCTCTCCCACGTAGCGCACTACCTCGTTCACCATAGTTCAGCCTTGGTGGTTTACCTTGGCTGTTTAGTCCCTGTCTCGCTTAGCACTGCGTGATACTAAGGTTGCCTCCAACGCCAACCCGAACCACAACTCCGCCGACATGTCACAAGAACAAGTCATGACAGACCCAACAGAACTCGACTATGACCGACTCGAAAGAGACTTGGGTCGCTTTGTCCAAGCATACCCCCGAGCACCACCAGGCGCATCTGAGGACGCATTGTTTAACCACAATGTCGTCATGCGTAGCCATCAGGCGGTTAGCGAACTCCGAAACGAACTGAGACTGACTCAACAGGAGGCAGATGAAGCAACGGAGATATGGAAACAAAGGATCACCGAACTGGGGCAAGACTTGGAAAAGGAAGAAGCAAACACCACAAAGCTCCAAGCCCAGGTCACCGCCCTCCAAGCCGAAGTCGCCACAGCGCAACAAGAAACCCTAGCCGCCCAGGAAGCACTTGCAACCAGGCCCCCACCACCCGCAGCAGAACAACCAGCACCGCCCGCACCTCCTCCTCGTCGCCCCAACCGATTCCTCCAGAGCCTAGCAATAACACACCCAGAAACAAGAATGGAGAAGTCGGAAAAGCTCCCGGACCCCAAGCAGTTCACGGGCCTCCGGAAGGAGCTTCCCCTCTTCCAACACATGCTGAAACTAAAACTTGGGCAATGCCGACTGGTACCCCACCCTACAAAACCAACTCACCTATGCCATCTCTCGCCTGGAAGGCCCTGCCGCTGACCAGTTCATGCCATACCTACCAACACTGGGGTTAATCTCCTCCGTGGATAGGTTTTTGAAATTCTACACACAGCCTTTGGAGATCCGGACTTGGTCGGCACCGCCGCCAGAAGCTCAGGAACCCACGCCTAGTACGGACGATCATTTCAGACTACTTTGCGAAGTTCCGCCGACGCCGATGCGGTTAGGAGAAGCTGCCAATGTAGAAAGCCTCCTGGCGGACTAAACGCAGAGCTGACCAGACTCATGGTCCATGAGGATACCCCCGCCACAGTCTTAGAACTTCGCTACCATCCTACAACGGTTGGACAACAAACAAACAGGCAAGCCTCAACGCCCGCTTCCGTCCTCGCCATCCAGTCCTCCACGCCCGCCCGTCCTGCCCTCGCTACACACTCCGCGCCACCACTCCTCGCTACCAAGCTCCCGCCTCTTTCTGCTCCGCTCCCCCCGCGCCTCGATATACCCCCCCGCTTCGTAACCCCCAACCGCCGCACCAGACCTGCCCCCATCCGTCCCACATGCACACCTGGAGGAACAGTCCCCATGGACCTGTCCAACTGGTGCTGGCAGCCCGGACCTCAGGAAAGAGAGAGGCCCGCCGGGTAGAGAATAGATGTTACTATTGTGAGGTGTAGGACACCTCATCAGGGACTGCCCACAGGCACCGCCTCAGGAACCCAGCGGGATAAGGGGTTTAGGGCAGATATCAGAAATGAAGAAGAGGTTCCGCAATGAGCGTTAAGAAGATTTTTCCTGGACTGAGTGAAGCCTACCGGCAGGACGGTTAAAAGATTTTTCTAGGATTTCGGTTTCTGGGTTTCGGTTTCGAGAAGGATATGGATGGGAATCAATTAGTCGTAACTTGTTCTATTTCTCAAAATAAAGATTCTTTCATCCCATCATATGCCCTCATTGATACTGGCGCCTCAGGATCGCTTTCATAGATAAAAACTTAAATGCATACCACTTAAACTTAAACAAACCCCCTCATCCTCCCGACACATAGGCGTAATAGATGGTAGACCCTATCGAATCAGGAGAGGTTACCCATAAAGTCATCCTCGGCAGACATAAAGCGGGACACAGAGGCTTCTTTGTCGCAGTTAGGACATTACCCCATCGTCATGGGCCTCCCATGGATGCGCAGACATGCAACTACGATTCTCCCTGCCACCAACGAAATACAATTCAACTCCCCAGCTTGTGTCAAACACTGCTCCCTCAACAACACCAAAGTCACCGCTAGGGGTATCTCTATTGAACCCCCCACTAAACCAACAACAACGAACATCTCCGTCATCACCTCATCTGCGTTCCACAGATTGCTCCATAAACAAAGAAAAGGAATGCAACTATACTCAACCACACTCAAGGCCCTCGAAGACCTCCTCACCCCATCACCCAAAGACCCCCGGGCACTCATACCAAGTGAACACCACCACTTCCTCCACCTTCTCCATGAACCTAATGCTGCAGAACTCCCACCTCGCCGACCCGACTATGACCTCTCCATTGACATCCAAGAAGGCAAGACAGTACCCTTCGGACCTATGTATGGGATGACGCGGTTGGAGCTACAGGCACTCAGGGATTACCTAGCAGAATACCTTTCAAGTGGGAAAATCCGCCACAGCACCTCCCCAGCAGGCTCCCCAGTACTATTTGTAAAGAAAGCGGATGGATCTCTCCGACTCTGCGTCGACTATAGAAAGTTGAACGCGGTAACGATTAAGAACCGCCACCCACTGCCGCTAACTCCGGAAACGTTTATGGGTATCTCTGCCGCTAAATACTTCACCAAGCTAGATCTACGCAACGGCTACCATCAATTGAGAATCAAAGAAGGGGACGAATGGAAAACAGCATTCAGAACCAGGTATCACGGCGTACCAAGAGCTACTGCGGAGGAAAGGATATTGTAGAATCGGGTCTCGGGTCTAGGATTTCTCTTTGGTGTTCTATGGGTTTCCGTCACACGGGTTATGAGTCATCCCTGGACAGGGGTAGGAGTTGTATATATAGTCGGCTATGAACCTTCCCTTTGTCTTTTCTCTTCTTTCCTTTCCTACGCAACCTTCCTGTTATCAACTCTACGTCTCTAGTTTCTTTAGTCGTTACTTGTTCCGTTCGTCTGAATATAATACGTCATCACTCTTAGTCATCTTCGTCCTCATAAGTACTTCGTCCTCGCTTAGCCATAGTCCTCGTTCATGTACGAGACAGCAGTACGTGTCCTCTACTGGTATCTCCGTTTGCATCACTTCGTTCGCACTGCCATCTGGACTCTGTGTCCCACTACCCTGCTTCTCGGATAAGTTCCCTCGTTCCCCCGTCCGCGCCTCGCTCTCGTCTCGTCCTCGCCTCGTCTTCGCCTCGGTTGTGAACCTTGGCTAGTTTAGTTATAGTCTCCGCTTCGCTCCGTAACACCAGGTATGGCCATTTCGAATACACAGTCATGCCATTCGGCCTCACCAATGCGCCAGCAGCCTTCCAACACTGGGTCAACGATATGCTACGCCCACACCTCGACCACTTTGCAACGGCATACTTGGATGATATACTCATCTACTCCGCTACACTGGAAGAACATAAAGTCCGTCGACAAGATCCTCCGAATTCTGGATCAACACGAAGTACACTTGAAACCCGAGAAATGTGAATGGCACGTCGAAGAAACAATGTACCTAGGATTCGGACTCACCCCGGAAGGAATCAAGATGGACGAGAAGAAGGTCGCCACTATTAGGGATTGGGAAACACCAACCTGTCTGAAAGACGTACAGGAGTTCCTAGGCTTCGCCAATTTCTACCGAAGATTCATCTATGCATACTCCAGAGTTGTTTCCCCGCTAACGGCTCTGACTAAGACGGGGGTAAAGTTTGAATGGACCGAGAAAACTCGGAAGGCGTTCGAAGACTTAAAAATAGCATTTACCACGGCACCCATACTCAGACACTTCGACCCCGATCGCAAAATCATAGTAGAAACAGACGCATCGGACTACGTCTCAGCTGCCATTATGTCACAAAGAGATGATGAAGGGATACTACATCCAGTGGCCTTCTTCTCGAAAAAACACACGGCAGAATGCAACTATGAAATCTCGACAAAGAGCTACTAGCAATCATCCGGTGATTCGAGGTGGAGATACTTCTTGAAACAGCCTCCTTCCCCATCAAGGTCCTAACAGATCACAGGAACCTTGAATACTTTATGTCAACGAAACTATTAAACCGACGACAAACACGTTGGTCCGAGTTCCTATCCCGGTTCAATTTCGTTATACAATTCCGACCAGGGAAACAAGGAGGCAAACCAGATACATTAACTAGGAGATCGGAGATCTACCTAAGGAGAGGATGAACGCCTGGCGTACCAGTACCAGACAGTGTTGAAGAAAGAAAATTTGGATTCTAAGCTAAGTTTGTTCGCGGGTTCTTTGATAAATGAATCCGCTGAAGGAACGCCCACCATTCAGGAGTTATTTTCAATTGCTTACCAAGAAGACAGTTTCCCAAGCAAAGTTCTCACCATGCTAAAGAACGGCACCAAACAATCAAAACAAATTTAGATTAGCGAATGCTTGCGGCGACGGGCTTCTCCTGTACCGCCGAAAACTCTTCGTACCAGAACATGAGGAACTACAACTCAGACTCCTACAAGAATACCATGAGAAACCATCAGCAGGGCATCCAGGAAGAGCTAAAACGCTTGAACTCCTCAGCCGCGAATACTACTGGCCAAACATGCGGAAGTATACCGACCGCTACGTTATGAATTGTCACACCTGCCGAAGAAGCAAAGCAAACCGCAACGCACCTCAGGAGTCCTCCGCCCTCTTTCAGTACCCAAACTACCATGGTCAGACGTATCAATGGACTTTGTGACCGCCTTCCTCAGCAACAACTTCTAGCGATCCTCGCTGCCGTTGACCGCCTTACAAAATGAGACACTTCATCCCATGCACTGAAGAATCAGGAGCCAGAGACGTCGCTAGAATGTATCTGGAGAATGTATAAACTCCATGGCCTCCCAGAAAAGATTGTATCAGACCGGGGTACCCAATTCACTTCAGACTTTTGGAAATCCCACTGCGATAGGCTAGAAATCTCCCCCCGCTTCTCCACCTTCCACCCCCAGGCGGATGGCCAGACAGAAGAATCAACGCCATCATGGAACAGTACCTCCGCAGCTAAACGTCGACTACCAACAGGACAATTGGGCTACCTACCTACCAATGGCGGAATTCGCAACTAATAACCATGTATCAGAATCCACCAAGCTCTCCCCTTGAAGCCAACTATGGCAGACACCCCGAATGACCTTTGGCCCCCTTTGGCACCACTACCAATGAGGACCAAGCCAACACTATGGCAAGAGATATGTCAGAAGTGTTTGACTTCCTCCGAGCTGAGATGTTCAGAGCACAGAAGATACAGGAGGAGTCAGCCAACGCCAACAGGACCCCGGCCCCCCGTTACGCCATTGGAGACAAAGTATGGTTATCTACCAGGAACCTACTTACCAAGAGACCTTCAAAGAAGCTGGACTGGAAACAAGTCGGCCCGTACCCCGTTTCCCGTATTGTCAGCCCCTATGCTTACGAGCTCACCCTACCCCCTTCAATGAAGGTCCACCCAGTCTTCCACGTATCACTACTGTCCCCTGACCCGTCCCACCCGTCCCCACCACCTGTCGAGATAGAAGGAGAACAGGAATGGGAGGTCGATGCAATCCTAGACTCTACATAAGCGAAGAGGCGACTGGAGTACCTCGTCCGATACGCCGGGTATGACGAACCTTCATGGCACCCTTGGGACGACTTGGACAACTCCCCCGAGTTAGTGAAAGACTTCCACGAACGCTACCCACGTAAGCCTAAGAGGACTTAGGCCTCAGAGAGGACCTAATATCTATCGCGGCGTGATCACGATGTCGAAATGCGATTCTTGAGGGAGAAGGATTAGTCAGGGTTTCTCCTATGTTCTATGGGTTTCTGTTGCAGGGTTCTATGAGTCAACGGCATGCAGGTATTTGTAATGATGGATTTCCTTGGGGTTCTACAGGTTTCTATGGGATGAGTCAGCGAGGGGTTTTCAGGGCTATATATAGGGAGCTCGTTCCCTCGCTTGTAGGACTTCTCTTCTTCTCCTTTCTTCTTCACGCAACCTTCCTGTCATCTTAGGCGTCTTTAGTCTTTGCTTGTCTAGAATACATTCTCTATCTTAGCCATAGTTCCTTGATTAAGTGTTGCTTGCACGGGGACGTTAGACTACCTCCTCGCTCCCTCGCCTCGTACTTAGACCTTCGTCCTTCGTCCCAAGTTCCCCGGCCGCCCCCTCTCCCACGTAGCGCACTACCTCGCTCACCATAGTTCAGCCTTGGTGGTTTACCTTGGCTCGTTTAGTCCCTGTCCTCGCTTAGCACCGTGATACTGATGCTACGTTGCCGGATGCAGCGGATCTCTCCTTATCTCTGAAAGCTTTGAGCTTCCGGCATTCTCTGTGTGTGTGTCCTTTTGCGTAATCACCGTTCTTGGTACACCAAGTACAGGTATTTTCTGACTTGTTCTGGTTGGAGGCGTGGCGTGGTTTGGATGGGCGTTTGGATTTGTTGTAAGGGTTCGGTCGTCCTGTTCTCATGTTGTATGCTTCTCCACCAATTTGCTCATGTGAGCGTCGTCCGTCAAAGTCCATTAGTTTCTCATAGATTTCTTCGAAGGTTATGTTTTCTTTGGATTGGAAGTTGTCGACGACATGTTCAAGGGATTGGTGGTGCAATGAGAGGAGGAGGAAGGAGGCCTTAATCTGCGAGACGCGAGCGATTGAATGAAGATGGTAACCGAGGGAATCTCTGGTCACGTCGGTCGAGTTGGAGGTTCGTAGTAGAAGGGTGGACCAGAGAGTGGTGAATTCGGTTAGATGGTCTTTCATGCTCTTGTCTGGGCTGTATTGGAGGGTAGTCACCGTCGCTAGCAAGGAATGGAGCGAGGCTACCATCTTGCGATCGAATCTTTCCTCAAGTTGAGTCCAGAGTTCGTTGGCACTAGTCGAAGGAGATAGGGTGACGATTAGATCAAATTCGATGTTGTTTTTGAGGAAGACCTTTGCTAAGGTGTCCCTTTTGTCCCAATCTAGTATCTCATCCGAGTTATCGCTTGTAACTGCTGGGTCTTCTGTCTCGTCCTGTGTGGTTGTTGATGGACCTGGGGTTGTCGTCACCGCTGGAACCGAGGTCTTTGTTTCCTTGTATTTTACGAGGGCTACTTCCATCGACAACTTTCCAAAGATCGTAGACCTTCAATATGTCTGAGGCAAGGTCCCTCCAAACCGTATAGTGAGCCTGACCAGCAAGCTTACATGGTAAGGCGGGAAGTTTGTAACCTTCAGAAGACATTTTAGGTGGATGATGAAATGTACTAGTGTGTAGGATGTGTTTGAAGTAGTGATGTGTTTTAGATTTGGCTTGGCCGGGCTCATAACCTAAAGATGTAGAGAGTAGAGAAGACTTGTCATTGCAAACTATCGGGGGAAACAACCCCATATTTATACAGAAATATTGTCGTACAAAGGAAATATAATGAGCATTGATATACCCATACAATGTGACTCATCACAGTCTTCATGACTAATGTGAGTGATACAATTTTGTCATAACCCCGCATACTATTGCTCATTCGCGAGCGCATACTATTTCAAGAGGATGCACGGTAAAGGTATCTTTAAGAATGAAATTACAAGATAAGGAGAGTGGTTATGAGGTGGGAGTGGTAGTAAGAAATGGGGATGTGGGGGAGGGGTCTGTAAAGGTGTACTAGGAAGTGCGGATTAACTCCGTGGTACTTATGTGGGCCTTGGGAGTTGTTGTAATGAAGTCACTGCTTGCGTTTGGTTGTGGTTGCAGTCACAAACCAAAGGAAAGGGGGAGCCCACCCTTTTTAACACAGTGGGGTGAAGGTAAGTGCATTGGGGTATTAACATATGTAAGTCACGGGACGAGCTGTAGGCTCGCATTCCCACTTAAAAAAAAACTGCTTCCTGTGTACTCCATGAGGTAACAACCTCTAATATACCTACCAGACGAGCAGCGTAATGGAACGGAAATAAAAGTTTGTGGCGTGCTACGTTGTACTGCAAATACGGTAATAATATGCCCCAGAAGAAGAAAGAAAAAGAAAGAACAAAAGCGGGAGGGTAAGAGAACACAGAAACACTTTTACAATTTTATTTTAAGGTAATGAATAAAAATTCCAAGTTCTAGCTATATATAGTAGCGGTTATAGTATTGGATCCGAAAGGAGTGTTATCTGCTGGTTGTTGGGTATTGTAGATATTTATAAGGGTTCGTCGTACGTCGTGCTATTGTGACATTTTACCGTATTTTGAGGGAACTTGATTTTTTTTCCTCCTCATGAAGGATGATTACCTTCAGAACCACCCCCGCTACCCTGTAATTGGGAATAATCAATTGAACTTGATCGATTCTCGATAACTCCCTCCAAGGCATCGCCCGTCTCTGAAAAACATATGGATACCGGAGAGTTCTAGGTTCCATTATAGGTCCAGCTGCATTGATTCAAACCTGGTAGGCAATCCTGATTTTGCTCAACCTGTTGCAGCCCTCTAACTGATTGTAACCCTATAGTTGAGGAAGCAGGTCCGTTGACTATTTCCTGCTGAGAGCTCTCTTGATTGCGGCTCAGTTAGGGAGATAATGGTGAATATGCGTATTGCGGAACATCTGAATTAATGGTACGAAGCGTTAATTGCCGGTCTAGGCGGAGAAGTAGAGGACATGGCAAGTACCATATCCTTTACTAGGGAGAATATTATATGAATAGGAGATAGAGTACTTACACCTTGAGATGGTTAATCATACTAGTTGACTTCAATAGAGGTTGATGATAATCAGAAGATCAAGGTTAACAGGAGCGTTTTAGTTGATAGATGATGGCAGATGATAGGATTTAACCCCCAGTAGCCGGCCCAAACTTAACCACGAGCCCTCTTAGACGTTGCCGGAAACTGATTCGCTCACTAAAACCCACCCAACCACGCGCCCCACCAGGCGTGAGCACCCTTATTATTGTTATACTCGAGGCACCTATCCTTTACTATCGTCAGCCTGGTCTTACATCTTATTATATCAGATTATAAAGAAAATTTGGAGAAGCGAGTGAGTGGTAGGTTGTGACACATCCCCAGTGGTATGGGCAACCAATATTGAATCTTGCCCTTACAACAGCTGATGGGGCCTAACTTTAAAGGATGCTTTCTTTCTTTACATAAGATCATTACACCACGCTCTATCTGTATTTAAATTTCCAGGAAACCCGGTCATCTAGCTCAACTTCAAATTGCTGCTCAATATAGGGAGCCCAAGGTTGAAGCAGGAAGGGAGAAGAATTCCACGCACGGGATGCACCTGATTTGATACTGTCGGAATATGTCAGTATGTAAATCTGTAGATGGTATTGTTAAGACGTCCCTGAAGAAGTGGCCATGTAGCTTTCTACGGTTCAGAAAGAAAGGAGAGAAAAGGGGGGGGGGGGGGGCAGAATATCACTAAGAGCGAATGAATTTGAAGATTTGAATTGTCATTATTAAATACACAGGACTATAAAATAATTTGCGGCCAGCGAGAAGAGGCCGTTTCTCACCGACTCGGCAAATATCCAACCCCCTATCGACCCACTCACGTATCGTGGACTAATCCGATCTCATTCGAGATTAGGGCCCCCCTCGCTATTCTTCCGTGTTAAGAGTAATCGTCGTGAGGGTTCAACTAAGCGGCTCTTTCAAGGAAGGCCTTCGACGGACAACAAGATAGGGCAACCAGCAATTGATAAGGATGTTGGAGTATGGTTGTAATCCAAGAGGAGTAGATGCCTCACATCCAGCTAACTTTTGAGGAGGAGGCTGCGGATACCTTTCCCTTATATCCTGGGATACCTGTTATTGTATATCTGCTTAACTTCCTTCCTGAAAATCCTCCTCACTAGATAAACGGCATTCATGTATGACTTTGGTATTGCTATTTTTGCAACAATGCCTCCAAAAATTGCAAAGTCTCTTACACCTGGTCTTAAGTTAGATCTCGACTATAACAAACGGCCAAGGGACATACATATTAATTTCCCTCACCACAGCGGGGTAAGTCTAGACCAAGCATCTGCCCGCAGTACCTGCAATTCATCACTGGTATATCCCCGGGTCGGTACCTCCTCATCGACCCGTTGGGGAGACGAGTCGTCAGAGTAATTTCGACCACATCCTCCATCCTGAACCGAATTTGGTTATGCCAAATAAAGCAGTGTTCGTGAGGTAGTTGGCAGGCAATGCCCTGTAAACAGTGATGGTGAGTCTCTCCGCATAAAGGGCGCCAGATGCAGTGTTCGTGGGACTCTCCACAGGGAGAGGTCTGGGCACAATGGGTGTGAGCCTGGACACATAAATAGCTGCAAGGGGCCCTGTGGAAGCAGGCATATTTGAAATGGTCACTAAGAATCGCACGCATACTCCCAGCTAAGGACATCATGCCCGGTGGAGAGTTCGTGCGCTGTCTCATTAGGAATGCATCTGTTGGTGAAACTGGCCTGGATATGTTGCTGGTGGGGGATTCCCCTGACTGCAGTGGTTGCTCTGTCACCGCCGGGGCGGTCATTGAAAGGGTTCTGAGCCTTTCTCTGGGGACTTTGTGTGGATTGCTTATGGTATTGCGCCGTGTGGGCTGAGTGTATCGTGGTCCTCTTGTTTGGGAATTATCAGGTACTATATGAGTAGCTCGGGAGAATTCTGTAAAACCGTTAATGATGCCTCGACTAGTAAGTCGGAAGGAATATATACGTGGCTCACCCCCACGGCATTCAAGACCTTTTTCAAGGCCACTGGTTGTGGCGGCTGGAGACTTCATCTTGCGAATGTCAACTTTTAAAATACCAAAAATTCAACCGCTGGAGTGTTCCAAGCGTTCCTCCTATCTCTAGAGGATTCGTCGTATTCTGAGAGGTATGGATGCCTAAAGAGCTATTTTTCCAGCTCTTTATTTGCCCAGAATGTAGAGGGGATGACCGGGGCGATGAAGAACGTGGTTTGGATGTATGCCCTGTAGATGGTAGATGGAGGAGAAATAGTTACGTACGGGCGTTGGAATGGAAAGCGTGCCAAAATAGAGGCACAACATGTGAGAGCATGTCACGACCAGGACCATTATAAGATCACAACTGTGAAAATACCCGCTGCAGGAACCACCAACATACTATGTATGCATCAGAAAGACGAACAATCCATCTAATTGTACTAGACCGTACATTCCAATGAAGTCTAGAGACTTAATTGAGATCGGGTTCGTTTTAAAAGATAAAGTGATAAAATGTGCATAACTTGCTTCGGTTGGCGAATTAGTGCACGGGCCATACTGTTACGTCATCCAAAAAGATACATGTATGGCTCAGCTGGTCTTTTATTTAATCCCACATGAGTCGGCTCTTGACATACAAAGAGCAAGCTAAGTTTACATGAATTGAAGCACTTCTACTAAGAACATTAACCAGAGACGAACTGCTATATCAGCAACTAGAAGAAAGAACTCTGTCATGACCTCTATAAGGATACACGGGGAAGGGTGGTTTCAAGCAACCAAAACATTGAAGAAATACTAGGACGTAGGTTAGTATCAAAGCAAAAATTTATGTAGGTGGAGAACTGACGAAATAAATAAATTGAAACGACTAGCTAGGATGAGACATCACTCAACGAACTGATACTATTAGCACAGTTAGCTTTACCAAAATTACGAAAGCGAAGGAGAAATTTACCAAGAAAGATAGTTGAGGCCGGAGGCACGTTAATAATTATACCTGAGCGCCCAGCTCGCAAAGAATGTTACGCCGTACCCGTATGGGAAAAGCCGATAGAGTATATCGAAGCAGAATCATCGCACAGAGTGTGAGTGACTGTCTGCGTACGTATACTGTCCGGGGCAAAAAACACAAGAAAAGAAATTGTTAAAAATGATAGGATAATAAAAGAGCGACAATACTTCATCAATGATAGATGAATGACTATAGAGAGTCTATATAATGTTAGTCTTATCATCACATTAGCCTACAGCTGAGCGCTTACTGGTGTTCCCACATTTTAAAAATCACCGTTAGGCGTTTCTTGCCCATCATCAGTCATTTCAACGTCCAAACTTTGGGAACGCTGCTCGGAAGAGTCTACGGATGGGATTCCGAGACCATCATCCTCTTCTTGAAGGGTGGCACTAAACTGTTGAAGTGGAGAAGAAGCGGCCGAAAACTCGTTGATGTTTTGGCTCAGGGATCTGTTACCAAAAGGCCACTGTTAGCACTCCACATGTGAGTGAAGAGACTATGTTTGTTACCGGCGTTCAATGCGACGCATGCGGACCGCAGGTGTTGGTGAGAGAACCTCGCGTGGAGACTTTCGGTTCAACAAGGCC
The DNA here is from genome assembly GCA_024713755.1 of Morchella sp. 2018-W16. NCBI lineage: Eukaryota > Fungi > Ascomycota > Pezizomycetes > Pezizales > Morchellaceae > Morchella > Morchella sp. 2018-W16. The sequence goes on from JAMGYY010000018.1 coordinate 347,427, forward strand.
GCTTCCCTACGGCTTTTACTTAAGTTTGGCGGTTGGTCGCGCGTGGTCCCGCTTTTGGGGGTATTGGGGAAATTCGATTTCTCCTTTGGGGTTTCAACGGGTTGGGTGCCAAGAGGAGAGCTGATGCTGGCGCCATTCTTTGTAACGTGGGACTGGCCCTGCTCGTTGGATTGTTCGGTCATTTGATATGGATTAAATTGAAAGACTCTCGGTAACAGAAGTGGGGAAAGGGGGCGATGTTTGGCGAGCTAAGAGGTGGGGGACGAAGTAGAAGGGTGAGAGGAGGTTTATAAGGAAAGGGGGCGAACTAGAAGGGGGTACTACAGACCCTTAAACTGAAAGAATGTAAGTGGAAATCAAAAGATCCCCGCGACTGCTTAAAAAAGACGACACCACCATGGCATGAAGATGGGGATTATAGATATATCCGAAGTCTCATATCTCATTCACAAGAGGTACTAACTCCGCCGAGAATTATAGTATAGATCATTAACAACATTTTTATCACAGGGCCTTTATGGAGGAATGTTAAAGCCTGGTAGTTCCTTCAGGACCTGCTTTAGCTTTTTACAACTTAAAACTTTGAACAGAGAATGGTATATATCAAAAAAATAGCCTGCTGTGGGGATGAATACGTATTCTCTATGTCCCCAGGCCCTCCCCTACTAAAACTCTAGAGGAAACAATGATATATTGATATCATTATTTACAACTGCACAGGAGAGGGGCAAGCTTGAGGGGTGTTAGAAGTAGGTGGGTAGTACTAACGGATCTATACGGCGATTATATTCCGTACTCCCGCGAAAGTCAATCGTATCGACTAGAATGTCCGAGAATATCAATCATAAACGATATATGGTCATAAAGGAGTAATGAGCTGGTCACCATGAATCTCTAATAATCACGATGGCATATCTACGACTGCAATGTAGTATGCTACGTACAAGACAGAAATTTGCAAAGCACTAGCTAGTTCAATTCAGGAAGTTGGGTACCTTTTTCTACTATTTACCTATTCGCTGGTCGAGAGAGTGCCCCTCCACCCGGGGCGTATACGCAGTACTCCAACCCAAAGAAAAATGGGATACTTCAATGTTAGCCCCAATGAGTTCCTAAGGCGATTAGGCGAGGCCAAAGGAAGATGATATACATGTATATAGATTGAGCAAAGTCTCCACTAATATCATAAATTCATGAACCCCGCGTGCAATAAAGATCTCCACAAGGGATACGGTTAAGAGGTCACAAAGCGCATAGACTGGGCCATGAGAGCTAAGGCTCTCCTTTCGTCAAAGCATAGGAAAACTCCACCCCCTTCACCTTCACCTCGTGGATTGGATCATGAACATTCGATCCCCAGGAGGTGTTTAGGGCCACCAAAGGGGTCTAGGACCTAAGTCTGCCATTCTCAGTGCAGCCTTGTGGTTTTCCTCCGCCAATTTCATTTAGCAAGCCATTTGTTACTGATAAGATCTACGGCTGTCTTACGGTAGGATGGATGTATTTTTGAATTTCCTATTTAGGTCAACCAGGTCGTTGAGTTAAAGTTAATGCATGTCTCATTGAAATACATACATACATGTATGTATGCACGTTGTCGGGCCATTCCTCATGCGGGCAACCATTTCTATACCAGGAATAGTCTTGCTTAGCTACATACCCCTACAATACAAAAAGGGTATGTAGGACTCGCTAAGGTATCCCCGTCAATACGCGCTACTATTACACTGAGAATATGTAGGGTATAGATACAGTACAGTACTGTACATTCACTCTTTCTATAATGGCGGTTTATCCAGGATACAAGAAGGTTGCGATAAATATAAACAGCGTAAATAAAAGGAACTAACTTGGTCAGGCAAGCTAAACTCTCTATGTCGAGATATGTATCTGAATTAAATGCCTTATTACATGCTCCCTTCATCATATTAGGCCGGGCTGATATCATAATACATTAAGTACATGTATGTGCATGTAGTAGTGACCCTTTCAAACCATAGATTGAGGTACTTGATGTGGTATCCTAAGTTCCCTGATCTAATAACTGTCTTTGCTTAGCCTGGGAAAATTAGTTCTTTGCTTTACAAAGCCCAGCGGGCCTAATACTGTAAATATTTTGGCTAAATCTTTTTAGAGACAGGTGAGCATTTTACCAGTTGAGTTAGTTATGCGGATCTTACAGTAAATGCAGACCTATTTTTCATGTAGTAATATAGTTTGGTTAAAGTATTTCAGGAATAAACATATAAACCCAGCGGATACATGTAGTTACAAATTAAGTACTTGATGTGGTGGACTATGGCAAGGTAAAAATAAAGCTGGAAGAAAATGGAAGAAAAAGAGGGGGAAGGGAAGGATAATGTAAAAGGTGAGGCGTCCCCACGGGCATAAGTACATGAATCATGATACAACTGATGTAGCTTGAAGCCTACAGACAACTCATCCCATGTACCATAAAAAAGCCATCAAAGCTTACATGTGCATGCATATACATGTAGTTGTAAGAGAATGACATAACATGATTCTACTTTTTATCGTAACATGGCAGGCCAATCGAACTTTTACATATTGATGTACCCAACCCCAAACAACATACCAAACCCCAAAATCAACCTCACGATATCATACCTGCAAGCAAGTTGTTACTATCGGTGGCCGGCGGTGTTGTCAAAAGACTCTGCAATCATTAGCATTAGTCGCACTTCTGGTGTTGGGGGGCCTACCGACCAAGAGGAACCGTCTCTTTCTCGAAGAAGATTGATGTGGTTAGATTCAGCCCCCTTGTATACCTCGCTGTTTTCATCTTCACGGAACATGATGCCCTCGCCGTTGAGGAGCCTGTAGATGCTCCGAAGAGCCCTGACCTGCCTACCGTGGGGTCCAGTAACAGTAGTTTTAATCCACGCAATTCTCTCGAACCAAGGATCATCGGAGCCATAAGTAGGGTTTTTCTTGAGGCCAGCTTCGAGGTAGCTAATGGCTTCCATCATTTCCTTGATTTCAGCAGGGCTTGGTATGCCACGTTTGAGAACATTTTTAATGGTTGTCATCAAAGTGAAGTCGCACTTGGCACGCTTGATGAAAAACCTGTGAATTTTGTGGTCATTAGCGGCCTGGCGATGGTATTCTTGCTCAAGGGCCACCATGTTCTCTTCACCGCGGACTATAGCGTCAGGGTGATTGCTTAGTCCCAGTGGCCCACCAAGACCCTTCCCTTCTCTGAACTCGTTGACAATTTTCCTCGCGCGTATCGCAGGGGTCTCATCTGTAATCAAGTTAGAAATTGTGAGCGAACAGAAAGCACTTATGATATTGAGCTGCTTACTTTGAGGAGCGCTAGAGTGGTAGACTGTCAGGACCGGGTCAGCCCCGTCAGCTCTCGCGGGCATAGCATGAGTGGTCCTGGTATTTTGTGGATGAACTTCTACATTGCGGGGGAGGAATTTGGCAATCGGATCCTCCGATATCCTCCCATGGACGCGATAACTATCGGGAGCAAGTTCATTGCAATAAAGGCTACGCTCTTTGTTTGCCTGCTGTACAATTTTAGGATCCTGAGGCCATTCGGAGGAGCCCATAAGATAGTTGGGGTCGTGGAAGCTACGGTTGCTGGAGGTGTTGCCGGCCAGAGGGTATTGAGGGAATTCTGTAGAGGGTTTTGTTTGAGATTCTCTTTGAAGACGCTCTAGCCTTTCAAACTCTTGTAGTCGTAGCTTATCCGAGCGAGGCATCCTAGGCGCGTTCTCAAGAACAGGATCGTCGTAGCGCTGCCCACGCTTGAGTTCACGTTCGAGATAATTGTCCTGAATCTTGTAGCGCTCAAAGTTTCGCATTTGTTTGACGGTGGGGGGCGTAGAGATGGCCGGGATTGGGTAGCTTAAGATCCTGCGGTGGAAGTTCTTTCGCATTCCTTCTTGGTAGAGGAGGGACTGCGGTGGAACAAAGCCGCCCTTCAAAGTTAGCGTTTGGTGACCTTCACCCCCGAGATTTCCAGAGTCCTTAGGGCGTAACTGCCTGACTGACGAACTACTAGAATGGCCAGGATCGCCAACGCGAAGTCGACTTTGGGAGGGCATATCGCGAGTGGATGCGCCTGGGGGAGCTGGAGAACAGGTTCCAGCTGCTGGGGCGTTAGGGGACTTGTTCTTTTCAGACAAGCCTTGAGAGCTATGGTATAGTTGCTTCTTTAGCTTCCTTTTCTGCCTTTTTGAAGTATCTGGAGTTGCCGCAGCAGCTGTTCTCGTTGGGTGATGATTCCCATCTACCTGCATCAACTCGAACTGACGAAATGCTGAAATGGCTGGATCGCCTTTGGCGCCATCACCGGAGGGATCCATTGCGGCGTGGTGTTATCGGCGTGGTGTTATGATGTCTGGGTAAGGTGAGAGCGGATCAGAGCGGGAGAAGTGTGGAGCCCACGGGGGCTGCTTTGCATTGACATTATATGTAGCCGATAAGCTGAACATAATCGTTTATAATTTAAGCCGCGCCGAAGGGAAAAAGAATTAATGAAGCTGGCCGACAACCAACTATCTTCAGCAACAAATCATAATACAGAGTCAACATGTTATGAAAGTTTCTCGAGGCCCCGGGAATACTAAGACTAAAGAAGGATAGAGAGGGAGGGTAGAGTAGTGCACTATCCAATATGTTATGAGGCGAATTGTGTCTTTTAGCATCGATCCTTCCTCTCATTTGATGAATGATACATACATGTACATACATGTAGGCAGGAGTAACGTACATGTACTCTTATGCAATACATCCTCTGTCATAAGGAAGTGAATGGCTCTCAGGAATTCGCAGCTGGACCCATAGAGATGGGCTCTGATGCGCATTTATACTTCACCATAAGTATAAACGGGTGCTACTCAGAAGTGGTCTGTGTCAACGGGTTCGTTTCTTCTGATTGAATTAAGCTCCTAAGGTACCCCCAGGATTACCGCCATGATTCATAACTAGAGCTTGAAGGTGAATTATGGAAGATACATGTATGTATCAGTCGAGGGCAGAGTTGTCCAATATCGCATAACCTACATACATGTTTCAAGAAATACCACGTTCTGTAAACTTACAGTTCTTACTTTTGAGAGCGCTTGCAGGTTGTTACGATACCTGATGTCCCCTTACCAACAATTGATAAGATTAGAGCGCCGTCATTACCACTAATCAGACATAATGGCCCATAAAGTCGCATCTCTATAAAAGCTGTTTACGACACCCTAATAGAGAGGATCAGCTACAAGCTAGGGTATGCATCGAAGGGATAGGAGAACAAGGAATACATAGAGAAAATATAGTGCGGAGAGTGAATGGTCATAGGGATTTGCTAGACAAGACTCTTTAGTCTTTCTCTTGATTGGAAGTTTAGAACTCTTCTTCTCAGTTTATCGTTCAAATTTATATCCTATCCGTTTAGTTCTCGTCCGCTGTCACGGCTCAAACTAAATTCACACTTCAAGATATACTACGAGGAATCACTGGTATTTCCAAACCCTAATATTTTTTTTGATAAGGCTAATTTCATATCACATGCTGTCCTGAGATATGCTGTGACAATTAACATCTGTGTTTGTTTAACTTGAAAGAATTAATGTAATCACACAGTTGATCCACATAAAACAACATGTAGGGGGTTAATATAAAAACAAAGAGATAGACCCCTCAAAACAACCCAATGATATGGCTAAATATCCATCTCACAGGATAACATTACATTCTCATCTATTAAGAGAGCCAGGGTATGAACAATTGTACGAGTGGAGGATGGGCCGGAGCTTATAATGACTATATCTTCCAATTCTGACTCGGAGGTGAAATTTAAGATCGGATAATCTGATGATCGCTGACATCAATCTTAATATCAAAGCCTGCCCTAATCCGTTAGTATAAAGTATCATATAAGTAGTGCAGTATCATCGCTCATTGGTTAGGAGGAATACCTAAGTTTCGGTGATGCGCAGAATGTCCGATGATATTGACCTCAGGTTTAGACTCGGCATTAGCTTCAGTGGGATGTTGCTCAAGAACTTTGGATCCATCGCTCTCCACATTGTAGCTTTTATAGGAGTCAAAATCGACAAAGTTCACTCTATCGTTTTCATCTACCCCTTCTTCTAGGAACCGATGAACATTTAGTAGGTGCTCCAACTGAACTGTATGAAGCATTCCTATCGAAGCCCTCGCCCACAGAAGCCAGCCTTCGATAAGCTTCCACCGCTGGCAGCCCTCATGTGTTAGGCGCTGTTGATATTCAAGAAGACCAATCACCTGCATCAAGTTTGTTTCCACAGCAGGTCGTGGTGTAACTATAGTTTCAGGCTGCCCCTCCGGGCGGCTTGAGTAATCGACACGAGCTCTGTAGTTCCTGCGGGCATTCTCGATTCTGCTGCGGTGTGACTCAGTCTGTTCGGCACGCATCTGGGCGTCGTAGGCAAATATGGCGGACATGTTCCACAAGAATGCTTCGCTGGGTTGTTGAAGCTGTATCCTCTTATCAGAGCCGCGGTAATAGTTGAGGCGGTCAGATTCGTTGGAGGATGAGAAGGGGCTTTCGGATGGGATGCTATTATACACCTCCCCGGGAGTTCGCATATAGACATGGCCGCTCCCGTTGAAAGCAAGGAGGCCGGGATCGTGGTAGCCAGGGGGAACCTCAATGGAATAGGGAGCCATGATTGGGATTTGAGTGCGGGGATTTGCTGGGATTTGAGTGTGGGGATTTGCTGGGATTTGAGTGTGGGGATGTGGACTGGGGAAAGATCTATTTAACAGGTTGCATGGAGACCGCGCTGTTGTCAGATGGTGGTGAAGTAGTGGTGGGGACTTAGGAAAACATTCCCTTGTGCCAATGGTCGGGACCAACAGTAAAATATTTTCGAGTGAGAGAACATGTACCAGCCACTCAGCAAAAGTGTTCGTGATTTAGTTTTACTGTCAGTGCGCAGTGTGGCGCGCCCGCGGCTGTGGTATTGATGTTCGGTACACTACAGTATTCTCGCCAATAAATGTACACTATCAGTGCGGTAGGAATACGGTCGATCCTTTTGGGAGTGATTTCACCCCAGTTTTTTCATACTGGATTAAAGTTGAAATTCGGAACAAAAAGAAAATATGATACAGTTTGGGGGTTATAAAAAGAAGATAGGTCATTGATTACTGAGGTCTTCCCTTGTTTTTTTTTTGTTTTTTTTTGACGGTTTGCTATGATTATATATAGAAAATCTCTTACTTGAAATCGGAATCACAAAAACTTTTGCGGAGTGGCTATACATACATGTACTTAAATTCTACACTATAACTGTTCCGGAACCCCAAGTTGGTAAAAGTTAAGTCTTCTCCCTCCTTGGATTTCTCGAAGGTTATATCAGTATGTGTCATGTGGAGATATTTGCAGTACCCCCACACGCCTGATTTAAATTTCATCATCCTTTCTCTGTCTAAATCGATCCGCTTGTTCTCATCAAGAAATGAAAGGGCACCTGTAATAGAGGTTGTATCTTAATTCTAATTGTACATGTAATTACACGTACTTGCGTACTTCTTATCTTAGCTACATGTACATGTATAAATGCTCCAAGCTAGCAAAGATTTCTCATGTAGTTGGCCGTTGCACTAGTGTAGGATAGACCACAGTAATTAGTTCTCGCCTAAACGCGTGTTCCGCAAAGCCCCCATAACTGTTATCCGTTTAACCTGCAGTCAAGTACACACTAGACTTGAAATCATACCCCCAACCCCCCTTAACGGACAGAAACACGTTAACACAGTTATACTTACTTTCAGATCATATATAACCAGCTAGCAAGCTACACGCACTGCACATAAGCTTCCATAGTTAATAAACCAGGATTTGAAAATGCTTACATTATGTGGAAGACAGGAATCCCCCGAAATAGCGCCCTCTAGCCACGCTTGAATTACGTTCCCACTAGGATGGTTGTATATCGAATGAGGATCAATTTGATCTCTATGCCATGTGGGGCCAGCGTGCTCGACATTTCCCCAACCAGGATGACCTCTGCCAAAGGTTATCACACTTCCTCCTGCACGCGCTACATGGATTCATCAGGTAAGGTTTTACGCCAATATAGAGATGCTACTGTCACTCACCTGTGTGCTGCGGAAGCTCAATCGTGGTAGTACTAGCTTGAGATGGGTTATTTTCAAATCTTTTTCCTCCATCTTCTACAGTTCTCACAGAGAGGTTAGTCAGGTTAGACTTAAAGAAATAGTGATATGAACTGGGTGTAATGCTAATACCGATAGATTTCGCAGAGGGTACACCGTTCACTAGCCTCCTATATGAGGAGCCCAAATGATCCGACCTATCGCAGCGCCCAGGAAGGCTTACACCTCCAGGGGAAGAATCGACAAACTCCGAGTAAATACTTGACGACGCGCGAGGGTTTGCCATGGGGGGGTTTTGACCCTGCTGTTCGGGCCCCAAAGGAGCTGAGCGAGTAGCATCACATAGGAGAGTAACCCCCAAGGCTGGTGAATCTGGTTCAGCGGAACAGGGGCTCGATGAGGGACGGTGGTGGGCGTTGCTTTTACCGTGGCCCTTTCCATCACGCGGAGTACTGGGGATATTGCGGCCTTTAAAGACTATTTCTTCCTCGGAAAGCTGTATTAAGCACAGGGTTAGTGGGAGCGCGGGGCGAAAGAGACCCATCACAACTGCTGTAGAGGCAGGTTAAAACTTACGACAGAATCTGATTTTATGACCCTATCCATCGTACTTGTGGGACAGGTTAGGTTATTGATTTGCTGGTATTGTGATGGTACTGGTTCTGGATTCTAGTCGATATGGTGGTGGTTGTGTGAAAAAAACTCGAACTTTCAAAATGAGTTGGGGATGAGTTGGGGTACTGTCGTCATGTGGGGCAGTGAGAAAGCTCAGCACTGCTTTCCTGATTCAGGTTAATTGGGGGACCACCAAGAGACCTACTATGGGACTACTAACCCGAGCCCAACACACGCTACAAACAAAGTACGCATAGCGCATACCTTCAATATTCAATAATCACCAGCGTAGAACCTAGGTTAGCATTGGACGTGGGGGCGGGTGTTCAGAGTAAGACTACGAAGGGGAGCAAACAATGAGCCTTGAAAGACGCACTCTCAACTAGAATTACCGCGAGTGATGGTCCACTCGCCGTGATGGTCCAGTCGCTGTTTTTCTCAGCAAGGAAATCTGGTTAAGGTGATCTACAAGGTTTTCTTCATATTGGTAAAAAATAGCCTGATATATCATTGCCAAGAGAAACGGCAAGTGGGCCATCACGGCGAGTGGACCATCATTCGCGGTACTGTGATTCCGTCAACATCAGATCTAACAGGTGGATGCAGGAAGGTGGTACGTCCGAGCACCGGGGCCCAAGTGGATGAAATGTGTGAACAAGTGTTTGTAGGAGCGAGTAGTAAAAGACAAATAAGTTGGGCGGTTCTCACTCTAAGATAGTAGTATTTTAAGATAACATAGTTACCTGATCAAAACCGTAAAGTCTGGAATATTTACTGGTAGCCTAAATTTCACAGGAAGCCGTATTTCAACTTGTTCAAACGAGGAACGATCGAGAAGATCTTAGCTATATACCTAACTCATTTGCTGCTGCGGTCTAAAAAAACTAGCTTGAATTCATTCTGAGTACTTTCGTATCTATATATAATCCAGAACACTCATTATCTCCAACTCCTACCATATCACTCGAAGACCGAGTGATCGGCGATGAGGCGGAATCTCCCGAGCTGGTCCGTGCACAAATAATTTGTCCAAATTCGGCTAGCCGACACAACACTTAGACACTGGTAGCAACAGGACATTTGTTCATGCAACCCCACTTTGTGAGCGCCATCGCGCTTCGGTTACATAGTTTATTTTCTTTGGAGCCCCGAGCTCATAGTGCCTATTGTCACTGAGGATGTCTTGACGCTTAATCCGGGAACTTTGGCTTTGGAGCATTGCCACAGAGATAAGGCTCGGTTTTTTTTTTAACTTCGGCCTCTTCCCCTAGCTTGTATTTATTTAACTTTTGTATGGCCGTGGAAAAGTCAGAGTAATTAAAATCAGTTCTAAGACGTGGTCATATAAACTCTATTGCGGTAAAGGAGTTACCGCGCGTGAGAGGTAATTAGAGGACTAGATCAGGGACTAGAAATAGACGAAAGGAGGGGAAGAACAGTCGCCAAGAAGTAAGCAGACCTGCCCTAAAGTCCCACAATTTATCTTACTAGCCATCGACACCCCGCTTTCTTTTTTTGCAACCGCCATTCTTCGCCAACCTAAGCTCCATTTATCTCTTGATATCCCCTTCGACGGAGTGAGATCGAAGGAGTAAAGGAGTTAGGAACCAATGGCTTTGGTATTTCCCGATCTTGGGGGTGGCCTTTGTCATTGTAAAAGGTCTAATTGCCAGTTTCTATCACATTCTTTATGGCCACTGAATTTTCTATTTGAAGTCGGGATCTTGGAGTGTGTGCTGACTAGCTAGTGAGACTCAGGATAGAAATATCAATTTTCCGGGTTGTTTGGCCCTCTAGAATATCGGGGGCGACGAGCAATAGGCTAGTTGCACTCCGTATACACGCTTATTGCTAGGAATATCTACGAAACTACTAGGTTAGTTATTGGTGGTTTTGCTCTATAGTCGAGGAGCGATCTCCACGTCAAGGAACTAAAAACGTGCGGTAGCACACGTGTGCAACCAATATAATAGGGATGATCATCAGTGTAGTGTCACACCTTATGATGCCGACTTATACGACTTCAAATGTGTCCATGAATGGTACCTATGTCTCTAGCAACAAGGCCTTTCGAGGCCGCTTACCCGACTTAATCCAACATCACCTTATTTGAGAATGGAGGAAGCCTGTTAATGTCGTCTGATGTTACTTTAACGCTGGATTACCCATACCAACGGAATATTCAAGAGCCGAGATTTGGGGATATACATATGGGGGTAGTGACAAGCGCTGGGGATTCTAGGCAAGTTAATCTACTTGCAACATTGCCTTTTCAAGGGTCATAGATACATGTATCTTTTTGACGACGCTAACTAAAGCTATATGTGTCAAGTCATATCCAGAGCCTGCTCTTGAAGACACCTGGGACCAAAATGGTTCTTTATATTGAGAGAGTTCTCGAAATCCTGCCAGCTTCTGACCACAACCCTGAGCCTATCAAAGAAACCGAACATCCAACCCATTATACAACCAAATATTTCTTTGACTTGCACCTTAATAGCTCCTCATTATGAGATTCTGCAGTATTCTCTCTTTTTTTCTGTGTCTCGGGGCTACCTACGCCTCCCCTACACTTACCGGAAATGTTGGTTTCAATATAGGCCATAAACGTGTAAGTTATTATCTTATTTCCTTAAAAGAGCTTTCTGATAAGTCTGGTAGGCCGATGGCGCATGCAAGACTACCGAAGACTGGGTTGAAGACTTTAGAACCATACGATCCTGGTCACATGGTATTATTCAAGTGAATACCGCCAGACTGTTTTCTACCTCCGACTGTTTCAATCTTAAGAATGCGGTCCCAGCTGCTCAGGCTACTCACATCAAAATTTGGGTGACGATATGGGCTACGCCCAAGGAAAAGTACCTCCGGGAGCGCGATGAACTTGAGTATGCAATCAGAACATGGGGGACAGACTGGATCGCCGGGATAAATGTTGGATCAGAGCATCTCTATCAGGGCTCTTTGAAGCCTACAACCCTGGCTCGCTACATCAACCAAGTCAAGATGTTGGTGAAAGTAACACTTGGTGCTCCGTATGTTGCCATTGGGTGTGCCGACACCTGGACACAACTGGTCGCTCCTAGCGCGAAAATTGTTCTAGCCGTGTCAGATGTACGTTTCTGAACCAGAATCAATAATTAAATTTATGTCGACTGACAAAGTGCTAAGGTTGTTCTAACAAATGGGTTTCCCTACTGGCAAGGGGTACCGATCGAAGCTGCCGGTAGGGTATTCACTGGAAACCTTGAGACCGTCAAAGACCTAATTCCCGATAAGCCTATCATCGTTGGTGAGACCGGTTGGCCTTCGGCTGGCCCACCGTTCGGGGGTTCTCACACCTCAATCGTGAACCTACAGAAGTATTGGTATGACACAGTTTGTCCACTTGTGACCCGGGGCATACCGTTCTTTTGGTTCAGTGCCTGTAGGTTATGCTAGACAAAAAGTACGCACATGTGATATGATTTACTAATAGTGTAATAGTTGACGAGCCCTCTAAGGAAGGTGAAAATGGAGACGTTGAGAAGCATTTTGGTGTAGCCACCGTGGACAGAGAGCTGAAGATCCGTCTTGATTGCTACATGTAATTGTTCTCCTAGTTTTATACTCTCTTGTCTATTTAGTCGTTCTTGCCATTACCTTGATCGGTGAAAGCTAGATCAATCGGCATTGTTTTGTATCTTTTAGCAACACAATGGGTGTTCCTCGAAATAGTTACTTTGCCGAAAGTTTGACGACGTAAGAGTTATAGCGGAGCGGAGACTTAAATTTACCGTATAGCTGGGGGCGACCTTTTAAAGCCGGAGGTCACCCCATCAGCATCGCCTTACGCCACTTGATCCTAAAGATCGATAGTGGAATGTTATTCCGAGCCTTAGAGTTTCGGTTTTCCGTTATTTTCTCTTTGTATATAACTGACAATACGCCTACCTTCTTGATCAACATTGACTCTTCGTTGATCAGGATGATATCTAGATAGTCTTTGAGCTCATCGATCCCCAGTGTGGTCGATATTCTGAAATACCCTAGTAATAAGAGGAATATGTTTGCCTCTGTGACACTCGAGCGTTCTTGATCAGGTGCCAAAGCCTTCTGGATTTATAAAGTTGATTTTCGTTGTATCTGTTGGGCAGGTTTGGTTTAAAGTTGTTTCTGATTATGGCTTTCTTTACTAAATGTTGTATATAGATTCTATCCTATTCCCTGCTCTATTTAGTGGCTGCAACCAACAGGGAATAACGTACCTTTCCAATATGGTTGGAGCCTTAATTCCCCTCCTCTCTGGGGGGAGTCTGCCCCCCTATTGCTCGTTGCAATGAACCCAACACTGCACCTTTCACAACTGGACTAACAATCAACTGGGACAGAGGGGTATTTCTTTCCCTACGGGAAGCCAGTTTAGTTTCTGATTGCCATTAGTTGAAGAGCTTCTATAGATCTATCGCCTATAGATAAGAAGCCCTCCATTGAGTACACGTAAGTTGTTGTTGGAGACGGGTCCGGTTTGCGAATAAACAGCCGGGAAAACCAACACCTGAGGTGGGTGGTCTGGATTGTGATATAACGATATATACGGGGTCGCTTGCTTTATCAAAGACCTCTTGCTAAACGAGCTTTCCTGGTATAACATAGTCGCTGGCGGCACTGGCAGTCCATCGTCTCGAACCAATTAATCGTTTTCCGTCTTATCAGTATCCAAGGCTCATTAGATTCCGTGCAGAAGAATGCATTCAAAGTACGATAGGGCAGAAATCCTAATAGATCAACAGGTGGTAAAATCTCCGCTGCAAACAGAGTATGCTCAGGTGTTTACTTTCTCAATGGTTCTAGGAAGTCGAGATTTCCCTTCATGCAGGGAACCTCGATGCCAAGCCCACGCACTCTCCTTTGTCTTTCCGCCGCTCTAGAGTACATGCTACATACATGAACATACACACCTCTTCTTATGTTCACTCTATTAGCTCAAACAACAAGGTCTCGCAGTTATGGATGCCAGTAGAAGCTCTGAACCCAGGCCACATAGCATGAGCGGGCAGCAAACCTACCTTGCCCGCATCCGCTACGGTACTCAGCTCGCCGAACCACTATGCCCTCCAAAGCTACTTGATATGTCGACCGATGCCCTCCCAATGTTTTGCAGAACTTCGTTCACGCCTCTGAGACTCCTTACCGAAGGTATGAACGTGGATGTGGACGCTGAGTGCGGAATGCCATTAGACGCAACCCTCGGGCCAGGCATGTACAATGGAACAGACAAGGGTAAGTACCCAAGAACTCTCATAACTTTCCATAGACAGCCCTGACAAAATACCTACCGCAGTTATTCCGGCCCTCGGCCACCTCAATGTACACCCCACTGACCGACTACTCCTTCGCACCACCGATCTCCTCCGCAGGGATAACTCTCTATCATCCCTAGGAAGAAAGGCCTCCTCCTTTCTCCGCCGCACCGAGTACATCTCCACAGATGGGCCCCAATATGCACATGTATCAGCATCCGCACGCACACAGCGCCTCGCCATGGCGAAGCTTGCTACCATCCGTGTACATGACGAAGAGTACCAGGAGCCTACCCGCATCCTACAGGCGGTCCTTCGCGGGTTCGATACAGCCAATCCAAGCACACCACGCCAGACACCAAGCCTCGAAAAAGAAGAAGACGAGTTCGCGGCTCAGGCGGAGCAGAGATGGAAGCCGCTCGAGTTCATGAAGCACCCCGACCGCCCTGGTCTCACGGCAGTGGAAGAGTTCCCGCTGCTGCCGGATTTGGAGGCGTGCAGTGACTCTGGTGGATTCATGGTCTTTAGCTTTCAGACAGCCCCCATTCCACCGCCTCCGCGTAGAGATCCTAGACTCGATGTCGGCATCCTTATTCCGCACGACCAGCCAACGGAGGGCGGTACAGAGCAGACATTTGACTACTATCTTCCATCCACTCAGCGCGCTGCAAAAGATGCTAAAAGTAGTTTTGCAGACTACGGGAGTGACTCTGACTACATGCCATGTCCCCCTAACGGCAACCACACCTTTCCCTACAAGTATCTGCGCACGTATGAAACCCGAGTGCAGAAGCAGGCGACTGATACATTTGCTGTCGTTTTACACGGAGGTGATGCTAAGAAGGCCAAAGCGGCGTATTATTCTCCTGTCGATGCCAAGTTTGTTCTGCAGCCGGCCCGTGGCGGAAAGATGTTGGAGAGGTCAGAGCCGGTTGAGAGACTTAATGTCTCTGTAAGGGAGTTGCACGATGAAGAGCTTGCTAGGAGGCAGGAGGTGAAGCGGGTTAGAATGGGCTTATAAGATGTTGTTAAACTAAACTAGTGACCCCAGCTGTATGTGTAGTTAGTGGGTCTATGTCAAATTTGAAAGTGAAAACATCTCCGTTCTCAGAAGGAAGTTGCGAACCTCTCCTCTCGTGCATCCCTCAATTTAGGCGTAGCATAGAGGGAGTCCTTGTGATTTTAGCCACAAGTGTGTGCTGCTCTTGGCTTGTGTCGTGGTTATGGAGCTTGAGAGGGTTCGAAAAAACTATAAAGTATTTTTCTTCATTACTTTGCCTCTGCTATTCTTACTACGGGGTGTCCACAATAGCTTGTTTAACAACCGAACCGCCTGAACCTACCGTGCTACGGCTTCTATTCCCATAATACATTGAATCCGTGAAGAGCCAGCCGTAAGTTTAGTGTTAGGACTACTTCACCACAAGAGGCCTATATACCTCTACACCCCCGACGCCGTAGCCCCGAGCCCAGGCCCCAAAACGTAAACACCAACAATTAAAGCCAAGCAGCCCAGGGTGGGGCCTGACCTGTTTTATGACCAGTTCCACGATAGACGTGGGTTTGGATGGGTATTCATAGAACACGACGGTGGGGGTCTGGATACGAAGTTTGGGCACGTAGAGATCATGGTCATGCCAATGATTGCAGCTGAGATGGAGGATGGACGAGATAATCTAGTTGTTCCTCCGCCACAGTAACGCCGATACGGCATCTAACTCTCGAATCTAAATCTAAATCTCTGCAGTGCACTATATTTCCAACTCCCTAACAACCTAATCCCCATCCAACCACCACAACCCCAATCAGGAAAACCACACTCTACCCACCGGCCTGCACCGCGGCGGCGCATCCGCGGCAAACTCATCGTCGATCTGGGCCTTATGCAGCCGCCTGATCTGGGCGAGTGCGTGCGCCTCCTGGGCGGCGCTGAAGCCGTTGCTGCCGGCGCAGCGCCGCACCTCTATGACCGCGCCGTTTGGCAGCGTGCGTGTTTTTGGCGGGGGGGCGGGGGAGGGGAGGTGGTGTCGTGGCGGGGGGGGCGCGGGTGTGGCATTGGTGTTGGGGTGGGTTGGGTTGGGTTGGTCGTGAGGAGGGCGGGGGCTTTATAACGGTGTGGTGGGTATCAAGGATACCCCCGGAAAAGACTTGAATCATATGTTCCTTTCGAGAGTCCTGTGTCCGGGGGCGCTGTATAGGTTGAAACAGGACATGAAGACCTCTGCTACACCTGAATACCCTACCCTTCGCCATGATATCAAAAGGTAGTAAGTACATGTATAGCCAGAGCTCTTCCTCCCACCATCACCGGCACTGTATGTATGTGTATACTTGATACTCTGAACCCTGCACGCCGACAGGAGGTTCTGCAACGACTAATGTAACATACCGTACAGCTGTGCAGTGTCCTAGTCCACCCGTAACTGGGACTAAGAAGTAGTTAAAGCGCCCTCTCGGAGGGGTCGTTACCCGTGGCTACGCTACTCACTCAGTTTCCTCAGCCCTGTTCCTGTACGGCGTTCTGTTAACTTGCCTGGGCCGGGTTGGATACGGAGGGTTGGGGTTCGTGGCACGCGTCATGGGGCATCACTCGGTGTTGGAACTTAGGCCGACCGGTGTTGGGACTTGTCTAGGCCGAGATTCTGGCGCTGGGGGTACGGACTCTTGGCTCCTTGGGGGCTGGGATACGCAAGGCGTGGTTGTGATTCGAGGGTCATGAAATATCACTCGGCTGGTTCTAATAGGCTATAAGCTTATTCTAGAGGGGCGGCGAGCGAGGAATTGACGCTAATATTAATGGGGCAGAGTCTAAATCTCTACTGCCCCGTTTCTAGGTACTGCTACTATGCATGTATCAGCAAGCACCCAGCACCAGAAAAAAAAGCACCTCCAACTACCCCTTCTTCCTCACCACCCTCCCCCGCCTCCTCTCCGCCACGGCAAGCTGCACCCTCGACCTATGCGGCTTACTCACCACGACCCCCGCCTCCTCCTCCTCCTCCTCCTCCTCCTCCACGTCCTCCACCGCCGGCCTCTTCCTGCAATACTTGATCCTGGGCCCTACGCCACCGCCGTTAAGCCTCCTCCCCCTAGCGGCCGGAACCTCCATTCGCTGCAGACGGGTCGGATACTGGTCCTCCGCCTCTACCGCCGCCGCCACGGCCGCAGCGCCCATCGCCGCTGCAACCGCGGCTCGGAAGCTCGTCCGCGGCGTTGGATCCACAGGTCTGCGTCACGCACACACATACACCGTTAGCTTACTCCGGGGGAAAGGGGGGGAGGGGGGGAGGGGGTACGGGAGGCGTCCAGCACACTCGACGCATCCCACTGCGATGCGGCATCCGCTGCGGCCGCAGTCGCCGATGACGCCTGTGGATAGGTTGCGCTCGAGGATGTCGGCGTCGAGGGTTAGGACTTCGCTGTCGTCTTGCGGGGGCGGGGAGGGGGATGAGGGGCGGCTGTGGTAGAGCCAGGGGTTGGCGGGGGGGTCGAAGCGCGCGGAGAGGGCGATGGTGTGTGCTGTTGAGGTGAGCGTGTGGGTGTGTAGGGGGCGGAGGTGGGAGAGTTGGTGTGGGGAGAGACGGGGGTTGTAGATTGAGGGGGTAAGGATGTCGTAGTGCTCCTCTTCCTCTTGGGGTGGGGGTGAGGACATTGTGGTGGTGGTGGTGGTGGGATGGAGAGAGAGAGAAAGAGGATTGTGGATGGGTGGGGATGGGATGGGATGGGATGGTCGATGAGGTGGGATGAGAGATTGTACTGACGATAATGTGTGATGGTGTTGATGGTGTAGAATACGTAAAGAATAATCTCAATAGACTGCACGATAGATGAGATCTCTCATGAAACGTAACCCTATCCCCCCCCCACCATGACCAATCCCACCGAAGGCCAGCGTAGAGAACCAGAACCCACTACAGGGGTGTTTATGTGTCTGTGTCTGTTTGTATGTCTGTGTCTGTTTAATTTGTATGTCAATTTCCATTTGTGTCTTTGTCTCCCACCCACAGATCGATATCTCTCGTGTTATGTCTCAATTAATATAACCTGCAACTATTGAATACAGCTTCACGTCACGTCGTATCACTCGATGATGATTGGTCACGTGCACTGTCAATGATTGGAATGAATATACTACGGTGTTCTTGGGAAGCGTGTTGAATGCAAGTATTTCTGGTCTTATGGCCTTTGGTATGTGGTCTCACTGCAGGAATTGGTAAAGCCTTTCAAGTCTGCATTGTTACCAGATACCGTCAACCTCAAAATCTACATATCCTCAATCCACATCCATACCTATCTATCCAACCCGTGCCCACCATGCAAATCAACCTCAGCATCCGATACGGTCAGTCCCCCCTCCCCTCGCAGATACCACACCCACTAACTCCCCCCAGTGCAATTCAACCTCACCCTCCCCATCATCACCGACGACACGGCCCAAGTGTCGACCCTGCTGCCCACAATCCAATCGCACATCCCGACAGTCCCCACCAAATGGGACCTCTGCTCCGGCTCCATCCGACTCCTCCCCGAGCGCACCCTCGCCTCCTACAACGTCCACGACGGCGCAACCCTGTGGGTGCAGCAACGCGCACACTCGCTCGCCCACGACGTGCGCCCGCTCGCCCTACTCTGTAAGGAGGCTGGCAGCGCGCGCACGACATCAATGAACTTCCTCTCCAGCTACACCGTCGCGCAGTGTAAGCACGAGCTTGTGGCCGCGCTAGAGGGCGGTGGAGGAGGGCCGGGGCGCGGCGTCCGCCTTTTCCAGAAGGCTGAGGAGGGGAGGTTGCGGGATTCGGCGGAGGGGGAGATGAAGGGGGCGAGGGAGATGGCGGATCGCGGGACCCTGGGGGGATATGGCGTGGTGGACCGTGAGGTGCTGTTGTATTGCTGGGATGGCAGGAGGAGGAGGGTTAAGAAGAGGGTTAAGAGGGTTGTGGAGGGGGGCAGGGAGGTGGTGCATAAGGTGGCCGGGAAGGCGAAGGATAGGATGGGCTTGAGGGGTAGGGGGGTGGGGAAGAGTGGGAGTAGGGGTAGTGCCTTCCTTGGGTATGAGGTGGATGATAGTGGGGACAGCGGCGGAGGGGGGCAGGATAGTGGCAGCAGTGAGGATGCGGAGACGGATGGTAATTCTTCAAATGACGAGGCGGCGACATCACATGCGGCGGAGGCGAGTATAAACCCTGAGACTGAGGTGTCTGTACAGCCAGTAGAGCCTGAAGATCCGGGCCCGGCCTAACTGGGCTATGAAACATGTGTGTAAGAGTAGATTGTTATGTATTTAATTATTTAGAGTTATTGACATCGGAGAGATCCAGCTCCGTATTACTACTGCAAGGTCACAGGTCTCGGGTCACATGTATCTTAGTGGTTGAGCCAACTGAGGTGAGTTTGGTGTTTAGTTTATCAGGTGCAGGTGATAGCATAGTGCCCTTTAGTTTAAACAAACAAGTAAGTATAAGTTATCCGCTACGGTGCGGTGCGGAGATCGGGCTTGTATGTATAACGTACGTGTCTCTATCTGATACGCCATAGGTCCAAGGACACTACACCACACTACGACACCACTACACTACAACACTACTACAACACCACACTACCACACCACTACACTACTCTACAAAAGACATCATCGTCAACCCCGCCCCCCAACCGGAGATGTCTCCGTCTATACCTGACTTGTTGCCATCAGTACACAAAACTGTAGGATTAACGGAGAGCCGTTAACCGGTGGTGTAGATATTGACCCCACTTGTTCCCAATAAGGTGGCCAACTTGACCACAAACAGACAAAGACAAGTAGTCATCTCCTCCTCGCCCTCTCCTCGGCTCACTGTTCCTACCCCCCTCCACCGCCAGAAAGGGTACATGTACTAGCTTACACATGTCGTTAGGCCACCTCCAGAGCGCGGAGATATGAACGAGGAGCTATCGCCCCCCGCCCCCTCTTCCGATCATGCCACATATCTATGGAAAAAATATGCATATAAGCCAGCCTCTTTCCCCTCCCCACCTTCCCTCCCACTCCGCTTTCTATATATACTATAGACACAACACACCGTGTAAGTAGAAAATATATAGCACATATAGTAAAGATGACCCGGCTATCTACCAGTTCGCCACCGCCACCACCACCACCAAGGGCCATCTCCGGTGGGACTACGGCGTCGGGGCATGGGGAGGAGACGGTGACCGTCGCACCGTACGGCGGGGCCGCCATGTTCGACTATCAGGCAAGGGTCGGCCGTGTAAAGGGACGGATGGATAGAAACCCTGAGGCGTGGGACGACGACAACGCCGTGGGAACGGAAGTGGACGTGGGAGATGAGGAGGTTGTGGAGGGTGTTGGAGAGGTGGTTGTGGAGAGTGTTTGGGTGGAGAGTGTTGGGGAAGAGAGTGCTACCAGTGTTCCCGGCACCGAGGTGTCAGACGACAGTGACGGCGTGATGACGCTTGGGGAGGGAAAGGAGGACCTCACGGACCCTGCTGTCCCCTCACAGCTACGTATAGAGGAGTGGAGGAAGACCGTCCCCGCCGTCCCTCCCAAACAAATCCCCCCCACCCCCGCCCCCGCCCTCGCCCCCGCCAAATGCGGATTGTTGCAGCTCGATACAATGATCCAGCGCATAAGGGAGGTCCATGACGAGATCCTGGCATTGAGGGCCCTTGCAGAGGGAACTTCTGCTACTCTTGACAGAGAGGACATCGCCGCCTCCACAGCTGCCATACTATCTGACAGCGGTAGCGAGACTGATATGGCCACGGATTCCAGCTTGAGTCGGTTGTCCACTAGGCCTTATGGACTAGGGTCCAAGGAGCCCAACGAGGCCACAATCACAGATCTGGACCAATCCCAACAACAAATTAGGTATTCATCGTCTAGCGAGGCTAGCGCTCTGGGGGACGTTAGTGTGGAGGACCAGGAAGAGAGCGAGCAGGTGGGAGAGGAGGAGGAATGGGAGGAGGAGGAGAAATGGGAGGAGGAGGAGAAATGGGAGGGGGAGGAGGAATGGGAGGAGGAGGAGGAATGGGAGGAGGAGGAGGAGGAATGGGAGGAGGAGGAGGAATGGGAGGAGGAGGAGGAATGGGAGGAGGAGGAGGAGAAATGGTGGGAAGAGGAGGAGGGGGAGGGGGAGAAATGGGATGAATCTCCCAGAAGCGAATGTGAGATTGAGTGGGCGGCCGGGAGTGAAGAGATGGAAGAATTGTCGGAGGACGCCGATCTAGAGACCACGAATACGGAAGCTACGCAGCCTGCTGCTTCTGCTGCTGCCTCCGTATGTTGCGAAGAAGGCAAGCTGCACCCGGACAAACTCTTCCACGCCGGTAACGGCCAGTACACGACGCATCGCAATCTGGATACCATGCTGCGTGAGGTGAGAGAATTGAAGGGGCGGGTGGATGGGCTGGCGGAGCGGCAGAAGCAGGCGGAGGGGGAGCTCAGGGTTGTGAACCCGGGGATAGGTAGGGTCTTGGTTTTGACCCTCGTGGTCTTTGCGGGACCGTTTGGGGTATATCTGCTTTGCCAGCTGCTTCTTTCATGTTGAGGCAGGCCCCTGTGCTAGCTAGTAATGTACTGGTTATATGGTTTTCCTCTGGCTTTTGGGTTTTTTATAGAGTTTTTTGTGGGACTCATTCGTGGGTGTTGCGGTCCCGTTTTGGGTATATCTGTTTTGATATTAGCGTGGAGTATTGGGATGGGCCTTGTGCTGGTGATGTACCATTTATATGGTTTTCCTCTGGCTTTTGAGTTTATTTATGGAGTTTTTTGTGGGACTCACTCTGGCTTTTGGGTTTGTGTATGGGGTTCATTCATGGTTATAGTGGGAGGTCATCTTGTCGTTTTCCGGAGTTTGTTACTCACGGGCATGATTTTGTTTTTATTATTGATAGATTGGTACATGTATACGCTAGAAAAGAAAGAAAGCAAATGAAACAAAAGACCATTACGAAGCAAGAAAACGAACCGCACAGTCAACATATCTCACCACATCTCAATCAATATCCTCGATATCACCATCATACACATCCTTCTCCCACATCACCACCACCCCTCCACGCTTATACACCCTTTCCACCGCGCCCCGTCTGCAGACGCGGAGGTTAGTGGGGCTGTCAAGGGAGGAGTAGAAGAGGCGCCACTCGGCAGGGAGGACGGGGTGGCCGGGGGGGGCGAGATGCCCTGTGGGGGCGGGGGCGGGGGAGTCGAGGGTGGTGGTGGTGGTCAGGGCTGCGGCGGGGAGCGGTAGGGTCTGGCATGGGGTAGTTTCGGTGCTATAACGGG
This sequence comes from Morchella sp. 2018-W16, assembly GCA_024713755.1. Taxonomy (NCBI): domain Eukaryota; kingdom Fungi; phylum Ascomycota; class Pezizomycetes; order Pezizales; family Morchellaceae; genus Morchella; species Morchella sp. 2018-W16. Next base: position 369,738 of record JAMGYY010000018.1, read on the forward strand.
TAGATACTGCTCTGCTTGCTTGTGCACCTCGCTGTAGACGCTACTTTATAGCCTCGTCCTCCCCCCCACCCATTCTAGGCGTGGTGAGCCGGGGGTGGGGGTGTTGCCCATTGAAGCGTGTTGGGGATAGGTAATCTGCTGGGATAGAAGGTTGTTCTGGCCCTGTGGTGCGTGGTGGTATTATGGGGGTGGGGCGGGTGATGGGGTGTGATGGGGTGTGACGGTGGCTTGGGAGGTGTTGTGCTTTACGTACAGTGGCTTTTCTTGGATGTTACTGGCTGGGCTACTAATTGATTGATACTTGGAGTGTAATGGTGTTTGTTACAGTGGCCCGGGGCGGGGGCGGGCGGTATACATACATGTACGTAAAAGGGTTGACGTTATGGCGCCCTCATGGGCTATCACTCGGATTGTTTAATTTGTTTTTGCGCCCGCTCAATCATTGACACTTACCAAAAATAGTACTCAACGCAGCAAAGCTCATAAAAGGTCATTATTCATAAACTAACAAAGATTGCATATCCCCCCTACACATACACACCACCACAGTCCCCACATCCACCCAACCACCGCCGCCCGACCCACCCTGCCCAATCCGACACGAGTTCCAGAAAGCCCCACTCTACTTAAAGCACGCACACAAGCTCCACCCCAGCCCCTACCTCCTCCTACTCTTCCCACTGCCATAGCCCCTGCCCCTCTCGCCGCCCGACTCCCCCACCCCACTGGCACTCAGGTGGTCCAAGCCCTGGACCCTCTTGGCCAGCAGCTCCCAGTTGTTCACGCTGCCCTCGTAGCGGCCCACGCGGTAGACATCGTCCGGGTGCGCCGCGAGCACCCTGTTCTCGCGGGTCGCGAAGCCGCCGTGGGTTGTGGGGCGGCGGCGCGAGCTGCCGCCCGAGGTGCTGCCGCTGCTGGCGTAGTCGGGGCCTAGGAGGAGGGGCGGGTGCAGGTTCCGGATGGCGGGGGCGGGCATGGATGCGGGTGGGGGGGCGGGCGCGGAGTTGAGCGCCACGGTCAGGTTCGTGGGCGTTAGCTGGACTTGGAGGGAGGAGCTGGGGTGGCTGTGGCTCTGGCTCTGGCTCTGGTGTAGGGAGAGGGAGGCGCCGGGGTGCGTGGTGTGGAGGGTGAAGGTGGAGGTGGGCTGGGTGTGGATGTTGACGAAGAGGGGGTTGGACATTTTGGTGGTGCTGGGGGTTGGGTTTGGAGGCGGTGGCTCGTTCGGGTAGGGAGAAGATTGTTGTAGAGTATATAGATTGTTTGGCGTGGGAATGGTGTTGTAGTGGTGATGGTGTTGATCTCTTTTTTTCTTCTTTTCTGATGGTGGCTTTGGAGGTATTTAATACAGCCCAAAGCCTACGCTTTGGGCCTCCGGCCATGCCTGCGCCGCCGCATCGATTTCTGCCTTCCCCCAGATCCAAATCCAAATCAATCCCCATAACAGACAGGCCCCCCCTCTTGTCCTGCAGGTATTGTTCTTCTTTTTGTCACTTGACAAACGGGCTGCAGATCAAGTAACATGATGCGCCCGTCATTATATTATCGCCCCAAAGGCTCTTGACCCCATGCATCTCAACAGTTCGTGCTAGCCGCACTGGTACCAAGAGAGACATACAGCACACAGCATACAGGAGGAGCGAGGCACTCTCCCGTCGAGGTATCATAGCGTAGTAATAATTGCAATGCGCCCCCCTTCACGATATGCGTCTCAGATACAGCTGGTTCTTTGTCTGTCTCAGGGTTAGGTGTCTGTAATACATCCCCCTCCCCCCCTAAACACATTCGAACCTGGATCTACTCTAGGGGCGTTGAGGGGGCTGTTTCCCCCCCTCCCCGAGCGCTGCGAGGTTGAATGTTGAAATATTAGCCCCGAAACACGGATTATCACTCGCCCCCACCCACCCACGCACGGCGGGTGTTTGTGGGATGAAAGAAGGAGGCGTGAGGGGGGCGACGTAGCATTCCGATAAAACCCGTCTAGGGCGTAGCATAAAGGGGACCAAAGAGATTGTCCATTTGTCGCTAGTAGCTGGCTAGCTAGGCCCGGGAGTTTTTGGAACGATGTGTATATTGTTCTTTACTAGTTGGGAGCCTCCCTGTTATGGGCTGGGCCATACATCCGCGTTTCAGCACCTTTGTCGTCCTTCCTGAGAGTAGTATGTTGGCCTTATCGAACTGCCGGTGCTCTTGGGCCAGCCGGTTTGTTGATGATGGTTCATTCCTGTGGGGTGGGAGCTGCACAAAGTCCTTTCTTGTCCATGGACGTGGGTGGATGGATGGATGGATGATTAGATGCCCTAGCTAGTGCGGCCAGTCAGTCAACGGAACCAGCTTAATCCATCATCTTATGTCCAGCCGTAGCTAACAGAGCGCCCACAAAATCCATACCTACCACGTAGTAACGGGGGGGAACTCAGCACCGGGGGAGCCAGCTAGAGCTATAGCCTCATCATACAGATCCTTTTAATCTGCGGCGCTGAGAGCTACATAGTATAGTGGGTGCGTATAAGAGCTGATAATCGCGACAAAGGAGGGGTAGGTGGCAGGTCCGCCTGTATCCATCCACAAGCTGTGCTCTGGCATGTGCATATAAGCCAAAGCACATGTGTGTGGAGCTTGAAGACGCTTCGTAGTGTACTATACGAGCTTAATTAACCCCGCAACTAATCCAGCCCGCCAGCCATTAGAGCAGTTACTGCCGCAATATTCTACCAGTCACTACGTATAATGCACTTCATCGATCCAGACCGAAACATCTTCCGCCCATCACTAGCCCGGCGGTGGTGCTTTGAGTCACATTTACAGAGTCTGGTAGGGTTGGTACAAAAGTGGGTCCTGCGTGACCTGATAGTCCTATCGTATTGGGCCTCAAAGGGAATAAGAGAAATGTTAGTCCACCAGGGGTGGGGATTGAACCCACCTCCATGCGCGGCTGGGGAACCCTCTCCTCCACGACCACCCCATTTCCATCCCTCTCAACGCACAGTGGTGGTGGCCTTCTTTGCCCTCTTAAACCACACCCACAGCCCTAACCCACAACCCTAGCCCACAGCCCTTCAACGCATGGTGGTGGTAACCTTCTTTGCTAATTTACTTATACATGTAGGTACAGGTACCCTTATACGGTTTCTTGGTCAATGCTTACAGCACAAAATTCCTTCAAGGGCCAACAGGACTACATACATGCATGTAGTATTGGGTCACACAAGACCCACTTCCGCAATAAATCTACAATAGCGCATCTGATCTCTCTCACCATGTCCGCCTAGGGTCTCAGTGGGCTGGCAAGGCCAGCGCTCTCCTCTTGGTAACACCATCCTTTATTCTCGCCGTGTACTATCTTTGTTCAACCTGTCCATTAGCCCAGTATATACAACTCCCCGCCCGCCCCGCCCAGCCCCACCCGCCAGCCACTCAGCCATTAGAGGAAAGAGATGACCCATTTTATTATTACCTCAACCCCTCTCTACAATCTTCCTCCTAGTCGGTAGCCGGTAATTCTTATCTTTTTCGCGGCCAGTCGCAAAGATGTTATCCTCAACTTTCGGAGCCACTGTTTCCCGACCCTCGAGTTCAGCTTCCTGCGGCTGTAGCCCATCATCGAACGGCTTAACGAGCGTGTAGGGGCTTTTGAAGTATGCAAACATCTCCCCTTCGGGCCGTATTAGCATAAAAAACCGGGAGCGGGGGATGTGGAGATTAATCTAAACATACTAACTGCCCCCATACTGTCTCAGAGCTGCGGGGCTTGTCGACACACATCGGTCTTCTGCGAGCTATGAGATCGCCGGATCACAACGCGTGACGTCATGTATCATCACTCGAGCGACCGACCCCACGCCAAGGCCACAGAGCTCCCAAAGCAGAAGGGGATTTAAGATAGATACTTGTGTATCTCCGACTAGCCGTTGTAGAGGTCTCGTTCGTGTCCCGTGTTGCTCCCTCAACCATATACCCGAAGCACGGCATTGCGATGGCCCGGCCCCATGTCTGAGTGTCTGAGACAAGGTTGCACGGGGCGCTCTGGCTCATCTCCGGGCAGGAATTGGCGGGATGGGCCTGGACCGTGGGTGCTGTTAGACATGAGGTTGCGTTTTGGAAGGTAAAGGAAGGGATCTTGGATCATTCCCAAGTCCGGGATGCGAGGGTTGTGGAATGGTTACTGTTGTCCGCTGGGGTGGCTCCTACTTACGCATTACACGAAAGACTACATGTATGTATGAGCTGGGGTAGAGGTTTGGCACGAAGAGGCCCCCGGAGCTAGCCCGTACCTATTTCCTCTCCTGGGCTTGGAACATTCGTGGGGTACATGTGTGGTGCAGATGGTTTTGGAGATGTCGGTACCACGGAATTGTTTGGCGTCAGACACGTCAATTTGACGACCCTGAGTAGATCCAACGGAGGGCTGCATAAGCAGACATTTGGATTAGAGTACCAAGAAGAGGGTCAATACGCTAGCAACGAGGTAAAAATACGGTATTGGTATAGTGCTCTTCCTCTAATGCTGTTTAATCCGGTGTTTGTCACTGAGTTCCGTAGCCCTATGGTAGCTTGATTTCGCCACGTTTCTCCATACTATAGTTACATGTATGTATATGGTAGGGAGAAAACACGTAGCATTCAATACCTAAAGTCTAATAGATTCCGGAAAAAAAAATTGGAGCACACGGAAAAATATATATATATAAAAAAGGCCATCAAAAATTAAAACCTATTAGACTGCCCTAGTTACCTCCATGTACTAAAAAATAACCCAATCCCCCTCGCAATCCGTACCTAGCGCTAGCTGATTCTGATTCCGGACGGCGTTCTCAATAGGAGGTCGTCATTGTAGTAGAAAATTAAAACAGCCTTGGTTCCCCGGGGACTGACTAAGCTGAGGCCCAAGGAAACAACTAGGTTCGTTCTTGGCAATATACAATTGCATGCTAGCATACGTATACGCTCCTTTGTGTACCCCACATTTACGGCTACGTGTAGTCATCCGCAACTAGCATCACCTAAGTAGATGGCTAATAATGAATATCGACAGACGTCTTTCTGGCCGCATGTTTCTGCCATCGATCGTTAGTGGCGAGGGCTCAGGGGGCGTTAATATGGAGATATTGGTAGGGGCATTGAGAAATTCCAACCAGGCGCTGTACGTGGCGTTTGTTTGGATGTGGTACTCTAGATATATAGCTTTATACCTTTTGTTGGGAGGTGGGGCTCTAGACAGGTATGGGAGATAACGGGGCGAGGGGTGGGGAGGGAGGGGGTGGGGGAGGGAGGGGAGGGAGGGGAGGGAGAAGAAGAAGGGAGAAGAAGTAAATTAACCAAAAAAATCAACCCGATTTCTTCGCAACACGTGATATCAACCGCACAGAGGTATTGACAGAGGCCACCACCGCACAGAGACGGGAAACCACGGCTTCATGGGAAGTCGTTATGTTTAAAGAAAAGGGGAAGGGTCGAGATTTCGCCGCCTTCAACCCAAGCAGGTACATAGGTTCTGGAGGCTGTACGAGACTACATGTACCCCCCACCACATGCCCGCTGGTACTCTAGCAACCTACGATAACTTGCATTTGCCTGTAGCTGCAAGTGTAACTGCAAGTGCAAGTGTAGCTGCAAGTGTAGCTGCAAGAGGAGATGCTTACATGATCATATGAGTCGCGGCACATATCAACTACTCTAGCAGCAAATGAGGACAGATATGAACTTTGCATCATGTAGGACACCAGGCTCATCGTACATGATCTCTTCTTTCCCTTCATCCTCTTCATCATATCTACCCGCACCCATCTACGTACAGTTCTCCTCAATATCCTGAGCCAATTCATCCCCTCGGTTGACATGGAACCCTAACCCTGGGGTTTCCAGACACCTCCCGATCAGAGCCTTGTCCCGGAAACATGGAAGATCACTCGGCGTCTCACCATGCTTATATGCCCAATTGAAAAGCCTTCCCCCGCCAGGGTAATCCTTTGGTATAGCACTTGGCCTGCCTAGGCGGTTTCACCAGTTACTGGTTTTATCTTGGGATCCTAAGATAATGCGATCAAGTTCCTCCGAAACTCCCCATGTTAGCTCGATCACTCAGTACGATAGCTAGACCCTTTTTTTCCCTCTGCATGCTTACCCCTACCCCATTCCACCCTTAGCTCGCTAACATGTTTGACAGACCTGCGCCTAGTAGCCATAGCTAATCAATGTGTAGGCTAATGCAATGCGGGTTCCAAAACGATATCCTATTTTTGATAGTGGAACCCTGACTTGGAAACGAAAATTTAAAAGCCAAGTCCCTTAGGCTTGAAACAATAGCTACTTAGCTTGACACGGGGGGGTTTTAATGCACTAAATAGCGAGCAATGAGGTAGGTTGCACACGATTGCCCTCTCGGATAAAATCCACCGATACCCGCCTTCTAGAGTAATCGAGAGCCCCGTGAAAATTGTCTTTGATATTGAAGTTTAGTTTGTCTCTAATTCTGGTAGCTCGATCGAAGTTAGTTGCTGTTACACAGTGACGAAATCGAAACCTCTAAAGACTGGCGCATACATACATACGTGTATCCTGGATTGGGCGTTGAGGCTCCACTTATTACTCGTCGACGCACCTCAGGGGGACAAGTTACAACTAGCTACCTTTACAATAATAGCGCTATCTATTAAAGTAGATCAGTGCCAATGAAACCAAAGAGCGTTTTTGTACAACCTGGAATACGGCAGATTATCAGGTTACCTACATCATACACATACATATTCATACGTTGTCGACCCTGACCCTGATACAACAGTTGCAGACGCCATAATGCAGGCCAAAAATCTCAAACAGGTACAATACCCCTTGCATCACGTGGGACAAATTTCATTCAAGAACACACGCGACGTGTATGTAACTTGGATACCTCAGTCTCTCCATCTCGTCTTAAACAATTCTCAACAAGTAATATCACATACGCGTAGTAAGACTGACATTTTATGATACAGGCGCTGAAACCCACGATATATGACAAATATCAAGAACGAGCGAGATAGCTGGGACTGCACACTAAAGAAACAAACTCAATTGATCAAGTTCGCAACTGGCTCAGATGAAAGTGAATAAGGAGTCATTCCAATTATTGTTTATGTTATCATCAATTAGCATTATATTACCTTAAGCTCATTACATTTACACACTCATACATACTGTTGATATATCTTCAACTTCATTGACAAAGGAAATAATTCAGTATAGCTGTCACCGCAACGAACAACTCCCGTGCGCCATTAAACCTCCTCCTCCTCCTCCTCCAGATTTCGGTCTCCAGATTATAAGATACTTACCATCAATTACAAACGCCAACCAACAAAAGAAAACCAAATCATAAACCAACCCAAAAACTCCAACCCAGAAAAAAAAATGAACATTCATTAATTACGAGCCATAACTGGCGGAGGATACGCTACACACCAGACGCGTTAGTCGCACACTTATCAAAGCCAAGATCTTCTTACTCACCGATCGCGCTCCCCACATCCTCCCTTAACCCAAAATCGAACGGTGCATCCACCAACTGTACCTCCCTCTGTTGCACCTCTGGTAACTCGTCCTGCGCAGCATCCGGCGGCGGCGGCGGCGGTGGTGTCCTCCTCATCTTCGCCAAGATTCTCTTAATAAATGGCACCACCCGCGGCTTTGGATAAACCCTCATGACCGCGGCGAGCGCCGCTAGGAGGAACGATAGCACTAGGCTTCCGCATAGGAACGAGATGATAATTGTTTCTGCATTTGGAGGTTGTCTTGAGGGCTGCGTCGGCGGCATCGGTGGTGCATTTTAGTCCAGCGCAACTTCTTCTTATGCAAAGGAGTTGAGCAAGTAGATATAATAGAGGAGTAAGTTCCGGTCCGTGGCTAACCTAGGCTAACCTGACCACCGACGCCGTTCGTTCGATGTTGAATGGCGGACGAAGAACGGTAAACTTAAACTTGTCCGCAAAGGAGAGTTGTTGTCGTGGGGTTTTTAATCTGTGTGCGGAATGAGGTACCGTGAGGATGAAAAGCTAAGGGGGAAAAAGCAAATTCCAAGACATATCTCTTCTCCAAGGGGCAAGGATTTGAGACATATACCACGCGCGCGCTGAAGGGGACCGAGACCTTGAACCAGATTTCCGGACTTAAGGTTCCCGCGCTAAAGGGGATCAGTGTGTAGATCTAGATGTTGGTACCTTTTTTCAGTTTATGCTCCGGCGGGGGTGTGTGTGTGAGTTTTGAAAGTTGTAGGGCCGAGTGATGGTGGATGAAATGCAACCAGATATAATAAGGTGCGGATCATTGATACCACGGTATTAGTCGTTTCCAAGTCTTGAATCCTGACGTACATGGAAGATCGATGGACTCTGCATGAAATGTATAGTTACAGGTTCCATTGCGTACCGCTAAAACTAGTTGATTACTACCTAGGACTACATTTATACAACAGAAGATAATTTTTAGCCCAACCTTTTACCAATCCCATATAAAACGTACAAGTACATGACTCAATGGCGCCGCCGCATATCCATACATTAATAAAAGAGAAACCATAAACACAGACATAGGGAAAATCACGAACGATAGGTATACATCAAAAGCCCACCCCAGGAGGGAACAAGACAACTGACTCAGATCTACCTGGCTGCAGAAATAGTTGTTGTATGACTCCCCTTATGCCCTCCCCCCATCTTACTTGGCCCCTCTCCCCTGCCAAGCTCCACGTCTACCCCCCCCTTTTCGATCGAGAAAGAGAACCTCTGCTCAATCTCCAACACGCCCTCTTCTGCGCCTTTATTAATCCTCTCCTCACTTCCCGCAAAGCTTGTGGTATCCCTGGTATCCCTGGTACCACCGGGCCCCCTCCTTGACAAAACACTGAGCGGTTCACCGCCCGAGTGGACATACTTCTGGCCAGTACTGCGGTCTGCGAATCTACCGACATTGAAGATGCGTCGGAAGAGCGGCCAGAGCATCGGCAGGTTGGATACATAAATAGCGGTCGACGACTCGCGGATATACCACAGCATATAGACCGTCGTGAAGGGATTTGAGAAGTTGTAGTATTTATTTAGACATGCAGCAAGGATCTATGCCGATCTGCAGTCAGGATCTCGTGTGGGGTGGAAGGTAGAGTGGTGGGGGCCGCGCGCGGGGGATAGCTTACGACAAAGACACCACAGGAGAAGATGCCGACGAGGATTATCTTCCTGTTCGTTGGATTGGTTCGTTAGTTCGACCCGAAAAAGGAAAAGGGGGGTATTTGGAGGGACCGGCGCACTTTTTAGCTTCGACTTTGGCCTTCATAAGAAGGGGAATGCCGACGGCGAGCATCATAAGGTCTGAGGAGATGTTGAAGGTTGCTTGCGTGATTGAATAATGTTGGTATGTTGCGCATTGCTCTAAGTTTAGAGTCCGGGTCCGTGGTTAGCAATGTTTTTAATTTCCTGTCAAGCCAATGATGGCCAGGAGAGATTTCTCGAGATAACCGAACGAATGAGAAGGGTATATAACAACGGGAAGCAACAACCAATAAAGACATACCCATTGGCACCGGCAACATCCAGTACCCCTTAAAGGGCCTACAACTTAAAAACCACGCGAGCTCACAGGCAACGAATCCCACCACAATATATACTGCGATGGCTTTGATGACAATCTGCATATTGAGTCTGCTCGTGAGGCGGTGATACATGAGTATCATGCACCCCTTGATCCCCCAAGTGACGATCAGCATCGCCTGCTCGAGCAGGATGACAATTTTGCTTCCATAAATTCGCAGTTCGATGTCGTCCGGCGTCAGGGTCTCTAGCTCGCCGGGGAGAAGTAAGTTGGTGGCTGTGCGGCCGGAGATGTTGATTCCAATCATCAAGATTGTGTATATGAACTGCACAGATGTTAGTGACTTGCAGCCCAGCACGTATTCGTATCTTTCTTTTTTAAAAATAGATATATAAAAAGTGCAAATAAGAGGGGGAAAAAAACGCACGCCATTGAACACCATTAACCAATCCTCGGTCTGCAATTGCCTGAACGCACCCAGGACGAGTCGGCGGGAACATCTACATTTTTTTCCCCACAGCTTATCAGCACATGTACACAAGTGTAACTGTAAAACAAAAAAAAAGTGCACTATTAATTGGAGAGACAAACATTCGCCCAGAAATGAGCAGCACACCAATGGAGTAAAAGATCCACGATTCGACCGTGAGCTGGTGAGGCGTGGGGGATGAGAGAGCCATGGCAAGTGGTGCTGTATATAGTTGATCTGCTCTATAAGTGGTACCATTTCAGTCAGTCCCCACATATCACGACGGTACTAATGCGAATACATATATATATATATATATATATGCTATGCAGATATAGGTATGCGAACATCTCTGCAGATCATGTAAGTATACGGACTCACCTTCAACTTCCCTTTCACAAGCACCGACCAACCATTAACCCACTCTCTACCCAGCATCTGGGCGGCGGGCAGTAGGTATACTTTATCCCACGCCTGCCATGATCAGGTTGCCCCCCCCACTGATGGCCATCCAGGACTAGGGAGGGAATCTCTAGCTTGCCTCGCCTCGCCTCGCACTTCACCCCGCCATGCAAAAAAAAAGCGCAGGCCAAGATGCTATCCCTACCTCATCTGGAAGATGGATCTGATGAGGTAGCGAGACTCTCTCAGTGGCTAACTGCTTTTCTCCAGGAGTATGTACATATACATACATGTAGGATGTATGTAGGTACAGAGAGAGGGGGGGGTACATTATGTACCGTACCTACATGACATGGTGTAGATCGACTTTCTGCCGGTATTTTTTTTTCTCTCAAAGTCGGGTTTCCGGGTTTTCCGGGGGCTATTCTTGAATTCTCGCACGTACATACGCCTCGTGGTGGAATTGGGTGGTGGAATTGGAATTGGGATTGGGTGGTAGTAATACACATGGGGTCGAATCGTAATAACGTTTCTCCCTCTCTGGGGACCCCTAGAACTTTCTCTCTGCCTATTTCTGTCTCCTGTAGAGTATATAGTATATAGTAATTTGCCTCTATAGGGTACTTTTTTCTCGTCATCTCTCGTAATCATCCTTTCCCCGGTAGCTAGTCGCGGTACCGGAGAATATTTTTTTTCTTCCCACTTCTGCATACTAAGTATGTACATACACTTTTCTTTTTTTTTTCTTTTTTTTTTTGCGTCCTGCGTCGTGAACCTCACCTGAAATACTGGAGCCGAACATACACGCGTGTAATTAACGTTGCTTTTCTCTCTCTCTCTCTCTCCACACGGTTCACCCTCGAGTCTTCCCCTGCGCTGCTTTTTTCCTTCCTTTTGCATCGTTGCTAGCTAGAGTAGGGTGCGGCCTACCCTTTCCGGGCCCGAGCCGGGGTTATAATTACCCAAATACCCAGGCCAGACCCAGCCAGCAGCCAACCGGGTCCAGATTTTGTAGGTAAATCATCGCCGTAATTAAGCTCGCGTGGGGATGGGGATTGGGATGGGATCACCAGATGGGATTGTTTTTTCCTTCTTCTTCTTTTATTATGCGTGTTGCGAATACGTACGTACATGTAGGTACATGTACTCTAGTCTAGAGGGGAGGAGAGGGGAGGAGAGGAGAGTTTCTACCCCCGGCGCCGGCGCCGGTATCAAGAGTACGTACGGCTGCTATGTAGCCACTGTCACAGGCGACCGAGGCGGGGCGAGCGTTGTTGATTAGTGGAAAAACACCCCCCCGAAAAACCATCGCATCAATGTGGCTGCATGATATTTATTTATTGATTGATTGCACCCCCCCTCGATTCCGCATCGTATCATACATAATATATGCCACTCCGGGGGGGTGGATGGTTTTGCCATAAACTGATGGGGGGGGAGATTGGAAACGTCGGACGTGGGGTGGGGATCCGGGATCGAAGAGAAGGTGTGTGTTTTGGTGGCTCCCGACTCGACGGGCGGAGTCGTAACGTCGGCATCAAATCAAAATTGCAATGTTACATGTATACGCTGGTGTGGAGTATGTAAGTATCACATAACATGTATCTTGTGGGTCTGTCACGGAGGCGTGTTGACACCTGCGAACCACCTTATATGACACCCAACTGCAATTACCAGCTGCAGCCCCATCATCATCATCATTCCAGGTCAATGGGTCCAGAAGGTGATGGCGGTGTGGGGGATGAACCAGACGGGTAGGAGTTCGCCTACTGGTGGTGTGATAACTGTGGGAGTAGAGAAGATTATTAGCGCGGCAGGGGTGTGTGGGGTTTTTATTTTATTTTATTACGGACGGCGCGATCATTGGCCCGTTCGCTATTGAATCACTAAAGTAGAAGTAAAGAATTACTACTCTACCAGGCTTCAGGCAATTTCTAAAATACTACTATTTAATGCTCCTCTCCTTTCTATTATGGATGTATACCTACTTCTCGACCAGATCCTAAATCCATTAACCCGGTACTCGACCGATCCCAGGCCCCAATATCCCAGCTCTCTGCCCACCGCCCAACCTAACCTTCCCACCACGATCGTAGGTACATCCATACAACTATCCTGCAGCGGGAGGGGCTACTCTACTTATAGCACTTACCTAACACTAACTTGACAGTGGACACCTCCTCACCCGCAGTTTTCACAACCCCCTGGTGGCGCTCTCTCTTTCTCTCTCAATGGGTCCAAGAAGAAGAAAAGAAAGAAGAAGAAAAAAAAAAAAAGAAGAAGAGGTACATGTACATGTAGTTAGCACCCATCTATAAACATCTAGAAAAGTAGTTAGCAGCCAGCCCCATTAATCTCATTACTATATGTCCTATGGTATATTCTCACCGCAGCGCGGTAGATAAACTATATGTGTGGAGGGCATATACATATACCATTTCCCTTCTTCTTCATCCACATAAAACCCTCTGCCTGCCCTGTTTGCAGTCATCTGAACTTGCTTCTGGCACCCTTCCCCTACTCGAGCTCCTGTAGGACCTGTCCAGTCTGTATACGCATCCCCCTGAATCCACCAGAATATGCCGGTGGAGGAGAAAACAGTCCTCGAAGCGGCAACGATGAGCGTCAGTGCCGAGGACCGCGATGCCCTGAAGCTCGAGACGGCGCTGGGCCATAAGCAGCAGATGAACAGAAGCTTTGGGCTGTTATCGCTGACGAGTCTGGGGATCGTCGTTGCAAAGTGAGTCTCTCTCCCCGGGCTTCCTCCGGCCACTGATTGACATGAAACAGTGCCTGGTCCCTCACCGGCGGCACCATAGTTCTCGCCATCTTCAACGGCGGGCCCATGGCCGTCCTCTACGGCCTCCTCCTCGTCACCTTCTTCTACACGCTCATCTCGCTCTCCCTCTGCGAGCTCATCTCGTCCATCCCCTCCTCCGGCGGCGTCTACCACATTGCCACCACCACCGGCGGCCCAACCCACGGCCGCGCCCTCGGCTTCTACACCGGCCTCCTGAACCTCTCCGGCTGGCTCCTCAGCGCATCCTCAATCTCCAGCACGCTGGGCAACGAGCTCGTCGCCCTCTGGAACCTCACGCACCCCGAGACCCCATGGCAGGCATGGCACGTCTTTGTCGCCTTCCAGCTCGTCAACTGGCTCTGCTGCGCGATCGTCGTGCTCTGCCACAAGCGCCTCCCCGCGATCAACTCAGCAGCCCTCTGGCTCTCCATGGGCGGCCTGGCAGTGACGGTCATCGTGCTGGCCGTGATGCCGCGGGGCCGCCGCGCCACCAACGCAGACGTATGGAGCACCTACGCGGACCGCACGGGCTGGGACAACGACGGCCTCTGCTTCGTCCTCGGCCTGATCAACGCTGCCTTCGCCGTGGGCACGCCCGACAGCCTCTCGCACCTGTCCGAGGAGATCCCGAGCCCCGAGCGCAACGTGCCCAGGGGGATCCTGCTGCAGCTGGCCACCAGCTTCGCAACGGCATTCATATACCTCGTTGCGCTGTTCTACAGCATCAGCGACCTCCCGGCCGTGCTCGACAGCACTAGCCGCTTCCCCACCGCCGAGATCTACCGGCAGGCCACGGGGAGCACGGCCGGCGCCGTCGGCCTGACGGTCGTGCTCTTTGTCGCCACGTTCCCCACGCTCATCGGCACGCTGATCACGGGCGGGCGCACCTGGTGGTCCCTGGCCAGGGACGGCGCCGTCCCCTTCGGCGGATACTTCGCCGTGGTGGATAAGCGCCTGGGGGGCCCGGTGAGGGCGACGGTGGCGGTGAGCGCCTGCGCGACCCTGCTGAGCGTGGTCTATGTGCTGAGCACCACGGCCTTCAGCGCGCTCATCACGTCGTATGTGGTGCTGAGCTCGCTGAGCTATGCCGGTGCCATCGGCGGCCATGTGGCCACGGGGAGGAAGGGAGTGGTGCCTGGACCCTTCTGGCTGGGCAGATGGGGGTGGGTGGTCAATATCGGGAGTCTGGCGTGGATTGCGGTCATGGTGGTGTTCTTCTGCTTCCCCTTTGTGAAGCCGGTCACAAAGACGAATATGAACTGGACGAGCGTGATTGTGGTGGGACTGGTGACATTGATCACTGCTTGGTGGCTGGGCGGTGCGAGGGGCGTGTATAAAGGGCCCAGATATTATAAGGAGGCGGCGGAAAAGTTGGCCGATGAGGGGGAGGGGAGTAGGTAATGATCGTTTGGCGGGTTTTTGTCTTTTACCTTTTTTGTTTATTAATAGTTTAAATATATCTATCTTCTTTATATCAAATGTTCAAATGTATTTATAATCTGTACTAGACTCATAGTCACTCACTCCAAAAGCATTTAACGCCGGTAATAAAATAAACAAAAAATAAATAAATAAAATAAAATAGCCCGGCCACTTCCATATCCACAATGACTCCAAACGTAGAAATTCTGTTGGTCTACTAGTTTTCCCTCGCGCCCCTCTCCATGGCCTCCAAAACCTCTTTACACACCGCCGTTGCGCCAAAGATGCCTCCCTCAGTCCTCACCATCTCCACCGCCGCCCCATGCAGCGTCCCGACACTCGCCCCACACGCATCCGCAACCAGCAAGCAATCATAACCTCTGTCATTCGCTTCCCTCATCGTCGAATGCACACATACATCCGTCGTGACGCCCACAATGACCAGATTCTTGACGCCGCGCACCCTCAGCAGCAGCTCAAAGTCCGTATACGCAAATGCGCTCTTCCCCGGCTTATCCACGATGGGCTCCCCAGAGCGCGGCCTTAGCTCTTCGATGATGTCGTGGCCCTCCTCACCGCGGATCAGCAGGCGCCCCATTGGCCCAACATCGCCAATCCCAATCTGCGCGGCGTTGTTGCGGCTGCGGAAGAGTTCACGGGCGGGGAGGTCGGAGAGATCAGGGCGGTGACCCTCGCGCGTATGGAAGATCGGAAAGGCCAGTTTGCGTGCGAGGGAGAGCAGGGCGGCGATCTGGGGGATGACAATGTTGGTTGGGGCGAGGGAGTAGCCTTGAGACTCGAGGTATCCGCCAGGGGCACAGACTGGGGAGGTGGGGGTGTTAGTAGGGTCTTGGCGAGAGAGGCGGGGCGGGGCGGGGGAGAAGGGAGGACGGACAGTCTTTTTGCATGTCGATTATTACTAGGGCCGTAGTGAGAGGGGAGAGGGAGCTGTCGTGAGGCCAGGCGTAGGGCTGTGAGGTTGGCACCCGCGACATCTTATTTTGTGAGTCTGAATTCTTTGCGAATCCTGTGTTTTCTTGCGGCGGTGGCGTGTACCTATGTTTTTGAAGTTCTTCCCCTACTGCCAAACCAGTGCCCTCCAGAAAGGAAAAAATGCATTTCCTGCAATCCGCATTATCCAGGGCGACAAGTTTCTTCATCTTGCATATGCACAGAATCCTGTCGATAACCTACTCCTGCTTTAGTTTGACGGCCCCTTTGTTCCGAGAATGTTCCACCGGCTGAATTGTGGTAGTGTCCCAGCTAGAATGGAATAGGCAATAAAAACCCTTCCGACAGAACTTGTAGGAGTTGAATTCCCTCAGCACTAGAACGGGAAAAGAAGTCAGGTAAGTGCTTCTTGCCCGAGACAGACTACCTGTCGTCACCTCCTTGTCCTAATAGCGGGCTTGGTAAAAATTTTCTCCGTAGTCGCGCGCACAGATGTTTATCTGCTGAGGTTTCTCTTTGTTGCTTAGTTCTGAGGCAAGTATCAGAACTCAGATATGGTCGCTACTGGGGTTAAAAATTAGTATCGATGATTACCGCAAAATCTGAGAAAACTCGTTGCGCTGCAGCAGGGATATTCTACACCAAAACCTGCATATTGGCGTTCAAAGACTGCCTCTGGTTGGCCTATACCCCTGCTCTCTCGCAACGAGTTTTCTCAGATTCTACGGTAGTTGTGGTGACGCCTTAGGAAAAAATTACTCTATTAAATTGTTGATTAGTAGAGACCTGCTACTAGCAACCACTTATTTAGGGCGTGGATATGATTCGTCGTCACCCAGCCAAGAGTGAAAAATATCAAGCTAGAAAACAAACAATCAAGGGGTTATTCGCTAATCTAGGTTGCTCAATATAAGGTATATTAATTTTGTACCGCCAGGAAACTGCATATCTCAAGACTAACAATTCAGTCCAGCTTTCAATTCAACGACTTGCAGTCTATGGATCATATACTCTAGAACACGTACCTTCCATTCAAAAGCCTGCACGCAGGTACCAAACTCCCTTTTCCACGGAATAGCAAAAAACAAAGTAAGAAAGGCTTAGTTTTTTCCATCACTCCAGTTATTAGACTCTAATTCAACCAAAGAAATTGGTTGCAGGGGGGAATGTTGTTCAAGAAGAGAATCTCGGCGGAAAATTCCATGATGATTATGTAAGTACTCTAACCACACTTACCCCCACTTTTGGTCCAAGAAAGTATATAATTGACCTGAGGTATTTTGAAATCATGTTCTAGACGCGGGCACTGGTCCGTCTCTAGAGTAGCTATAGAGTAGATGTTATATTACACGTGCAGTAGTAACAGTTCTCAGGTCTGAGATTGCTGTGTAGTTCTAATAAATTATATTTTATGCCTCTGCGTGTCCTTGGGTTCGAACCAAGAACCGAGCTGGCGGTAGATGCGCATGTGTCCCGATATTTGTTTTTCGGTATCGACACAATGTTGCAACGAAATATGATACTTGATGTATGCATTTCGGTAGTAGCACAAGGGCCTAGAATAGACGACTAGACGAAAGTTGTCGGGAAATCCTGAGTATTGAACCTCCTTCCAGGCATGTTCGACGTGTTTGGGTGTACAATTTTACTAGTTGCGCAATAATGGATGTTGCGCAGTACGGCCACATTAGTCACGAGCCAAAATTGATTATGTGCGGAAGGACATGCATAGAACCTGCACTTAAATCTAGATCAGGTAGCCTCACGACCACTTCTTGAAGCTCATTGGTCTTTCCAGCTGTGAACCCTCGGTTTTCGTTTCATTCCTTTTTTTTTATCTAAAGGTACTGGCTTCCTCTTCAATAAAAGACCGGCCGGAGAAGCCCGGGAAAAAACGAATGTGCTCGCCGATGATTGCATGGATAATGTCTCAGTGGTGAGCTTTCAGCTGGAAAGTTTTGATGCCTGCAGGCTATATATGATAGTTGGTTTGGGCTCTGCTGGATCGAAGCAATGAGCAGAAGAGAATTTAAACAGAGTATAGTAATCAATCAGGCATATTCAATCCCGTCCCCCCCTGAAGAGCGAAACCAGGCGATGAAGCTAACTTTGCTGTTTCGTATATCAATAAGCCCCCATAGATATCTGGAATAATAAAAGAGATGTCGCCACTACAGGCAATTAGATGTAATTGTAAACACCAGCGCAAACCTTTTAACCCCCACAAATACGTGGAATTATGTGGAAATGAATTAACAGTTCAGGGGCGGTGTGAATATCGTAAGTGGCGTCAACACACGTGACGCAGGTAAATTAACTCGTCGAATGCTCCAGGAGAACCAAGTCCCTCAAACACGTGCATGGCGATGAATAAACCAACCCAGAAATCTATTACACGTGCATGGTGTGATAATCCGAGTGATACGCCATGCTTCCATCGACAGAATTCGAAGGGTACCGTGTATTTCGCCATAACCCAATAGGTTTCTAACGCAAACGGCAGGTACTTCTATCAAAGAGGCATATTCAGGTGATCAGGAGGAATCCTTTCGTCGATGCTGCAGTGCGTATTACATGTGCGTACCTATCATAAAGCTGCGCCAGTGTAATTCGATGATTCGTCAACAGGCTGCCGGAATATTAGTCAGCGCTTCACCTAGCAGCGGCCCTCACCCCTTAGATCTCAAGCCTTACATGTAGTTTCTATCGGACCGAATGTTGATATGGAAGACGGAGGGTCCATAGGCTACGTACTGTAATGTCGGTTTGCACATCGGTTGGATGAATATCTGTCAAAGAATTCGACCACCTCCCCAATAAATAGCGGACTAGTTAGATAATACGGAGCAGTTTCGTGAAGAGGGGAGCAAGTACATGTACTGAGCGGAATTGCATGTGGAGTTTGGATGGAGGTGACGTCTGAAAACTACATGCAGCTGGAAGTCACGAGACGCACCCGAGGCTCTGTGATCACCCTGCAACTACCATATCTACATGTAGATCTATATAGAAGAAGGAAGGGGAAACCGGAAAAGATGTAGAAACCAGTCCCTCGATTTTATTGTGGCATTTTTCCTTTCTGTTTTTGTCTGATTGTATTTCAATCGTTTGGTGTGTGTGTACGCACTTTTTAGTTAAGCAAAATTATGTAGAAATTGGGGGGCGCATCGGTTTGTTATAGCATACATGACTTCCACCAGAGGTACAGATACATGTGTACATGTATACCATACTTTATTATCCTGCTGCAAGCTGGCTGATTAATTCCATAACTTACTTGAACATTTGTCCCTACATTCATGACCATCCGCCCAGCTTTCGCCCCTCTGTCATGCAATTAACAACATCCCATCTGATTTCTTTCGATTGGTTCCGATCCTGGATTCTAGCTACTGGTATTGATGCTGGTGGGAAACCCCCAGCATAGTTTTCACAATCTTCATTTTGGAACCCAAACATGAGACATCACTCATCATGGGGGTTAGGGTCAACATAAACACCCTGGAAATCTTTTTTAAAAAACATCATTTTCTATTTTTAGTATTTAAGACGGCTTTGAAGTCTCAGGACAGTAAAAGAAATCTCCCACTACCTGCCGCTGGTGACTAGTAAGCGTCATAGGTGCTCAGACGGCGGTTCTGTTGATTCACTATTATTACTAATCTCAAAGATTTAGAGGGTATCAAGATGCCACTACTGGTGAAGACTTACAGCGACTGGTTGGCCCCCCTTCACTACCGGAGTTCTGTTGACAGTCCCTCTCTTAGCATAGCTAATCAGCTTTTTCTTCTGCTTCCCCGGATCGACACCCTTCTCATCCTTTTCCTTGCCCTTAGTACCTCCGGCAGAAGATTCGACACGTTCAAGGACCTTCTTCCTCCCTGCCTCGTCTGCATAGGCTTGGTCGATGCGGCTAAGTTCGGCCTCGTGCGCGATGGCAACTCCACGGGAGGCGATGAGATGACGAATTAGCTCTAGCTCATGGTCGACCTGCTGCTGGAGCGCCAGGATTTTATCGTTGATGTCTCTGATACTGCGATCATGCTCCTCTTTACGGGTCTCTGACGCAGCAGGAGTAACTGAGACAGATGGAGAGGGAGGTCTACTGTCCTGCATTGCGGGGGATGGGTCCTCGAGCGGGGGAGAGACGCAGTTGCTGATACCAGGAGCACCCACGGGGGTAGGTTGCAAGGGAAGGGGGGGTTTTCCATATTGAACGTTGGTGGGCGGAAAGTTCCCAGATAGCCTTTTACTGGATCTGATGGGATTCATCTTTCGTTTGTTATTGTGATGGCGGGAGGTGAGAAGAGGTCTGGGTTGAGTAAAGGTCAAGGTGCATGGTTTGGATGATAAAGCCCCCTTTGATCGGGATGTTTATTTTGCTAACACAAAGAAATAAATATCCCTATACCAGCTCGAATTTTTATAATAAAACTCCCTACTCTGCCATAAACTAAAATCGGACAATCTCAGTGAGGTTTTCGTACATATTACTACTAAGACTGAAGATTCATCAAGGTTAGTGGCTGTGGGCAACGACTAAGAAAAGAGAATCATATCTCATGTAGTAATGTTGACAAACAACTACGAAAATACGAGCTTCTTATGCCAATGTTTACACTAGGACCCTCGAGGGCTCTAAGTCCTTATGAAACGGCCACTTTATCCCCCACCTAATGTCCCTCTCCTTGGGGCTCTCTATAAACCCTTTGTTTCCTTCTGGACTCAAGAATCTCCCGCATACGCTCTAATCTTTCCGCCAAGGTCTCGTCCTCCAAACGCTCCCGGCCTCTCATCCCCTGATCCACCCTGTGATTGAGGCTCTCGCGCCGCCATCTGTTCAAGCAGTCATGATATCCATATACACCCTCCTCAAATGGGGTAATGATTGCTCTGTGTTCGGGGGCGGGTCTGCGGACTATAGGTAGCTGGGGGGTATCAGAATAGCAAAAGGGGCAAAGTCGACGGTTTGAGCGGGCTGTAGGCGTCATGGTGGTAAATTCGAGGTAAGTTTGATCGGTATGGCATTGGCCTGTGCAGTTAGGCCCCGTTGCAACGATCATTAGCACCGTATGGTGGCAGCCGGAGTATCTGACGACGAGCGGATCCTCTAGGCACATTGTGGATTTGGTGATAACAGATGTTCTTTGTAAGTTTGCAGTGATTATAGATGATTACCAGGTTTGGGTGTCTGGATGTGCGGAAGTTGCTAGAGGTATGCTTTGGCAATCGTCCAAATAGATGTTTCACTAGTTCTATGGTTATAATATCCGTGCATGCAACCATACATCTGCTTAGAATTTACTAACGATGGAAAGAAAAATGAGATTTGAAATTTGCATTTCTAAACCGATATTACCCAAACCATGGAAACAAGACGTGAAGAAAGGGGAGTAAAATAATGGAACAAAAATAATACGAAGAAAAGTCCCTAATACAATCCTCTCCAGAAAATTAGGCAACCAGATTCATTAAAACTTTGATAATCAGATCATACTGAATTACGACGACCAGTGGCCACGGTAGGCACGGAGGAAACGCTAACTCCACTACGGACACTAAACCGGTCTCCCACTTCTAAACCATCGGAATCAGCAGCACAGCTAGGACTGCTCTGTTCCAGGACTGCAGGCAAACTCTCAAACTCTGCTACAGACTTAAAGTCCCCCTCAGACTCTTCTTCGTCCTCATCCTCATCATCCTCATCATCCTCATCGTAGTCCGGTTCTCCCGCAAAGTACCTCTCTACCCATCTTATCCTCCCGCCACGCTCTCTCTCGACGTCATGTTCCCTGTCATGGATACCTCTGAGGCCCCTAAGGACCTGGTCGAAGTTGCGAGTATCCTCATCATCGTCATGATTGTCCTCTTCAAACACCCTCCTCTTCCTTTTAGCCGCCAGCCACCCACTGTTTAGGATCGCCTGTTCTGCAATACCCACAGGCTCAAGCTGAGTCCGTCCCTTACGAGCCTGCTGTGCTCTATGCTCTCTCCGCTTCTTGCGGAAGCGGTCGAGGGTATCTTCGTCGCCTTCATACTCCCCTGTTACGACAGGACTGATGAAGCTTAGGGGGTTCGGGGCGGGCTCGCGGAGTATCGGTGGATGGATCGTGCGCGTGGGGTATCGGGCAGTGTAGCATGAGGGACAGAGGGTACGATTCGAGCGCGAGTGCTGGACCTCGTCAGGGCTTTGTGAGGTGGGTGGTTCGCAGTTGTCAATACAGGAATAGGGAGGAGTTTGTACGACGAAGACGATGCGGTGATTACAGTGCGAGTATCGAACGCTGAGGAAGTAGCACATTGGTCGGGTATAGATACAGGTCGTAGAAGATATGCGATAGTTGATCTAGGACTTAATGCTAGAGAGGGTACGGGCGATAGTTAACTGTTTGTTCGCTGTAGGTGTCGGTGAGTCATGAGGTAAGCTTGTTGCTTGTCTGGTTACTACTGACTGAGGTAGGTATTACTGCGGCTGTGTTTAAGATGTTATGACTTAAATGTGCATAGAACATCAATATGTATCATTTTATTTTATCAGATTTCACAGCCCACTTGAAACCAGTCTATTCTACCCCTGGCGTGTCTGGAACGAGTTCAAATCGTCAATGGGGGTGGGAAGAGAGAGCTTGTGTCTACATGTACATACATGTAGCTACATACAACTTTTCTAGCTACATGTACCTACATGACTGAAGCGCGGTTGACGCGTTCTGAATTGGGTAGCCCCTAGCAACCGTTAAAGCTTCCATGAGCTACATGGAGAAGCTACCCCTGGCCCTACAAATCCATAGGAAAGGACCCCATTCGCCAGTTCTGACGCGCCTCTTGATCTATTTTTGTTGACGGGGGGAGGATCACGTGTTTCTGGGCTCAAACAGCCTCCTACATAATTTTGGATGTACCCCGTGAACTCAGTGTAACCGGGTAAAATCCACACAATTGGGAGAACAACCCCCCCGCCAAAAAAGAACTCCATCTAAATTGACCATCTGGTCTGCGGGAAAACCGGGTTTTGAAGATATGGACTTTTTTTTTTACCGACATCATTGAAATTTTCACTACTGAGTCCCTGGCTAAGCCTTTTTTTTTCTTTTTTCTTTTTTTTTCTTTTCTCTTTTTCCTATCAACGTTATGTGTCGTGCGATAAAGTATGTTGCCGCCTCCACGGCACAGTTTTTTCGAATCAATTGACAATTAGATACGTGATCCGTGTTTTTGGGCTCAAGTCTACAGGGTTGCCAGACCTCGGCCGGCCGCAGGGCGGTGGCGCAGCATCCGGCAATTAATCTTATGTATGTACACTCACCGAATGATCGACAACCCGTCCGCCCCCCCCCCCCCCCCCGGGCGTCCCCTGAGCTGCTGCTGCTGCCAACGAGATACGCCGAACTGAAACCGGAAGTGCAAGGTTTCAAGTGCATTCCTTGATCATGGTCTCTCACTCGACGGGTTGTGAAGGGATAGATACAGTACTGTATGTAGAGCTGCCAACTAGATCCAAAGACTAACGGGATTCGCCCTCCCCCTCCCCCCCACCCCCGCCTCTGTTAACCAGTTATATCTCCACCCCAAGTAATTATAGCCCGTGATGCAATGTTAGAGAAAGATCTGTCCACAACAACAAAAACTGAAAGCAATTTTATGATACAAAACCACGCAGACCTGCCCTCCTAAAGCGACAGAATTGCCTGAGTGACGCTCAATGCAAGTATGCTGCTAATCTACGTACCTGAAGAAGCTAGCAAATCATACCCGGCCGCAAAATTGGCCTAATACGTATCTCAGTGGTCACTCACCCGATATGAACGTAACACCGTCAAGATACACCACCACTCACGAGACCGTAACCGCCAGAGATTGCACCCTAATTCGCAACTGCACTGCGCTTGAACAGGTTTAGCTGTCTTCCACACATCTCTAGTGAGCGCGGGAAACATAGGTAGTTTATGATTCATGTCGTAAGTTATGGATTTTAACAACAGCGTCCCATATCAAAGGAGTAGCAAGATATTTATTTAATCATTGTTGAAAGACCCTACGTGTGATCTATAACTACATGTACTATGGAAGGGTGTTGGCTCTAGTGGGTTCGTTATTATCAGATAGTAACGGATGTCTGTATCTGTTCCGCAGCGCGGTATTAGTACTTTATTTCTAATTTATTTTTGTAGCACTAGGCTACAGCCAAGAAGGCCAGACACAAATGCATCTAGATACATGTATAAAAGGGGTTATCGTAGAGATGGGCGAGGTAAAATCTCGGAGGCAAAAGTGATAGTGGCGAAAATTGAAACACATGCAGCTAGACAAGAAACCCGCGAGCCTTCACTGCTACATCAATTTCTTTCCGCCAACCCGTCTCAATGCGGAGAAGTACATACTTATGTTCATTTCAAGTTATACATATATGCTAGGCTACATGTATTTTTTTACAGTATGTTACAATGTTTTCCATGATAAAATCAGATACCATGACATAACGCCCCCCTAGATCTCTCTAAGGATTTGCATTTAATATGCGGCGTTACTCTCTGCACAGGTTTCAAACGTACTGAGGGCTTATCAAAACCCATAACTCCGATGTCAGCAGCGAAACTACCAATCAATGGTAGGCTCGCTTGGAGGTAGTGGAGGGAGAGACTTCTTTTGCGCCGGGAAACGTTGCGACCAGCATCCATCGTGAGTTCGATACCACTCCATGTCGGCGCGTCCTCTGATTGGCTCTATATGAGGTTCGCGGTGGGGCTTCTCAAGTTCATCCTCCACACAATTGATGATGATCTCTTTCGCGCCAGAGTCATCTTTCACTTGTGCCTGTTCAGCACAGGTTACCATAGGTTCAGTTTCTTGACTTTCGTAAGGCATATCCGGAGGATCTGGGAAATCCGGATTCAGAGAGCAGAGGAAGGTTCCGATCCGCTCACGAAGGGTAAACCCATTCTTCTCAAAAACACTGCCTATTAGGCGAGGGAGAGGAGCAGGCTGTTCCAATGCCCTCATTTTTTCTTCCTTTTTCTTAAGACGAGTTGCAGCCTTATCTTTACGGTACTAGGAATGGAATGAAAGGCTTAGTATGCCATTATGTTGAAGAATCATTGGATAATACTCACGTCGGCTTTAATCTGAGCAAATGTAGTGTATTTACTAACTGAACACGCCTTCGGCGGCGGAAAACGACGCACAGACTGCTTGTAATATTAAAATCCACCCAACTATATGGTTAAAGATATCGCATCATACCTTTCTAGTAGGGTCATCCGTATCCTTATCACAATCGGTAGTGTAATCAGATGCAATCGCGTTAATCTGATGGTACATTAATTATAATCTGAGTGTAGACGTTGTGGAGAGTCTTACTTCAATGAATGGGACATGATCTTGATTTCTTGTTGGGACACCCCAATGTTTGATGGTTCCATCAAAGCCTCTTCCTTTCTCCATCGGCTGGCCGCAGAAATCCAACTCTGGCATCTTTTTGCCAGTAGTATTAGGCGGCTGCGGTACTACCTCACGCCATGGAAGGACATCGGGAAACATAGGAGGTAGCGTAGATTGTGGAACTGCTTTTCGTGGAGAATGCTTCGGTCGGCGTTTCTTATTGGGCTTCTCATTGTAGTATTGATATTCAGGTCCACTGAAGCGCTTGGCTGCAGCGCGTGCTTTAATTGCCTCATAATCGCAGTCGGCACCTTGAGGCCTATATGCAATTGCAGCTTGATACTCTGACATTGTCATGTGTCCACTACGAGCAGACGCAGGACCCGTTTTGGGCTTCGGCTAAGTAAAGCATAAGTATTAGTATTTGGGTGAGCGGCAAGATTGACATAAATTACTCACTTTCCAATTAATCCACCCGTTTGTAGAATTAGGCCGAGTAGAAGGGTCTGGCTCACACTCTGCCCAGTTAGGCGGAATCCCAGATCTATCAGGTTCAACTGTCTTATGCTGATTAACCCTACCCGTAGGGGCTTTTTTTGCCTCAGGAGCTGAAGCCTGACATTTGGTTCCCACTTCAGCAGATCTGGGAGGCGATGCACGAGCTGCCACCATTTCCGCTCTTTTAGCCTCTGATTCGGCCTGCCTAGCCTCTTTTACCGCACGTGTGGATGTGGGCTGCGGATACTTTGACGACATCCCAGAGAACATTGTTTCGACTTGAGAACTATACTTTTGGCAAAACGTACGTTGTTTCTCGGCTGCTAAGAGTTCCGAGACTGGTTTTGTGACCATGGGAAGGCTTTGGACAGGGTCTTCAACCTTCTCTTCGGTGACCCTAACTCCCGCCATCTTATCTTTCGAAATATCTCTGGCAATTGGGACTCCCCTCTCTAGATGGCTGGTTTTCTTGTTGACTGGAGAAGCCTTACTTTGGATCTCGCTCCTTGGACTCTCGACAGGTGGACGCATGTGTATCGGGATGAAAGATATAGCTGGAATACCATTCATCTTGAACTATAGCCAAAAAAAAAAAGGATCATAATTAGAACTGTTGGTACATTATTGAATTCTTTCCTGAGCTGATCACTTACGATTTGCTGACCCAAGGGCTTTCCGTCGGGAAATGAAAATGAAAACGCCATTCCACCAGAAGCAGTTGTCCAGCCCGATTCAGAAGCTCCCCCATCACTCCCATACGCACAATTCTTCTCGCTGAGCACATCATCTTGGCAATCATCGATTGATTCGGCCTGAGAAGTATCAAAGAGTTTGCCCGGAGTGCTTTGAGCAGCTGACTGAGGGGAGGTCTCGGCCTTACCACTTGGTGCTATTGGGGTCTTTGAAGCAGTTGTTGAAATAGAAGACCCAATGAGGACAGGTGCAGAAGTAGTTGAGGTAGCATGCGTCGCAGAGCTAATCGAGAGAGCATTTATGGAAGTGCTAGAAGTGGGAGGGGCATGGGGAACATCATGATTACTCCCCCCGCTGCCATTCAACTGACCCGTGGTACAATTTTTTGGGTCCTCAGGGTTCATCACACTGTGGGAAAGAGGGGATGGTAGTTGAGTCCTCTTGGGAGGGGGTGGGGGGCGTGTTACAACTGTGCTCGAAGGAAGGGACGATTGGGCTCGAAGCCACCATATCGGAGGGTCGTCATTATTTCCAACGGCGGTGATTGCGTCGACGATTTCTTCATCCAGCGAACTTATTTCGCTAGCGGGGTAGCTATCTTTGTTCGGGGGGAACTGTGGTTTTTGCACCATTGGCACAAAGACCCGACTCGCCGGGTTGAGTCTCCGATAGCTGCAAGTAGAGGGAT
This sequence comes from Morchella sp. 2018-W16, assembly GCA_024713755.1. Lineage (NCBI taxonomy): Eukaryota > Fungi > Ascomycota > Pezizomycetes > Pezizales > Morchellaceae > Morchella > Morchella sp. 2018-W16. Next base: position 396,597 of record JAMGYY010000018.1, read on the forward strand.
GCGACATAATGTCGGCGGGCATGTGGGGGGAGGGGGAACAATGGATGGATAGATGTAGAGCACAATCAACTGGGAGTAAGACAAAGGCAAAGGGGTGGGGGAAAAAAGAGTCGGAGGGTAGGGCGGGTGTTCGCGGGGTGGGGTGTGTTAGTGGGTGGAGGTATTAGGGAATGGACTGTGGTGGGATGGGCAGGTGTTTACGGGATGGTGCGGGTTAAGCGTTGGTGTTTTAGAGAAATTTGTGGGACAAAGCTCCCCCTTAGCCCTAGAATGGGGTACCGCTCATCTCCTCAGCCAAATCCACCCGCTATATGTAGCTATCTAACATAGCAATACATTTAAATTTCCAGTTCAACTTAATGCTTTGATATACTAACTCTCTATTGTTAGTACATGTAAAGTACATGTATGTACATATTGCAAGCTGCTCACATCGAAGATGCGCATAAGTCAACCTCAGTTCGCGCACGCATGTACACCCGTGTGAAAAAAGCTGGGCATGACAAAAGAGTGAAAAGAAAAACAGCGAGAAGAGCTTTAAATACAGGGTGAAAAGGGGAGTAGATACAGTGGCCTCTGAAGTCTATTTACCACTTTGTATGGCCCTCTATATTCTTTACTACTGCCGCCACCCTCTTTGGCATACCGCCAATACCTTGTCCCAATCTAATCCCCCACTCCTCCCCAAGCTTTCCGGGAAACCTCTACTTCAATAATCTCTATCTTCTCATTCAAATGAACCTCTCTCCGCTTGCCGAACTTATCAAAAGGCATGATTGAGTACCAGTATGCCTTTTATCACTTGACCTAAGTATGGGCGCTCGTTGTCTCCTCACCTTTTTCACTCGGGTGTACATCATACGAAGCACAGTTCCCGAAACATTAAATTCCAACATGTACGTACTGTGGCAAGCCTATACACATACACTCTGAGCGCTATGCCTCTTGAGGAATCTAGACCCTTAGACAGGCAAGAAATCAAAATACGATTTCAGGAGCCGCAATACTAGTACTCTAAACCTGGGGTTTTGTCGACTACCGCGCCAATGGGGCATGGTAAGAATATAAAGAACGATGTGCCAATTTATTACTGTATCTGTCACTGTAATTTTAAAGTTTGCACCGAGTACTACGTGTTTTGTTGTATTAGGAACGTAGATTCAATATCTGCTGAATGTACATGTAATATTAAATTGATTTAATTCTGCACTCATGTGTTTTAAAGTCTTAGTCTCCGAGTGCATCATTGTGAATCACTCGGAATATGGTGAGAATCATTTTCTTTTCGTTTGACTAATTCATTGATTGTATATGAAAAATAATTTAATACCATGCTCACACTAATGGATCCATTGATTTACCCATCAAGTACATGCATGTCATTCTTGAACTGAAGGATGTAAATACATGCAGCTTGATACTCGGGGTGGCAAGAAGAACCTGGACATTATTTTTCTAGTAGCAACCAATTTGACCCCTGCTAGCGCGTTTTTATGTTCAGGTTCTTCGAGTATATGGGTATATGGATCAGTAACGGGCATTGTCATCAATGTGCTCTAGCATACCATGCTAAATAAAAGCCCATCTACATGTACTACACGTATATCTACATATATATAGTGCATTTGACTGATATATGTACAGCCTATGAAGATACACCTAGATCTATTGGGACTTGGCAGATTGCTCGACGCAGTGACAACGTCGACAGGGATCTCGAGTATGCTACGGGCCCAAGTCTCCTGAGAGAATCTTAGGGCCTACATGTCAATAAAAATTTTACCAGCTCGTACCACCTCGATCAAGATAAATGGGGTATATATATTTTCACCGGGATTTCCATCATAGTATTAGTGTCTATCCAGTTACACCTTCGATATCATCTGCTATCATATTCTCATCCCGAATAAGGAACACGTGTACATCAATACATGTATATAACAATTCTCCCGCTAGCAAGACTCAAAACACGCCAATACTCCTCACGCCTACCCTCACCAGCTCTGTCTCGCTATACCTTCCATCCAGATCCGACCCACCAACCGGCGTCCGCATAACGCTCGACTTGGCGGAAACCGCCTCTTTGGACCTCTTTGGACTCGGATTCGCCTGGGAGTAGCTGGTATTTCTTTTATCTCTCGTCTTTCTGAGATACGCTCTGAGTGCGGGTAGACAGACAGTTAACTGGCTCATAGTAATCTCGATACATGCCCACAGCTCGTACGTGTGTACGATGGCTGCATTTGCGTCCTTACGTATCTTGGGATAAATGACCACAAACCGCGCAATCGCGGCAATGATGGAGAGCGATCCAACGAAGAAGACGACTACAAGACCAGCCAGTTGACGTCTACCGAGTTTAAGAGTGTGGAGGACAGAAAGCGGGAGGATAAGAATGAAGATGTCGGTGGAGATATTAAGAAAACTCCAGAGAGGGAGAGTGGTAGTATTACCAGTGGCGTTGCAAGTGCCGTCCCTAATGAACGGTTTTAGATGAGGCCGGATTGGAGAATACAATGGGGAGAGTAGGACCTACCAGTTTGTGTAAATTGGACGGCACCAGAAGCTATGAAGGAATATCAAAAAGACATATGATCCTGCAGTGAATGCTGTGACGAAAAAAAGGTATTGCCTCAGGTAGGTAGATAAGTTTGGGAACAAATGGTAGTAATAAACCACGAACGCTCCTTTCGATAGCCACATTGCTGAAAAGACCAAATATCCACAGATAAAAGAAAGCTAAAATCACCATTATTAGAATCCTGGCTAATTCACGCAGCCAATAGATAATCAAAATTAAGGGTCAGGTACTAATGAAGCTACTCTACTCTCCTCTGGGGTAATCTCTCTCGTTCTCCCCATGAGCTCTAGATTATACTTCCACGCATCTGTCGAGATCGCAGCAATTCCAATGATAAATGATGCGACAAGAAGTGAATCAGAAATAATAATGGAAGGAGTTTTGAGACTTTGGCGATGGTTCATCCACAGGCGGAGCACCATGAAGATGAACACCAGTAAGTTAAGGGACCATGTGAGGGCTAAAAGGCCTTCAACAGAAATGGGCACATCAACTTTTTCAGAATCCGACATAGTTATCCTGGAGTGTGTTAGCGTTTGCTTACGGGAAAGGTCGAAGGGAGAGCGAGGTTCAGCGGAAATATATAGTTTTTCCCCTCAGCCTATGCCGCTTACCTATCGTCAGAATACATGGAGAATCTCTTTTAATCTTCTTTACCTCTCATGCAACCTTCCGAGTATTTCAGCTTCTAGATCATGCAAGTGTTTACTCGAGGCAGCCAAATACTTGCATAGATTGTTCTATTCTTTTAGGAGGGCAATTGCATAATATCTTGGCGGTCAGATCAGACGATCGATATACCGTTGGATAAGACCGGTCTGTTCTTACGGGTTCACGGCATAAGCCACAGAGGATGGTGTGGCTTGCGCTGCGAACCTGCAAAAAGAGACCAGTCTTATCCAACGGACTTTTATGGTACTCTGCTTTACCTATACCCCGCTGGAAGTAGAAAGTCAAAGTATTTTGTTTATATCCTACTTCAAGATAAAAATGCTATGCTCTTTGCGCAAAAGCTAACCAGCAAAATTTTTGGCAAATTAAACGTTTAGATTGGGCATGTAAGAATTGGTGGGCATGTGCCTTTCAAAAATAATATGTGGGGTTGATATGATAGGATAAATGTTAAGATTTAAGATCGTCAGTGATCATGAACGGTATTTAATTATGCACAAACAAACTGTGCCCTGATAGTGTAAATATCCATTGTACTAGGCGGGAGTTGGCAGTGTCAAGTTTGTATGTGCATGTGGTCTAGGTTTTACTAATTAAGTATGTATATATCTATTCAATTGCAGTTGAACGAGGGCTGTGCTAACCGCCTCACGATCACGCCTACATGAAGGAGGCCTAGGATATCAATGATATTAACGCCAAGAATAATTGCAGAAATTTCGCTCTCAATACTACATGTATTAATTATAAGATACATGAGCACAATCCATATGCATACGTATACAATCTTACGCTTATGTATAAAATTACCTCGGTATTGATAATGTGCGTGTACATGTATGTTTGACTCTCAGGTACCGGTTCACTTTGTGTTTTATGGCTTACCTGCCTGGCCTAGGCTGGCTAGCTAGGTGCCAGTCAATAGTAATTATAAGTAAATACTACTATGTATATCGATACGTTGCATGCACCTAGCCTCCCATATTGTTTCCCGAGTCATGGTGTTTTTTTTACCATAGTGAGGCAGGCTGCCGGTCCATTAATTGAACTTTCAGTAAACGCCGACTCCCCCTTCCCCATAAGAGGCAAAAGTTGGTGGCTTTTGCTAACAAATATTGTTCTCGAGATTTCTCTCTAGTGTCATAGTTGATACTCCATATAGATTCCGACCCTCTATTATAGGAGGGTCAGTATCGACAGCCTAAGGGATATTATTACATGAATGTACTCTGCCGGAGTACATGTACATATATGTACTTACATGTATGGCCGCAATGCATTCAACTTTTGTGTCACTATTGTCGGGTTTATTGATGCAGTCTGATATAAAAGAGAAACCCGCTGACCTACATGTAGGTTTGTGCCTATTATATTAGCCCTAAAAGGGAAAAAAGTTAGTCCTCCTCCACGACCACCCATTTCAACCACTAACCCAGACGATTGTGGTGGCCTTCTCTGCTCCTATAAACCCCATCCACAAACCTAACCCATAACCTCTCAATAACACCTAACCCACAGCCTCTCAATGCATGATGGTAGCAGCCTCCTTTGCTCTGATTTGCATATTTTGGGGGGGGGGGGGGGAAATGATGGATCCAACCTGGCTCCGAGAACCCCAAGGCGACCAACCCCCTATGTACAACCTACATGTACACAAGCAGGCACAGGTACCCCACACAGCCCCTCGGCCCCTCGGCTCACACCCACAGAAAACCCCTCTAAGGGCCAACAGGACCACCGGGCCATGCAAGACCCACCTCCGCAACAACCCCACTAAATCCCACAGCGACACCATACAGGCACGTAGAAGGCCCTACGTTGGAACCAAGTCCCCCAATAATCCACCACCCAGACTCAATATGCATCCACCCCCGACCCGTACGAATATCTTTCCAAGCCCTTTCGCTTGTATTGGTTCAAGATGATACTTAATCTGGAGTTTAATAGTCCTCCAAACACGGGTTCAGGTACGTGCATTTAATGTTGGTTCCGGTAGATTTCCGTGTAGTTTGAAGGCATCTATTTGTATGATTGGGTGTTTCTTTGATTAGCTTTGGTGGGCTTAATGATTTTATTACTCTAGTACTAAACAACGCTGGTGTAATCAGCTCTTAGACCAGATTAGGGCATATAGGAACATATGATACCACAAGCAATGAATGTTTATGCTATAGTCCTTTCAATTGTGTCGATAGTACATGTATATATCAGCTAATAAATAACAATAGGTTCTGTCTATTACGATAGATGGAGAATAACAGAATATCCTTTAAAGTATGCAAAACTTTGGATGAGTCCTGCAAAGAAAGTTGAGAGTAACACCCAGGCCCTAAATAAGACAGCTGTAGAGCCACCTAGCACTGTGAACGCCCCCTCCCCCCATCATATCCTGAGATACCTTTCCATACTAGCAGATTATTTACCGGCTTGAGAGATCCCCGTCCACTTACTGGTTATGAAACCCGCTAATAGGCTCCGAAGCTGAATTTGTCTATAGGTATCATAGCAGTCATAGTTGACCATTTAGATATATGAGAGTTGATTATCTATTGTTACTTTGGGGGCTAAAAGTAACCTTTGAATCTCCCTCCATCAGAGTAGCAGTCAATTAATGGATCAACAACATAAACGACCCCAGGCAGTCATCTACTGTTCACTGATATGATATGTCTTAATCTTGCGCTTGTCTAAATCTTGGATGGTATAGAAGACAAGAAACCAGGTAAACGCTGATTTGGAACCAGCACCCGCTGTCATACTCGTTGAGAGTTTGAAACATGCACATTCATATCGCTTTCCCCCTCATATAATGTAGCTACATATAGGGTCAAATATGCAGTTCGTCCTAAGTACGCCGCTACGTACTATATATTTGATACCTTTTCGCCACGTCTTGAAGTAACAGGTTAGTCAAACCAGACGATGCAAGCCCCCAGAAACTTGATCTAATCCCCTCTAGATTACTTCGCCGTAAAGTCTCGGCGGTCCGGAAATTGAGTGGTTATAAAACCTTTGAGCGAGCGCATGCAACAAAGTGGAGCTAAAAAGCCGTGAACTAGAAAGGTAGTTTTGCCGGGGATGGCTACTTTGGTGGCTCGGGTGTTGGTGAGCCCAGTAAATCAATCGAATCATCATACGGAGTATGTAATTTTGTGCAATTTCCTGGATTGTATACTAGGATCCGTCACTTCCCTCTACTGCTACGGGAAGCCGAATTCAACTATGTAAGTGGTAGTTAATATGGGCAAAAAGTTGACTTCAGTAGAGAGGCCAAGAATCCGTTGCGCCAAGAGACGTTTATTACATACATGTAGTATCTATATACGTGGCACGGTAAGAGTCGGGGACCCAATCTACCGGCTGGAGTATTCGCACCAGTTCATGATCAATAGATCTTCCTGTTAATAGACCTCCCAGATGGCCCGACTCAATTTGCTTCGAGAGCCCTTTGCGCAAAGACCCCAGAGTCTTTCCCTGTGTGATCGGTTAATGGGAGGATAGGCACCAATAAAGTTACCGGGAAAAGACTCTGGAGTCTTTGCGTAAAGGGCCTAATATATAAAGTTAGTATAGTGCTTCGACTTGGGAGATGCGTTTCGTGTTGTGTACGGTTTTCTTTTTGTTTGTACTCAGGGCAAGGATAATATGTATGGACTGGCGATGATTTCATGAATTGAATTAAACTGCAAGGGACTTTGTATCTGGTAGTCCCATCACGTCATTCATGGGCGTAAACAGGTTTTTGTATCACTCTGCGTCCTGTACGCCGAGCGTGAGCACCAAAGTCCACGTGCTTAGACGGGTGCCTGCATACACTCATCGTCAACATCACTTCGTTCCTTAGTTCAAAACTACATGTACCGTCAGTTCTAAAAAGAACAGCGCGGGTTCAAAGGGTCAATCAAATCTAAGCCATCTGATTGGCTGCTTTACGTCTTGCCACTCTGTTCTTCTGCACCAAACGTCCCGGGCTCTTATTAACTCGAGACTGAACGGTACCTCTTCATCCTGGATGTTCTGGGTTCTGGGTCTTGTATAACGAGATGAACTATTTACTTGCATATATCCATTGTTTGGGTACGAGACAGTAACCTCATCACTCTTGCAGTGCTTTGTGACTCTACCTTGGTAAGAATACTTACATACCCCTTGACTAATATAAGTGATAACGAATTATAAAGTCTAGGAATTCGGTCCTATGTGCTGAAAACCTACTCCACTCACCAATCAACAGTGTATTGATGGGGAAGCTCTTATACAAAAAGATAAAAAAGATAAAAAAATACGTGACCTTGACCCTCACTTTTAGAAATATTACAGAACACCATAAAAAGAAAAACAAACAAAGGAAAAAGAACCCCACGCGGTCTCCACTAGCACCCGCTTAACATTGCCCCTGTCCATCCAAGAGCCACAATCCCTTCCTTCTTTCCTGCTCTTAAACTTTCTGGTCTCTTTGACCAATCGTCAATTTCCTTCGCCCCCAGACCCCAAAAATCCTCTAACCCCTTACCCCACCTCTCTGTTGCTTCCCGAACCTGTTTTTCATCAATTGCAGCAAAGCAGAACCGCATCCTCTCGGCGGACTTCCCTTCACGGATCTCTTCGTTTGGCGCAAACGTCCAGCCTGGACATGGTAATGACTTCTGAGTTTCTGCAACATATGTCCACAGATCTGTCATCATGTCTAACTTACTGCGGCCGAAGGTGGAGGTGTACTCGTTATAGGCTGGATGTGACTCGATAAAGATTCGCACCCAGATGAACATTCCTCCGTCAGGAGAGTCGAAGTCATATACACGGGTTTTCTTAACGACGATCGAGTCCCCTTCAATGAAATGGAGAACTATCTCGGAGTGCTTCTCTAACACTTCACGCATCATCACCATGCGCTCCTCGTAAAGGCGTCGGAGATTCTCGAGCCACTTAACCCACCCATCCATACCCCATGTGCTTAGCAGCTGATACACCATTGCTTGGGAAAATCCAGACGGTGCTTGGGTTGAGGCTTCGGCGATGCGCGCAATGCGTTCGACAAACGCCGGCTGCGCGGTTATCCAACCGAGCCTGCAACCTGGGGCAACAGTTTTAGAGAAAGTATCGAGACGGATGACACGACCACTCCTATCAATGGTGATGTAGCTAGGTGTCATGGCCTCCATAAAGGAGTATTTGCCATCCGGGCCCTTGAAGGGCGCAGAAGCTGGAGGGTGCGAGGAGTCGGTATATTGGAGATACCAGTATGGATCGTCTTCGATAATGATGATATCGTATTTCTCGCAGAGCCTATAGATGTCCTTGCGTCTTTGCAGGGAAAGGGTACCACCAGTAGGATTCTGACCGACTGTAACGGTGTACATCATGTGTGGTCGCTTGCCCTGCTCCCATTCGTTCCAGTTCTCTAGCACGTCACGAAGACCGCCTTTTCCACGAGCAAGCATGCCTTGTGAGTCGACTGCTACAGGAACAATGCCAACCCCGAGCGGCTGGGCAGCTTGCAGGCCGCCGGGATAGGTGTATTCCTCAACAAGGATGTTGTCTCCTCTCTCCGCTATTAATGAGAGGGCCTTGCTCAGGCCATCCGTATTTCCGCATGTCAGAAGAATCTCAGGGCTTGAATACGGAATTTTTCCCCCATGAAGATGGTTAAGCGCAAAGTCTTTGATGAAATCAGTGAGCGGCGCAAGGCCCTCCGCAAGGCTGTATTGCAAGGCAGTGGCAATATCGAGGCCGGTATGCCCAAGGGAGAACTTGGGTATAGAGAAATGCTCTGTTATTGGAGCATCTGATAGGTTTGGGGGTGTCGGGTTTGAGGAGAAGAAGGAGAAAATGGAGCTGGCGGGCTTTGGTGGCAGCGAATGGTACTTGGTTGCTGACTCGGCAATGAAGCGAGATGGAGGAGCAACCTGGGCCTCAAGTGTATCGAAAGGGAAATATTCAGGGTATGGAAGACCTAGGAAATAAAGATTAGCGGGCGCAAAAGTACTCACTCAGTCGGGGCATGGGGATATACCTCCAGCTAGGTTAAGCACGCCAGGAGCGATGAAATACTTATATAACTCCTTCATGGAATTTGAAGTTCGTGACCGACTTGTAGCGTTAAAGTGGTGCGATAGGTCCATAGGAGCGCCAATTTCAGGAACAGAGGAGGTCGACATGGTGGTGGCTGAAGCCATTGCGAAGAGGCGTGAGTGGGCCATTATAATATTTATTGCTTTAGGATTCTTCTGGGTGGGTCGGTGTGAGTTATTATAATAAACAGCAGTAGCCGTGGGAGAGTGGGAGAGCGTATGAAGAGAGGGAGAGACAGGTCAGAGCAGGCAAGGTACATGTACCCTTGGTACACCTACTGTACCTCACCTACTCCAGTTACATAAGTCTGGTGATGATTTCCATGGAAGGCAGCCAAGAGATAAGACAACGGGGAACATCGCATAGAACGACCCACTTAACGGTTTATACAAGATTTGTCATCTGTCCGGGGTCGGGTGAAAACGAGTGCCCGGCCGAACCCTGGGAGGCAACCGTAGCGTGCAGATAGTAGCTTCAAATTCCCGATGCTCGATTGGATGGTTAGCCGGTTTCCGATCTGTGGAATAGATGGAACGTAGGCCGCACATAGATGGGATGTGTCCATTTCTACTCTCGAGTATTCCCCGGGGATCTACGAACAATTGTGATCTCTAGTACAAGTATCATGATGTATTTCTGCAGCTGTGCCCCGGATAAACATGCGGCCGGCGTGGTTAATTGCAGATTATCACTACTGTTGATCTAAGTTGAAGTGAATGGCGTTAGTTTAATATGGAAAAATAGTACTTTAAGCTAATGCTTGCGAGGAGTTGGAGTATCTAACAAGGTCACCTTTCACAATCGGGCATCATAAGTGCGGTAGCCTCGGTGTATAACAACGTGAGGGGTCGGGCGGCCGCGGGTAAGTAATGATCCATGAGGCATGATTATTAGTGCAACTCATACCGGTCTTACGTTCGGGCACCTGCAGGCCGATCAAACAAAACATCAGATGGATGACACGTTATGTACCCACATCAACATGTCACTTTGAGACAGCCCACCGGAGAACTACAGCCACACAGCCACCCTGTCTAGTAAACCGCTCAGTTTGCAGATGCTCAAGTACTTGCGGTAGGAAAGGTTAGAATATATGCAGCTGTCTCACCCCCAATGTTGCTTTGATGGCACAAAGTGTTAGGATTAGGGATTGCGATCACGTGGTCTGAATGAAATCACTTAAAGTGATCGTATACATTTCCCCTCGAACGTCAGTCACAAATCCGGATCCTAATTCTTCTGACCTAGAAGCACGAACAGGGGCGTACCTGAAGCACCATTTCTTTTCCGGATCACCTGGAAACCGCCTACAAAACTATCCCGGCAAGACAAAGGAGTTGCGGGAGCCCCACCGACCTCGCCCAGAGAAGCTGTCCCAAGATAAGTGGCCGCAGCTTTATTTTTCATTCTCCAAGACGTCTCCCCACCATGAAGTTCCAGGATCCATTCCATCAAGGGAGATGGGTCATCTACTTCCGAAACCGCGGAACCATTAAATCCAGCCCAAACCTCAAAACTATCAGCTCGAGACTCTAATCTCCCCCCAGTGAGTCTGTTTTTTATAATCCATGACATACTCTTGCTTTCGTTTTCAGGTCCATTGCTTGAATGAGTAGAGGGCCGCCGCAAAAGTCTCCACTGGGTTCCCCACCTCTCACGATACATTGGAAGCGGCAGTCCAGTATCTGCTTTGGGTTTTTTTTACAAGCACGGGTGGTGATGTAAGATATGTTTGTCTCAGAACCGCGTCATGAAGCATACGCCATTTAACTCACTCCTTATACACAAAAAGTTCTATTCGGGCTTCATACGGTGCACTAATACACGGAAGTTGAAACAGCTTCCCAGATAGCCTTTACCTTAAGGATTAGCGCATGATAAAAAATAGATCTACAACAGGGTATTCACTGACAGTATGGACTTCTCATCAGTTTCTGGCCCCCCCCCCCCCCCCCCCGCTTCAAACCTCCACATTTCATTAAATGCGCTAGAACTCCGGCACACGCCCACATCGCTGCCGCTCTTCTTTGATAAATAGCCCCCACTCGCCATGTTTGTGATCAAAGATTGGGGAGAGCTATCAAAATTTTTGCATTCGGGGCAGCGCTCCACCCACCAAATTTATTGCTCACGATAACAGTGTTCGTAGCGAGGCGCAAATCCGACAGCGCCCTGTGAGCCATCCTCAGAGTCGAAATGGACTTCCTTCTTCTGCCGTGTGTTGAGAATAACATAGGCACCCGTAGGGATAATCTTAGTCATTGTTTATGGAGTAATGTCTGTAGTCCTCGCTGTTGCTGAGGGGCAGATTCTAGATACATGTATCCAGCCTATCACTACGCTCTGCCAAGCCAATGCTATATGTCTTTTCTACATCGCTTATTGGCTGCTAACAAGAAGGATATATTAGAGCAGTACAAAAAAACCTAACTTGAAATATCCTCTCACAACCAACGGATTTAGGTCACAAGCTGGGGAGCCACTGGGTGTTCTTTCATATATCCATCCGTAGACAATTGCGAACGTCGTCTTCCAATTAATTTCGAATATATATATATAGGGAAGGACCTGCAGCCATTTCTGTGACGATATGGTGGACATGCAACCGGGTCAATGGCGAATGACCAACATAAGTTCCAAAATGGCCAATCCAGACCCTAGAAACTACGGCCAATCAATCAACCAGAAATCTGTTTTACGGCAGATCAGCCGCGGGGATCGCATTGCCCAATAGATTCCGCGCACCTGTAGAGCGCCACAACGGCCATATGTAGTATTACCTGGGTCCGGCGAGACCAGGTTTTAAACCACGAAGGACAATACTAGGCAGGTATGTAAGGAACGGCACCTCCTTATTTGCTGCTGCTCTTGCAGGAACGACTATACATTTGACGATGGATACACTTGGTGGGTTAGGGTTACAAATCCGTCAATAGTAATAATGCCGATCAGAGGTACAAAGTCAAACCCACGATCTCATCCAGAAAGTGAGGAAAGGAGAAATTCGATATAAAACCATATATCCTAAACCACAATACTACTATTACGCGCAACTACCGCTCCAAAAAAACTCACAACAAAGCTGCTATGCCCGTCCGTGAACGTACCCAAGTACACAAACCGCCCTACGCCCTCTCCTCAATCTCCATGATCATGTTCTTGTGCACCAGAAGGCCTATGTTCAGAAACTCGATCTTCTCCGGCTCCACCAGCGTTATCTTATACGTGCGGAAAAACTCAAACGCCACCTTCCAAAGCTCCAAGTTTGCTATATGCTTCCCCAAACATACCCTCGATCCACCACCAAAATACAGGGCGTAGCGCTCCATCTCGCGCACCTTTGCCTCGCCCTTCAGCCACCGCTGCGGATTAAACACGTCCGCGTCCTCGCCGTAGACCTTCGGGTCACGCTGACAGACATGAACATTGACCGATAGCTTCATACCCTCGGGGACGTGGCGGCCATCAGCGAGCGTGAGGCCGCCCTTCGGCGGCGCGCGCGGAAGGTAGCTGGGCGTGGCGGGGGAGAATCGCATCGACTCTTTGAAGCAGGCGTTCAGGTATGGGAGGGCAACAGCGTCGTCGTAGGGTATCACAGAGAAGGGGGGATGGGTGGCGGTGTAGTTGTCGATTTCAGCCATGAGGGTTTCATAGCAGCCCGGGGTGCCAAGGACGTTGATAATAAGGCCGCGCAGGGTAGCGGCGGTGGTGTCGGAGCCGGCGAACATGACGACAAGAAGTTCGGCTTTGATTTGGCCGAGGGTGAGCGGCGTGGCAGAGTTTTGGGTATCGAGGAGACTTTGGGGTGAAGGTTAGTGTGATCAGCTTTTTTTTTAATATGGCGGGTGTTGAATCTTACTGCTGTATCATGTCAACTCTTTTCCCGGTGCTCCCACCCTTCGATTGATCATTGATCCTAGCTACAACAAGTCTATCTCGCTCCTCGAGCAACCGACCGATTCCCGTCTCCTTGCTCATGGCAGGCATCAACTTTACCACGGCCGGATGGCGAACAGTGTTTTTAAGCCAATCAGACCTACCCAGGGGATTCAGGATCATTAAAGCTTCGTGTGCTGAGGAAATGAGTGAATGTACGTCCGAGCCGGAGGCCATAAACCCGAATGGTTCCCCGAACCCCACTTCGCTGATCACTGTACCACCAATATGAGTATATATAACCAACTAGATATACCTACACTCAGTGCCATGTGGATCCTGGGTCTCGTCTACTAACCATCATATGCAAAATATCTACCACACTGCATTAGCCCCACCATTCCTCTCTTCGTATCAAACCAGAGACAAGACCTACTGCGACCACTTTGAGAAATCTAGCCTCTTCCCAGCCCCCACATACTTCTCCTTCAACAATCCTTTTAGTTCCTCGATCCTCTCATTCACCATGCCCTCCATCTGCCTCGCCGCACTCTGACTATACATCCCCGCGATCCTCTTGCGAGTCTCAGAATGCTCCTTATGGCCGATTACTCCGGTGACAGCTACTGCCTCCCCGGGAATATCGATGCGGTTGAACTCGGTCTTGTCCGCAAAGCGGTTGTATATGATGGGGACCATGGATGCATCTGCGAACAGGAGCACGTCCGACTGGTACCTCACGATCGGTCCATACTTCTTGTGTAGGCGCTCAACGATGTGGTGCTCTTGCATCGATCTCACACTCCATATAGCGTAGAGTGGGCCGATGCTAGCGAGGAAGGGCCCGGGGAAGCTGGAGAGGGGATGGAAGTAGCGGTTCCGTATGCTAACGGCAGTGAAGAAGATGATAGGTGATAGGAGGAGGATGAGGCCCCAGTGGGGCATTAATACGTTTGATATTGCCTCCATCGTTAACGGGGGATATTCACTGGCGGTATAGGTGCGAAATCTGATGTGGGATCGTATGGGGGGCCTTATATATTGCCTCGAGCTCTGCACTCTCACGATACTAGCTCGTATTGCGTCTGATCTTGCATGTGAGACATTAGGATTCTCATGACGCAGAGCCTTCTGGTGAGGAATGTTGGTATTACTTAGGACGACAATGTATTGAAGCCATGTCCAATCGAAATTGGCCTGCTCCTCGTATCGTATCTGGCGATCACATCAATAACACCCAAAGTACGGGGCTTTCAGGCCAATTACTTCTAGGTGAATAGAACCGACGCGCGTATCCGATCACGGACTCCGAGCTCCTGTGGACCAATAAGAAAGTGGGGCTTGAGCCTCTGATTCATAATATAATTCCTTGCAACCACTGGATCATAGAGATAGGTTGAGTACCTACATGTAGTATTATAAAGTTATAAAGTACAGCGAATACACCCATTTGGCGAACAGGGATTAAGGCCAATAAGAATCAGGATATCTGGTGAATTGCTGTACCTATAGCAACAAAAAATGATGTCAATGCGCTACATGTATAATACATCTAGTAATCAACAACAATACAGCACTCATATCAGACATAGTATTCTTCGCTCTTCGTCACCAAGTCCCGTAGCCCTGTGGTAGAGATTTCACCCCCATTTTTTCATTGCGCCTATTAATTAGAGTGTTCGTATATATGCAACCCACTCGGATGAGTCACCATTCAAATGTAGCTAGCAGGGGTAGCCACTTTCTTATGCAGGCACTATATATCTATGTGAGTAAGTTGTATATCTTTTTTATGCCTCAATCCTTCTTGTTACTGATGAATTTACTCTATCAGCCCACCAACAACCACTACCATGATGGTTGAAGTATGTGGTATAATTGTTTTGGGTGTAGAAACAGCTGTGATTTTAGGGTCTCAAGTCTTGTGGGTTGAATGGTTGCCAGTGCAATTGGTTGTATATATAATTCCTTTACTAAGTGGTGCACGGTCCAGGTCGCGAATTTAACTACTCTCCTTATTATGAATATATTCTTTCAGCTATGAAACGAATAAACTTCAGCGTTTTTTTTTTTTTAAAAAAAAAGAATCAACCATGCAATTAGATACATAGTCTATTGAAACTTGGAGATCAACTACTACGGGAAAGCAATTATCATCACCGTGTTGGTGGGGGGCGTGTAACGGTACGTGGAGTTGAAGGGTCATGTTATGGTTCTTCAATAAACCTTCAGTCTCCAACATACTTTGTTCAGAGACTATTCGAAGATCATTAGGAGACTAATCGGGGGCTATTCGAAGACTATTCGAAGACTAATCGAATACTCTTCACCGCTCACTCTTCACTTGCACCTCGTATATATGCGGACTGCATTTTTGCAAGATATATATGCCTCGCCCGCCCATGCATGACATCAGCCATGATTATTCCAGCAGCGAGAAGAGTCAATACTCTGTTCCCTTGCTCAGCGAGACCCCTATTGACCAAGAATTGTGGCCCCCCACCACATAAAATCTGGCCGCCGAGCCTGCAGCCAATCTATATTTGTATGTGGATCTCGCTGAGTACGTAGGGATCTCGCTGAGCAGGGAAACGGAGTATGAGTACTACTATTAATTAGGTTTTTACAATTTATCCATCTCTAGCCAGCATGTGACAATTAAAAAGTCTTGTCCGAGATAAAGTACCCCGGCCTAGAAAAGCGAGGTACATTATACAAATGGTAGATATTTCCCGGATGTGCCTGCCTAGCCTCCAAGCCTTTCAAACCAAACGAGCCCTATCGGTTACAGCTTAAGGCTGATCCCACAGCCCGAAAATCCGGGAAGTATAGTACTACCCTACGTACGTGGAATAGGGGCACTCGGTATTCTAGGTACCCGAGAATTGCGAATCGCGCCTACGGGTTGTTGATCGATTTTTTTCCTTACTCCTCCCCAAAATTAATTACTCTCTTCCCGTTTAATCCTAGGGGTTTGAGTATTATCCACATACTAGGGAATAGATCTCCAAGTGAGCGGCGCGGCGCCAAAGTCAAGTAACCAGAACGCCCACTCGGCTATCTGGCTAGACCGTGGATTTAAAGAGGTAGGGGGGGATGGACGGTATATCACCGTATATGCAGGGTTTTGTGGATCGGGTAGGAGGTTTTGTGGGGGCTCGATTTTTTTTTTTTTTTAAATCATTTCATTTCATTTCTAGGTACAAATGTTGCGTGCAGTCGAAGACTATGGCATAAAAGACCTGACCCCTATCGTAGTACAAACTGGCATCCCCTAAAAACACGGAAGAAAAAGCACAGAAGGAAGGAAAGACAAAAGGAAGACAAATGAGAGAATCGGTTGAGCAGAGAGCCCAGTGAAAAGCGCAAATGGTTACAAAGGAGACCGCCCGGTGGCTAACCTTCCTCCGCGGGTTCCTGTGAGCTTGTGGCTCTTTTGCCTAATGCTAGGGCTTTGGTGGTGTGGGTGCCTTAGGGGCCGGTTTAGGGGTTGGTGGACGAGAGGGAGGTGAGGGTGGACAGGTCCGACCCTGAGAGTAGTGGGGAGGGTGGGTGTGGGGTTGGGAAGTTGGTCCTGGTAGCGGTAATGTATGCTGCGAGGGCTAGGGTGAGTGGGAGGCTGTCCCAAACCTCGTGTAGTGAGGTGATGTGGTGGAGGAAGAGGAATCTCTCCTGGGCCCTTGCGGGGCATGTGAGGATGGCGTGGTTCGTGGTTTCTGGCTCCTGCCCACATCGTGGGCATGAGTCGGGGGAGTCGATGTTGATCCAGGATTTGTGCGCCCTCAGGTAGCTCTTGGCTGTCCTGATTTGGTGAATCCTGGAGGCAGTGAATTTGTGGAGGGAGGTGAAGATGGGCAGTTTCAGGGTGGGGGTGAAGTTATAGTAGGGGGGTGGGGGGTAGGCTGCCTCCCAGTGTGAGATGAGGAGTTTCTTAGCTCTAATGGCTAGTCTGTCCTTTGGGTGGCCTTCCTCGATGAGGGGGCGTATGAGGGCGGCGAGTTTTTCGATGGGGAGGGGGGCGACGCCTTTTACGGCGTTGGAGTCCCATCTGCGGGGGTGGTTAGGCGTCATTTAAGAGGCGTGAGTGGGATCGCGTAGTGGATGAGGTTGGAAAGTTCCGAGGGGATCTTCCTGTGACCGGGTTGTTAAGGGGAGAGGCTAGGAGTATGCGGATGGCATACTTGGACTTTAGGAAGGTGAGGTACAGGTCGAGGGGGGGGGAGGCCGCTTCGATGTAGAGGGCTCTTAGGTTAGTGGCCTGAAGCATCCTGTGGCGTAATCCAGTTCAGAATTTTGTGAGGGCCTTGAGGGCGGAGGAGGGTGAGAGCGGTGGCCCCATCGTGGCATGGGGCGGATTGCTTGGTGGCGGCGGAGGCAGTTCGCGGAGGAGAGGCCCTTGCCGGCTGAGGAGGCGTTGGATGAGGCAGGCGGCAGGCGGTGGGAGAAGTGGGTGTTTGGGTCGAAGGTTTGGGTGAGCCAAGCCAATCCATTTGACCTTATGGGAGGTGTGAAGGTGTGGCCTTCCAGGGTGATGGTGAGGTGGCAGGGGGCTCCTGTCTCTGGGAGTCCTCCAGTGGATGAGTTCAGTTTTGACTGAGAAGCTGATGTTTTGGGAGGCTGAGTGGGTGAGGTGGTTGTAGTGGGAGGTGAGGGAGGTTATGTTCTCCTCGTGGGACTGGGATCGATTATGTCATGAAGTCGTCCCGCGTAGGAGAGGGTGATGCAGGGAGAGGGTCGTGGAGGTGGAGGAAGTTGGCGTAGATAAGGAAGAGGAGGAGATGGGGGACCCCTGGGGACCCCGACTTATCTGGTGTGGGGATCTTGGGGAGCCTTTGAAGAGGAGGGTGATGTGGCGGTCTGAGAGGAAGGACAGGATCCAGTTCACCATGTAGGGTGGGGCGTGTCCTGGCGTGAGGTGAAGGGCGAGTCTTGTTTAAGGGCGTGATCGAATCCTCCTTTGGACATCAAGGAGGAGGTGGAGACTTTGAGGCGGCTAATTGCATGGCGCGTTATCGCGGCGTGATCGATGTCGAAATCTGATTGCGGGAAGAAGGATTAGTCAGGGTTTCTCTTATGTTCTATGGGTTTCGGTTGCAAGGTTCTATGAGTCAACGGCATGCAGGTATTTGTAATGATGGATTTCCTTTGGGTTCTACGGGGTTCTATGGGATGAGTCAGCGAGGGGTTTTCAGAGCTATATATAGGGGCTCGTTTCGCCGCTTGGGGACTTCTCTTCTTCTCCTTTCTTCTTCACGCACCTTCCTGTCATCTTGGCGTCGTTTAGTCTACTCTCGTCTAGAATATATTCTCTCTCTCTTAGCCATAGTCCCTTGATCGTGTTATCACGGGGCGTTAGACTACCTCCTCGTACCACCGCGCCGCACCTAGTCATTCGCCGTCCCGTTCGCCGCCTCTCTCACGTAGCCACTACTTCGCTCACCACAGTTCAGCCTTGGTGGTTCACCTTAGCTTGTTCAGTCTCGCCTCGATTAGCGTGATACTAAGGTTGCGTCTCGCCAACCCGAACCACAACTCGCCGACATGTCGCGAAACAAGTAAATATCGGACCCAGTAGAACTCGACTACGACCGACTCGAAGAGACTTGGGTCGCTTTACCCAACATACCCGAGCACCAGGCGCGTCTGAGGCGCGTTGTTTAACCATGATATGGTAAATGCGTAGCCATCATGATTAGCGAACTCCGAAACGAACTGAGATTAACCCAACAGGAGGCAGATGAAGCAACGGAGATATGGAAACAAAGGATCACCGAACTAGGGCAAGACTTGGAAAAGGAAGAAGCAAACACCACAAAGCTCCAAGCCCAGATCACCGCCCTCCAAGCTGAAGTCGTCACAGCGCAACAAGAAACCCTAGCCGCCCAAGAAGCACTTGCAACCAGGCCCCCACCACCCGCAGCAGAACAACCAGCACCGCCCGCACCTCCTCCTCGTCGCCCCAACAGATACCTCCAAAGCCTAATAACATCCCACCCGGAAGCAAGGGTGGAAAAGTCAGAAAAACTCCCAGACCCTAAGCAGTTCACAGGAGTGAGGAAGGAACTCCCACTCTTCAAACACATGATGACACTCAAGCTCTTGGGCAATGCCGACCGGTACCCCACCCTACAAAACCAACTCACCTATGCGATCTCTCGTCTGGAAGGCCCCGCAGCTGACCAGTTCATGCCATACCTGACCAACACAGGGGTTAATCTCCCCTCCATGGAAAGGTTCTTTGAAATCTTGAACACCGCCTTTGGAGACCCGGACTTGGTAGGAACGGCTCGCCAGAAGCTCAGAAACATCCGCCAATATGGCCGATCATTCTCGGATTACTTTGCCGAGTTCCAACGCTACGCCGCCGATGCCGGGCTGGGGGAGGCCGCTAATGTGGAAAGTCTCTTGGCCGGACTAAATGAGGAACTAACCAGACTCATGGTCCATGAAGACACCCCCGCCACAGTCCTGGAACTCGCTACCATCCTACAACGGTTGGACAACAAACAACAGGCCCTCAACGCTCGCTTCCGCCCCCGCTACCAATCCTCCGCTCCGCCCGCTCGCCCAGCCCCTCGCTATACCGCGCCAGCTCCACCCCCCCCTCGCTACCAAGCTCCTGCTCCCCGTTACTCCGCCCCGGCGCCACACTCCTCAACCCTCGCCGCCTGTTACTATTGTGGAGGTGTAGGACACCTCATTCGGGAATGCCCACAGGCGCCGCCCCCCAGAAACCCAGCCCCCAGAATGAGGGGAGCTAGGGCAGACATTAGGAATGAAGAGAAAGAAGAAGGAGCCTCTGGCGATGAGGCGTTAAAAGATTTTTCCCTGGACTGAGTGGCTCAGGGGGGTTAAGATTTTTCTAGGATTTCGGTTTCTGGGTTTCGGTTTCAGAAGGATATGGATGGGAATCAATTAGTCGTAACTTGTTCTATTTCTCAAAATAAAGATTCTTTCATCCCATCATATGCCCTCATTGATACTGGCGCCTCAGGATCGCTTTCATAGACAAAGACTTCAGTATGCCACCACAAACTTAAACTCCCTCATCCTCCCACGACACATAGGCGTAATAGATGGGAGACCTATCGAGTCAGGAAAGGTTACCCATAAAGTCATCCTCAGCTTAGACATAAGCGGACACAGAGAGGAGGCCCTTCTTTGTCACCCAGTTAGGACATTACCCCATTGTTATGGGCCTCCCATGGATGCGAGACACGCCTACAATTCTCCCTGCCACCAACGAAATACAATTTAATTCCTCAGCCTGTGTCAAACACTGCTCCTCAACAACACCAAAGTCACCGCTAAAATATCTCTATTGAACCCCCCACTAAACCAACAACAAACATATCCGTCATCACCTCATACGCGTTCCACAGACTGCTCCATAAACGGAGAAAAGGAATGCGGCTATATTCAACCACACTCAAAGCCCTCGACGACCTCCTCACCCTATCGCCCAAAGACCCCAGGGCCCTCATACCAAGTGAACATCACAACTTCCTTCACCTCCTCAACGAACCTGACGCTGCAGAACTCCCTCCTCGCCGACCCGACTATGACCTCTCCATTGACATCCAGGAAGACAAGACAGTACCCTTCGGACCTATGTATGGGATGACAAGGTTGGAGCTACAAGCACTCAGGGATTACCTAGCGGAATACCTTTCAAGTGGGAAGATCCGCCACAGCACCTCCCCAGCAGGCTCCCCAGTACTATTTGTGAAAAAAGCGGATGGATCTCTCCGACTCTGCGTCGACTATAGAAAGTTGAACGCGGTAACGGTTAAGAACCGCCATCCACTGCCGTTAACTCCGGAAACTTTCATGGGCATCTCGGCCGCCAAATACTTCACTAAACTAGACTTACGCAATGGATACCACCAGTTGAGAATCAAAGAAGGAGACGAATGGAAAACGGCATTCAGGAC
Source organism: Morchella sp. 2018-W16 (assembly GCA_024713755.1). Taxonomy (NCBI): domain Eukaryota; kingdom Fungi; phylum Ascomycota; class Pezizomycetes; order Pezizales; family Morchellaceae; genus Morchella; species Morchella sp. 2018-W16. The sequence continues at coordinate 417,732 of JAMGYY010000018.1, forward strand.
CAGGTACGGCCACTTCGAATACACGGTCATGCCATTTGGTCTCACCAACGCGCCGGCAGCATTTCAACATTGGGTAAATGACATGCTACGTCCACACCTTGATCATTTCGCGACGGCCTATCTGGATGATATACTCATCTACTCTGCCACACTGGAAGAGCATAAGGTTCATGTTGATAAGATTCTTCGAATACTGGAACAACACAAAGTACATTTAAAACCTGAGAAGTGTGAATGGCATGTCAAAGAAACAATGTACCTGGGATTTGGACTCACTCCTGAGGGAATCAAGATGGACGAAAAGAAGGTCGCTACCATCAGGGAGTGGGCTACGCCAACCTGTCTGAAAGAAGTACAGGAATTCCTAGGATTCGCTAACTTCTATCGACGATTCATCTACGCATACTCCAGAGTTGTCTCCCACCTAACGGCCTTGACTAAGACAGGGGTAAAGTTTCAATGGACTAAGAAGACCCAGAAAGTGTATGAAGACTTAAAGGTAGCATTTACCACCACACCCATACTCAGACACTTGACCCCGAGTGCGAAATTATAGTAGAAACGGACGCATCCGACTACGTCTCCGCTGCTATCATGTCACAAAGGGATGACGAAGGAATACTACATCCCGTGGCGTTTTTCTCTAAGAAGCATACTCCGGCTGAGTGCAACTATGAAATCTACAAAGAACTATTAGCAATAATCCGGCGGTTGAAGAATGGCGCTACTTCCTAGAAACAGCCTTCCCCATCAAGGTCCTGACAGATCACAGGAACCTTGAATATTTCATGTCAACAAAGTTTATTGAACCGACGACGCGTTGGTCAGAGTTTCTATCCCGTTTTGACTTTGTTATACAATTCACCAGGCAAACAAGGGGAAAACCAGATGCTTTAACGAGGAGATCGGAGATCTACCTGGGAGGATGAACGCCTGGCATTCAGTACCAGACCGTGTTGAAGAAAGAAAATTTGGACTCTAGCTAAGTTTGTTCGGGTTCTTTGATAAATGAATCCGCTGAAGAACGCCTACCATCCAAGAGTTGTTTGCAATCGCTACCAAGAAGACAGTTTCCGAATAAAGTCCTAACTATGCTGAAAGACGGCACCAAACAATCAAAACAAATCTCGCCACGAATCGCCAAAACGAGGACGCTTCTCCTGTACCGAAAACTCTTCGCATTCAGAACGGAGGAGCTACAAATCAAGCTCCTACAAGAATATCATGACAAACCATCAGCAGGTCACCCCGGAAGAGCCAAAACACTCGAACTCCTGAGCCGCGAATACTATTGGTCAAACATGCGAAAATACACTGACCGCTATGTTATGAATTGCCACACATGTCGAAGGAGCAAAGCAAACCGCAACGCACCCCAAGGATTACTCCGCCCTCTCTCAGTACCCAAAGCGCCATGGACGGACGTTTCAATGGACTTCGTCACCGGCCTCCCCTCCAGCAACAACCACAACGCAATCCTCGTTGTCGTTGACCGCCTCACAAAAATGAGACATTTTATCCCATGTACAGAAGAATCAGGAGCCAGGGACGTAGCCAAAATGTACCTGGAAAACGTATGGAAACTCCACGGCCTCCCAGAAAAGATTGTATCAGACCGGGGTACCCAATTCACCTCGGACTTTTGGAAATCACTTTGCGAACGACTAGAGATCTCCCCTCGTTTCTCTACAGCCTTCCACCCCCAGACGGATGGCCAAACTGAAAGAATCAACGCCATTATGGAACAATACCTCCGAGCCTACGTCGACTACCAACAAGACAACTGGGCTACCTACTTACCAATGGCTGAATTTGCAACCAACAATCACGTATCAGAATCCACTAAACTCTCCCCCTTCGAAGCAAACTACGGGCGACACCCCCGTATGACCTTTGGCCCCCTCCGCTCCACTACCACTAATGAGGATCAAGCCAACACTATGGCAAGAGATATGTCAGAAGTGTTTAACTTCCTCCGAGCCGAGATGTTCAGAGCGCAGAAGATTCAGGAAGAGTCAATACGCCAGCAGAACGCCGGCCCCCCGTTACGCCATTGGAGACAAAGTATGGTTGTCTACCAAGAACTTACTTACCAAGAGGCCATCAAAGAAGTTGGACTGGAAACAAGTCGGCCCGTACCCCATCTCCCGTATCGTTAGTCCCTACGCCTACGAGCTCACCCTACCTCCATCAATGAAAGTTCACCCAGTCTTCCACGTATCACTACTGTCCCCCGCTCCCCCCCCCCCGCCGGACAACACAAACCTGTCGAGATAGAAGGAGAACAGGAATGGGAGGTCGAGGCGATCCTGAAACTCTACCATAACGAAGAGGGGCGGCTGAGTACCTCGTCCGATACACGGGTATGACGAACCTTGGCAACCTTATGACTTGGACAATTCACCCGAGTTAGTTAAAGACTTCCATGACGCTACACGTAAGCCTAAGAGGACTTAGGCCTCAGAGGGGACCTAATATCTATCGCGTGATACGATATCGAGAAATCTGATTCTTGAGGAGAAAAGGATTAGTCAGGGTTTCTCTTATGTTGTATGGGTTTTTTGTTGCAGGGTTCTATGAGTCAACGGCATGCAGGTATTTGTAATGATGGATTTCCTTTGGGTTCTACGGGGTTCTATGGGATGAGTCAGCGAGGGGTTTTCAGGGCTATATATAGGGAGCTCGTTTCCTCGCTTGTAGGACTTCTCTTCTTCTCCTTTCTTCTTCACGCAACCTTCCTGTCATCTTAGGCGTCTTTAGTCTTTTCTCGTCTAGAATATATTCTCTCTCTCTTAGCCATAGTCCCTTCGGTCGTGTTATCGCGGGGCGTTAGACTCACCTCGCACTCGCGCCGCCTAGTCATTCGCCGCCGTCGCGTTAAACGCCTCTCTCCCACGTAGCCCACTACTTCGCTCACCACAGTTCAGCCTTGGTGGTTCACCTTGGCTTGTTCAGTCCTCGCCCTCGATTAGCACCGTGATACGCGTGTCTCGTGGAGGAGGGTGGTGGCGGCGTCGGAGGTGGAGAGTCCGGCTACTGAGCCGCATTGATGGGGGTGTATTAGGCCAGTGTTCCTGGCGATTGAGGCGAGGCGGAGGGTTACTATCTTCTCTAGGATCTTTGAGATGGTCTGGAGAAGGACAATGATGCGGTATGAGGAGGGGAGGGTGTAGTCAGGCTTGTTGGGTTTGGCTAGGATGACACCATTCGCCCGTTTAAGAGTGAGGGGGTGGTAGCCGTGTTTGAGGAGGGGGTTTAGAAGGGCAGAGAGGATGAGGGGGTTGGCCCTATGGACAGCTTTCCATACGGAGTAGGGGATGCCATCGGGGCCTGGGGCGGAAAGGTTGCTGGTGGTGCTGAGGACGGTGTGAATTTCCTCGGTCGTGATGATGGGGACGTCGTTGTAGCGGATGGGGAGGAGGGTCTTGGCGAAGAAGGCGTTAACCAGGTTCTTGTTGAGGCGTGGGGGTGGGGGAGTTGGGGAGGGTGGGGATCCGGTCTTCGGTCCTGGTGGTGGACTTCTTGAGTTTCCATACGTCCTTGGTTGACGCGTTGGACACGAAGTTGTTCCAGTGGTTTTGTTTAGCTCGCTTGATTGCGTTGAAGTAGGCGTTTTTTGCTGCCTTGGCTTCGAAGGGGGGAGCTTTGCCCTTTCTGCAGGCGCGTTGGACGGAGTGGAAGATAGTCCTAAGTTGTGAGAGGTTTGGGTTCCACCATGGTTTTGACCATTTGCAGATCGTTTTGGAGGGGGTGTGGGATGAGAGGAGGTTAGAGAGGCTCGAGAGTTCTGTTTCGAACCATTGGTCGATGTTGGTGGAGGGAGGCGGGGGGATGTGAAGGTCTCTGAGGGAGGGGGCTAATGCACTGATCTGTAACAGACCAGTTGGGGGTTGTGAGGGTGAGGTCGGGCGGGGCGGCTAGGGAGATAGCCAGGGCTCTGTGATCGGAGCCGGTATCGGCAGAGAGCCATTCTTGAATGAGGCGCTGGCTCTGGGGTTAGCGAAGGCGAGGTCGATGACTCCGTGGCGTTGTGATTTGGGAGGTGAGATCACGTGTAAACGCCTGGGTTGTTGATGAGGAGGAAGGCGTTGGTGGTGGCGGCGAAGTAGGGTTGGGAGGAGAAGCTCCTAGCTGAGAAAAAGCGGAGGGTCGGCTTGTGGGCGTGGATGTTGAAATCTCCCAGGACGATGGAAGGGTCGTGGGAGGGTGAAGAAATGTCTATCGACCGGGAGGTGTTTGAGAGTTGGCGGTTGTACACGTTTGTTATGTGGAGTGTGGTGAAGGATGAGGGGGAGGTTCTGAAGAAAATGTTGGCCGAGATCATGTCGCCTCTTGTGGAGGGAATGGGGGAGGCTGAGTTTCTCTCAAGGAGTGTGTTGGAGATGTAGAGACAGGCGGAGATTTTGTCATTGGGTGTGGCGGGGGAAGGGGAGTAGAGGGTGAAGGAGGGGGCTTGTAGGGGCTTGTTGTTGAAGAGGGGTGGTTCCTGGATCGCGATAATGTGAGCGGTCTGGACCATGTGGAGTGAAAAGAGTGATGAACACAGGGGTTGCTCTGCGCGGTTGTGTTGGATGATCGTGGTAGGTGGGTTTTAATGCTGTTGTTGTTCTGCGTTTAAATGGACGAGTGGGTGGAAAGGTCCATGGTAATGTCCATGAGGCGTTCAAGCTGAAACTCCTTGTCGGATTTCTTTGGGCGGGCGGGGCAGGCGGGATCTGAGGCGGGGTGGGGGCCGTTGCAGTTGCTGCATTTGGCGGGGGAGACTGGGCAGCAGTTGGGGGTTGGTTTGGATGAGCCGGGGCAGTTGGTGGAGGGGCATCTGTGGGCGGCCTTGTTATGGGGCTTGGCGCAGATGGGGCAGGTGGGTTCTTTGTTTTTGCAGCCTTGTTGTGCGTGGCCGAATTTCTGGCAGTTCTTGGCGTTGGGTGAGGGGTGGCTGACCACATGACTTCACAGCGGCGTGGGCGGAGAAGAGTCTGATGGTGGTGCCAATGATGGCGGCTTCTCAGCGGTGACCGTAATGTCACGCAGATGGAGGTTTTTGGCGTTCGGGCAGTGTCGTCCTTTATTAGGAACCGGGTGGCTGAGGGGGTGATGCCGACAGCGAATCCTAACTTCTTGAAGTCGTCGATCGAGCTTCCTTGTTTCTGAGTTGAAAAGGGGGATGCCGTGGATGGCAACGTCGATGTCGGTAGGGGCGGGGCGGAAGAGTTTTAGGGGGTTGGAGGGGGTGGCGATTCTTTCGTTGATGAGGGCGGTGAAGGTTTCGAAGAAGGGGTTGTAGAAGGAGGATGGGACAGAGGGGTGGGCGACGATGGATACGGAGCCTTTAGGGTTGACGGAGGCGGAAAGTGAGGTGTAGGGGGCGGCAAAGCCGCTCTTTTCTAGGACCCTGGCGAGGATGGATGGGATTTCTCCTGCCAGGCGTTCGGGGTGAGGGAGTGGTTCCTGGGAGTTTCTGGAGGCGAAGAAGCGGCGTTGGGCGGTGGGGAGGGGTTTTGCGGCAGGAGTTTGTCCAAGGTTCTCTTGCGGGGCTTTGCCCTTCCCTTTGGCTTTGGCAGCTTTCGCGTAGGTCTCAGGGGCGGTGGTGTCGAGGTGGAGAATGGGGGGGAGAATGCCAGCACGGGCGTCCCTTCTCACTTTAGGCTGATGGTTTCTGCTGCCCTTGAGACGTCGGCCGTGGTCGCTTGAGTCTTTTTCCTGGCGAAGTGGGGGGTTGGGGGTTCTTTGGTGGGTGGGGCGAGGTTATTGAGATTCTGGATGTGAGGGTGTTGAGGGAGGCGGAGATTCTATGGATTTCCGCTTGTTCGTGGGTGGTTGGGAGTTGGTTGGCCATATTCGTGACTTTCTTGTCTAGCTCTTCGACGTCTTGATGGAGGCTGGCAAGGTCTCCGGCGATCGTGTTGGTGTTGTGGGCGATGCCGCAGAGGAGAGCGATGACGGTTCTCATTTCCTCAGAGGTGTTGGGGTTGTTGATGATGCTGGAAGTGGATTGGGAGATAAAGGGGTTCCCCACTTGGTTGGTGATGATGGAGTCGAGGTGGGAGGTGAGACGTCCGAAGATCTCTTGGGTGGAGTCGGGTTCAGGCATGGTGAAGCTTAAGTGTTAAAGACTTTTGGCTGTGTGTAACGTGGTTGCAACGCAAAATATGGTGGTTAATTTCAAAAACTGAGGACTTAGCGGGGAAGAAGGACGTTTGTGGGGGCTCGATTACTCATGTTATATTATGATGCACGCTGCGAATCACAGCCGCTCACTCGATCGCTTTCTCTACAACAATGTTGGGAATTTTTTTTTTGTTGTGGTAGTAGAATAAATTCTTGTCATGTCTTATTTTATAATACAAGAAAAAATTTAATAGCCCTTTCATAACAATAATCACCTCGGCAAAAAATCAGTAATGACATAGTACAAGAGTGGCCTATATAGACCTGCCACAATTATTACAGTCAGGATATATTTTCCCAGGCTTGCAATAAACTGTGAGTAGTCTTTAGTTTCTAGCCTCCTCTTTAGCTTCACTAGTCTCTTTCTAGTCCATCCCATTCATACTAAATCCCCCTTAACCCTTCATCCTTGGTTTCCTGTCTTCCCAATGCGTATAAGCCAAAACGCTCGTGTGACGCAGAGGTTGAACCGTGTAGCGTGGAGGTTGACTTGGGGTTATCCATAAATCATAGAGGCTTAACGCATATAGTTCTTGAAACCAAGGGCGAAGTTAGTCTCGTCCCCAGACCTAACTAGTCCCAAAAGCTCTGGATTCTCCGCCAAAAAACTCTGGTGGGATTATTTGGCAGTTATCTAGAAACCCAGACTTCCTCCGAAAAGGTATTGCTCCAGACCCTACTGTAGAACGCAATATTCCATCCCAAAGCTTATCTGCCACAGTATGGGCTGGGAACAAAACTAGGGCGAAGTGTGTCACTATATATATCATATTAAAATGTGTCATTTTAGACCACAGTATTATACGTATACGCATTGTACACCGCGTCTAAGAAGAACCGTGTCATCTTAGGCCCGTTTGGCAACGAGGTGGATTTTCCGTTAAAAACTAGTAAATCGATTGAAATAAAAAAAGTAGCCCCGATTCGATGCTGCTTTTTGTTTCTGTTGCAGCGATATCACTTCCAACCCAGCCATATTCAGTCAGCTTGGCTTAAATTACCAGACAGCAGGTAATCAACTTTTCTGTAAAGTGACTTATCCTCCCCACATAAGTGCCAAACTAGACGACCTTTTCCATGATAATAACCTTGAATATAACGACAAAGTTCTTTTATAGCACAGATCTGGATCTTGGTATGCTGCGACCCGATTACCAGAACTACTTTTCAGTTGACTCGTATACCATTAAATAATTATGGACTTGCACGCTATTAGTACATGTGTACTAAATGATGGCAAGTAGTTTTCTCCAGCTCTTGCTATCAGGATAGGAGATATAAAATTTGTAAATATAGGTCTTGTATAGTTGAAATAACCATCCCCTAGTGGGTGTACTATCAAAGATTTATTAATGAGACTTATCACGGTAACTGCGGCACAAGAAACAGGGAATGTTGGAGTTGCAGGAAACACTACACACTATAGGTGCTTGAGTAGTAGAACGTATCAAAAGTGTCGTTGGTGGTACCTAAGTCTATTTCTTCAGAAATGTGGTATAAAAGACCTTCGTCGATGTTACACCAAGCCGGTGATACGATAGCGACACTCTATCCGCCTCCCACCCTCCCCATTTTTAACCCGCAACCTGCTGGACACGTGGGAAACGGTGATGACGAAATTTCTTAGAGGATTAACAATGTTTGTTTCGCCGCATGCACCTCTGCTTCTCAACGTTTTCCCTTCTTTACTTGTAAATCAATTGTGGGTCCGGGGTTTCTATTTGATGAGTGCACCTTTGGAACAAATTCATGTTGTGAGATTTGTTCATAAATGTATTTACCCGTGGAACACATGCCGTATATCTTGAGCTTTAGTGCCACATTAATAGGTCTCATATATCATTGAAAACTCGATATTGTAAGGAGAGCACCATAATAAAAGAATTTTTTATCTCACCCGGGTATCCATGTGGTAAACCCTGAGATATGGGGTAGGGGGGATGTCCCTATACTACTGGGAAAAAAAGGCATTAAGGACAATAGAGGGGTGAGGCTCTTTTTCTAGAAATCTTTACATTTCCATAGTGGCCACCTCCCCGCCAGTGCTATTCCCCCACAGCCCAACGTTCAATCTCTCCTGCACCACAACCTTCCATCCCTCCCCACCCGGGATCTCATCACCAGCTCTATTAAGCACCCGCAGCACCGTCTCCAGAATTTCCAGCTTCCTTGTAGCCACAACAAAAGCAGTGCTCATCGGATCCCTCGCTCCAGAAAATCTCTGCGGCGGCGTAATCAAGAATACCATCACGCCCGGTGCATCCACGATCTCCTTGGCGCCCCAGTACGAGCCTGTGGAATTCTGTACCACTAGTAACTTCTCGATAAAGTTCATGCATGCCAACACCACATCTCTAAGAGCCAGCGCAGACACATAGCTACCGATCTTCTGCCACATGTCTGGATGAGCAGCATGGTAGCTGTCATAAACTTCACCACTACTATCCTGCTTTGTCATTACAGACGTCAAGGTGTCAATATACGCCGTTTGGGGTGGCGAAAGGGGAATCATTGACACAATTTGTTTTGCAGCGTCCGTTGCTAGCACAGAAGGCGGCATTGCCGCCAGGATCTCCAAAGACGGTGTATGCGGATGCTGAGGGGTGTCTTTCAGTGTTTGCCCAATGCGTTCCAGTGTGACATCGACGAGCGTCTTCGCCGGTGGTGGTGGGCCAGTACCCAGCGACATGCGTCGCCGCTTTGGGTTCCTCCCGTCAGGGACCCTGGGCGCTGGGGAGTCAAGAAGCTGTGTTGGATGTAGGCGGGCATATGTCGCGAGGTATTCAGCTGCTTTTGACTCGAGCAGTTGCTGGTCGATTGTGTCGTCCGAGTATGCTGCGGGAGAGATATAGCGGCCTGTGGTGGAGCTATGTAGGCCAGACGTCTCAAGGTAGTCAAGTGCCTTCGCTGACTGTAATAGTGACGAGTAAAAATCGAGGAGTACCATGTGCATCATAACATCGCCATCTGCGTCTACGGCCCATCGCGCGGCAAAGTCTAGCAGTCCCCCGCTAGCTTCCTCTGATTGTACGTACTTAGCATCAATCGCCGGGAGTGCTGAGGTTGATACAGCATTGAAATCGAGCGTTGTCATTCTCGCAACTACTTGTAGGAGCCGCCCTTGCGCTTCTGTCTTTGATTTTTTTTCCCCTGGAAGCTGCTCTCCCTTCCACGAGCACAGACGGAAGAACGTTTCGTACACACCCTCATCCTCCTGGACCCTTCGCCATAGCAGCCCAACGCCTAAGTCTGCTGCTAACAGCTTAATAAGAACATCTGCTGCCCGAGACGCAACACCTGTGTCAGAATCACAAAGCAATACCTCGAGGAGCTTCTGTACGACATCTGGCCAGCTTGCAATGATCCCAACTTCAGATGGGGCTGCCGCCGCTTTCTCTAGAATCGAGAGACCGAGTATTCGCACCGCTGGTGAGGCTGCTGAGAGTAGTTGAAGTGTCTGCGGTTGTGAGGCAAAGGCCAGAAGCTCTGTGAAGGTTATCGTGGTGAGCAGATTCTGGAGGAGCGTGGTTATGGGCGTGGGGTCCTCATTGACAACTACGAGAGCTTTTGCGAGGAGTGGGACAAGAGTTCCAGTGAGATGGGGCGTAGGTTGCTCTATCGGACTTGTTAGCACTGTTGCAGAGACGTAAGGTGGAGGAGCTTATGGCTGACCAGGGAGTTGAGCAGTGAATGTCTCAAGGAGGTGAACGTTAAGTGTGCTTGTTGAAGGATTACTGAGAAGCTCAGCGAGATGTTCGCAGAGTTCGTTAAACGTAGGTGGAGTGGCCATTCCGCTTGTTATTTGTTATTCTGGGTTGTGTGCCCTTCACGAATGGATCTAAAACTGGTTATGAGCTCAGACCGGGAGGTGGGGCGTTTAGATTAGTCAGCCCCCACATAAAGTTGCAAATCTACGTCTAGGGATTCAGGTTATACTACATATTATGTACGTACCGGCATATGTCTCCATGCAGTACAAAGTATGTATATATCATCCTGGGTATTCGAGTCCACCCTATTGAGCCTTTTATTCTAATGGAAATACAACTAAATCGTGCTGGTTCGCAGATACAGTCCCTAATCTTAGGGTTCCCAAAGCTACCCAAAAACTCACGTTCCTATTAATGGTTTGCTAAATAAGTATTTAATCTTTTGGATATCCTTCCTCACTGGCGTTCGAGTGCTATACAGGCGACTAAGAAGTATTTACCAATACTAAACTTTCGTTAAAAATAAGCTTTATAAGTTAGTCTACTAAATATCAACCCCCGAGGGCTCTTACGTGCAATACCTCTTATAGCCAAGAGATACACGGATCAGTCACTCTCGGGGGGGCGCCGTCTTGAGCCGCACCTCCAATGTCAGTCCTATAAATGCATGATTTTAAGCATGCTGTTGGATTAATCCTAATCTAGACCATAGGCTGGTCTTCGTACTCTTCGGACGTCAGCTCCATTGGTGGATGGTTGCTACATAACACAGTTACATATTTATGTAGTGTCTGGCAGTGAAAGCGGATTGGTTTGCGCTACCCGGTTCAATTCCCCCCTCGGATATTAAAAATCAAAGACCCAGACCACAAGATCATCTGTCGAACTGCCATGTACTTTTTGACATCTCGGAAGTAACCAAAGACAATTACAACCCAGATTTTACCACAATAAGTGGCAGCAACTCGGTCAATCACAGTATCACAGAGATTTATAATTTACCAATCAAGGTTTATAATCAAAAAAACTCAAATGATATGCATGGCAATAGTTAACAGAGCTAGAGACAGACGAAGTTAACGGGGAGGGCCACGTGGACCGGGCCTGGTTGTCGTCCGGTTACCGTTACCTTACCCCCTCAAACTGCTAATATCTGGAAGACGGTCAAATACATAGATAAGTACTTGAAGAAAGAATAAAGATACATGTAGTTATAGCTCCGCGCTAGGGATGTTGGGAGTCAAATGACTGCGTGAAAAGAATTTATATTCGCCTGGACGTCCGAACAAAGTGTGGCTTGGGCGATCTTATGAGCCGGGGCAGGTATTAGGACAACGCCCCGACAGGTTGGGTAGGCCCATATATCTTATTTCAACCTTCTATCGCCATTTCTGACTTAAATTAGGCTCCCTCGTATGAAACTCTACTGCAGGTAACTACAATTTCTTGTGTACGTGAATAAAACATCAATGTCAAGAGGACTCAGATGACACCATCGACCGGCGAATGATTGGGTTTAGGCTTCTACCGTTTCATCTCGTGTTTCCTATCATGTTTACCATGCGATAATCGCCGGTATGTTTACATGTATGTTTGAAGCCAAGTCCGATGTGGTTATCAACACCAGTTTCTTATCGACAGCACAAATCCAATTGTGCAGCTTGGAATTTCAGGTTCTTGGGGCATGAGCTGGTGATGTGCTTTCCCCAGTTTAATAGGCGGTTGGTCTTCCCTATCTTGATGCGGAAAAGTTCACGGGTCAGGGAGTTACTTTCCAAATGGGGAAATAAAATCCTCGGGTCTTTCGAGGCATTTCCCCGCTTATCAAGGTAGATCCGAGTCCCGATGGCGATGATCTGAGTTGAGACAGTCAGGGCGAATAGCAAGAGGGCTTTTGAATAAGGAAATGAAACCCATTTGCCAGAAATCTGGAAAGTGACAAGTATATCGGTAACTCTCTCTCGTGCGTTCGTCCAGGATTTCCTTTGTTTTTCCTATGACCGGCGTCGTTGAAGTCCCTTATAGACGACAGCAGCAGAGGTGGAAGGGGAGGAAGCGAGAATATACATGGAATGTGGTGTAAACTACCATCACCTATCTAGGAAATTCTCTGCTCTCCGACAAGCTAATGTGGATGTAGATCTCTCTCTGTTCTATATGCAAGCACCATACCATGTACGGCTGTACTTCTACATGTATGACTATCTCATCATAGCACGTGCAACTGTGTCACACTCGATTGCATTCTTCAGCTCGAGATTTCACTGGCCACAATATAATTACAGGACATATGCTCTACATGTGTTCTAGCGTGAAAATTTCAAATAACTGGATAATTTCACTACATTAGGATAGAGCTATTGACAGTAGAGCATAACACGCATATATTAAGGCGAGTACACGGGATCCTTTTAGATTTAAAGAATGCAGGTCCCGCAGATTACAGCCTTGCTCTTACAGAATCTTTTCCCTCCCCTCCGCTTTACGCATATATCGAAATATTCCGCGGAGATCAGAGATGAGATTTAAAAACGAGGTAACCCAAATTGTCTCTATGAATTGTTAAATAGAATTGCGTATTAATTGTTCCTTTTGATTATGAGTACACAGAAATAGTATTTAGACCTTCCACCTCCACCCTGGATATTTGGCCACCGATCCCGTTGACCGTCAACATTGTTTTTACTCCCTCTCAACTCAAGAAAAAGTCCACCTATTGGATTCTATACAATGCTTGATGTATTGCCTCTCTATCTCTATCTTACGGCCTTAGTGGTCCTCTCTTTTGTAGTTTGGTCTGTACTTTCATCCGAATACCAGAAGGATGGAAATCGGCGAGCCGCTATTGAGGAAGGTACTTTCTTGGGACCCCCAAGCACCAGTCCCACACATCTTGGTGCGGGGGAGTACACAAAAGAACATGCTGTCATAACCAGCGCATTCCTTCAGCAGAATCCGTACCTCCAGCAGAATACTTTAGATCAGCGGAAACCATCGATGGCAAAGTTGATAACAGATTCCTTGCCTTCACGACGTGGGTCTATCACATCGCCTTCGACAAATACCCCACTCTCCAGTACATCTCCAGGGGAGTTACCAATAACTAATCGAACACAAGAGGAAATCCAATCTTTTGGAGATTTCCCGGATTACGCTGCGTTGAGCGGAGTAAGACTACCACATGTGTATACTGAGTTCAATATTGAGAAGGCTCTACCCCGACCCTACAGACCTTTTCGATGGGCATATCATCAAACTATGGGTATGTAATTGCCACTATTTATTTATAATCAACAATTAACACCTTTTTCCTTTGATACAGCACTAATACACTAGCTTAGCATTTTGGAAAATGGAACCTGACTGGTGGCTCGAGCTTGAGAATACCTATACTGAGCGCATTCGACAACGAAAAGAGCTGTTTGCACTTCACGGAAAGACTATTCTAGATAGCCTTCCCGGATCAGAGGCAGCCTGTAAGGAAGTGATGGAAATGGCCCTTCAATTTCTAGTCGCCCGTTATCCTCAGCACTTCTCCCTCGTCAGGACAACTTCAGGGAAGGGCCCAGACCTCTTCATCAACAAGATTTTAGATAAGAGGTTTTCTCTCAATGAAATGCACCCACTCATAGTCCTCCTTGAGAACGTTCCAGAAGACTTTGCAATAACGATTCCGGACCCCAAATCAGCAGGACAGTATAGGTTCTGTGCAGGTGTTATCTGTAGTGCTATCGGGTGGACGTTAGGAACCAAGTTGGGAATGACGTTGGCAGAGATCCATTCGCCTGTTCCTGACTTTAAAGAGAAGCTTAGGCTATCGCTAGACCGGTAATTACCATTCTTCTGCCGAATTCATGGCATTTTGGGACTAAAGAATATAGATTCTTCACTAAGTTACTCCCCAGTGCGCCTATCCAACGTGGTTCATGGGGTTTTGAGTTTGGCAAGCCATTATTTGCACCACCCGGCGACAATCACGGGCTTCATAAACTCTCGCAAGACCCAGCGCTAACTCTCGACGAAATAAGTCTTCGCGTCGATTGGCAGACCCTACGGAGACTCCCATTGTCGGGCGCGATTGCCTTTAACTTTAAAGCGATCTTCACTCCAGTATCTGAACTAAGAGATGAACTAGGAGTCCCCCAGATTGCGGCGAAGGTTCTAAGGGAAGGAAAGAAAAACCTGATGGATTACAAGAACCAGTGGCATTTGGAGCATGTTTTATTACCAGCATTAGATAAATGGAGTGAGGAGCAAGCGAAGGAGGGGCTGATTGATAAGAATTGGGAGGTCACGACATTGGAGGATAGCCCGTGGTTTAAGGGTTGGAGGGAAAAGTGGAAGCGGCAACAAGGTTTTTGACCGTGATACTATTTATGTCTAGTGAAGTTTCTTCTTTTATTTATGGGTTGGAAGTATGGATGTAGTAGAGCTACGTCTATAAAGCCCGGTAACTCTTTGATTATATATTTCTGTTAACTCTTCTTTGTACCTACAAGTATGTACTTGCGCATGTATATAAGTATGTTATGAACCTGACAATCAGTATTACATGATATTGTACTTTAATGATGTATTCTTTGTGGTGCTGCTACGCATGAAAAGGCAGTTTAGTGGCCAGTACCGAGTTAAACAGTGTATTCTTGCCGAGTTACGTACTACTGTAGCACATTTACGCCTTTTTTTGTATAATGTATGCATGTATTAAGTCAATAACCCCACATGTTATACGTACTAGCATGATACATGCACATTTATAATGTAATTATGGAAATCACAAAAACCCCATCAATGTGGATTTCTTTCCCTTTCTGCATTTCACGTCATGTTTACATAGCGTTTTCTTTCTTAAACCCACGGAAGCCTGGCCACTCGAATACCACATGTATCTTTTGTGCCCCCCACCCTTTAAACAGAAACTCAACCCCACTATACGTAGCTAGAAATATCCTCATATTAGAACTCTCCTTTAGTTTAAGTCCTTATAAATAAAGGCACCTGGTTTACTCCAAATCCTCACCGTACAACCCGCATCAGTACTGGTCTAACTCCTGTGCAAACACGCGAATCTATCAGTAGATTCTGTTCTACAGCTCTAATTTTTGGCCTCTTATCTCTTCTTCTTCCGTGGGCCATGGAAGCGATCGCAGCAGGTTACCCAGGTAATAACCCCGACAAGTTATCGAGCTACGCCTGAACATGGGCCCGGTGAAGGCTTTCCGTACAGAAGTGATCTGTATTATATCCAATGTCTTCACTTTCCAGCTGGTACTAGTACTTTGGCTCGGGGCGGAGAGTCCGATTATATTCATTGAATCCAGTCGTTTGCCCGCTTCTATTCGGCGAAGCGGGTCAAATTATCATTATAATATTAACATCGAACGGTTTCGTGGTATCAGGCGGTTCGCGAGCCCATTTAATTCATCATACGCCGACCCTCCCATTCCTGTCATTATCAAAGGAGCTCGGCTGTATCGCACACCCATTATATCTGTGGTTGTCTACTGGGTTGGAGAAGTGCGTTTTAAATCTAGCTCATAGGGTATTCAGTCCGTAACTCCCTTTTACGCCCTCTATTATCACTCCCAAAGATCAAAGTTACGTCTAACCCACAGGAATATCTTTTTTCTATCACACAATTCCCATCAGCAACCAAACATTCTTTGGCCCCATTATGTTACAAAATTTGCCAACAATGAACGAGACAACGCAAAACACCATTCACAGACCTCTTGATACCCCATCTATTACGGGCGAACCGAAAGAAAGGCTTTCTCTCCAAGAGACGCGGGCCTTTCTACCAAGCATGGTCTATCTCTTGATCAACGCCAACGATCTCATGGAGGCGCTAGATAATATCATTGACAGAGTGCGCGCTGGTCGCAGCGAAGAAACTATAGATAAAATCATGCCGTTATTTAAGCTTCTAGATATAGTTCAGGACGAGTGTGCACAGCTGCAAAGGTGGAATGCGATTGTGCGGGATGGTTGGGTGGAGAGACGGTTGGAGGATATTGAACCCGGACTGGAGAGGATGGCAGAGTATTTGGGAAAGTTAGCATTTCTGGGGGAGATGGAGGGTATGGGTGGAGAGAGTTCTGAGGATGATGATGAGAGAGGGGAGAGACATTATGAGTTGGCCCTGCAGCAGATTGGGTTGTTTGGGACTGAATTTTGTTATGGGTTATGACTAGTACTAGGCAACTCACTGGAATAGTTGTCTAATGAGGCGGAAACTGATGCAGTTTTTTTTTCTTTCCCCCCTTTTTATCGGCATGTAGTTATGGGTTATTGACAGGGCGAGGTTATTATAAAAGAGTGAGTAAGTCACGTTGTGCTTAGAGATAGTTTGATTCCCTCACACATAATTGCCATAATACGTAGTTTTAGTTTTGCACGGATTTCAAGGATCAATTGATAAGTTTGTACAACATCCCCAAGACCCACCTTTGCCTTACCTCCCCGAGTTCTGAGACTTGATATATTCTCATCCAGAGGCACTACTAGCTAGGCAGCTCAACAATTGCACCACGCCTAATCTTACTCATACTCCACCATACCCCCTGCCCACCTCGTCAGCCTTGCCAATTCTTCACCGCATTCCCACCCTTCACTACTCTAATCGCGTCCACCTCCCTCTTCTTCGCTCTTACCATAGTAATAAGTTCCTTTAATATATCACTAATCAACTCTTTTCAGCACCCTATCGTTATCTCGGTCTGAAACTCGCATATGTAGTGTCGCTTGTGTGTAACCATTGCGCGACGGTGGCTTCGACACGAGATAGGGTTAGGGCAGTCGATTTCTAGCAGATTAGGATCCTTGTAAAGTGGGTGAGTCCATTATGGGGTTTCCTGGTATGGGTCTCTATTTTGTATTCGGATCGATAGTTGATGGACTCTACTGTAATAGTGCGGAAAGAAACATATGTAGTAACGCAAGTTTTTTTAACTTCGGACCTTTATTAAGAGAACTATTATGAGCTGCACAGGTGCACTCCCAATGCCCCTTGATGTATTTTTATATACACAGGAGCCACAAAAGCCCGACACGAAACCTCTCTACCAAACTACATGTGTACCGCTTGAAAAAGCCCCCCCGAACCCTGTCCTTGTAATATCGAGTGATATCCCATGATCCAACGCAAATTAATAATACCGAGTGACATTCAGTGATCCAACAACCACACTTGCACCCCACGCAGCTAATCAAAAAATTTCAATGGAGAATCCTATAGAGACTCTAGTATTATACACTAGCACATGGGAAGACAGAGTTTTTTGTCATCTCATACAACACCCGCAGTTATTATTTACCAGCTAACACCCAGAGAATACTTCGGCAACACCAGAAACGGGTATATCAATTAAAGGTTTAGATATGTATATAGAGCCCTAAAAATAATCCACAACTCCCCCAACTCATGATAGAAAGATATTCGGTCGGCAGCCGCAGAGTGAATGTTCTAATACAATGGTGTCTCATTACCCTTCAGACACAGTGTCAGCAACAACAGGGATCCACAAACCTAAATTCCATAAAAATTGATGACAGCACTTTTTGCTACACTAGACTATCTAGGCAATTTTTTCCCATCAAAGAACTTTGGCGCCATATAGCAGTACACTTTGATGATCGATCATGCCTTGGAGATGCTTTGGTTTGCCCAGAACTTGATGTGTTGGGCCCCAAACTTCTCTGTCCTAGGCCTGATGAATGAAGCGTACGGAAAAATCCCAAAGATCGTAACCAAATGTGTTGATATACGTACATGCCGTGATGTTGGCACTTTTGTCTTTGAAAATATACATGTAATAAACTAACACGTACTTCTCCGGCTCCCAAAACCACCCCTTACATATCGGTAGCATCTAGCCCCCAATCCTCCATAATCAGGGCTAGGGTTCTCACGAACCCACCCCTTGACACTCAACAATCCAGGGCACTGGAACCATCCCGATCTCTCATCCCGATCTCCCAAAGCTTATTAGTCTGACAACAAAGTCTCTCAGATTTATCGTATTCGACCGAGGAAAACCTTACCTGACGTTACGCAGGAAACCCGGCACAACGTTTCCCCCATAAAAGTAAAATAAGCGAAGATTCACCGCATTCGTCACTTGGTAGCGAGGTTTTGGTCTCAGAGTATCGGTATTGTTATTCATTTTTGAGCAGATATTATGCTAAAAACGGACACATCTACACAGGAAAGAAAACTGCATCCATCCATCGCCGGGCGTGAAGGTGGATGTACCAACATAGTGCCTCCTTTTCTATGATCGCCCCGGCACATACGTACCCATCCGTCTGGCCCGGGAAAAAAACGTGATGAAAAGGAAACCAAGTAAAGAAAGACATTAATGAATTTAAAAAAAACCCTATGTACGCCAAATATAACGCCATCAAGACCACAAACTGCGAATGCATAATCAAAGCAAAGTATGGAAATCTCGGGAAAAAAACTTTTCAAACACCAATCATGCCCCAATCTACGAGACTCCGATCGGTCCACATGCCACCCCGAATACCGAAGGTCTTGGCTCCCGTGGTTGCTCGGCGCGCTCTTGCAGCTACACCCGCCATCATCATCAGCTTCATACTCTCAAGATCGCGCCAGGTACGCGTGCTATTGAGGTCTAAGCTTGCCTGGTCGTGATTTGCGCCCTGTGAGGCCGCATGGCTGCTTCCGTACCCAAAAACATAGTTATTGGGTGATGCCTCGGAAGACCATGAGATAGAGTAAGAGCGCGATGTCGAGCGGGATGGCCTGTGCGAGGATGAGTTTATGGGTTTTCCTAGTAACGCTTCCTGTGCAGGGTTTGTGAACCAGTGTGAGTGCGACTCATCACGCACTTTCCAGTGGAGTCCAGCAATGGGTGTGCCTCCAGATGCTGTTGGTGGAAGCTCGATTATTCCCTCTTCAAGAAGTTGTCGTAAGGCCCTCTCCTCGGTTGCGGGCGAGGAGGAAGCAAAGTCATAGTTGCTGAACAGTCGGAGCGCATCCATCTTGCACAAGAGCGCCCCCAGCAATCTTTCCCTCCGTGCCTGATCATTCCGCAGTGATGGTATAATCTCATCAATTCGCGAGCCCAGAGCGTCAACAACAAACCACATTTCGTTAATCCCCCAAGGGGTATACCGCTCCTGTAGCCACCTCTGCATCTGTTCATTGATCTCCTTTTTTGTAACGATGGAGCTGGATAGAGCAGTGTACTTCTGGCAGTATCTCACTAGCCCCCGAACACCAGCGTAGTATAAACCCTGGCTGCAATCTGATTGAGGTAGAATGTGGAGGATTTTTCGGCCGTTATCGGAAATCTGCTCCTCGTCCACCAGCCACTGTAAAATTGGTAGTTCTTGGAGAAGTCCTGTGTTGTCCTGAGGTCCTCGTCTGTGCCACCTTTCTATTGACGCTCGGTAGGCTGATCGGGGTGTTGAATCATTCATCTGAGTATCAGGTGGGGAATCCTCATATAGAGGAAGAAGGCCACAGCTCCAGGCAGATTTCTCGGGGATATACCCATACTGTGTTTTTAACGCACTGAGGGTTATTTCCTCACAGTGGGTTCTAAGGAAAGTCATAAACGCGGGAGAGGCAGCAGCGAAGTCGAGAAGTGCTGGGGTGGTCATGCTTGATGCGAGAGATAGCTGAGAGCTTGGTGATAAGGTAGTAAAGGCGAAGACTTGGGTTGATTTTCCGCAAGGCATGATGAAGGGGATCCTGTTTGACTCTCTGGTGATTAAGAAGAAAGAATGGTTGTAGGATGTGGACCTGTTGAAAGGCTTATGGGATACGTATGAATCTTTACTGGTAACAAGGGTTTATATCTAAGTCTCCCACACCATTGATAGAAGTTTGTTTGCTCCGTCGCAGCTTCAACAGCAACCAGCCAATCGATACCGCCGGATTTCTTTGCCGTCCACACACTCGTTGTGATGTCACCCTCGCCTACCCGAAACGCCTCCGCCCATCTTTTTTTTTTTTCGTTTCAACCATCTAGAGTCCGTACTAGCAGGAAGGGGAGTTCGTGTGAATAAAGCAGTAGGCTACCAGACACCACTTCTTTTTCATCAAGCCATTTCCCAATCCGGGGTACATGCACTCTACATACATACATGTAGCTCTACAGGGTAACCGGGTTCGCGGTATTTTGGCCAAGCCGATCGATCTACAGGTATTCCCTCCAGAGATGCATATCGAAACTAGTTGGTCGACACAACACCTGGGGATCACTGAAATTCGCTTTGTGGGTTATCATCATCGCGCCCTACCCAATTACAAAAAAAACCATAGATAAAGTTTTCGTGGCGTATTCTTGGTAATTTGTGGCGTGAGGCTTTTTTGAGGTCAATGCGCTGATAGTGAGTATTATATTATTAGGACGAGCAGATCGACCCAAAAATCGTACGACGCGGTGTGAACTGTAATAAGAGATATGTATAATTCCTTGGCCACCGGGAAATCTCTCACTAAGGGAACCAACAAAATGCCTTAGAGACACCACTCTCGGGGCTCTTTTCCACCATACGCCGAGTTCCTGAATTAAGGAGATAGTGTATTAGAGTGTTTTGGCAACACCCAAATTTTCAAATTTTGTGCTCAAATTTTGAGCTCTTGGCGGGCTATCCACACCAAAAACCGGTCGCCAAGAACTAAAAATTTAGACTCAGAGGTTGGTTGCCAAAACGCTCTATTTAGTGCAGACCAAATATCTAGAGCCGTTTCACGAAGTCGGGTTACAAAGATAACTACTGAGACAATTTCCAGCCTACTGGTAAAAACACCACACCCGAAGCAGTCCTCGACGTTCTGGAAGCGTTACCCCGCGTTGATAACTATGGGACTTCATTTTGCCTACTAGTATCCGGCTCCCGTTTTCACTAGTCTATAGCCTACTTGAGTTCACACTCAATTCAGACAGTTAGCTCCTCGCGTTAAATACGGGTCATTTTTCCACGTAAATAGTTCGGGAACCCTTGAAGCTTGGCAGGATATTTATTCAAAAACAACCATGTATGCGGGCATTCATTCCTTCAGCCCTGTGAGATCTGTACGATAGGAAGACCTTGTAAAGCCTCGAAATACCTTCATGCTTAACGGACCTTGAACCCGTGAAGTTTATGTGCCGCAAAATAAAGGAAAAGGATGATGCAAGGAAGTCATAAGCAAAAGTAGCTAATCCAAGGCCCTTGGGAGCAACAAGACCCCGATCAAACCCGGAGGAACCCGAGCAATCACAGTGTATTCTATCATTAAGTTTGTGGGTGAGCCTACAGCGCCGAGATGAAGTTTTTCGGCGAGATACCGTACTTCTGCACTCCTCCGAGAGAGGGCGGGCAGAAAACCTAGATACCTATTGCTAGGACGGGGTGTTCCGACGGTATCAGCTAGTAGGGAGATAACGAGTGATAGGTAGTGATTGAAAGCCCCTTATACGCAATGCGGTTTTTCAGCCAATGTTCTTGCGTCTGAAGATTAGGTCAGATATCGATCTTCGAGCTTTCACTAGTAACTGCATGAGAGGTTTCTGCTCAGAACCTCACCGGGTACGATCGCTAACCATGGTGGGTATCAGTAGTACCGCATCAGGCTCTTTCCCAATTGACTCTACAGTAGATGACTTCCCGTAGAAAATTTGGGACCTGGATTTTCTAGCCAGTGTGGCAAATGCTCACGGATAACCAATCATATTACTGGTTCCCAGGTTTCCGAAGGTTGGAAATCTGAACCGACCCCCACCCCCTCTGTTCAGATTCAGATTCTAGAATCTAGGTTTCCACGGGAAGTCATGCAGTATCCGGTAGAGTTATTGCGAAAGTCGGAACTAAAAGAGTGAATTTGTTGGTCTGTGCTCGGGGCAAAAAACCTTTTAAGGGTCAACAGGACTATCGGGTCACGGAGAACCACTTTCACAATAACTTTAGCGGATACTGTACAGTGAGCTGCCCTTAAAGGAAGTACACCGACATCATGGGTTTGGGTATCACTCACACCACCTTGTGCCCGTGAAGCGTCCTAAACAGCACCAACCTCTTTTCTAGCCTCCCGCTTGATATGATCGGCGGACCTAAAAGCCACCAGGCTAGAAGTTCAAGGGACATGAGCGGAAGCTCTATCAAAGCAAAACCTAGAGGACTCGCTTAACCCCGCTATGCCAAAATAATCATAAGCGCGTGGCAGTACAGTTGATCAGACGGCAGAACGATATCCCTCACAATAACTCAACGAAGGCAGTGACAAAACCCAGAAAGAGGTTTTGAGCGTTTCGTTGAGGTCAAGCTTTATGGTTTATGACCTATTAAAGCTACGCCAAAGAGCCTCCAACTCTAGCCTTCAACCTCAAGGTAATTCTGACACTATACAATACTTGTTCGTTGTGATACATGATTACTAGACACCACTTTCCATCTGCCCTTTTGATAAATACTGTTACACTAATCACTCATTAAAGGTTTATAATACTACGAACGAGCATATCCCTTCCGAAACTTTACCCATTAGCTATAGCACTAACAACATACCTCTAACTATAATACTCACACAGCATCCTCTAATCAGACCAGGGGGGAAGGGGGGTTCCATGGTGAGAAAACAGTCAAAATTCTGTCATAGGTTGCTCAAGAAATCCCCGGCGGGCTTACAAAATCCAATGCTTCTTGGCGATCTGGATTTGGGAGTATATTAGAATCTAATGGTCCATATCATCCGTCAACGAAAATACCAGGTAAACTGCCCGTTTGTTTATAGAGACAGTGGCGGGACCTACTTCCTACTCGATGGCGTTATTTTAACTCATTACAAAGAGCAAGGTACATATATATATACATACTTGTAAACCTTATTTAAGTTATAGTGCTCGTTTGCACGTTTTACCACATCCCATAAAGGTCAGTCAGTCAATCCTTAAGTTCTTGGGCGGTTACAGAGAGGCAGTATCAAAACCAGTTTAACTCAAATAAAAACCGGAGTATGCAATCTCATGTAGTGGCTCGATGATATAACTGTCTCTTATTACCAGGCGGGGTGGATCAACTCTTATTGGTTTCAAATCTTGACTAACCGGGAAAGATTTCTTTAGCAAAGGCTATAATATGTCAGGATAACGTGAAGAGCCTTTACCGTATAAGTACCGTTACTTTTACGGTCTGGATCATATACTTTGAAATACTTGAAACAATCAGTTATCTCACAGCCCTATTGAATCTTTCTACACAAAGACCTCGGGTGCGGAATAAATACGATCGGCTTCAACAGTGCGAATCCAAGCAAGAAGTCTGGATAAGGCGAGAGTACAATCCGAGGGTGTTCCTTCCTACTCGAAGGAGTCTGAATTTGAACAGAATAAAAGAATACTAATCTGGCCGCACTGCGTCGGCCTTTTTGGCGTAGCCTAGATTATATGATTTACCCCCTAATTTGATCCTACATGGTAACGTTATAGGTTATTATGAATGTTTTGTTTAATGGAATGTACGTACGTGCATACCTTGCCCCACTATAGGCAGGCCATTGCAATAATATGAAACCGATATCGATGCGCCGAGGGATCCGGGGGGCACAAAGTTATGTCTTTCTGTGTAATATAGTTTAGCCCACACTTCTTAGCATCAAACTTAAATCTCATCGAATCTACCTTATTATTTTCTCCAGTATTGAGCATGCATGTATGAAGTATATAAATAATTCTCCAGTATTGACTACTGTGATGTGGGCGTGTGTGAGTCATGAGGTGTCACTCGGTAATATTTATCGGTCTTGAGAAGACCACCAATACAGCTGTCTTACTACCAGCTGATCCGGTAGCCTTAAGAGCCTTGGGAAATCATGAAGAAATAGGAAAGCTGAAAGCCTAGAACAACCAAGCTACCTTCCTTTAGGGGGGGGTACGACTGCATGAAACAACCAGTACCAATTGCAGTGCCGAACCACAAAGAGACAAGCTAGCGCTGGGCCCGATTCATACCGTTGTTTATTTAGCTAGCAACATAAGAAGAACTGAGGCTGAAGCTGGCAAGTGAGGCCTTCGTCTCGAGACGTGTATCAAGTACCGCGTATATATGCGTGGGCGCTGTTCTCCCCAGAGCTTAGGCCAATGGTTTATTTTACCAAACACAAAGTCTCCAGAGCCCAGTAAGCCTGTAAGTCCGTAGTTAGTGCAAAGCCTGCTGAGTGGTGGGCGGTTCTATCTTTTTTTAACTCTACTGGGTACGTAGTCGTTTTTGAAGACGAAGAAACAGAACTTAGTTAATTAAGGCCGGGCCTGCTGGGCCCCGATCCCCAAACAAGGATTCCCTTCTCGTCTCTTTCTGAGTAAGCGTTTCTGAATGTAGGTAGGTAGGTTTATCTTATCACTTGCCGTACTGATTTTATCTCTGGGATATAAGCACACTCGCGATCAGAAGGGTCTTATCCCCGATTCCAAAACCTCCAACCCTCCAAGGCCGGTCCTAGATGTAGATAGAGCAGCAATCGTCACCCATCTCTTGCGCACAATCCTTCAGGATGTTATGTGCCCTTTCTGTGACTCCCAGCCCACAGCTGCAATTTGAACGTGGGTTTAAGCAATCGTTTTTGTTGTAAATATACGCTATTACAAGCTGCCAACCTTGCCAGAGATGATATCTCAATCCTGTGGCTTGTGTGATGGCCGGCCAGTGATACCATGTCTCATGTTGGCAGTGTTCAAGTAATTGACAGCTTAAGGGACAAGAGACCGGCGCCCCCTCCGGTCGTCAATTGTGAGTTTGTCAAGTGCTAATGGCGAGGACTGGTGGGTACTCCTGTTACCTTCTCGAAATATCCCGACCGGACACTCCGTATGTTTGTTGATACGCCCAGATGTACCTAGATCTAGGTAATCGTCAGCAACACGCCCAGCACCACCCGCATTCTCCTCTATTGCATGGGTTGACCTATCTGCTCTGTGCCAGTGTAAACCCTGTCTGCGTATCCTGAAAGGATACGAGCAAGAGGAAACTATCTGTGTAGGTTGCGACATTCCAGTCAACAGTACAACCACAGGACCGGTATCGATCTAGCTTTGACGTGACGCGGCTTGGGCAAGACTACATGTACCCGCTATGCGTCCTTCTATGGAACCATTAGAGCTTTGGATTTAGGTACACTCCTCGTGCTAGGTTACCCTACCTATAACCCTAGCCATCCTACCCCGCCCCACACCACACCACAACCACACACCGCCGGTCAGAACAGCCACTCACAGACTATCACTCGGTTCACCGTCTTGGCACCCGCCATGGACACATCCCATCTACCGCCTTTCCTGCCATCTCCAGGACAAACTATGCTCTAGCAGTTTTCCAGATAGCAACCTACACCCAGAAGTATATCTGTTTAGGGTATATTCACCGCCAAGGAGAAGCCCTAATTAACAGACCAGCCACCATGGTGGTTCACAGCAACCTTAACCCGACTGCATGTCGTCTATAACTGCGCACTGTTGTGGAGCCAGCTTACGCATAGGGCCAATACCTTGCTTGTCCATAGCTACAGCGCGCGCCTTGGCCCCCCAAGCGCATATATTCCGGGAAGCTGGTTCGCCGGCAGGAACGAATCTAGTAGCGCAACAGAAGAGGGACATAACCAGACCATCCACCTCAGCGGCGGTGCGCAGGATGATTAAGCGTGCAAGTAACTTCTCACCATGTAGGATATGAGGATCGAGAAACCAGCCTAAATTTCTCATTTGCAGGGGACATAACGCACACCAGTAACCGCGCCGGATTCAGACCAGGGGATGTTTCTATTCTTTGTGCACAGATTCTCACTCGCATTCTTGCACCCAGAGTAATCCCGCCGTCACCACAACCCGCACCTAAAGACACCATTCGACGTTCCCAGTAACCGCAAATAGCGCAACAGATTCTTTTGCTTATAACACTGGATCAAAGACAGAGCTAGGGAAGAATACAGTAGTTTTATTTATAGTCTATTTAGTTGGGGGTAATAGGCATAAAGGCCTAGACCTCCGAGCCGGGGTCTACAAAGCCCCCAACTCCTTCAACCTCGCAACAAGGCCACCGACATCCTCAACCTTCCCACCGCCCTTCCTCGGCGCCGGCTCTATACACCCCACACATCAGCACACCACCAAAAACACAAAACTGACCAAGAATGAGCAACTTACCAACGACCTGCAGCGTCTCCAGCCTCTTCGCCACCTCAACCTTGTAGTCACCCAAAGCCTTCTTCACCAGCGGCTTCTTCTTCGCCTTCATGATATTCGGCAGACTCACATACCTCGGCTCATTCAACCTCAGGTCCGTCGTGATGACCAAGGGCAGCTTGGCCTCCACCACCTCCTCCCCACCATCCACCTCCTTCGTCACCCTGACCGTCCCCCCCTCGCCAAGCTCAACCTTACTGGCCTGAGTCGCCTGGCTCCACCCGAGCAGGCCCGCCAGCATCTGTCCCGTCTGCGCCGCATCGTCGTCGATGCTCTGCTTCCCGAGAATGACGAGGTTGCGGTCCTCGTCGCGCACCACCTCGCGCAGGATCTTGGCCACGGCCAGCGGCTCCAGCTCCGTGTCGGCCGGCGTCTCGAGGAGCAGCGCGCGGTCGGCGCCCATGCCCATGGCCGTGCGCAGCGTCTCCTGCGCCTTGGCGGGGCCGGCGGAGAAGGCTAGGATGTCGGGGACGACGGTGGGGGTGTGGCGCTCGCGCAGACGGATTGCTCCTTCGAGGGAGAGCTCGTCGAAGGGGTTCATGGACATCTTGACTCCGGCTGTCTCGACGGCGGTTTGGGTGGCGTTGACGCGCGGTTTGACCTAGGACGGGGTTGTTAGTGGGGGGGGGGGAAGAGAGAGGGGGAGTGGGGAGTGGGGAGTGGGGAGTGGTACGGCGTAGTCAATGACACGCTTGATGGGGACAAGAATTCGGAGGGCGGTCATTGTGTATTATGCTGTACTGTCGATGGTGCTCTCTGGCAGCGGTGGTGAATGGTGGGAGAGAGTTGAGGTTGAGGCGGAATGGGTCGGCGTGAAGAAGGGCCTCGCTAATTCGGCATTTTCCATGTCACGTGTAGAACCGATACTCCACCATCATTGCCGATGGACGGAATGGGTACGCTACTCTTACTCCTTGAACTCTCTTGCCAGTGCATAGGTAAGTATATATATCCTTCTCCCTCACCTCAAAAAAGAAAGACTCTTGCTTTGACTCCCGCCAAGACAGGTCCGGATCACAAGCCCTCAGCACGGAATATCACTCGACGCAGAATCTCCCGTTGAGCTCAAAAAACCACAGGATCCGTTAATAAGTAAGGGCTAAACAGAGCTATATAGTTTGTATATTGAAGGGTTAAACTATACAGCGCCACCAATGTCTTGGGGGATTGGGGTTTTCGAGAGTGAAATCGATTATTAATTATAATGTAGGACTCTTCAAGGGAAGACGTTCGTATTGATTGCACTACCTGGAATAGCTAGAACTGGCCGTAGTACGAGGGGGATGGCAGGAAATTCTGGCAAAGTAAATTAACTATAACTAACTTTAGTTGTTGGGGTTTACACGACCTTTCTGGTATTGTTCAGGTGCGCTCTTGTATTGTTCAAACAACCTAATTGACTACTGCCATAGGTTGTTATCCTTTTCCGAGAAATTCAAAGTGAAATATTCTACTTGCAATATATGGCTTATAGCATGGTCTTGTAGAGTTATAAAGACCAGCGTCGATCTGAGGTCCAGTCCGAATGCCCACAACGCCGGATACCAAAAACCAGTCAAACAACAAAAAAAAACAAGAAAACATCCACTTTCTAATAAGAACACACTCAACGCAAGGGTCCCGAGAAACATCTATTTATTTTCCCTGTCGTGAGTGATTCATAACGTGCCTCCTAAGACCCTAGGGCACAATTGCATTGTTTCGCGACCACACGTGATCATTAGCCTCAAACCTCAGAAATTCTCATGAAACATTCCCCCCCCCCCCCCCACCAAACCTCCAAAAAGCCCCCTCTCTCTTTGGAGGACCCATTGAGCATCCACCCACATCCACACAACTCTACACCACACCAGCCATGCCTCCCAGACTTGCCCTCCCCTCGCAATCATCGCTAACCCGCTGCTTCACGAACCTGCGAGTCTCCCCCAGTATGTAGCCCCCCCTCCCTCCAAAACCACTCTCAGCGCAGTAACTCACCACCAGCAGCTCACCGCCACCAGCAGCTCGCCGCCTTCTCCACCACCCCCACCCCCCACAAACACGAGCACCGCAGCACCGAGGCCCTCGCCGCCTCCGAGGAGCGCCGGCTAGCGAACCTAGCCCTCCAAGAGCAGCGCAAGCAGGAGCGGCTCTCCTCCGCCGCCAACCCCGTCACCGGCCGCATCACGCCATTCCTCAAGTCGCTCGAGACGCCGACGCCCCTGCTGCCCCCCGTCGACTGGGCCCGCTCGCACAACATCGACCCGACAGAGGGCCACGACGACAAGCTGCACCTGAACTTCTTCCTGACGCCCGCGGACATGGCCGCGGCCATCGAGAACAGCAAGCGGCTGACGGCGCCGGCGAACCCGGTCTCGGCGAGCGGCGTCGTCGACTCGTTCGTGTGGCCCGAGATGCTCGAGGCGCACCAGAAGGAGCATGAGCATGCCGTGGCCGCCATCCAGAGAATCGTCTCCCTGAGTATCGGCAGCAACGCGGACAGGCAGAGGGTCAACACCGTCAAGTGCATCGAGATGTTTGGGCGCCACAACACGGACGCGACGCTGCCGAAGGATCCGGACGCCCCGCCGAGGGGCGCGGGGGGGAAGACGAAGAGGGCTGGGCCGGATACGGGGAGCAGCGAGGTGCAGGCGGCGATCCTCACCGTCAAGATCAGGAACTTGGCTAAGATGCTGGAGACAACGGGGAATAAGGATAAGCACAACAAGCGCAATCTGCGGCTACTAGTGCATAGGAGGCAGAAGCTCCTCAAGTACCTGAAGAGGAAGGAGAAGGGCGGCGTCAGGTATAGGAATATCATGAGCGCGCTGGGGCTGGATGAGGACGCGGTCATGAAGGAGTTGAGTATTTAGAGGGTTTGGGCTTTGCTTGTGTAGATATTTTTTTAGGGTGAATGCTAGTGAAACCTGTGTGTGCAGTGACTTTGCTAGATATATAGAGTGCGCGAATTGTAAATAATGAGCAGTGAGCTGAGTGGAACTTGTTGTATATTACGTCCTAGCAGTGCCATGGATACTACGGCACAGCCAATCACTCGCTACCCCGATCCCCGCCCTCCAATTCTATGTGTACGGTCCTTTTAACCACATTGTCTCGCCTCTAGTCATGGCATATCACTCGCGGCCACATCTACTTCTGCACCCGCAGAGTTTCACCGTCAGGCTAGCTCGCCTCCCTTTTTGTCCCTTGAGAGTTGCGCAGGACGTACTGTCTAGAGAAAACACCGTCGAGGCAATGTGCAGATTGTCTCCTGGCCGCCACACCCTCAAGTGTATTGCTTCCGCTGTTGATGTGCTCATGCTCTGACCTGTCTCCCGGCCGGCCTTGGGGATTCGATGTATGCTCCTTTGCAGGTACTTACCTGCTTCTGTGGGAATGGATTGGGGGGCGTAGACTATAGGTGCTCTCGATAGGCAAGTTGACATGTGCTTAGTCTAGCTAGCCAGAGTATATACCTTCGGTTCAATCAAGCCTATACGTGCTAAGTTTGGCATCGAGTATGTTCTCCAGCTACAATACATACATGTATCTAGCAGTTCTTGTTCCCCCCCCCCCCCCCCAAAAAAAAAAGGGATTTACTCAGGTGATTTATTAGAGTCTGCTGGGTGATCACCTTTAATTTGTGCTCTAGTAATTTGTATGGGAAGCCTAAGTATTGCTTGGCAGAAATTCCCCAGCGCTTGATTGGTGGTGGCCTGGCCTGGATGTCCTCTCACGGAATGTCTTCATGACTAAGCAGCGGATCCCGTCTGCCGGGTAGGGCCTTATCTAAGCACCTCACCTCCCAAAGCAGCAGCACGCATCAACCTTCCCTCGATGTGTGTGTGTATGCGCCCATTCCCAATGATATTCCATTCCACCATTCCAACCCCCGGGCTGTGATCAATCACTTAAGTATACTCATGTATCTCTGCCTCAGATTGATGGGTTGTTGTCCCTGTTAAATTAATCTTTTCTGTACTCGACGTGAGGCTCAAAACAAAACGGGCCGGGTACTTTGTGTCACTGCCACGTTCGGTTTAGTGTCACGTTAGGGGCATCAATCGGTCAATTCGTTGACGCAACCGACGGGCCCAGCCCCAGAAAGAAAAGGGCCAGCCAGTCAATCTGTCGATGGGACGGGGATTTTGCTTTCTTTCCTGCTTCCTTTTTTCTTCCATCCCCCTTCCTTCCTTCCTTCCTTCCCTCCTTCCCTCCTTCCTTCTTCTCTCCTTCCTTCCTTCCTTCCTTCCTTCCTCCCCCTCCCCCTTCCCCTCCCCCTCCTCTCCTCTCTCCCCACATCTCACTCCCTTCCTTCCAGCCTTCTAGATTCCGTCCTTCCATCTATCCATCCATCTTCCTTCCCTCACCTCTTCTCCCCCCCACCCTCTCTCTCTCCCCCACCCCACCCTCTCTCTCTCCCCCACCCCCCTTCCACCCCTCCTTCCCATCTTTATCTATAACTCACAACACACACACACACAGACACAGACACAGGCACAGGCACAGGCACAGTAGACCATCTTCTACTCACCACCCCCAACGCGCAAACACACGCGCGCAACACACACCCATCCACCCACCCATCAACACCCACGCCAACAACACCGCAATGCTCGACCCCACAACACTCTCCTCGCTCAAAGTGACCGAGCTTAAAGCCGAGCTCAAGAAGCGCGGCCTGCCGGTCGGTGGACTCAAGCAAGCTCTCGTGGAGCGCCTGGCAGAGGTTGTCATCCAGGAACAGCGCCAACAGGCGGAGGAGGAACAGGAGGAGGAGGAGGAGGAGGAGCAGGAAGAGCAGGAAGAGGAGGAGGAGGAGGAGGATAAAGACGCGAGCCAGGTCAATGGTGGGGAGGCGCGCGCGGAAACGCCCTTGGCGCAGGAAACGGTAGTGGCGCAGGAAACGGTCCAGGAGCCAGCGCAGGAAGCGCAGGAGTCAGTACAGGAGGTGCAGGAGCAGGTGCCGGTGCAGGAGGTGGAGCCAGTGGTTGAGCCTCAATCCGAGCCTCAGCCAGAGCCAGCACCAGAGCCGGAGCCAGTCCAGGTGATTGAACCGGCGCAAGAAGTCGTGCCCGTACAGGAAGCCTCACCGGTAAAGGAAGCCTCACCAGCACCAGCAGAGCCAGCACAACCCGAACAAGCGCAAGAGGTCGAGCCAGTACCAGTACCAACACAAGAAGCTTTACCAATACCGAAAAGAGAAGTCTCACCAGTACCAGTACAAGAAGCCGAGCCAGAATCAGAAGAGACAGCATCAGAAGAGCCAGCATCAGAAGAGCCAGCAGAAGAGCCAGCAATCGACTCGCCAGCACAAGAAGCCTCACCCGCGCAATTAGTCGAGCCGGAACAGCCCGAGGAGAGCGTACAGGAGCCCGAGCCAACACCAGTCCCCGAACAAGATGCGGAGCCCACACCACCACAAGCGGAAGAGACCAACGTCCCCAGTCCAGAAGCCGTCTCTGAGCAGCTCGAAGCAGTTGCTGAAGAAATCGCCGCCGAGCAACAGGAGCCTTTAAAAGAACCTGTGGAGTCAGAGCCCCAGGAAGACGTGGATAGCATGCAGGTCGACACGGCCCTTGCAAAGACCCCCGAGGTGCTCATTTATGAAGAGCCCGCTGCAATTGAGGAGGAGGAAATGCAGAAAGAGGATTCCCCCATGGCCGAAGCGCCAGCCGCCCCGGAGGAGGGAGCACCCGCCGCACCCGAACCTACTCTAGCAGAGCCCCTCCCAGAACCCACTGTCGATGCCGCCCCAAGCTCACAACCCGACGTCGCCGTCCCCTCAGCGCCCTCTGAACCAATGGATACCCGTGATGACACCCCTGCTGACATGCGCAAGCGCAAGCGGCGCTCCGCCAGCCCCCCACCCGCCGCACCAACCAACCCCTCCGACGCCGACGGCGCCACCACCAAAAAACCTCGCACCAACTCCCCACAGCCGAAGCCACGCCAGCGCGACGCCCGCTTCAAAGGTCTCTTCAACAACGGCGCCAGTGACGAACACGACCTCGACGCTTTCCCCGGCGAGGACATGGCCCCCGCCGACGACGACGACGACCCACCCGTGCCCCCGTCCATCCACCCCGCCACGCGCGCCCTCTACATTCGGGACCTCGTCCGCCCCATCAACGAGCCCTTTCTCCGCAGCCATCTGACCTCCCTCGCGGGCGCAACTACCGGAGAGGCGATCGAGTTCTTCTTTCTCGACGCGATCAGGTCGCACGCCCTCGCCATCTTTGCTTCCGTCGCGGCGGCAACAAGGGTCCGTGTAGGCGTCCACGGAAAGGTCTGGCCGAACGAGCGCACGAGGAAGCCACTTTGGGTGGACTTTGTCCCGGAGGAGGCAGTCGATGGGTGGGTTGCGCGCGAACGCAAGAGCCGTGGCCGCTGGGAGGTAGTGTACAAGGAGGGCGAAGGAGAAGACGGTGGCGTCGTTGCTGAGCTCGAGGAGGTTGGCGCGCGCGGCCGCGGCGGCAGTGGTGTGGAGGTATTAGGCGCACCGACAGGGCCTAGAGGCACTAGGGAGCGTGTTGTGGAGAGAAAGAACAGTGGTGAGTTACCCCTGCGGGGGAGGGATGGTTTGGTGGGCAGTGGCAAGAGCAGAGCGCTAACGGAGGGGGTGGAAGTACTTGCAGTCCAGAAAAGTGCGCCGACACAAGACGCACCACCACCACCACCGGCGGCGGCGGCGGCGACAGCGGCGGCAGCAGCGGCAGGAGTGACGACAAAGACGACGAAGTTCGTGGACCTCGATGACCTGTTCCGGAGCACGACCGCGAAGCCTAAGCTGTACTATATGCCTGTGAGCGAGGAGATTGCGCAGGAGCGGCTGGCGACGGTACGAGGCCGAGGCGGACGTCGAGGTAGTAGGGATTAAGGGTAGTTTAGAGACAGCTCTCCTCCCTCCCAGCCCCAGAAAAAAAATGGGGGGGGTGCTGAGTGGGAGGGGAAATGTATTTTTTTTTTATTCCTCATCGTTTCTTTATTTTTTCCTTTGACTATTATATTAGCTATAAGCTATTGTGTTTCTTCTCTTTTTTTTTTTTTAAACCTGGGTTGATATCTCTTTTTCTCTTTTCTTTTTTTCTTTTTTTTTTTTTTTGCCTCACGTAGTTATTGGGTATACTATCTGTTTGTCGGTATCATAGGACCAGGACCGGGCCATGACGAGGGGCTGAGAGGTGAGGGTGATGAGAGAGGAGGGAGAAGTAATTGAGCTATTACATGTAGCTACTACATACATAGGGTATTTATACTTTCATAACTGTATGTATGTATTATTGCCATGAAGTGGAGAGAATGATGTGATGGATGAGTGATGTGATGGGATTTGTATTCGTAAAAAGGATGTAAGATGCCACCAGAATCATTGACCTCTCCCTCTATCTATCTTGCTTAGTCACCCACCCACATTTCCCCACCAACGAACGTCAACACCAAAGCTCAACATCATCATCATCACCACCACCACCACCATAGCTCTTCCTATCACAAACCTAACTCCACCCCCCACCAACTCAATCATCACTTACACATACACAGAGACACACACACCGTAATGACAAACCCCGACCCCCCCAGTGACGACTCCCCCAATGCCCTAATCTCCACACACCCGTCGACCTCGGGCCTCCAAATCTCGCTGCACCCACTCGCCCTCCTCACAATATCCGACTACATCACACGACACACGCTCCGAAACGGTGCAGGCCCCATCGTCGGCGCCCTCCTGGGCTCGCAGCAGGGCCGCGTCCTCGACATCGAACACGCCTACGAGATCCTCCTCGTCAGGACGGACGACGGCGTCTCAGTCAACGAGGACTGGTTCGTGGATAAGCTCAAGCTCTGTTTGTGTCCCCCCTTCCCCACCAGCAGTAGCTAACAACACACACAGTCAAAGAGACCCACCCAACACTAGACCTCCTCGGCTGGTTCACCACCACGTCCTCCCCCACCTTCTCCCCAACCCCCTGGATGGTCCCCGTGCACCGCCAGCTCCTCAAGTACAACGAGTCGCCGATCCTGCTGTGCCTGAACCCGTCGCCGTCGGCGGCCGTCGGCGGCGGCGGCACGCTCCCGCTCGCAGTGTACGAGAACGTGTTCGATGCCGAGGAGGAGAAGCCGCGCCTGCTCTTTGTGCCCCTGGCGTACACGATCGAGACGGGCGAGGCCGAGATGATCGGCGTGGACTTTGTGGCAAAGGGCGGCTTCGGGAATGCTGCGGCTGAGGCCTCGGGGCTTGAGGAACCTTCCGCCGCGGCGGCTGGGACGGCGGCGGCGGCAGCGGGGGGGAAGACGGGGGAGACGCAGGCCGCCGGGGCAAAGAAGTTGAAGTTGTCGGAGGAGGGGAAGGGGAAGGAGAAGGAGAAGGCGGCGGCAGCCGCGGAGGACCAGAAGGACGAGGTGACGGTCGCGAGTGCAGGGACGCAGAACGATGAGTGTATGTCAACCCCCCCCCCCCCCACTACAGACCACCAACTACTATTATTGCTACCTTTGCATGACTGACACCCTCCGCCACAAAAAAAAACAGTACTAGCAAACCTCACCGCCAAAGCAAACGCAATCCGCATGCTCCACTCGCGCATCAAGCTCCTCATAACCTACCTCTCCAACCCCCCCTCGGAAATACCAAACCACCAGCTCCTCCGCGCCCTCAAATCACTCACGCACTCGCGCCTGCCGCTCCTGATCCCCACGGACGCAAAGGCCTTCCGCCAGGAGCAGCTCAGCGAGCAGGCGGACGTGCACCTCGTCGCCCTCCTCGGAACACTCACAAAGAGCATCGAGGAGGTCCGCGGCGTCGGCAAAAAGTTCTGGGGAATCGAGCAGATGGGGAAGGCCAACGCGGCCGGCAGGAGCGGTGGTGGTGGCGGCGGCGGCGGAGGTGGCGGCGGTGGTGGTGGAGGTGGGGGCGCGGCGGAGGCTTGGGGTTGGGTATGGGGAGTGGGAGAGCGGGAGGAGGGGGAGGTTCGGGTATGGGGGGTTTTAGTGGTCTGGTCGTGGGTGGGGTTGGGGTTGGGGGGTCCCCCCTTGCCCTCCCCTTTTTTAAAAAAATAATTACTTGTGTTTTCCTGGTCTTTTTCTTTCGTTCTGGCTTCTCTTTTTGTCTCTTTTTTTTTTTTTAGCTTCCAAACCTCTTGTTTGGATATGCCATGATGGTGGCTACATGTACTTACCTACTACTACTACCTACTAGAGCCCAGCCAACTACAACTCCGCGAGGGGCATCAACGCGGGATAAAATACAATGACAAGTATTACCTAAATACACTGCCCAACCCAGACCCTAAGCTAGTCTAGCAATACATGCCAGTCTCGTAGATTATTGCAAAAGTGGTTCCTGATACTACTTGCTGAAAAATAAAGTATGGTCTCCAAGGTGAGACCATACTTTTTTTTTCAGCAGGTATAATGGCCCTTAAAGAAAGGGGAAAGAAAAAAAAGTTAGTCCTCCGGGGGTGGGGATTGAACCCACCCCCATGCGCGGCTGGGAAACCTCTCCTCCACGACCACCCCATTTCCATCCCCCCAACCACTAGCCCACAGCCTCTCAACGCATGGTGGTGACAACCTTCTTTGCTCTTTTAAACCTGATTTTGCTCACCGCAATCGAAACCGCCAAGAATCCCCCAACCACAGACTGTCAAATTGTATTTGTATCAAACCATCAATTCTTTTTTAGGACTCAACTGATATACAAAGAACGAAAAAAAAAAAAATCGAAAAATTCCGTACTGCTAAAAAACAAAGAAAACCTCACAAAGAAAACACCTCTTTAATTTAGGCCGCAGTGGCAGCGGCAGACTGCTTGGGTTCAATCTGGGCCTTGGCGCTGGCAGCCCTCCTCTCAACTTCCCTCAAGACATGACCTGGGGCGACATCCACACGCTGCTTGGCGAGGATATCGACCAACAATGGGCTGGGCCTTCCGACACGTCCCGGGGCAGAGAGGCACTGCTCGGCCTTGAAGGCGGCGACCTGATCGAGGTAGGCGTCAAAGAGGAAGCTGGAGTCGAGGGGACCACCCTTGGCCTCGGGATGGAACTGGGTCGACATGATGGGGCGGGAGGTGTGGATCATTCCTATGGTTCAAATCAGTAAAGTGACTGGGTTAACCTAGGAAAGAGTGCTACGAACCCTCGTTAGATCCATCGTTAAGGTTGACGAAGTACTCCTTCCAGTGAGTGGAGTCAAGAGTAGTTATGTCGACGGCATATCCGTGGTTCTGGGAAGTGATGTGGCAGCGTCCAGTTGTGAGATCAAGAGCGGGAATGTTGTGGGCGCGGTTTCCGTACTTCAGCTTAATGGTCTTGGCACCGGCGGCCAGGGCAAGAAGCTGGTGTCCAAGACAGATACCCATGATGGGGCCGGTATAGGACTCCATTAGCTTGCGGAGGTGGTACACAGTAGGAGTACAGTGAGTTGGGTCACCAGGTCCGTTGGAACTACATTGGACAGTCAATGACTCATTCAGCAGAAAAGATGAATGTAGGAGACATACATGAATACTCCGTCGAAATGGTGCGCAACCTTATGGATGGGATAATTCCATGGGAAGCAGGTAACACTGGCACCCCTGCTAACCAAACTTCTCAAAATGTTCTCCTTAACACCACAGTCGATGACTGCGACATGGCAGTCTCCGGCTGAGCTTGCAACATGAAAAGGTGCCTTGGTGGAAACTTTCTCGACCAAGTTGATTTGCTCAGGGTCGATGAATGCCTCATCCTGGTCGGCATCATACTCCTCCCCGATGGTGATTCTGGCGAGAGAGGAACCCTGCTCACGAAGGTAGGTGACAATGGCCCTGGTGTCGACACCGGTAATTGCAGGAACACCCTCACGGGCACACCAGTTGCCAAGCGACTCAACGGCGGTCCAGTGAGAGTACTTCTCGGCGACGTCGGCAACAACCACACCGATAGCCTGAAGATGGGGGGACTCGAAGTACTTCAGGAGACCATCCTGGTCGCGCTGGTCAGAGGGAACACCATAGTTCCCAATAAGTGGTTGAGTGAAAACAAGAATTTGACCACGGTAAGAGGGATCAGTAAGTGCCTCGGGGTATCCAACAAGGGCAGTAGAAAAGACGGCCTCTCCGGAGGTGTTAGAACGGGCACCGAAGGATTTTCCGTGGAAGATTGGGCCGTTCTAGACACACCAGTCAGCATCCGCAATCTACATGGGGTTTAGAATATAAAACTCACCTTGATAGTGAAAGTAGCTCTATCATTGCTGATAGGAGTGCCTGTCTCCCTGTCTGGCTGGGGCATCTGCCTTCCAGCGCTTCCGGTGATGGTAGCAAGATTCCTGACCTGTCTCAAGGCATTGAAACGAGCGGTGGCATTAAAGCCCTTGGTGAGAATTTGGCGAGCAAACATGTTGGCGATATCAATGGGTATATAAAAGGAGAAAAAAGAGTGCGCTGATTAGCGGGGGGTGCGAGTGACTGATTCCCTTCGAGAATATAATGTGGTATGTCGCGTGTACAGAAAAGATTTTTAATAGGAGCTGTTCTTCCAGATGTGATCTGCGTGAATGAAAAGGATGTATCAGTCTCCGCCTTTGGTGTACCAGATATTGAGGCTCTTCAGTGTGGGGGGGAGTGGGGGTAGCCATGTCTAATTTGATGGAGAAGGTTTTTTTTTTCTTTTTACCTGAGAGATAATCCTAAAAAGAGAACCCGGAATCAGCAAAGAGTTTGGGGTAATTTAGGGGGAAGTGGAGGAAAGGACAGGCCAGTTGCAATAAAGCATAGGAGGTTTATGAAGGAAACAAAAAGGTCACGGTGGATGCCAAAAAAAAGTTTTTTCTCCACGCGGCTGGATGGGGGAGGGGCAATGCCAAAACGAACTAGTGTGGATCGGAAATTCTCATCATGTACATACCTGTGAAGTGAATACGGAGGGAACAAATCGCATACGGGCGACTTTCAATTGGGAGAGACCTCCTTTGTAGGAATTGAAAGGAAGATTATCGAATGAGTTTATCTGTTGAGAATATTCACTTTGCCAACTTGCACGTTGGGGTGGGAGAGATGGCTATTCGAAGGAATAAAGAAAATTTCAGTCAGAAGTAAGCCTTTACTTGCAAATTGGTGTTGAGTTATCCTCAAGCGGGGGAGAGGAATTCGGTGGGCTTTATGTGCTGTGCGCTTGGTGACGAAAGATCTGCTAGAACCAGAAAAAAAAAATTTGCAGGGAAGGAGAACCCAGCGGCGATGTTGGTTGAGGTTGGCGTCTTTGCGGGGGGAGACACAGTCAAAGGGGAGGGTTGCAACGTTTTTAATTGGCCAATGGCTCGTCTCCGATCCATAATCTGGAGTATCATATGTACGCATGCATTTGCATTTGCACCTGCCACACCACAAGAATTGAGTTTTGATTTTTAACGGGCAGAATTCATCAGTTCTTTAGCAGTGAGATTGTTTCAGAAAATAATCTTCCTCGGAAGTCTTAGCTGGACCCTGATTGTGGGTTCGGTACCTTTTTTGGTCCGCATCAGGTTTAGCTTTGTCGCTAGTGAAATAGGGATCGCCTTATCTACCACCTACATACACCTACAGGCTGAGGCCGTTTCTACTCACGAAGCATAACCTCTATTATACGTTCCAGAGCACATAACGGCTCGATAATAGAGACTAGACGGAGACATGGAACAAAAAGTCACGTATCTTTAGACTTCTATCTCGCAATTTGGCATCTACCATGCACTGCCCCGGCCCCGCGCCATATGGTGGACTCTATCCAGGATGGGTCACGAGCGGGAAATCGAACACTGTGGTCTAAACATGAGTGTAAATACCAAGTACTCACTACCTCATATATGGTCACTCGGCTAGAAATATCTTGAAAACCTTGCAATAGTGCAAAAGAATAACCCGAAAACAAAGGCATCTGTTAAGAACATACACGCACTTATCTAACAAGTAGCAATAACAAACGAAGAAGAAGAAGAAGAATGTAAAGACAGAAATCCGGATGTGCCACTAACAAATAACCCCCCAATGTACTCGCAAACTCCGTTCAAAACCATCGTGCTTAGCACTATATATCCCGACCATGTTATATCCGTACAATAGAGGATCCCTACTGGGGAATCCTCTATCCCTAGTACTCGCTTAATATATATGCTTCACGTTGGTGGCTATTTATGCATATTTATAATCATGCCAAAAACTCGGCGATAGGAAGTTTATACTCCGGAAGTATCCAGTACCTCCTCTTTACCCCGTCCCAAACCTTCCCACCCTCCTCCATCCCATCGTCTTCTTCATCATCCTTTTTCAGGGGCATTACATCCCACCTCGTCTCTAGTCCAGCCTCTAGCATGTCAATCTCAACGATGCGAGTGTAAACATCGTATGAGACCCTTCTGTCCGCACCAAGACCATGGAAGAAACTGAATTTACCGCCTTCTGATAGAGGTGCAAGAAGCGCGATGACGTATTCTGTGAAGAAAAGACGAAGCTCGTCATAGGATTCGGCAAACGTGTCAAAGTAGACTGCATGAAAGGTGGTGCCCCGGTTTACCAAATCAGGGATCACCTATAAGTAGTTAGAGATCCGGGTTGCAAGCTTAGAAAGGTTGGACTTACATCTTGCCATCTTCCTTCAAGTACCTCAACGCCTTCCTTCTCGTACCACCCGTCTTCCTTCATCTTTTTCAAGACATCTGGGTGTGCCTCAACGATGACATGGTGGCTGGGCTTCTTTTCTTGGAACAACTCGTCTATTATTCCCATTCCAAATCCGATGTTAAGAATTCTTTTACCCTTCTCCTTAACAAGTACGTTCACACTCCTTTCCATAATACCTCTTTCCCATTCCATCATGACCCCATTGTTGTCCGCATCAAGTAGCTTGTCATCGTGATAGGTCAGTTTGGAGGCGAGGTAATCTTTGGAGTTCACGTCTTCCTTAATTTCTTCCGCTGGTTCCAGTTCCGGTTGCGTAACCTCCGTCTGTGGTGTGCCTACAGTTTCAGACTCCTGGGCCAACTCTGGAGCCTCATCATCATCTTCAGTTGCTTCCTCACTCTCTTCGCCATCGCTAAGCTGCAGATATCCTCCCAGCCTTCCCAGGATCAACTCGGCCCTCACACCAGCTTCCACCATGATATCGTACAGATTCTTCAACCCCAATCTATCCGCAATGCAAGCCGGCGTCTCTCCGGAGACATCCAAGTCATTCCAAATAGCCCCGTTGAGCAGGAGCAGCTTTAAGGTCTCTTCTGCGGCCTTCAGCTCCTCATCTGAATCTTCTGGTGTACAAGACGCGATCGCAACGTGCAACGCCGTCTGCCGTGTCTCTGGCTCATAAACGTTTGCCGAAGTATTCTTGAGCAGCGACTCCAGAACAGATATATTATGATCAGTTGCTGCCAGAAGAAGCATTGTTGACTCAGGATCTGACGGGAGGGGTGTTTGAATAGTTGTAGCCATTTTTTTTTTGTGAAATTTTATTTTATTTTTTGTTTTGTTTTTTAATCTCTTTCGGCCTGTTTATGATGATCTTTGACGTGGTTCTTTCCTATGTCTGGGGAAGTGATTTGCGCGTTTGTTTGGATGAGGTGGGGCTGTCGATACTTGAGGATGCGGGAAAGTGGGGCTGCCTGCATGAAGCGGGCAGCCTTAGGTTACCCGGTCGAGTGAGCGGTTATGATCGGATCTTTGATCCTCAAGTGACGCCGAGTCACCATTCGTGACTCGGCAGATACAAATAATGAGATGAGCGATGGCTGTTTAATTTGGGCTGAAAATTTGGATTTTCACTGCTTTCTAGTACCCTGCAGCAACCCGATTAGAGTCCTGGTTGTAAAGTGACTCCTGCAGCAGTATATTGATGACTAAGCAGTTAACGCGAGGGTTCCGGCCTTGAGTTTTTTTTTTTTTTTTTTTTTAACTCATTTCATTTCATTTCTAGGTACAAATGTTGCGTGCAGTCGAAGACTATGGCATAAAAGACCTGACCCCTATCGTAATACAAACTAAGCGACCCCTAAAGACACGAAAGAAAGCACTGAAAAAAGGAGAGACAAAGGGAAGACAAAGGAAATGACAGGTTGTGTGAAGGCGAAATGAAGCGCGAGAAAGTTACATAGGAGACGCCCGGTGGGCTTTCCTTCCTCCGCAGGTTCCTGTGAGCTTATTGCTCTTTTGCCTAATACTAGGGCTTTGGTGCGGTGGGTCTTGCGGAGGCTGGGCTAGGTGTTGGTGGAAGAGAGGGAGGTGAGGGTGGAGTAGTCCGACCCTGAGAGAAGTGGGGAGGGTGGGTGCGAGGCCGGATAGTTAGTCCTGGTGGCGGTGATGTAGGCAGCGAGGGCCAGGGTGAGTGGGAGGCTGTCCCAGACTTCGTCGAGGAGGTGATCACGGTGGAAGAAAGAAATCTCTCCTGGGCCCTTCTGGGCATGTTAGGATTCGTGGGTGGTGGTTTCGGTTCTAGGCATAACGAGGGCATGAGTCGGGGAGTTGAAGTTGATCAGGATTTGTGTGCTCTCAGGTAGCTTTTGGCTGTCACTGATTTGGTGTATTCTGGGCGGTGAATTTGTGTAGGGAGGTGAAAAGGGGAGTTTCAGAGTGGGGAGAAGTTATAGTAGGGGGGTGGGGGTAGTTGCCTCCAGTGTGAGATGAGGAGTTTCTTGGCTCTAGAGCTAGTCTGTCCTTGGGGTGGCCTTCCTCGATGAGGGGCCGTATGAGCAGCAGTTTTTCGATGGGGGAGGCGGCGCCTTTCTGGCGTTAGAGTCCCATCTGCGGGGGTTAGGCGGCCTTTAAAAGGAGGCGTGTGAGTAGGGCGTGTGGTGGATGTTGTTGGGAAGTTCGGGGGATCTTCCGTGTGCAGGTGTTGAGGGAGGCTAGAAGTATCACGGATGGCGTCTTGGACTTTAGGAAGGTGAGGTAGAGGTCGAGGGTGGTGAGGCCGCTTCGATGTATAGGGCTTTGAGGTTTGTGGCTCTGAAGCATCCTGTGGGCGTGGGACCGAGTTCCAGAATTTTGTGAGGGCCTTGAG
The DNA here is from genome assembly GCA_024713755.1 of Morchella sp. 2018-W16. Taxonomy (NCBI): domain Eukaryota; kingdom Fungi; phylum Ascomycota; class Pezizomycetes; order Pezizales; family Morchellaceae; genus Morchella; species Morchella sp. 2018-W16. The sequence goes on from JAMGYY010000018.1 coordinate 459,789, forward strand.
GCGGAGGAGGAGCGGAGGCCCCATACGTAAGCATGGGGCGTATCGTTTGGTGGGCGAGGCGGAGGCAGTTGGCGGAGGAGAGGCCTTTGCCGGCTGAGGAGAAGCGTTGGATGAGGCCGAAGGCTGCTTGGGCGGCGGCGAGGCGGTGGGAGAAGTGGGTGTTGGGGTCAAAGGATTGGGTGAGCCAGAAACCGATCCATTTGATTTTGGGGGCCGGGGTGAAGGTGTGGCCTTCAAGGGTGATTGTGAGGTGGCAGGGGGGGCTCCTATCTCTTGGGGTCCTCCAGTGGATGAGTTCAGTTTTGCGACCGAAGCTGATGTTTATGGGGAGGCCAGCTGGGTGAGGCGTTGTAGTGGGAGGTGAGAGGTTATGTTTTCCTCGTGGGGACTGGGAGGCGATTGTGATCATGAAGTCGTCACGTGGAGAGGGTGATGCGGGTGAGGGTCGTGGTGGTGTAGGAAGTTGGCGTAGATGAGGAAGAGTAGGGGAGATGGGGGATCGCAGGGGACCCCAACCTGTACGGGGGTGGGGATTTTGGGTGAGCCTTTGAAGAGGAGGGTGATGTGGCGGTCTGAGAGGAAGGACAAGATCCAGTTTACCATGTAGGGTGGGACTTGGCCGGCTGTGAGAGTGGGGGCGAGCGCCTGTTTAAGGACGTGGTCGAATCCTCCTTTGACATCAAGGAGGAGGGTGGAGACCTTGAGGCCTGCTAGTTGCATGGCGCGGGTCTCGTGGAGGAGGGTGGTGGCAGCGTCGGAGGTGGAGAGCCCTGCGACTGAGCGGTGTTTCTGGCGATGGAGGCGGCGGAGGTTCTTACTTTCTCCAGTATCTTTGAGATGGTTTGGAGGAGGGCGATGATCTTGATGGCGGAGGAGAGTAGTCGGGTTTATTGAACTGGCGAGGATAACTCCGTTCGCCCGTTTGAGGTGAGGGTGTGCCGTGTTTGAGGAGGGTTGAGGAGGCGGAGAGGATGAGGGTTGGCTTTGTGGACTGCCTTCCAAACTGAGTGGGGATGCCGTCTGGGCAGGCGGAGAGGTTGCTAGTGGTCTTGAGGACTGCGTGAATTTCCTCCGTTGTGACGATGGGGAGACGTCGTTATATCGGATGGGGGAGGGTCTTGGCGGGGAGGAAGAAAGGCGTTGACCAGGTTTGCGTTGAGGCGTGTGGGGTGGGAGAGTTGGGAGGGTAGGAATTCGGTCTTGATGCTTAGTGGCAGGCTTAAGTCTCCAGCGTCTTTAACTGGCGTTAGACACGTAGTTGTTCAGTGGTTTTGTTTAGCGCGTTTGATGGCGTTGAAGTAGGCATTTTTTGCTGCCTTAAACGAAGAACTTTGCCTTTTCTGCAGGCTCGTTGGACGGAGTGGAAGATTTGTCCTAAGTTGGGAGAGGTTCGGGTTCCTACGGTTTTGACCATTTGAACCGTTTTGGGGGGTGTGGGATGTGAGGAGGTTGGTGAGGTTTGTGAGGCGCCGAACCATTGGTCGATGTCGGTGGAGGGGTGGGGGATGTGCAGGTCACTCGAGAGAGGGCCAGAAGTCTTGGTCTGTATGGCAGTTAGAAGTCACGAGGTGAGGTCGGGCGAGGGGCAGCCAGGAGATGTAGAACTCTATGATCAGAACCGGTGTCGGCGGAGAGACCACTTTCGGACAGTCTTGGCTCTGGGGTTAGCGAGGTCGATGTGTGACTGGGAGGGTGAGATCCTGGTGTAGACGCCGGGGTTGTTGATGAGGAGAAAGGCGTTGGTAGTGGCAGTGGAGAAGTAGGGTTGGGAAAGGGAGAGTTCTCGGGCTGTGAAGGAGCGGAGGGGGTCAGCTTGGGGGCTGTGGATGTTGAAGTCTCCCAGGACGATGGAGAGTCGTGGGAGGGTGAAAATGTCGAGGGTCTATTGATCGGGAGTGGGTTGAGAGTTGGCGGTTGTAGCGTTTGTGGCGTGCAGTGTGGTGTAGGAGGAGGGAGGTTCTGAAGAAGATGTTGGTTGAGATTAGGTCGCCTCTTGAGGAGGGATGGGGAGGCTGAGTTCTTCGAGGAGGGTGTTGGAAATGTAGAGACAGGCAGAAATTTTGTCGTTGGGTGAGGAGGAAGGAGAGTAGAGGGTGAAAGGCGGGGCTTATGCGAACTGTGTTAAAAGCGGGGTTCTTGGACCCCCGACTATGTGGGCGGACTTGACCATGTGGAGTGAAAAGAGGGTGATGAACACAGGGGTTGCTCTTTCAGCGCAGTTGTGTTGGATGATCGTGGGCCGGACGGGTTGTTAATCACGGTTGTTGTTCTGCATTTAAAGGGTTCTTGAAATTTGAGAGGTCCATGGTAATATCCGTAGAGGCGTTCAAGGGCTGGGACTCCTTGTCGGCGGTTTTCTTGGGGCGGGAGGGGCAGGTGGGGTCGTTTGCGGGGTGAGGGCCGTTGCAGTTACTGCATTTGGCCGGGGAGACAGGGCAGCAGTTGGGGGTGGGTTTGGTGGAGCCGGGGCAGTTGGTGGATGGGCATCTGTGGGCGGCTTTGGTGTGTTGTTTGGAGCAGATGGGGCAGGTGGGCTCTTTGTCCTTGCAGCCGTGTTGGGCGTGGCAATTTCTGGCAGTTCTTGGCATTGGGTGAGGGGGGTGGCGGCCCACATGGTGGAGCACTTGCGGGGGCGGGAGAAGAGCTTGATGGTGGTACCGATAATGGCGGCTTCTTCTGAGGATACTGTGATCACTATGGTGGAAGTCTTCTTGGTGTTGCGGGAGGTGTCGTCCTTGTTGAGGAACCGGGTGTATCACGGCGTGATACGATATCGAGCACAGTTGTGGGAAGAAGGATTAGTCAGGGTTTCTCTTATGTTCTATGGGTTTCGGTTGCAGGGTTCTATGAGTCAACGGCATGCAGGTATTTGTAATGATGGATTTCCTTGGGGTTCTATGGGTTTCTATGGGATGAGTCAGCGAGGGTTTTCAGGGCTATATATAGGGGCTCGTTCGCCGCTTCTAGGACTTTTCTTCTTCTCCTTTCTTCTTACATACCTTCCTGTCATCTTAGGCGTCTTTAGTCTTTGCTTGTCTAGAATACATTCTCTACCTTAGCCATAGTCCTTTGGGTCGTGTTACCCCACAGGGCGTTAGACTCCCTCACTCTCGCCTCGCGCCGTCATTTCTTCGTCGCCGTCAAGTTCGGTCGCCCCATCTCCCACTTAGCCCACCCCTTCGCTCTCCATAGTTCCGCCTTGGTGGTTCACCTTGGCTTGTTCAGTCCTCGCCCTCGATTCGCACCGTGCTACTAAGGTTCGTCTCCATAGCCAACGACAACCACAACTCACGATGTCGCGAAACAAGTCATGGCGGACCCAACAGAACTCGACTATGACCGACTCGAAAAGAGACTTGGGTCGCTTTGCAAACATACCCCGAGCACCACCAGCGCGTCGAGGGCGCGTTGTTTAACCACAATGTCGTCATGCGTAGCCCATCAGGTGATTATGACTCAAAAGCAATGAGACTAACTAGCAACAGGAGGCAGATGAAGCAGCGGAGATATGGAAACAAGAATCACCGAACTGGGGCAAGACTTGGAAAGGAAGAAGCAAACACCACAAAGCTCCAAGCCCAGGTCACGCCCTCCAAGCGAAATCATGCCAGATAACCCTGGCAGGAAGCACTTGCAACCAGGCCCACCACCATGACAGAACAACCAGCACCGCCGCACCTCCTCCTCGTCAACCGATTCCTCCAGAGCTTGGCAATAGAAGCAAACGGAGAAGTCGGACTCCCGGACCCCAAGCAGTTCAGGCTCCGGAAGGAACCACTCTTCCACATCTGAAACTCAAACTCTTGAGCAACGCCGACGGTACCACCCTACAAAACCAACTCACCTATGCCATCTCTCCGCCTGGAAGGCCCGCCCGCTGACCAGTTCATGCCATACCTTACACTGGGGTTAATCTCACTCCATGGATAGGTTTTTGAAATTCTGCAGCCTTTGGAGATCCGGACTTGGTCGCACCGCCAGAAGCTCAGGAACCTCGCCAGATCTGGACGATCATTTTCAGACTACTTTGCGAGTTCCAACGATTTACCGCCGATGCGGGTTAGGAGAGGCTGCCAATGTGGAAAGCCTCTGGCCGGACTAAACGAGGTGACCAGACTCGTGGTCCATGAAAACCCGCCGGTCGGCCTCTGCTACCATCCTACAACGGTTGGACAACAAACAACAGGCCTCAACGCCGCTTCGCCTTCTCAGTCCTCTGCGCCGCCCATTTCGCCCAGCCCTCCTTCTGTATGCTCCGCCCCACCTTTCACATGCGCTCGCTCCGGCCCCTCCGGCTCCCGCTACACCTCCGCTCGAACCCTCCGGCCCGCCCGCCGCCGCCCATCATCACACACCTGGAGGAACAGTCATGGATCTGTCCACTGGTCGAGGCCGGACCCTCAGGAAAGAGAGGCCATAGAGAGAACAGATGTTACTATTGTGGAGGTGTAGGACACCTCATTCGAGAATCTTGCACAGGCGCCAGAAACCCAGCCCCCAGGATGAGGGGAGCTAGGGCAGACATTAGGAATGAAGAAAAGGAAGAAGGAGCCTCCGGCGATGAGGCGTTAAAAGATTTTTCACTGGACTGGTGTGACGGTTAAAAGATTTTTCTAGGATTTCGGTTTCTGGGTTTTCGGTTTCAGAGAAGGATATGGATGGGAATCAATTAGTCGTAACTTGTTCTATTTCTCAAAATAAAGATTCTTTCATCCCATCATATGCCCTCATTGATACTGGCGCCTCAGGATACGCTTTCGTAGATAAAGACTTGTATGCCACCACAAACTTAAAACAATTCCCTCATTCTCCCCGACACATAGGCGTAATAGGCGGTAGACCCTGTCGAATCAGGAAAGGTCACCCACAAAGTCATCCTCAGCGCAAACATCAGCGGACACAAGGAAGAAGCACTTCTTTGTCACCCAATTGGGACACTACCCAATAGTTATGGGTCTTCCATGGATCAGACATGCAACAACAATTCTTCCCGCCACTAATGAAATCCAATTCAACTCCTCAGTCTTTCGTCAACCATTCTTTCCCTCAATCACACCAAAATCGCGCAAAGTATCTCGATTGAACCTCCCACTAAAACAACCACAAACATCTCTGTCATCGCGTCATACGCATTCCACCGACTACTCAACAAGAAAAGAAAAGGAATGCGACTCTACTCAACCACACTCAAGGCCCTCGACAACCTCCTCACCCCATCGTCCAAAAAGCCGCACCTCATACCAAAAAACACCACAACTTCCTCCACCTCCTCAAGCGAACCTAACGCTACAGGACTACCACCTCGCCGACCGACTATGACCTCTCCATTGACATCCAGGAAGGCAAGGCGGTACCCCGGACCTATGTATGGAATAGCGGTTGGAACTACAGGCAAAGGGATTCTGGCGGAATACCTTTCCAGTGGGAAAATCCATAGCACACCTCAGCAGGCTCAGTCCTATTTGTCAAGAAAGCGGATGGATCTCTCCGACTCTCGTCGTATAGAAAGTTGAGCATGATAACGGTTAGAACCATCACCCATTGCCACTAACTCCGGAAACCTTCAGCCGTAGGCATCTCGGCGCTAAATACTTTCAAGCTGGCCTCGTAATGGGTACCACCAACTCAGGATCAAAGAGAGCGAATGGAAGGCGGCGTTCAGAACCAGATATGGCCATTTCGAATACTGATCATGCCATTTAAGCGCCTTACCAATCGCCATGACCATATTTGGGTGAAACGGCGTATTCGCCGCGCCGATCGATGACGGCCTACCTAGATGACATACTCATATATCGCTACACTGGAAGAACATAAAGTTCATGTCGACAAGATTCTTCAGATCTTGGATCAACGAAATCACTTGAAACCCGAGAAGTGTGAATGGCGTGTCGAGAAACAATGTACCTGGGATTTGGACTCACCGGAGGAATCAAGATGGACGAAAAAAGAAGGTCGCCACCATTAGGAATTGGGAAACACCAACCTGTCTAAAAATGTACAGGAATTCCTAGGCTTAACTTCTACCGGAGATTCATCTCTGGCATACTCTAGAGTCGTCTCCCCTAACGCCTCACCAAGACAGGAACAAAGTTTGAATGGACCGAGAAGCGAAGGCCTTCGATAAACTAAAGTTAGCATTTACCACCGCACCAATACTCAGACACTTCGACCGACCGAGAAATTATAGTGGAAACAGACGCCTCGACTATGTATGTCTCCGCCAATCATGTCACAAAGAAACGATGAAGGGATACTCCACCCAGTAGCCTTTTTCTCCAAAAAGCACACGCCGGCGGAATGTAACTACGAAATATATGACAAAGAACTGCTAGCAATCATTCGAGGGTTCGAAGAATGGCGATACTTCTTAGAAACAGCCTCCTTCCCCATCAAGGTATCACGGCGTGATACGATATCGAATACGGTTGCGGGGAGAAGGATTAGTCAGGGTTTCTCTTATGTTCTATGGGTTTCCGTTGCAGGGTTCTATGAGTCAACGGCATGCAGGTATTTGTAATGATGGATTTCCTTGGGGTTCTACAGGTTTCTATGGGATGAGTCAGCGAGGGGTTTTTCAGGGCTATATATAGAGGGCTCGTTCGCCGTTTGTAGGACTCTCTTCTTCTTCTTTCCTCTTCACGCAACCTTCCTGTCATCTTAGGCGTCTTTAGTCTTTCTTGTCTAGAATACATTCTCTATCTTAGCTATAGTCTCTTGATTACGTGTTCTTGACGGGGCGTTAGACTACCACTCCTCGCCTCGTCATTTCTTGGCCGTCGTTCCCGTCTCACTTAGCCCCCACTTCGCTCACCATAGTTCCGCCTTGGTGGTTCACCTTAACTTGTTCAGTCCTCGCTCGCTTATGGCGTGATACTAAGGTTGCGTCTCCAACGCCAACCCGAACCACAACTCACGACATGTCGCGAAACAAGTCATGGCCAGACCCAACAGAACTCGACTATGACCGACTCGAAAGAGACTTGGGTCGCTTTACCCGAGCATACCCCCAAGCACCACCAGGCGCGTCTGCGGACGCATTATTTAACCACAATATCGTCATGCGTAGCTATCAGGCGGTTAGCGAACTCCAAGCAATGAGACTAACCCAACAGGAGGCAGATGAAGCAGCGGAGATATGGAAACAAAGGATCACTGAACTGGGGCAAGACTTGGAAAGGAAAAGCGAACACCACAAAGCTCCAAGCCCAGGTCACCACCCTCCAGAAATCGCCAACAAGAAACCCTAGCCGCAGGAAGCACTTGCAACCAGGCCCCCACCAGCAACAGAACAACCAGCACCGCACCTCCTCCTCGTCGCCCCCGATTCCTCCAGAACTTGCAATAACACACCCAGAAGCAAGAAGTCGGGCTCCGGACCCCAAGCAATTCACGGGCTCCGGAAGAACTTCCTCTTCAACACATGCTGAAACTCAAACTATTGGGCAATGCCGACGGTACCACCCTGACAGAACCAACTCACCTATGCCATCTCTCGCCTGGAAGGCCATGACCAGTTCATGCCATACCTTACCAACACTGGGGTTAATCTCCTCCATGGATAGATTTTTGAAATCCTACACACGCCTTTGGAGATCCGGACTTGGTCGGCACGCCAGAAGCTCAGGAACCTACGCCGTCTGAGACGATCATTTTCAGACTACTTTGCTGAGTTCCAACGATTTACGCCCGATCTTGCCGGGTTAGGAGAGGCTGCCAATGTGGAAAGCCTCCTGGCGGACTAAACGAGGAGCTGACCAGACTCATGGTCCATGAAGACACCCCGCCACGGTCCTTGAGCTTCGCTACCATCCTACAACGGTTGGACAACAAACAACAGGCCTCAACGCCTGCGCCCTTCTCAGTCCTCTCGCTGCCGCCCAGCCCTCGCTATACTCCAGCTCCACGCCCTGCTCCCGTTACTCCGCCCCGGCGGCTACACCCTCCCACAACCCTTTGGCCACCGCACCTGCCGCACCGTCACCACACACACCTGGAGGAACAGTCCCCATGGATCTATCCACTGGCAGCCGGACCCTCAAGAAAGGGAGGCCGGGTAAAACAGATGTTACTATTGTGGAGGTGTAGGACACCTCGTTCGGGAATGCCACAGGCGCCGCCCAGGAACCCAGGGTTAAGGGAGCTAGGGCAGATATCAGAAGTGAAGAGAGAAGAAGCCTCCGGCAATGAGGCGTTAAAGATTTTTCCCTGGACTGAGTGGCTCCACCAGGGGGGGTTAAAAATTTTTTTTGGATTTGGTTTCTGGGTTTTCGGTTTGGAGAAGGATATGGATGGGAATCAATTAGTCGTAACTTGTTCTATTTCTCAAAATAAAGATTCTTTCATCCCATCATATGCCCTCATTGATACTGGCGCCTTTCAGGATACGCTTTCATGAATAAAAACTTCAGTCGCCACCACAAACTTAAACAAACCCTCTCATCCTCCCACGACACATAGGCGTAATAGATGGTAGACCCTGTCGAATCAGGAAAGGTTCTGCCATAAAAGTCATCCTCGAACAGACATAAACGGACACAGAAGAGGCCCCTTCTTTGTCACCCAGTTAGGACATTACCCCATCGTCGTCATGGGCCTCCCATGGATGCTTGCCAGACATGCAACTACGATTCTCCCTGCCACTAACGAAATACAATTCAACTCCTCAGCTTGTGTCAAACACTGCTCCCTCAACAACACCAAAGTCACCGCTAGGGGTATCTCTATTGAACCCCCCACTAAACCAACAACAAATATTTCCGTCATCACCTCATACGCGTTCCACAGACTGCTCCATAAACAGAGAAAAGGAATGCGACTATATTCAACCACACTCAAGGCCCTCGACAACCTCCTTACCCCATCGCCCAAAGACCCCAGGGCCCTCATACCAAGTGAACATCACAACTTCCTTCACCTCCTCAACGAACCTGACGCTGCAGAACTCCCTCCGCGCCGATCCGACTATGACCTCTCCATTGAAATCCAGGAAGGCAAGACAGTACCCTTCGGACCTATGTATGGGATAGCGCGGTTGGAGCTACAGGCATTCTCGGATACCTTTCAAGTGGAAAGATCCGCCACAGCACCTCCCCAGCAGGCTCCCCGGTATTATTTGTAAAGAAAGCAGATGGATCTCTCCGACTCTGCGTCGACTATAGAAGGTTGAGCAGTAGCAGTTAAGAACCGCCACCCACGCCGTTAACTCCGGAAACTTTCATGCGTCTCGACGCCAAATACTTCACTAAACTAGACTTACGCAATGGATACCACCAGCTGAGAATCAAAGAAGAGCGAATGGAAAAGCGGCATTCAGGACCAGAATGCGGCCGAATACTGGCGGTCATGCCATTCGGTCTCACCAACGCGCCGGCAGCATTCCAACATTGGGTAAATGACATGCTACGCCCACACCTTGATCATTTCGCGACGGCCTATCTGGATGACATACTCATCTACTCTGCCACACTGGAAGAGCATAAGGTCCATGTTGATAAGATTCTTCGGATACTTTGGAACAACATAAAAGTACATCTAAAACCTGAGAAGTGTGAATGGCATGTATCGAAGAAACAATGTACCTGGGATTGGACTCACTCCTGAGGAATCAAGATGGACGAAAAGAAGGTCGCTACAATCAGGGACTGGGAAACACCAACCTGTCTGAAAGGCGTGCAGGAGTTCTGAGGCAGCTAACTTCTATCGGAGATTCATCTACATACTCAGAGTTGTTTCCTCTAGCGGCCTCATTTAAGACAGGAGTAAAGTTTGAATGGACTGAGAAGACCCAAAAAGCTTTTGATAACCTAAAGATAGCATTCACCACCGCACCAATACTCAGACTTGACCCGACCGAGAAATCATAGTGGAAACAGGCGCCTCCGACTATGTCTCGCCGCCATCGTATGTCGCGAAAGGGATGGCGAAGGAATACTACACCCTGTGGCGTTCTTCTCGAAGAAGCATCGCCGGCGAGTGCAACTATGAAATCTATGACAAGAACTATTAGCAATAATCAGGGTTGAAGAATGGCTACTTCCAAAACAGCCTCCTTCCCATCAAGGTCCTGACGGATCGCAGGAACCTTGAATATTTCATGTCAGCGAAGCTATTGAACCGACGACGAACCGTTGGTCAGAGTTCCTATCCGTTTCGACTTTGTTATACAATTCCGACCAGGCAAACAAGGAAAACCAGATGCTTTGACTAGGAGATCGGAGATCTACCTGGGAGGATGAGCAGCCTGGCGTACCAGTCGTTGAAGAGAAAATTTGGATCCTAAGCTAAGTTTGTTCGCGGGTTCTTTGATAAATGAATCCGCTGAAGGCATACCATTCAGGAGTTATTTTCAATTAACTGCAAGAAGACAGTTTCCCAAACAAAGTTCTCACCATGCTAAAAGCGTAAACAATCAAAAACAAATTTAGATTAGCGAATCTTGCCAGCGAGGCGGGCTTCTCCTGTACCGCCGAAAACTCTTCGTCTGAACATGAGGGCTACAAATTAAACTCTCTAAAGAATACCATGATAAACCATCAGCAGGGCCAGGGAAGAGCCAAAACACTTGAAGCTCTCTCAGCGCGAATACTCTTGGCCAAACATGCGGAAGTATACCGACCCCTACGTTATGAATTGTCACACTTAGAAGAAGCAAAGCAAACCCATAGCGCACCTCAGGGAGTCCTCCGCCCTCTTTCAGTACCCAAACTACCATGGTCAGGCGTGTCGATGGACTTTGTGACCGGCCTTCCCTCAGCAACAACTTCTGTGCGATCATAAATAAATGGATTGACGCCTTCTAAAAATGAGACAGCTTCATCATAAAATGCATTTGAAGAATCAGGAGCCAGAGGCGTCGCTAGAATGTATTTGGAGAATGTATGGAAACTCCATGGCGCCCCAGAAAAAGATTGTATCAGACAGAATTGCAATTCACTTCAGACTTTTTGGAAATCACTCTGCGGACAGGCTAGAAATCTCACCGCTTCTCCACGCCTTACTTTTTTTTTGAGCGGATGGCCAGACGAAGAATCAACGCCATCGTGGAACAGTACCTCCGCAGCTCGTCGACTACCAACGGGACAATTGGTACCTCTGCGTGGCGGGAATTCGCAACTAACAATATGTATCAGAATGGCCCAGCTAAAATCTCGCCGAAGCCAACTATGGCAGACACCCCGAATGACCTTTGGCCTCTGACGTAAGCGCGACTACAATGAGGATCAGGCCAACACATGGTAAGACATGTCAGAAGTGTTTGACTTCCTCCGAGCCGAGATGTTCAGAGCTCAGCGGATTATGGAAGAGTCAGCAAATGCCAACAGAACCCCCCGCTATGTCGTTGGAGATAAGGTCTGGCTGTCCACCCGAAACCTATTGACCAAAGACCATCGAAGAAGTTAGACTGGAAACAAGTGGGCCCGTACCCCATATCCCGTATTATGAGCCCCTCTGAACTCACCCTACCCTCATCAATGAAAGTCCACCCAGTCTTCCCACGTATCACTACTGTCTCCCTGCGGCCCGACCCGTCCCGGACAACTACAGCCTCCGCCACCACCTGTCGAGATAGAAGGAGAACAGGAATGGGAGGTCAATCACGATCCTAGACTCATAAGCGAAGAGACGACTGGAGTACCTCGTCCGATCTGGGTTATGACGAACCTTCATGGCAACCTTGTGACGACTTGGACAACTCCCCCGAGTTAGTGAAAGACTTCCACGAACGCTACCCACGTAAGCCTAAGAGGACTTAGGCCTCAGAGGGGGACCTAATATCTATCACGGCGTGATACGATATCGAGTACGGTTGCGGGAAGAAGGATTAGTCAGGGTTTCTCTTATGTTCTATGGGTTTCCGTTGCAGGGTTCTATGAGTCAACGGCATGCAGGTATTTGTAATGATGGATTTCCTTGGGGTTCTACAGGTTTCTATGGGATGAGTCAGCGAGGGGTTTTCAGGGCTATATATAGAGGGCTCGTTCCCTCGTTTGTAGGACTTCTCTTCTTCTTCTTTCCTCTTCACGCAACCTTCCTGTCATCTTAGGCGTCTTTAGTCTTTGCTTGTCTAGAATACATTCTCTATCTTAGCCATATCTCTTGATCGTGTTGCTTGCAGGGAGACGTTTAGACTACCCCTCGCACCCTCGCCTCGTACCTAAACTCTTGGCCGCCGTCCTAAGTTAAATTGGCGCATCTCCCATAAATTGCCCATTCTGTAAGTTCATATGGTGGTTCACCTTGGCTTGTTCAGTCCTCGCCCTCGCTTAGCACCGTGATACAAGGTCCTGACAGATCACAGGAACCTTGAATACTTCATGTCAACAAAGCTATTGAACCGACGACAAACACGTTGGTCAGAATTCTTATCCCGTTTTATTTTCGTTATACAATTCCGACCAGGGAAACAAGGGGGAAAACCAGATGCTTTAACTAGGAGATCGGGAGATCTACCTAAGGAGGGAGATGAGCAGCCTGGCGTACCAGTACCAGACCGTGTTGAAGAAAGAAAATTTGGATTCTAGTAGAAAGTTTGTTCGCGGGTTCTTTGATAAATGAATCCATTGAAGAGCGCCTACCATCCAAGAACAATTATTTGCAATCGCTACCAAAGAAGACAGTTTTTAAACAAAGTCCTAACCATGCTAAAAAGCGGCACCAAACAATCGAAACAGATCTCTGAATCTTCAAAGCGAACCGAACCAGCGAGACGGCTTTTCTCCTGTACTTAAACTCCTACAAGAATACCATGATAAACCATCAGCAGGGCATCCCGGAAGAGCTAAGACACTTGAACTTCTCAGCGAATACTATTGGCCAAACGTGCGGAAGATCACCGACCATACGTTATGAATTGCCACACCTGCCGAAGAAGCAAAGCAAACCGCTAGCGCACCTCAGGGAGTCCTCCGCCCTCTTTCAGTACCCAAACTACCATGGTCAGGCGTATCAATGGACTTTGTGACCGGCCTTCCTCAGCAACAACTTCTACGCGATCCTCGTAAATGGATTGACCGCCTTACAAAATGAGAGACACTTCATCCCATGCACTGAAGAATCAGGAGCCAGAGACGTCGCTAGAATGTATCTGGAGAATGTATGGAAACTCCATGGCCTCCCAGAAAAGATTGTATCAGACCGAGTCAAATTCACTTCAGACTTTTGGAAATCCCTCTGCGACAGACTAGAAATCTCCCCCCGCTTCTCCACCGCCTTCCACCCCCAAACTGATGGCCAGACAGAGAGAATCAACGCCATCATGGAACAGTACCTCCGCAGCTACGTCGACTATCAACAGGACAATTGGGCTACCTACCTACCAATGGCTGAATTCGCAACTAACAACCACATATCAGAATCCACCAAGCTCTCCCCCTTCGAAGCCAATTATGGCAGACACCCCCGGATGACCTTTGGCCCTGACGTCATGGCACGACTACCGCGAAGATCAGGCCAACACCATGGCAAGAGACATGTCAGAAGTGTTTGACTTCTCTGAGCGAGATGTTCAGAGCTCAGCGGATCGTGGAAGAGTCAGCAAATGCCAACAGAACGGACGCTATGCCATTGGAGATAAGGTCTGGCTGTCCACCGAAACCTATTAACCAAAAGACCATCGAAGAAGTTAGACTGGAAACAAATTGGCCCGTCTTACATATCCCGTATTGTAAGCCCCTATCTTTCTGAACTCACACTACCCCCGTCGATGAAAGTTCACCCGGTCTTCCATGTATCGCTTCTCTCACCCGCCGCCAATGACCCCGTCCCTGGACAGCTACAACCTCCACCACCACCAGTCGAGATTGAAGGAGAGCAGGAGTGGGAGGTTCAGGCAATTCTAGACTCTCGGAAGCGACGCGGACGATTAGAATACCTCGTAAGGTACACTGGCTATGACGAACCTTCGTGGCAACCTTATGACGACTTAGACAACTCCCCCGAGTTAGTGAAAGACTTCCACGAACGCTACCCACGTAAGCCTAAGAGGACTTAGGCCTCAGAGGGGGACCTAATATCTATCACGGCGTGATACGATATCGAGCACAGTTGTGGGAAGAAGGATTAGTCAGGGTTTCTCTTATGTTCTATGGGTTTCGGTTGCAGGGTTCTATGAGTCAACGGCATGCAGGTATTTGTAATGATGGATTTCCTTGGGGTTCTATGGGTTTCTATGGGATGAGTCAGCGAGGGGTTTTCAGGGCTATATATAGGGGGCTCGTTCCCTCGCTTCTAGGACTTTTCTTCTTCTCCTTTCTTCTTCACGCAACCTTCCTGTCATCTTAGGCGTCTTTAGTCTTTGCTTGTCTAGAATACATTCTCTACCTTAGCCATAGTCCTTTGGGTCGTGTTACCCCACAGGGACGTTAGACTCCCTCCTCGCACCCTCGCCTCGTACCTCGCTCTTCGTCCTTCGTCCCAAGTTCCCCGGTCGCCCCATCTCCCACTTAGCCCACCCCTTCGCTCTCCATAGTTCCGCCTTGGTGGTTCACCTTGGCTTGTTCAGTCCTCGCCCTCGATTAGCACCGTGATAGGGTGGCTGAGGGGGTGATTCCGACTGCGAATCTGATTTCCTCGGGGAAGTCTTTATCAAGGGCTTCTTTGTTCGGGAAGTTGAAAAGGGGGATGCCGTGGATGGCGACATCGACGTCGGTGGGGGCGGGGCGGAAGAGTTTCAGGGGGTTGGTGGGGGAAGCGATTCTCTCGTTGATGAGGGCGGTGAAGGTCTCAAAAAAGGGGTTGTAGAAGGAGGAGGGGACGGTTGGGTGGGCGACGACGGAGACGGAGCCTTTGGGGTTGACAGTGGCGGAGAGTGAGGTGTACGGGGCGGCAAAGCCGCTCTTTTCAAGGACTCTCGCGAGGATGGATGGGATTTCTCCTGCGAGGCGTTCGGGGTGTGGGAGTGGTTCCTGGGTTGTCCTAGAGGCGAAGAAGCGGCGTTGGGCGGTGGGGAGGGGTTTGGCGGCAGGAGTTTGTCCAAGTTTCTCTTGCGGGGCTTTGCCCTTCCCCTTGGCTTTGGCAGCTTTCGCGGCGTAGGTCTCGGGGGCGGTGGTGTCGAGGTGGAGAATGGGGGGGAGGATGCCGTTGCGGGCGTCCCTTCTCACTTTGGCGCGGTGATTTTCTGCGGCCCAGACGTCGAACGTGTTCGCTTGGGTTTTTCGGGCGGGGTTTGGGGTTTGTTGGGGAGGGTTGCGGGGGGTGGGGGTGGCCGTGATTTTAGACGCGAGGTGGTCAAGGGCGTTGGAGATCCTGATGATCTCTACTTGTTCGTGGGTGGAGGGGAGGCGGTCGGCCATAGCCGTGACCTTCTTGTCGAGCTCTTCGACGTCTTGATGGAGGCCGGCAAGGTCTCCAGCAATCGTGTTGGTGTTGTGGGCGATGCCGCAGAGGAGAGCGATGACGGTTCTCATCTCTTCGGAGGTATTGGGGTTGTTGATGATGTTGGAGGTGGATTGGGAGATGAAGGGGTTCCCCTCTTGGTTTGTGATGATGGGGTCAAGGTGGGAGGTGAGACGATTGAAGATCTCTTGGGTGGAGTCGGGTTCAGGCATGGTGAAGCTTAAGTGTTAAAGACTTTTGGCTGTGTGTAACGTGGTTGCAACGCAAAATGTGGTGGTTGATTTCAAAAACTGAGGACTTAGCGGGGAAGAAGGACGTTGTTCCGGCCTTGAGTTGATTCCTCCGTTAATACTTAACCTAGCTATCATTTATAACATAGATAGACAATCAAAACTAGCAAAATACACGAATCTACTATTCCGTTCAAGTACCTCCAGAACGAGTATATATGCCTTAGCTTATATCAATGCTGACCCAGGCCCCTATAATAGAAGACCTAGAAGACCAGTTATTTGATGATAGATAATAAGATCTCCCAACAAAAGCCACCAACCTTTACTTCTTACTAGAGGGCCAGCACCTACTAACAGCTTAAGGGTTACACGAGTATACACACAGCTGCCTCTTATAACTACAAGTATGGAGGCTGGCTTCGCGGGGTGTGCGAACGTACTCATATCAGTTATCGGTGACTTGACTTCTTCTGCTCGATTGGAAGAAGTCCAATCCGCCTTTGATGAAAAATCTAACACCTTTATCAGCCAGAGAACCATATGTACCCTCATATTTGATACAGCGACTAACATACCCCACCGAGAAGAAGGAGGAGGATATAGCAATCCAATCTTATAAACCTGCCCGCCCCTGCTCCTGGACCAACCCCACTCGCCCCGCTTCAGAGTCGATCTTCTTACCCAAGTATTTGATTCCGATAGCCTAGCAGGCAAGGTCTTTACAAACGTACAGTTATATAGTGTATCCAAAGGGAATTTATGGTCGCGGACTCTTACCTTATCGAGCTTAATAACTCTGCCGGAACTTACCCATGTCACAGCGAAATTGCGCTATAAGAATCTCTAACCTAGTCCCGTTCCCAGACCCGATAGGCATTTCTTTTGGTGGTGTATCCCCTCTAACCCTAACAGGTTAAAAGACCATCTAATAGAAAGAGATTATTATGGGAGTGCTTTAGCTGGCAGCGGGTGATATACCTTGCCTGGGTGTATTATGTGAGAGCAGGTTGAGGGTGGATGGCCTCCTCTCTAGCTAGTAATATACTCCTGCAGGTTGGAGTGTTAATAACAAAGTACTGTGTGTGATATAGCTCGATCTCAGGACAGGGACACTAGCCTCTGTTATATACCAGGGCTCGTTACTGCATCCACCCAGGGAAGGCGGATATTCCATCCTTAACAAATGCCCCATGTCAGCTTTTTCGACAGAAATGCCAATTAATTAAACGGTAATTTTTTAGTAAAACTCTCTCGGATCAAGTATATTCCCACCGATAAAGTCCCGCCGTCCCGTCAAGAAAGCCCCCCCGGTATCCTGCACTGGCTCAGGCTTGACTAGAGTCGAGCCCAGTACCACCATACCATATTTCTGAGTACTAGTTGAATTTCCCGACAATCTACACATTACTCTCTTCACGATTTCTTCCAACCACTACATTCACGTATCCTATTATGCCCAGTCCAAGTAACGACCCTTAGCACGGGGACTAGACACTACATGTAGACCACATAGCTACATGTATGTGCCTCCTCCGCCCAACCGGCGCGATAATGCTAGGAGGGCTACCCTGCGCATACCTATCCCGAGTGATTTTTCATGAGGTAACAGCTATCCTGTCAATTGCCGACCCCGAGGCGAAACCCCAAGCACGACAAGAGAGATGACAGGATCTGTTAGCAGAAGCTAGTACTACATGTAATCGTTGCTTTTTTTTTTCAAGGAGGTCAGCAGTTTACTAATTAAGAGATACATAGTCCAGACGCATCACGTGCCCTTAAATGGCGGGGTAAATCCAGGGGACCAGGTCATGGATAGAAATAGGTCTAGTCTAGGTCAGATAAATGTAGCATGTTGCTTCAAGAAATTTTTTATAGATGTAGAAAGACCAACAGTGCCTCAGGTAGTATATACGAGGCTGGTAACTTGTAGTCTCAAAGAGTTGATAGTCTCTCCACTCCCTTTGAAGCGGGAAAGTCCTTCGGTAATCCGCCTGTAGAATATGATACAAGCAAGTTCAAACTCACAAATAAACTCCGCCAAAGAACTCTTACAATACTCACACAAACAATGAAAAGGATCCAACCTCAGCAATTTGCAGTATAAATTACCGTAGTAAGCCGTCTAACGCCCCCTACGCCGTTTTATTTCTCTACAAAAGCCTGCCCTAAAAGATAAGCTTTTATGTTCGCTCCCAGCCCCGCCTCCTTTCGCCTCCCCGCGCCCCAGAAAAAAGAAAATTTTGCCCAAAACTAACTAGCCACCCTTCCTCTCCCCCGAAACTGGTGTAGCGGACCTCCGTGCAGTCTCAATCTTTTTTCGTTCCCCCTCGAGCTAATTGCAATACATCAGTGATTGCTCCTCCCTGTATATTGAAGATCACGGGGAATACTCACAACTTTCTTGACCCGGTTTAGGGCGTTCTTGTCTGATGACTTCACTCTGTCAAGAGTATACGGCTCATCAATGATGACAGTCTCCGACACGATAATCTGCTTCTCGTGCCATCGGCAAGGCATCCTATCACTACTAGTCAGTACAACCAAGGAATCCACCAGCACTAGGAAAAAAAACCTACAGCCTGGACAAAGCATCATAGATCTCCTGACCCTCCGCAGTGACTCCAATGCCTATGTTGGCAGCCCTCGCTGCTTCAGCCTTCGCAGTCTCCTTCTCCTTGCCTGGCAGCATGCTCAGGTTGACAGGGCCAATCTTGGGCTCGGCGTTTGTAAACGGGGTGTTACTGCGTGGTTGCTTGTTGGGGTTGCCGATGACCGTAACATCCTTAAGGAACGAGACTTTAAGGATCCGGTAGTCGGCTGGGGAATTGGAAGCACCAGGTGTGGCATTCTGCGCAAGAGCGAGTGTAGAGGTGAGCGGGTCGTAGGAATAAACCGTCCCTTCATAGGTGTCGTCAATGATGGTAAGGACACGAACGCTAGGTTGGAGATGCTAGTTAGCGAGAGAAGCTAGAAAGGGGCAGTATCTGTAAAGTGAAGGGGAGAGAGGGAGGAAATATCCAAGGAGAGGAGGTAGGTACCGGAGACCAATGGCCCAGTCAAGAGCCGAGAGGTTCGCGCCAGCACCTCCGCTGAAGCTGGGGTTGTTGGCGGGGACACTACCCCCACGGCCACCAGAAGATTGGCGTCGATTGTCCATGTAAGTCTTGTTGCAGAGAATCCGAAATGAAAGAAAGACGAAAAATGGGGGAGCTGTTTTTGGACAGGTCCCTACGAGGCTGACTTGCTATGTGGCTGCTTTACTCCTGCGTATACTGCTACTGCTGCTGTTGCTGCAGTCTTGCGCTCAAAAAGCAGACAACGTATGTACCGTGTAGCGAATATCACCGGACTGATACCGAGAACTCGTTTCGCCCAGGCCGCGAGAAGATCGCCGACAGGTTTTAGGAGGGGTTTTCGCGATGGCAGGAGTTTGTTCCTCAACTCCCTGCGATGCGATGGGGGGTGTGTAAGTTGGTTGAAGACGGTGGTGAGGCTGTACCGTTGTGGGTCGGATCGGCAGCCGTAACGAAAAAAAGGAAATGGAATAAGTGAAACAAGACTCGAGGTGTCTTAGCAAAAGTATAGAATAGTAAGAGAAGGACTCTACACACAATTAGAAAGTTGAATATTAAAGAAGTGCCTACTCAAATATTCATGTAACTATGAGTGAGTTTTGATGAATGGTGAGTTCTCACAACGCCAAGGCAAAATTGTCACGTGTCGCTTGAAGCTCTGGTCATGCAGGAGAGCGGGTCTAATACAAATAAGGCAGGCCAATAAGGACGAGTGTCAATAATAAAGTAGAGGAAGAGGAACACAAAACCGGATCAGACAGGAACGATAGCACATGTGTACAAATTAATACCTGCGTATGGTACCTGCATCTCAAAATTTTGAGATTCATGACATGTACATGTATGTAAGTACATCTGTCACGATTACATGTAGTATATACTACCCCCAATGATAAGTAAATACACATACTTTTTCTAAAATACTGTAGTCGGGTTTTGGCTTTGGTGCTTTTCAAATCAAATCCTTGTCTTTTGTATATATCGGGCGGGCATCGAATCATGACGGCTGTTGGTTCTCACTCTCAACCGATGGTAAAAACATGTACCTTTGAAACATCCACCACTCCATACACCTCAACATCGAAGTCTAAGAGGATCGAAGAAAGTACTATATCGTCCAGCATCTTTGCAGTGTCAATGTACTCAGTTAAGTACTTATCGTGAATGATCCGGGCCCCATTTCCTAGCTATAGACACCTAGCCTTACAGGTACATATAAAATCATCTATCTACTTTTATTATTAAAGCCCCCACAACCGACTGACAATGGGTTTAGGTCAAGACTCTAGAGGCCTACGCAACTAAAGATTCACCCTGGATGAATCAAGTACAAGAACCAGTTTCAACACTAACCCTAGGCCTGTAACGTATGGCGATCCGATCAACGATTTACCTATTGATCGATAGCCCATACATGCATCTAGTTCCTATCACAATACAGGTACTACTCGCAACTTCATAGCGTTTCTAAACACAACCGCTATTGCATGTCGTAACCTTGGCGGTTTTTTGTGTGTATATAACATTAGTCGTATTTAGAAACGCTATGAAGTTTCGAGTATATTAATTGGGTCTTGGCTACATGACTCTATATATTTCCACCAGTAATATCTGCAAATACACATTTTATTCTCCGATTTGTTCTCCGGTTACTTCCGAGTCATTTGTTTACAAACAGCCAGTCAAAACAGCTGGCTAAAGATCATATGCTACATATAGGTTTAGGGATAAAGATGGTCTGCCGTAAGGTTTAGGTATTACTGCCAAGCTCGCGCAACGAATATTGGTATTCCACGGTCAGTCGATTCGCAAGGGGTATGCCATTGGAAGCAAACATCAGAAATCAATAAAACGTTAACCACTAAAGCTGAGACTGTAGCTGTGATGCCAACAAACTGCACTAACTTTCATTCCCCGCAATACCTCAATCCCGGCCCAGGAACCCTCATGTTCAGCATGCACATAAGGGCCCTTACAAACAAGCTCCGGTAGTGCAGTTGGTTAGCATACCCTCACCAAAAACATTAAAAAATTATAAAATCGCAGGGAGACATGGGTTCAAACCCCATCTGGAGCATCTTTTTTTTTTCCTTCCCCTTGAAACAAGGAGAGCCGCCCAAGACCTCGATTCCTACAGATGTTTGACTTATGCGGAACAGATAATTAAGGGATAAGGAGCTACAGAAAACTGTGATTCTAACGTTCGACCGTCGCCGCCTCGGGCAGTTTTTTTTCTAAACCGCATAAATTGCAAGTTCATGCTCCACGCTTACGCTCACCAGAACCAATGCTCTACCCATCAAGAGGATATCAAAACGGCAATTCATTTACCTAGAAAAGGGATCAAAGAGAGGTTAAGTTATCCACCCCTACCATGGCAAAGCAAACAAGTCACAAACCCCAAACTAATCCGCACCCCCGTCTTGGCCAATCTATATACACTCCAACGCCAAGGAGAGACACCGACTCATCAGATATCACTCGCTCTCCTTTCTGGGGGGGGGCCGGGGGGGCTTGGCGCCTGGGTAGCTGCGGGTGACGTGACGCAATGATCAATGATAGGGATTCCGGTTTATCTTAATTGGGCTCGACCGATGTGAGAACCAACAGACTTGCTGCTCGCAACTGGCTATGTACATCTGGATATCTGCACATCCCGATTGGTACAATCTAAACATGTGCGTGTAAAGATAAGCCATGAGATATACCAGGCGCCGTCCAACTAATATCCCCCCCGCCCCCCTCCTCTCTCAAGGGGTAGCTTAACTACATGTATGTAGGTGTCGATAGGGGGTTGGTGCTATACATGTACTTCCTACTCACCTACATGCATCCCGGACCGAAATACATATGTAGAATCCAGGCCCCACAGCACTGAAAGATGGGTCCCCCACATGCACACCCACCACCCGTCCAAACAGCTATGCATGGAACCTACCCCAATGCCACTCCACTCCTCCATACACAGGCTCTAGCCTCGTCCACATAATACTTGAAGCTTGAAGTTGGACCCGCTCACCAACCGTCACTCGCACAGCTGCGGCTTGGCATTGGGTTGATCATTGATCTTGGGGTTATGTATATGTGGTGTGTGTATGTGCCCATTTTATCTGGCCGGCAAATATCTGCAATTCACGGTCATACGGTCTTGGTCTTCCTGCACCTGTCGATGTTTAAGCCACTGAGCACCAGAGAACCGGTCCTTGATGCTTATCTCGTGTATCTATTCTATCTACATAACTATCTAACTATCTACACACTGTTCCCCCCCCCCCCCCCCCCCAGCTAAAGAAACGCAATATATACAAAGGGGGGGGGGGGGGGGAAGAGAAACAAAACACAACAGAAACAGGGTAGCAACCTCCCCCGCTACCCACCCCTCACCTCCGCCACCACATCCCTCACCCTATTCCCATTCATCCTCTCCCACCCCTCAAGGCTCATCACGAACGTCCCCCTGCCGGCCGTGATCCCGCGCAGATGCTTCAAGTACCCGACCATCTCCTTGAGGGGTACTCTAGCCCTCACGCTCCTCTTCCTCGCGCCCTCATCGCGGCTCTCAACACTACGCTTCACCCCCGGCGCATAAACCCTCACGAGGTCCACGGCCGTCCCCCTCCCTCCCCCTCCCCGCCTCCGCCTCCAGCCCCCAACTCCATGACGTGGCCGCCCCGCGCCAGAAATGTCGCTGACAACCCTCCCCAGGTCCCTCTCCTCGCACGTGACAACAACGTCCATGACCGGCTCCATGAGGGGGTCTCGCCGGCGGCGGCAGCGCCGTCGCGCAGCGCCGCAGTGGCGGCAGTGCGCGCCGCAGACGAGAACGCCGCGAGGGTGCTCTCGGGCCCGAAGACGTCTGTTGCGGGGTCGACGGTGAGGGCGACGGCCACGCCGCGCACGGGGAAGCCGAGCGCCGGCCCGCGGCCCAGCGCGGCCGCTGCGCCGTTCGTCAGTGCCGTTTCGAGTTCGCGGGGGTTGAGCCATTTTGGGAGGCGGGAGGAGTCGGCGGTTTCGCTGTCGGTGGTGGTGGCGGTGGTGGTGGGAGCGAGGATTGTGACGGTGATTGTGTTTCCGTCTTCTGTTGCGGCTGTGGTTGGGTCGAGGGGCTCGACGGAGGCGGTGCATGCGGCCGAGGCGCGCTTGCCCGCTATCTCCTTGTCAAAGACCTGTCGGGTGGGTGTGGAGGCCGCGGCGATGGTCTCGCGGTATGAGATGAGGATGCGGCCCATCTCCGCGTTCGCCTTGAAGTCGCCGACGAGGCGGTCGCGCGCAATCTCCAGGTGCAGCTCGCCCATGCCGCTGATGAGGGTCTGGCCCGAGTCGGCGTCGATGGAGATGTGCAGGCTCGGGTCCTCGCGCAGGAGCATTGCGAGGGCCTCGTCGAGGTGCTTCTGGTCGCCGAGCGAGTGCGGCTCGATGGCCGCGAAGAACACGGGCGGCGGGACGGCGATGGGGCGCAGCTGCAGCGTGTCGGTGGAGAGGACAGGCGTCTTGCGCCCCCCGTGCTGGTGCTTCTGCTTGTGGGCGCCGGCGGAGGGGGTCTCGGAGACTAGGGTGTCCCCCGTGCGCGCGTGCTTCAGCCCGATGATGACGCCAATGTGGCCCGTCGGGATGGCGGAGATGTCGACCGCCTCGTCGGCATACATGCGCACCAGCCTCGTCGCGCGCTCCTTGACCCCCAGGTTCGTGTTGAAGAGGCTATGCGCGCGGGTCAGCGTCCCCGAGTACACGCGGACAAAGACCATAGCGCCGCGCTTGGGGTCGTTGACGACCTTGAAGGCGAGCGCACACACCTTACTCTGGTCCGTCAGGTCCAGCGTTCCCCTGTGGCCCCCGCCGTACGAGACAGCGACGGGCGGGCGGTCCACGGGCGACGGCAGGAGGTCCACCACCGCGTCCAGCAGCGGCTGCACGCCAATGTTGCGGAAGCTGGCCCCGGCAAAGATGGGGATTATCTTCCCGTCGCCCTTGAGCGTCGACTTGCGCAGCGACGCCTTGATCGCCGCCGCGGGGATCAGCGCGTGGTCCTCGATCTCCATAAACACCTCGACGAGGCCCTCGTCGTGCTCCGCGAGGAGCTCCACCAGCGCCACCCTTGCCGCCGCGGCCTCCCCGTACAGCTCTGGCCGCTGCGCAGCCAGCCACGCATAGTCGCGCAGCTCAATCTTCTGCCCGTCGCCGCCGGCATCCCAGAGGAACACGCGCTTCTCCACGACGTCCACCACGCCGCGGAAGACGTCCTCCCCGCCGCGGGGGTCCACGTCGTACACTGGGAGCTGGCAGACGGCGGGCCAGCCCCCGAGCTTTGCGGCCACCTCGCGGACCGTGGGGCCGAAGCGGGCGCCGACGCGGTCGAGCTTGTTGACGAAGATGATGCGCGGGATGGCGTAGGCGTGGGCCTGGCGCCATACCTTCTCGGTCTGGGCCTCGACGCCGGCGACGCCGTCGAGGATGGTGATTGCGCCGTCGAGAACGCGGATCGACCGCTCCACCTCGAAGGTGAAGTCGGCGTGGCCTGGGGTGTCGATGAGGTTGATTGTGTGGGCGGTTGTGGAGGACGAGGGCGTCCAGGTGAAGGTTATGGCGGCGGAGGTGATGGTGATGCCGCGGGTGCGCTCGGCGGGGAGGTAGTCCATTACTGTGGAGCCTTCGTCGACTTCTGTGGATGGGGGAGGGATCAGTAATTGACCGTAGTAGTAGTAGTAGTAGTAGTAGTAGTAGTAGTAGTATTATATAGAATATATAAATATGAGGACTTAAGACTGAGTCTCTGATTCGCAATGCAATATCTATATATTGCACTCCCCCAGAGACCCAACATCTACAAACTCTACCTACATCCGCAGAAACCACACAAAAACAGAAACAGAAACAGAAACAAGGCACCAGACCTCCAATCCTCCTCGTAAACCCGCTATAATACAGCATCCTCTCTGTCGTCGTCGTTTTCCCCTACCACCACCACAACACACACCAGCCCGTCAGCTCAGCTCAGCTCAGCTCGCCGCTACAGCACACGCCACTCACAGCATCGATGTGTGCAATAATGCCGATATTCCTCGTATGTGGCAGCGGCACGGGCGCCTCCGACGTGCTGCTGGCGTATCGCCGGTGTCCCGCCGGTGGTAGGCTCTGCAGTGGGAGTGTCGTGCGTGGAGGGGGGGGGTGGCATGTTGGTGGGCGGCGGCAGCGGAGGAGGAGGAGGCGGCGGAGGGGGAGCATATTGGTGTATTAATTGGTAGTGAGTAGTAGACTTTTGTGGTAGTGGAAGTTTTGCCTCAGGTGGGAGACAGGACAGGCAGGGTAACTGTGGGTGGAGTTGTGGTGTCGAGTTAGGGGCGGTTGAGTCATGGTGTCTCACTCGGGGGGTGTGGGTGACGGGAACAGGGTTGGAAACAGGATTGGAAACAGGATTAGAGGGGAGAAGAGGCAGGAAGTCTATCTCCGACACCCCAACTCATAAACTGAGTTGCTGATTGTCCCTCTCGGGAGACGGACGGATATGTTTTATTAGCCGGTCTGAAATATATATTAATATGCTCATATTCTTCTTTGTACTGGGCTACAGGGCTATATTGATGGAGAGGCCTGATACCGCTCATGCAACTGGTTTCCACCCACGACGAAACATACGGACTCTCAACTAAAGGGTTAGGGTTGACCTTAACGGCCACAACCAACGGTGCGATAAGGCGTGAATCTGTGTGGTGGAGGGTGGAGTGGCTGTGTTTGCAATTGGCAGGACGTCGCACCGTTATCGTTTATGATGCAATCGACTCCCGACAGAAGGGCCGAGATAACGAGCAGAATACCGATATACAAGTACAGTATAGAGTCTATAGCTTGTCTTTAAGTACAGTACACGCTCTATAGATTTAATCTATAAGGGTTAAAGGGCCGACTTCATGCCCGGACAACTCACCGCATATCACTCGCAACTGTGGCGTTCACCAGCCACACACGCACAGCCAATCAAGTCTTCTTCTTCTGATCGATGCTTGATGATGCTTGATGGATGATGCTGCATCATAACCTACGACAACTTCTTCTTCTTCTTCTCATCATCGTCATCATCATCATCATCACCATCATCATCACCATCTCAAGTCAGAGAGAGACAGACATTCTATTCTATATTCATCATCAATCTCATCCCCTCCCCTCCCATCATCCCCCCCAGCACATTCTAATCCCTACCTGCCTCGGAGTCTACATTCCTCATCCCCGCCACATAACCCTTCCTCCTCCCTCCCCCCTGAAACACCAACCTCGTTCACCTTACCAACACCCCACCCCCCACCCCCCACCCCCACCCCCACACAATGGACTATTCAGTACTCGCCTCAGAAACTGGTGGTTTCGGCGACGACCCCACCGAGCAGCCATTTGCAACCCAACACGCCCATACGTCCTACACCCCACACGATACGGATCCACCATTCACGCCTGGGCCCTTCAATCCCGGGCCCAGCATGGACGACCACGGCTTTGGACAGCCACAGCAGTATATCCAGAACGTCGACGATGGGTTCAAGAGCCCCGGGTTCGCTCCGGATACACCCCGTTTCCCGGTGGAGGCCCAGCGGAGCGAGGGGGACGTCGAAGGGGATGAGCACCAGGCTGCACAACATCAGCAGCCCTCGCCGCAAGTACAGGAGCAGCAGCACCACCAACAACAACAACAACAACAACAACAACATCATCATCACCAGCAGCAGCACCAGCAGCACCAGCAGCAGCGGCCGCAGCACCGTATCCAGGCAAAAATTACCGCCCTCGAACGTACCGGCCGAAAGGACCTCATCCTCAAATTCGACGTCCACGTAAGCCAGAACCTCAATCTCCCGCCCCACATCACCAGCCCGGATGACGTGTACTATCTGACCACATCTCTACAGACAAACCTGCCAAAGTTCCGCACGACGCAGTTTCGCGATGTACGCCGCACCCATCCCGAGTTTCAGAAGCTCGCAAACCACCTGCTCTCCAGCAATCCCGAGTGCATCGTCCCGGCCGTACCGCCGCCGAGCACCAGCGCCGGCGTCGGCACGGACGAGGATGAGGCGCGCGTCAAGGCGGCAATGCAGAGATGGCTCAACACCGTCTGTAGCAATGAGGTCCTCATCAGGGACGAGGAGATTGTCTTTTTTGTCGAGTCGGACTTTGGATACAGTCCCGTGGTGCGCAGGAAGCAGCCCGCGACGGGCGTGCGCAGGAGGGTCATCAAGCAGTTTGCGCCACCGCCCGACGACACGCCCGAGCTCGAGCAGGCCCGTCCCGTCGTCAAGGCGTTCTATCTCGGCACCATGGAGACTGGCCAGAAGGTTGACCGCGTCGTAAAGTCGCGGCGCGGCGTCGGCCTCGCCGAGTCCGAGCTCGGAATCCGGCTCTTTGCGCTGTCGCAGACAGAGACCCACCCGGGCATGGCCAACGCCTTCCGCAAGCTCGGAAAAACAATCCAATCCGTCGGCGACTTCCACGCCGCCCAGGCCACCGCCGAAGCCACAACCCTCGGCGACCCCCTCAACTACCACAGCTCCGACGCCTTCATCGTCAAAGAGACGTTGACAAACCGCCAGATCCTCATGCGCGAGCTCGAAGCCGCCAAAAAGGACACCCGCTCCAAGCTGCAGACCGTCGAGGTCCTAAAGTCCAAGGGCGCCCTCAAGCGCGACAAGGTCGACGAAGCCCTCCAGGCCCTCGAGGAGGCCAGGGGAACGGAAACACACCTCGAAACCAAGGTCAGGCGCGTCACCTCCAACCTGGTCCTCGAGCGCCGCCGCTGGTTCGCACGTACCGCCCGCGACACAAGAAACAGCATCCGCGACTACTGCCTCCGCCAGATCGAGGCCGAGCGCCGCACGCTCGCAACGCTCGAGAGCGTCCGCCCCGACGTCCGCGCCATTGACGCCAGCGGCGGGCTAAGCAGGCTCGGCAGGGACGCGCCGCCGGCCAGTCGGAGGGCCAGCTTACGGGTTAGCCAAGGCCCCGCCGGGGATGCATGGAGCGGCGTGCAGCGGGCCCCGGGCGTCAACAGGCCCGGCGCGAGCGGGCACCTGGAGGGTAACGGGGTGGGGGTCGTGAAGGAGGTGGAGGAGGAGGCGGGGCTGGGCGCAGGAGTCGGGGATGAGGATAGGTTGGATGCGAGGAATGCGGCGAGCAGGTTGGCCGGGAGCACGTTTTAGTTTTTTGTGTTAGTGTAGGTAGCAAATTTTTATGGCTTTTTTGTTCTCCTGTTCTCCCCTTTTTCTTTCCTTCCCTTCTTGTGATTTTTTTACCCTACGGATGATGGCTTTATGTGTGGGCGGGGCGGGGCTGGATGGGATGGGATTGTATTGTATTGCCTTGTGCTGTGCTGTGCTGTGCTGTGCTGTGCTGTGCTGTGCTGTGCTGTGCAGTGCAGTGCAGTGCAGTTTGATATAGTGCTAATACTACTACTGCTACTCCATGTACCGGTCGAGGGAATGGTTAACTGATATCGATACTGTGTGGCTTATCTGCTTAATTGCCTTTCCCCTGCTTATCTGAATATTGCAATGTCGCATCCCCCGCCAACCCGTCCGTCCTCTCCATACTTGATCTACCGTTTTGGGGATCACGACTGCAGGTACGGGTGGGATCGCGCAGGCTACGGGAGGTAGTGGCGAGTGATGCGTTGTGACTCAGATGGTGGTGGTGAGGGTGGTACTTACGTACATGTACTTACCTGGTGACCTGTAGAGCGGTGCACGCGGGCGGACTAACGCAGCGGCGGGCTGTGTTCCTGTGCTTGAAACGAGTAGCGGACCACCATACGCCCAACGCCCTACTCATCGCGTTTTTTCACATATACATGTACATGTACCAGCTGTAAGTAGCGCTAGCAGGCCCGCCCGCCCGCCCGGTAGTATCTGTGGGGGTCTTGGCTTGGCTTCTACACCACTGCTCTACTAGCTACATGTAGCCACCACTGCTGCGCCAGGTTCCGTTTGGATTCGGGCTTTGTTTGCTGTGGGTGGCTGCTTGTGTTTGGGGGTGGGGTTTGTTCTACCTCTCTGCCTTCCTCTCTGCCTCCACCTTCCTCTGTCTTCCTCTGTCTTCCTCCACCTCTGCCCCGTGTATACGGACCAAGCAGTTACGCAAACAACCAACCAACCCACCGCACCACACACGCAGCCGAGTGACGCCCCATGACGACCGGCCACGAGGCTCTCCAGAGAACCATGCAAGGCCGACAAGGTCCACAAGACAAGACTGTCTCGAACCAACAGTTTACAGTCAACGACGAACTGAGCAATACGGTGCTACAAACCAGGGTTAGGGTTTTTGCTGCCTGCGCATATAGATCACGTGATCGTTGGCTTGGTCCATGCTTACAAAAGCGAGATCAATTGCAATTGGCTCTGGTGGCAGGTACACCCAGTCATGTGATGCGCTAAGCGCCGCAAGCGAAGAATCGAGGGGATCAGCCCGATATAGGGACACATGTCTTGGATCACTTGTACCTACGGGCTTTTCCTTCTCTGTGTTCCATCCCAGACGCTAAGACATCTCTCGTCCTATCATCTTCTGCCCCAAAGAATAAATGAATAAATTATAAAGAACTAAGAGACAGCCTCACACAGTACGTACGTACGTGGGTGGGCTACAGTACACGATTGAAAGGCTGTAGATCCATTAGCCCGTTGATATTTCTGTTAATGCGTTAACACGGTATTTTATGTCCTTGCATTGTTATGGGCCGGGATTTGGCCTTTCCCACACACTGAACCCCTGCGCCTAGCTAAGCGCAGCCCTTAATCGATGGCAGCCCAAAACAATCAGTCATGGAGCGTAACAAACTGAACGTTAGTAAATGAAGTCCGAGATACTGGTTTATTATTCTGTTTACTTAAAGGGTAGCTATAGGCGCTGGATCACACATCCCCTTTAGTTCCAAGCTAGGCGCTACGTACGGAAGCGCCCCTCACGTGCTCTGCTCAGGCAACAAATGCCGATCCAGATCTTGACGCGCGCGCGCGGTTATTCCCCCCACGATATTGATATTGATAGGCGGAGCGGCTAGGTCCAACTGTTCAAGAAAGAATATAATGATCAGGTATTACAGGATGGGCTCGGTATTCCCTATCAGCTTGTATATAGTTTCGGGATTCGCCCTTGGCTGCTGTCTAGCCTTTTTCTTTTTAATACAAGGTCAGGCTGCAAGTGAAATTAAACGCGCCGCATGCCCTAGCCGCCCCCTTCATGGGTTCACTGGAGCCTTACTGTACCTGTATGTACCTACCTCAGCTGTAAGCATACGTTCAAAGTTCTGACTGTTCTGCCACCATTTGGCACTATGATAGCTGTAAAATACCGGTTGGTGTGCCAAGTATATATGCAAGACACTCTCGCCTGGCGGCCAATGAGATTCAACATCGATCTAGAAGCTCATCCCTAAACCAGAAATTGATGTTAAAGGTAAGACCCGGTTCGGGTAGAGTATATACCGCGCACCATAGAGTAATCGGATAATAGCGGTTTACAATACAATTCTACTGGCACCTAGAGTACTACAACTTTATGTGTTGTGGTAAATCGCACTGACACCGACCAGCCTTGGAAGGAAAAAGAAGACATACCCCAGCTACATGTACCTACATATGTTACTATCAAGCCCACCGATTTCACGGCATATGTGCCGGCCATGGGCGAAGCCTTGCAGATACGCCCTGAGAACGGTACGTATAGCGGAAAGCCTACATACGCAAGGATGAACAATATATATAAATATATATATACTTCACCTCAACCGGGTTTACGAACCGAGCTGGGTGGTTGGTGAATGGATCACCAACCATCCATATCCCAGCCATACCATATCCCAGCCCAAGAAATAAACAAAAGGGGATACTTAGCAGCCATATATTGCACAAGCTGTAAGCGTCCCAATCAGTTGTAGCATCCGGCCGGCGTCCTACCCTTTATGCGCACCAGTCCGTGAATGTGCGCATAAAGGTTTGCGCGCCATGTGGGGCCTCATTGCGCGGTCCGTTGTTCGGCGTCCCCCATCCATTAAACCGCACACAAGACCTGAGAGCAGTAACACAGGGGGCATTTAAGACACTAGGGTACACCTTGGCTATAATCGCCTCGAAGAGTAGCCTTCGCGTCCAATCCACCAATATCGTTCGCACCAACTCGACCCCTAAGTCCTTCCCAATCAGCTGGTCTTATAGTTAAGTGCAACAATTTTACTTACATGTAATCATTATGATAGTAGGGAAATGGCTCTCACCCGGACCCCTTGGTACTGGCCCCTAGCATGTTGGTCATGGGCCCAGGACGTGGAATGATCCTATAATCCTCACATAAGTAATCAGTTGATAAAAGCTTCCTAATAGTCCATCTCTATGGCACAATCAATCAAAAACAAACCACCCCCTCCCCCCACGCTACGAGTGAGATACCATGATCCACGCCTGTCCCAACCCTGAGCCAGGTAGTTTAGAGTGCCCATGCATTATTAATCGCGGCAGGAAAAGACTGGTAATACAGCGGTGAGTTTGAATTTCGAGTGATATACCATGAACTATATGTTCTCCATCCAAGGCTAGTAGTAGAGAAGAACCAAACGGATCCGAACAAATAACGGACCGATTTAGATCATTGATTCGCCTGAAGGCTAGGGTCCCTGGCCACCCAAAAAGAGTTCTATTTTTTGCTCGCTGCTGGGCATTGGATGGACTGGCTCTCTTTACACCTTAATGTATATGATCTGTGGGCTATGGGTACCTCCCAAGCCAGTGAGGGGAGTGGTGACATCGGAGGGAGTAGGCTACTGAAGAAAGGGTATATACCAAGGCAAGCCACTATTGACTGGCCTATGGTACTAAGACGTGTGTCGACTGTTGGTGACCTTTAGAGTTAACGGTTGAACTGGCTACTGTTTCAAAAGGGTGACAGTAAGAGGAAGATATCTTGTAAGGAGAGATGATGGATAGATTGACTCCAGTTGTGATTACACGCGAATCCGTAGTGGTGAACTCGAGATGGCGGCATGGTAGTATAAGCCATATTAGGTGCCGCTGATATGTGAGAGTGAGACAGCAGGGAGGGGTAGCAGAAGCATCGGCAAGAGGCGTTTGGCCAGCAGTAAGAGAAAAATAGAGGTTACAGAGCTAAGAGAGAAAAAAAAAGCACCCTGGCAACGAGCTGCAGTGGGAGACATTGTAGGACCAAGAGGAGGCCCAAAACGAAAGGGAGGTCTTTCTCTGCTTCCTAAAGGTTGAAATAATAGAGCATAGGAATCTCAGAAGGGCGTAGCTAGAGAGTCGACTCAGAATATGTCCAGAAGTGGGAGATGTGGACCGGGGTATAAACTACATGTCCTGCCAGGTATTGCAGCCCCTTGTTACCAGGGCTGTGCTAGCGCTCATAATTCTTAATTCTCCAACACTCGATAACAAAATCTGATAATCAAAGGGCGTTGTATCATACCGAGTCTTGCTGCAAAAGAGGATCAGAGGTGGCAGTATATGCAGATGAGATACATGTACTTATAGTTATATACAAATGGTTTCTACGTACCCTTGGCCAGGATTGCATGAGCTGGTCCAATACTTCAGGCACGCCATTTCGCGGCTTGTTTTCTCCTCTATGTAATTTTCCTGTCAGTCGCGATCGGGGGCGCTCTCGGGCCACTTTGTGGCCTTCGATCTTGACAGGCAACATACATCAACATACATGTACTTATCTACCCTATACATGTATATATGGCGAATCGTAAGTACTCATATATACAGGGTGAGCGGGAGTACACCCCACTAAAAATTGCTATTGGTTGAAGGCCAATAATCCTTAATATGACAGCCGAGAAAGGACTCGAAGTTTCTTACATGTTGATAGCATTAATAGTTCGACACTAAATTACAGGCGTCCCACCAATGATATTCTTCAGGTAGATACGCACTCCCACTCACCCTCTATGAGTAGATCTGCCATACATTGCGAAAGCCAGCTTATAGTTTATCTCTTTTATAATTTGCCAATTCACTAACCACCTAACACCGCTCAGCAAAATAACCTGAGCTCATATCCCGCATGTTTCTTCAAACCCAAGTGTCCCTAGCCCACTTAACTAGCCAATGAAAATACCTAAAGTGTAACGCATTAGACCGTGAACAGTGTACGTCAGACGCAGAAGCCAGTCGCCACCTGGGTACCTTCAACATCAATAAAATTCAACTCAGTAAGCAATATCTATTTGACTCTCTATCTAATAATGATAAGTTAAAATAATCACTGTGAAGTAGCTAAAGGTATTTACAAAATCCCAGCGCCTTTAGTTTTCTAGAGATGCTAATCTAAGTATTGATAGAGCAACCGGGTAAAGCCTACTGTTAGATCGAGCTGCGTCGTTCACTATGATGTGACTTGACCTTGATTCCTGGAGATTTCGCTCAGCGCAGGTACTACTATCGGCATAGGCAGGTATGTACCTGTAGGATACAACCCCAGTTGCTTCCATGACTTCCTCCCTTGGAAAGGTTCATATCTCGACGTACCTCCCAGTGCAGGAGCGTTCCTCGGCGCGGACCCAATAGTATCTATTTCAGGATCAGGGCGATTGAAATCTGGTACAGTCGGGTTCAGTGGGTTGTCATAATCACTCATTGTACTTACTCAACATCCACCACGACATTTGCGTGTCTTGCAAGGCCATAGCAAGTGATCTACAAATACCCATCTTGGCGTTCCATAAATGTATTACATACTCTATCTACATGGAACGCAAGATGCGCTCCTTTCTAGTGAAATATCGCATCAATCACCGAATTTCCTCGTAAGCATTGCCTTGTAAGGATCGCAAGATTCGAGCTGGCCTCCTCTTCGCTGAACGATACCCCTCGTCGAACGATGCGAATAAGCACTGACCAAACCTCGACTGACAGGGGATGTGTGTTTGGTGGTGGTGGTGGTGATAACGGAATGAGAGGTACCGCAAAAGTCCGTTGGATAAGACCGGCCTGTTCTTACGGGTCCACGGCATAAGCCACAGAAAAATGGTGTGGCTTACACGGACCTTTGCGCGGACGGTTACACAGTCGTCGAAGTTGCCTTTTACAGCGCGTATGAGGGAAGATTGGGGGCGTTTGTAAGACAAACGACCAGAACAAGTAATTTCAACGTCAATATGAATGGACGAATTAATGCGATACAAGACTCTGGCATCAAGTAAACGGGCAGCCTTGTGGTGCTCAATGGTTGTAATACTAATTTGGAACGTGCCCATAGCCGAAGTAGGCGCCAAAGGACTCCACTCCAACGCATGATTCAGGCCAACCATTTATGACAGCGTGATAGATTTAACGCCGAGGTGGTGGTTTTTGGCACGCATGACAATCGCGCTGTTTACATCACGATCACTAGAAAGGGTTTAAGTGCCCAGTTACCCGCTAAGGTATCCTAATTAAACTTTCACGGGAATTACATGTATCCACCTTATCAGATTCCCTAAAAAAGTCAAGCCCTAGGGAGAATATATTTCATACATTGTGGGGCACGCTAATGCTTAGTAATAATGTTAGCCACAGCAGCCGACGCAAGCGCCGGAGTAAACGCAGTCTGTTGATGAGAGGGATGTCCGGTGGCCAGGGAAGTCGTCTATCTCTTTCTTTGTCGATACGAATGAGGGACAATTCCATAATAGGATAGACGGCTTCCCTGGCCACCCGGACACCCCTCTCATTCGGACAGTCAATGATGATTGGTAGAGAAGCCAC
Organism: Morchella sp. 2018-W16; assembly: GCA_024713755.1. NCBI lineage: Eukaryota > Fungi > Ascomycota > Pezizomycetes > Pezizales > Morchellaceae > Morchella > Morchella sp. 2018-W16. The sequence continues at coordinate 494,175 of JAMGYY010000018.1, forward strand.
TTAAACTATTGATCTTCCCTTTTTTACGTTAACTGTCCGAGTAAGTGGGGTGGCCGGGTAGCCTGCAGGTAAACCGTCTACATGTACATATGTACATGTGTACATGTACTCTAGTTCACAATAAGCGGCCGACAACGTTACTTAGTGAGAGTCCTTGAAACCACATGTACTTAAGTATGTACATGTACTTTACCCAGGGTGTTGGGAAGTGATGCACATTTTGACCAGACAACGCCCAAATACTTTATCACAATATTAAAACAAAATCGTACAGAAGTTCTCTACCATACCTAAGTACTAAGCATATACTTGGTGAAGAGTATCTGCACACTCATATTTACCTTGGAATAGCCTGCTGTGGGGGTTGGTTCCCGTGTGGCTATGGAACCATGGCCACCGAATGTGCATCACTTTCCGACACCCTGGCCTGGGTACATGTAGTATATCATTACATGCAGGATATCAAAAAATGCCGCTAAGCTGTTTAGTTACCGGATTTGCCCAATAGGGCAATTCTTTTCCTGTAGTACATGGACCTAGTATTATGAGGCCTGCTATAGATAATGGAAAGTTGCCGTTTCTAATCAATTCTTTAATAATCTGACAACCGTGATAGATGGCAGACATTGAAAATCCGTCTAGACAATATGTATAACCACTGAGTTTCGGTCTATATTCTCTGCAGGATATACTACAAAAGTAAATGTTCAATCATCAACATTACCAAGCTTATATCGGCGGATAATAGGACTCATATATATATTGGCATTACCGTTGCATGCCGCTGGTTTGGTACTGTCGGCATAATTACTTTTGAGAGATTTTACAAGGGAGGAGGAGGGATGACGTGACTAGACAGAAGAGGAGGTAGTGGAAAGGCAAAGAGCCTCAGAAGCAAGAGGCCAGGAGAATCTATTTTATCGCTAAATCTACAGGTACTAGTGGTCCTGCACCTAGAAAGAGGGGAAGCAACGAAGCGGGGTATGAACTCCAAAATTGTAGCTGTATTTGTAGGTAGATCTCGCAACAGATGCTTTGGAATAGTTATGTATATAAACTACTACTGAATAGACGCACAACGGTCACTTTTGAGTATGTAGACCTTACAGCGATCACACTCAATGCTACTCGTTCTCGCCCCAAAATGTACAGGCCATACTTAACACTGGCCAGACCTAGGAATTCTGTTCGGGTTAGCGTTTTGATGGTAGACTAATATTAGTCTCCACCATAAGGTAAAGTTCTAACTAATAAGGAATTGCTATATTACGAATTAATATTAAACTTTACACTCTTACTATTAGTATTATTGCCTATCGTATGTGACAGTCAACAGACAAACCTGTTTGTAGCGGAGCTAACTCTACAGGAGAGCGAATTTTCTTGATTCAAAGCGTTAGCTGTACTTATGGATCCTAGTATAGTAATCAATTCCAACAGAACACCTAATGCATGAGGGAGTGGTCTCAGATATCATGATCACACTATGCCTAATCAAAGCACATACGTACAACAAATAGGGCTCTCCATGATATACCGCCGCGACATAGCAATTAGGAGCGGGCTGGGGCTAGGGCTAGGGCTTTACAGTGGCACCTGTCCCAAAACCCTCCACAGTGCACGTTACAGTATATCGCTATAGACTGAACCTCTGATTACCGGGGTCTTTATCGATATAAACTATCCTCTGGGCCGTCACTTGCTATTGCACCAACTTTGTCCTATGTGCCAGAAATCAATTCCTATATTCTTTTAAAGGGGGGATTATTCACAATGTAGGCGGCGATATATATATCTTATGTTACCGTTGTTGACACACTTTTTGGCCACGGAGCGCAAATATTGGTCCAGGTGGTATGAACTTATATAGTGAATCTATCAATCAACCAATTCAGTTACAAGCAATCAACTCGATTAGTCGATATCAATTACAATCAAATCGATCAGTTAATTAATCAATCGACTACAAATTAACAAATAATGCGTATACTCATCATACTTCGGAAATCAGATCACAATAAGTAATCGGGACTATTTCATGTCGGCGGCATAATTACGCGTGCGCAGCGACTCCCCATGTAATTCTGTGCCTTAGTACACCGATAAGAACACCTACAACTACAGACTTACCCTGTACCTAATTAATTATTCTGATTCTTGCTTACTAATACATTCAAGACCACTTTTTCTGATAGAATGATAGAGCAGGTAAAACTGAGCCACCCATCTAAGAACATATGTTGTGGTTGATGAGGTGTAGCTATAGGAGGCGTGATTCCGTGTTCTGGGACTCAACGCACTCGGAGTTAGCCGAAACCAATTACATGTAACTGCGCACTCGATATCCTTGGTTGCACCCACAGGAGGGCGATATAGGGGCCCATTTCCGGCTCCAATACTTGAGTCTTCACAGCAAAAGATACATATAGCACGCCAGTCTTTGTAGATGTTTTAAATTGTCAAATTCGCTACCTTGTCCGTGCCATTACTAGGATCGGTAACATTCCAATAAGTAGCGAGTAATAAGCGCAGTGCAACCAAGAATTATCTCTCCAAGCGGCTATTATAACGTCTAAGATAGGTCACAGATTTGACAGGGTTCGGCGCCCGTGAGGGCGATAAATCATACAATATGGACCATTAATAACAGCCAGTAATCTAGACCATATTTCGGGGCGGTTTGGTTGGTCGGTTTGGGTAGTTGCCTGATATTCGTACTACAGTAAATTAATGACAGGAGGAGGCGAATCCCCCAGTCTGCCGCCTAGAGGTATTTTTTGTCAGATTATCTTTCCGAGCTCCCAGAAACCATCAACTCCAAAACCGAGGCTGTGGCAGCCGAACAGGCCCTAATAGGGAGGGGAGGGGGGATACTGTTCCACTATTAGCACCAACCTCGCGGTCGCGAGATAAATACCTTAATATACTCCCTCTGATACATACCCTCGTTCCCCACCAAGCGAGTTCACCACCTACCGAGTGTGAGGTCCTCTCTCACGCAAAAACTGGCCGCTAAAGCTGCAGCCAAGAAATATTTGTATGGGAATTAGTTGCTGCACTCGGTGGGTGGTGAACTCGCTCGGTGGGGAACGAGGGTATACATACGTATTGTATACTGTCGGAAATGGCTGGGATATATATCCCTTCTATATTTATTGATTTGATGTCTTCAGTTTATACAGCATCATATATTTTGTGATTAAATTAGACAGCGCATAGCCAGATAAAGAGCAGTAAAAGTACGATTTGAGGTTGTAACAGCCCAACTAGCAACTAAGAAATACGTCCATAGATATCCACCCCATTCGTTATAATTGTCCAGCTGAGATCGAATTACCCATCTGCAGAGGATCCCATTTGGCTGGTTTGTAGAAGCACAGTCTGCCACCACCACCATAACTAAGCAATGATAGACTCCCTTAATCCGAGAAACACATGGAGATTTATACTTGTACATTCGAATGTGTCCTACATCCTTTAAGGGGTATCGTGCCAATCGAGGCCGGGGATCGGTCACAGCTATGTAGTTGTTTCTCGCAAAAATCGTATAACCACAGGTGATTCGTCTAATTGGATACATGTAATATGTAGGCGTCAAAGAAGTGCCTGCATGCGTGTAGCTTACTCACTTATTAATCAAAGACCAGGTCGCAAGAACCTCTCGCAAAGCAATACAGCTGTCTCCAATGGTTAGAGCGCCTATAATAGAATTTTCTCGTCACCTGCATAGCGGATGAAGCAAAACAATAGGCTAGGATAAAGATCCTATCCATTAGTTAAGCCTATTGACCAGTAATTGTTCATCCGCCACCAATTCAGGGGCGGCTGTACTCCGCACGTTCGTTATTCACCAATTGTTCAGGCTGGAACGTACTTACAACGGATCCTTTGTTTGAGGGAATGCTCACGTCTGCACTCAATTGGCCGCTATCACCTGGGCAAGTAACACCTCTACTCGGCCAATTGGAAAATTCCGATTCCTGACGGTGTTGTTAAATTTGCACTTCAATCGGCGGCGGCAGCACCATTAATTGTTATTGTTAATGCTTGGACAAGGCTGAGAAAAAAGCACAAGGCTGACCGGAAATGCGTATGCATAGCAAGATGGGGGCTGCTCAACTGCATCCCATGCAAAGGTTAGCCTTAGCGCATTTTTTTATATGCGTCCAAAAAATAAGTTATTACTACTAATTCCATGACGTTTCCGAACACGACCAATATTGCATACACACAAAAAAGTGCCAAGTCCCCTATTTGTATGGTATGCAATATTGGTTGTGTTCGGAAACGTCATGGAAGGACGAGTAGTATTACCTCAAGCCAATTGGGAGAGGCTATGAAACCTACATGTATTCAGGGGGGCACGGTGCACTATGTGGTGACGGCCACTAAGTAGTTGCAGCCTCACCAGCGAAAGGGACAGAGTTGGCGTCGTTTTGAACTCTGCAGGTGAGGCAAGGGGAGAGAGATTTGGAACAAGTACTCAGAGTACCCAACTTCATAGCTCCTCCCCCCGTTTATTAGTATTTATTTGATTTTCACACCTAATTGCGCATGCGACTATCCTGAAATTATTCCCATTTATCATACAGTAGAAAACAACTTCCTCCCCCTTTTTTTCTTTTTCCTTTTTTTTTTCCTTACAAATGAGAAAGATCGTAGTGTGATACAAAAAAAACCATGAATATCAAGCTAAAGAAAGGGGGAAGGGGCGCATCTGACATTAGACCACCCTAAAGCAAGTAAATGATCGAAAAAAAGAAAGAAAAAAGCTCTCACCAGGTAAGACGACTCAAAAGTTAGAAAGACATGCCAATTCCCCGCGTACACATAAAGAAAGGTTATTTGAAAAGTCCCAACTCAAGGGCCTCTGTCCGAATATGAATAACCATCTGATATACCACCCTCTGCACCCTCCTCAACACCCCCCGCCGCCCCGCCGCCCCTCCTCCTCCTCCTCCTCTTGCGAACGTTTATCGATGATTGCATGCCTTCGAAGTTTGCCGCGGAAAAGAGATGTTGGTCGACCTCGAGCCTGAATGATCATACACCCAGAACGGGCACTGTTTGGGGGTTTTTGTCCGATGTTTCGTATCGCTATCCACCCATCGTGCCCATTTTCCCGCGCTTGTATTGCCGCTTTCTATTTCCACTAACGCTGGGCTCAAGATGCGCTGCATTGCCGTCAGGGTCCCCTTTCAACTCTGAAGATGCAATCAAGACTTCGTCTCCTTGCCAGTCAGGAAACCTTTGTTTCACAGGTGTAGCAGATGACTTGCGTTTGGTGGATGAAGGATCTCTCTCTCTACTCCATTCAGGTGCCAAAACCCGCATAAGAGCCGAGGCAGCTATTGCTGTAACACCGCGTGCATTTGCTTTAACTCTCATGTTCCGATCCTCGGTGATTAACACAGCTGGCTCGGCGTCTCCTGTGCCCTTAAGAGTCTGCCTTCGAATCTCCCCCTGCTGTTTTGTGGTTTGAATAATGATATCATCTATATTTCGTATATCCTCTGCGCTGTCAAGTTGCTCCTTGTAGAACCCAGTGTTTGTCACGTTGTTGCCTTTGGCAGTGATGACCTTAATGTCTTTCTTTTCGTTTAGATAATCGTTAATTACCTTAATTGCAGCAGATGCTGCCTCCCGCACAGTTGCAGAATTCTTTGCTAAACCCACTAACTCTGTGATAACTATAAACCGCAAATTAGTAATTTGTCTAAGAATAGTGTTCCGAAGTGACATACCACAATTAGGGATGGTCACTGTCCAATTGCCCGAGGAAACTATAAATTTGAAGGTCTCTGGATGGCTCAAAAGAAGATTGGTGTCTACTACAAGCACCTAAGTGGCGTCAAAACTCTGAGATCAGATATATCAACTAAACTCTAACTTACTGTGTATTGCGGTTTCAACGTTTCTGGGCCTTTAACAACAGAATGCACGACTTCTGGAGCCGCATCGGGTGTCCAGTTGGACTTGAGTTGTGCTTTTAGCTGACGTTGTTGTTCTTTAAGACGGCGAAATTCTTCGGATTGGCTCACAAGGACATAATCTTCATCGGACTCATTATCTTCATTCACATAGTCATGTCAACATTCAAATCCTTCGCAGATTGTTCTGGGACAAGACCGTCCAAATACATATAGCTAGATAATATGTGTTTAGCATACCTTCAGCAGTCATGTCAACATCCAAATCTTGATCAGATTGTTCTGGTGCAAGACCCCCGGAAGACAGACAGCTGGGCGTGGATAACGCAAGTTTGGCGTAATTTTTAGATTCGTCAATTCTTCGTAAGAGAGAAGGGTGGATCGAAAATCTTCCATTGCTGTATATCAAATGATCACCGCTCTATAATCATATTAGTTACCAAATGAACATTCATAGCGTCTATATTTATCCCACTCACGGCAGCAATCCTTATAGCAATCCAAAGAATTCTTTCAATCCTAATGTTTTCCATAGATGGTAATTCCATCAATCGCTCCTCGTCATCGACCTGAGCATCCTCAAACCAGCCCCTCGGAAAATAGGCCCGTGCCCAATCAAGTCCACGCAGTGTATAATCCTCTGGTAGCGGGCGCCCAACCCCCTTATCCGGGATTGGGAAGGCTTCACACTCAGATTTGTCGGTCTCGTCATTGGTAAGGGAGTTAAGTAGGGCAACCAACGCTTTCCATGGAAAGTCACTCTCTAGTAAACGGATCGCCGGCTCGGAGGATCTTATATGCAATACGAATACAAGCCAAATATGGATATGGGGCAGAACGTTAGTTTCTCCTCTTTCTAGTGCAATTTTTAATATCTCATATGCTAGGCGCTTGGAATAGTATAGAGATATCTCTTGAGCTGTGAGGCCTCCCGACGAGAGAATGACGTCCCCGGGTTTATTTTGATACTCCTGCTCTAGTTTCGATACGGGTTGAAGCAGCGAAGTAACATGCTCGGAGCTAGCTTCGTTCGGGACTGGTGGAAGAAGATCGAATTCGGCAGTATTAACATCCCCAGACGTATTTACAGAGGGGGTCTCGTCTGTTTCCTCTGTTCGGCGCCCTTGTCGCCAGGCCTGGCGCAAAAGACTATCTTTTGCGCCATATTGAAATAAGCCCGTGATGTTACACACAGCGATATATGCACCGGAAACCTAATCTAAGTTAATACGGTCTTCAAAATTAAGGCGGGCAATATTAAATAAAAGAGATGGTAAGTCTGCAAACCTTCCACTTCGATTTAGAATCGCTTATATTTTTGTCCAATATGCCTAAGAAGTCGTCAAGTGCTCCTTCAAACCTTTCGAGATCAATATGTGTGAAATTGATACCGTGTAATTGAATGAATGCGGTATCTACTGGCTGTGCCCTTGAGGGCCGGCTATCAGGCGCAAAGATTGGATCAAAGAGTGTAAGTATGCTTTCCCTAGACGAAGAGAATGGTTGGGTCACGCCAAGACTCTTGCAGTAATAATATAGTTGCTGCAGAACATTGGGCCTGGCCAAGATTGCTAGGTGATGATGCAAACGCCCGACATATGGGGTTTTATCGACAGCTTTTGAATACCAGAAACGAGCGACGTTTGCCCACGTATCCCGGTCACGTACATCGTCATCTTCGATGGCCATACGGTAACGGCCGAGATCGCCAAGACACTCGATCCAAGTGTCCTCAAAAGCGGGCACGGTTTCGTATACTATGTAGCAATATCAGCACAGAACATGGAAATTATCGCAGGTTACTTACAAAGAGCCATCATGCTGTACGCTAGGTAAATAAACGTCAACATGTGCTCCAGAGAGTGTGGTAATCGGTGGCGAAGTAGTTCCAGAAAGCTATGTATCCCGTGTTTCCACATGCGCTCTGGCATCGAGTATCTCAGGGCTAACTTCCGTAAAGAAGGACTTGCACTAGGATGTTGCGAGGCAAGGAAAAAATCATGATGCTCATGCAATAACGTTCTATGCAGTGCGATAAGCGCCTGCCACTGTTCGTTATTTAGTTTAGGGTGTTTATCCGGCTCTAGAGCAGCTGCGGCCTGCTTCTTATCGACCTCAGAGCATTTCGTTTCAACCATCATAAGCCCTGCGTAAATACCTTTAACTTCAATCACCAATTGCTCGGGACTGATTGGCCTTGTCTCAGGTTGTGAAACCATCCGCGGAAGATTATCATCTTCTTCTGTGGGACTTGACTGAATTTGTTGTGCTTGAGTCTGAATATTATTTAAGATCATTATTTTGCCACCTTCCCTACTTCCTTGTAAACCCGACTGTTGTTGTTGCTGCTGCTGCTGCTGCTGCTGCTGCTGCTGAATTGGCACAGTTGCATTCCGTGGCGGCTGAGCTCGGTGGTTGAACGGCTTATTATCTTTCTTTTTTTGATCTCTTTTAGGGCGGGGGTTTTGTGATGACCGGATTGCAGGGGGAGGATCCTCGAGCCGCTTTGAGGAGTCCTCTTCAACCTTGAAGGTATTTGGCGGGTCTCTCTGTGGGTCATACAAACGTCGCTGCTGTGTTGCTCTAACAGGCCCACCGCCTTCATCCTCACCGGGATGATCGAATTTATACCGAGAGCGATCAAAATCGGGATCTAGGGACCGGTCAAAATCGGGATCTTGGGGCTGATTTTTCCTTGGCCGCGCAGAAACTTTACGGTTCATAATTAGTCCAGGTCTTTAGACTCAATCACAGTGCAACTCTTACTTGGACTTCCGATTCCCCTAGCCGCCTCGAAACGCTTTGGAGGTTGCGCCCGTGTCCGCTTCGGCGATTGGACTGCATGGCTCTCGCGAATTTGCTGGACTGGAGATCCTGTCCCCTCCATTGAAGAGTCCCCAGTGCGTTTGCGGCCATTTCGGGGAGAACGTGCCATTTGAGACTGATCCACGTCATGCATTCGGACATCTGCGTCTTGCTCCAAAGTAATACCAGAGGTTTTTTGCTCGATTTCCTGAACTCCGGGGTGACCTGCAAGATCCCCCCCACTTGGTAAAGCAGAACCAGGTGCCAGCCTCTTCTTTCGAGAGTGAGACTGAGATAGATCCGTTACTTGCCATTGAAAAGAGTTTTCCCCAGATTCCTGAGCATTAAAGCGTGTAGGGGTATCGATTCCCTTCTCAGGCAGCCTTGAACTTGCTCGTGCCGATGGATTTCCTGTATTCCTGTATTGGTTTCAAAGGGTAAGATAACGCCTCACGATTAGGCGATGGGAGCTCAAGCTTACCTAGCACTATGGTGGTTACGCATCACTTGGGTTATCTGCGAGTTGATATCTGTAGCTTGAACATTGTTTGTACCCATCTTGAGATGTGTGTGTTTGATGGTTGTTGGTGTTGCGGGGAGATGAATATCTTCGACTTTTATTTTGCGTTCTTGTCAGTAAGTACATGTGTGTAGTAACAACGCGATGGCGGTGGCGTGAAAATGTACTACGAGGGTAGGAGAAAGTCTCCAGAACTATGACCACTACCATGGCCGCAGTTCTGGAGACTTTCAGTTGTAGCTATATTAATACTTACAAAGTCTGTTTTTAATATATCGAGCCCTTCAACCAATGCCTTTCTTCTGTACGACGAATTTTGTATTTAGTGTATGATCCAGTTTCACCTAGTGCTCATTGCAGGATTTTGCGGAATCAAAGTAGAATCTTTAAGAGTATCGTGGCCGGAGAGAGAGCATGGTAGCTACAATCATCCTTCAACTGATGTATTATTATACACGAAGAACTGAGCAAGGGGATTTGCGAACCACTTTGCAAGTTGCCGTGCGCACAGTGAGTGCGAACGATGTGCGAATTGTGCGCAGAAGGGGGGTCAGCATGTGCATAGTAGTGCGAACGTGTCTCATGCCTGGTGCGGCTTGTGGGGGCGCATAGACGCCCCAACAGGGGTTTTGGTCATCTTAGTTTAGTGGTACATGTGAGTTCAAGTTTGAGGCTCTTTGTACAGACATACTCAGTGGTTGATAATATAATCCAGCTCTGATCTTTTAACTTCAAAGAACATTGACTAAAATCTCAGCCTTCCTATCCACAGGGCCAACCACACAAATACCCCCCCCACATGTTTATGCCAGCCTGGATGTCCATAATGCTATCCAACTAGCAACTTGAAAAGTAAGTAAATTCGAAATGACCCATGGCCACATGCGCATATTGAATCGACCAGAACATACCGTTAGTTTTTTTTATATATCTGACCAAGCTTGCAAGGCGAGGCAAACTGTTGTGCTAAACATTCAAAAAATTCGATCTAGGTGAACAAACACATCAACAGGTTAGCCAATATCTCATCAATGTCAGTCACCACCACTGGACTTTTTCACTCTACTGGATGTTATACTATATCACCCTTTAGCTGCTTATAAGGTTTAAGATCACATTGTTAAGGTTTGATTTACCTGTACTACATGTAGTACTGCCCTATTTGAAGGTGGGCCTATTTGGCCATCAGTACGTACGCCAACAATATTACTTTACGCACCATTCATGTAGCTATGCCTTGTGTACCAGGAAAGACCACATACAATTTTAAATCACCCTAAGACATTGAATATCCCCTTCAATCTAGAAGCGTCAGCTTTCCGAGGTGTGCACCTTGTGCATGGGCGCGAGGACGCCTGGTTGCTTACTTGGACCTATCATACCGGTACTTGTCGGCTAGAAACTGACATCGCAGGTTATAATTATTAGCTTCCGGTCTGTAGTCCAACATTAAAAAGAGCGGCGTTGGCTCTGATCCCTTGCTTATATGGTTCGCAGAAGGCGCAGTTTCTGCCTGAAATCACTCTCCTGTACTGTTCCTCCACGGGCGTTAAAACGAGGAACTCCGCTCCCCACCTTTTCCAGAACTACTAGCACCTCGACTCTAGTATATATACCTATTAACACTCCATTAATCAGAGCCAAAGCCCCAAGCACGGAATCGTGGGTCTAACTTTGGACAATCAACCACAGCGATATCATCTACTCTTAAGAGAATAATAGCAGGACCCAACTACATGTTTACAACAACGCGGCTACATGGCTATATACACACTATTCGCATGTTTCATAGGTAGGTTTCTACTCTACAGTATTGTAGGCAGCTCTCCTGTCGGGGAACAAGGCAGAGACCAATCTAGGGCTCAAAACAGGCGACGTCTTTGCATCTACCTAATGCTTCACATGCCCATGCATGTCGTATCGGTTATCTACATAGGCAAACATATTTGCTACCGGCAGGAGAGACAACCTTGGATCGAGACTCTATCCTGGCAAACAGACTTCTCTGCGTGTGCTTGTGGTCATTTTGAGCCTCGAAATCGAAATCGTGTTCCGCCCCGAGAGGATACTGAGTATGTCGGTTCGAAGCTAGACTCTACCCGGATCAATACATTTGCGCACCTCCCCCTTGCGTCTTGAAGTTTGGCGGATTGGACACACCCAGCTGAATGGTCCCGGAGGATAAATGCAACTCAGCACAGTTTTCGTGCATCTTTTACCCGCACCTTTTTCTTTGCGGACAAAGGATAACATTGGTCTAATGCTCGATTAAACCGGCCCGAAGCGGCAAGATTTTCAATTGTACCAAGCTCTCCTGAAATTTCGCGGTATCCGGAGTGCTTGAGCTATCCACTGCTACTGGCACACGATTCTCTTAATCACTCAGCTAAAGCTGAGTTTACGAGCTAATGCAGGTACCGATTTATCCAACCCATATATATATACTGAGTGGTTTATTTGTATCGTAAGAAGACCAAGGGAACGTACAATCGTCAGGTCACAAAAAGTCCGGAAACATAGGACGGATATTAACAATAAACTTTCGATCGATCGGCTGGTAGCTCATTAAGAAAAATCGTCGATATATAACAATAAACTTTCGATCGATCTACCCTAATAGCTCATGTAAAAATTCTTAGTAAGGTTGTTGCACGCACAAAGGAATCAGTAAACGAATTTATCAGTAAATGTGTAATTAGGGAAATTTGTAGACGGCTTTAAATAATTACCCCAACTATAAAAAAAAAATTTGTTTTAAAAATTTACTACATCAGGGATTGAATTCATGAACCTGTGCTACTTGACAATATTGAGAGACCGTCTATAACCGTGCACTATCCCATCACTTTGATACAAATAATTACATGTAACTCTAGACATTTCTACTGTAAAGTCGTAGGCAGAAAACTAGGCTACATGTACATGTACAGTATGAAAAAATGGGGTGAAATCACTACCATAGGACTACGCAATTTAGTGACAAATACCGAATTAAATCGGCATTAGAGGAAGAGTACTGTACAAATACCGTATTCTTACCGCATTTCTAGCGTATCAACGAGAATACCGTAGTGATCCCACCCCTCTTTTTGGTACTGTAGTAAAGGTGTGGGTAAAAACATCTGTTGATATAGACATCATATATATATGTAAACCCATCATCTACATGTAGTTCGTTTACCGATTACCTTGGTATGGGGAAAGGACCGATGGTGATATATCGATAACTCAATAAGTACGCCTCGTTTCTCTTATTCTTCCTATTGCTCGAGTATCCGTCTGTACCTCAAACAGCATTTATGAACAAGGCGGTGTTCCCTTACTATCCCCGGCCCACATCACAGCACCTAAAATGTCTATGGGTTTTGATACGGGAGCAATATTCTTTAATTGACGTATCGACCGTGTCTTCTTAGAATTGAAGGATCGTAGGCTACACATACATACACATTTGAATTGAAGTATATATGTACGTATAAGGTTAATACTACATGTAATTGAGTCGTATACATATGGTATTGTACTAGGTACGTTTATACAAAACTTCCTTATATACATATTATCGCTAGGCCTGCTACTCATTTCTTAGTAAGTACATGTACATGTAGTTATATATATGAGGCTCTCTGTCTCGAAATCTCTCTTACATGATTGTCCTAATCCCCTGGACCGCGTGGAACTTAACTCATACCACACCCACGTACTATTACATTTATATAGTTGGTCTATACCAATCAATAGATGTATATCGGGTTTCTTATGATTAACCCACCCACCCACCTAACCCTAAATCCCCAAATACAACCCCAGTCATGATTATGAGCCCCAACAGCTCAGAGCGGGTAGAGTTAAAAAGGCGGGTGCTTGCAGTTTCAGAACTATAGTCAGTGGCGTTCTATCCCTCGCCAAAACCTTACTACTTAATTAAGCTTACACAATAAGGACTGTTAAAAGTGTGCGAATTCGGTTTCAAACCCATCACTCAAGTGTATGGTTCACATTTTAACGAGTTTGAGGCGTTTTAATTTTGTGAGAACAAAGAGTTTGGCCTGATTATACGTGGTCTTAGGGGCCGGCCGGCCGCGGGTGAATCAGGCCTAGGCGCCTCTTTATCAACTCGGACACTGTATGCGGTCTTCTGGCAGGGCTGAACTGAATCGCGTTGGATTTATGTATTTCCATACAGCAAGAGATCAGATATGTACTCCGAGCAGGCAAATAGAACTTGAACATGAGATTATGCAAACATGGGCTCAACTTGCAATTGCAGTTAGGGCCAATCGGTCACAGCTACCGCAGAAGTTGATGTCCAGGTTCTTCTTACCTGAACCGAGTACTAGATGCCATGGATTCATGGATCTCTCGTGGAACTATTTGTCAAAGATATTATTATAAGCGCAAGAACCCGTTATGCACTTCGATTACACCCTCAATTTTGAGTACATTGTGCCGGCGGCCTTCCCCTTGATCACCATGGCCTGGCTAGTTCTTTCGCAAGGTATATACTTAAGTATGCAGCCTATTGATCTAGTATTGTGGGAACATTCATTGTATATGACTAGCTAGCCAAATACATGTACTAATAAATACTACACGTCTCGATGTACTTAAATTTAGAAGGTTTAACCATATGCATGCCCATATTATGGTGTACATATGGTTTTAAAATATCCCTAGGAGCACAAATAAAATCCGAGCTTATCTCAGGCAAATAGTTAAGTACGTGTAATCTCAGCTATATAGCTATAGGCCTATATAGGCGAATGCTATATTAGAGGCATGATCATGAATTCGAAGTTACGAGTATTCGCCAGATACAAGCACAAACTTATGTATGTACATGTAGTTACATACATGTAGTACATATTGGTAAGGTTTTCTCATCTTTTATACATGTACTTACGAAGTACGTGACCAACAGGAAAACTCTCAGATATCCCGCACAGCAATTTAATTGATACATACTAATGGAAATTTTTTAGCCAATATCTATTGGTGAATTGTATGACACTGAAAGGTTCCATGACATGGCACGACTGGCCACAGGCGGTGGGATCATATATATTATATATAATATTATAAACAGCAGTTGGCCAAATCCCTAGCTCCCACCTTTCCGGCTGATCCAGTCTTACCCGCCGAAAAATAAAATCTGTTCATGATGATTAGGTGCTGTTGCCACACATGATATCAACAGAGGTTAGGTTCGACTGTCGGGATGCAGTACTAGAAGAATGTCACACCTTCGGGCGTAGTGGAACTATGAACATTCTCGGCAACTATATCCCTTAAACCCGAACTCTGTCAATAGTGAGACCAAGTCATTTAATATCAGCCGACGAGATATCCTTGGACAAGTATAGCTCTTAAGGTTAACTACGCACGTGTCTCATTCATTATTCCCACATATTCATAGTATAGTAGATACATAGTACGCAATATGGCACATTTACTTAAGTACTGAAAGAAACCCAGATTTAAGCGGGGCATTAGATCTAGTCTTAGGTTTAGTGAGCCTTTGGGCCGGTGGCGATATGATGCAGAAATGTCCTATGGCGACACTGGCCGATCAAAGACACATGTTATTGCATGTGTTGAAACAAATCATATGGTGATGAACCTACATATTATTTACCGCCATTGCCGAGGATTATGAACTCATTAGCTGTATGGGCTGTGATATCGTGATCACGAATAAGGCCTCCGTACGTACATCACCTACAGGTACAGCCTTGTACTATACAAAGATATTTATACCCTACCCATATAATTAAGCCTGCGGCCTGGATATTACATGAGCGTTCTCCGGGGCTGTATGTCAAAGACTCTTTGAAACTTTATATTAGATAGTTAAAATTAAAAGCTAAGGTCATGTATATACGTACTTAGCTTTCGAATTCCGAACTTTAGATTTCCCAATATGCATGCACGGCCATGTGCGCATGCCGCGCAGGGGACCGACCGCACAGTCTTGCATGGTTGAATTATTTACGTTGTCGAACAAGTTTATCCTTGCCGGCCCGGTGGCCAATAAGACATGCAGAAAAGTAGGCAGAAAGAATTAAGAGCCGCAATTTCCAGACTGGTATGTCCTTACGTTAGAGCCTCATATGCATGACAGTTACACATCATCCTGAACAAAACCTACAAGCGTCAAAATCCTCAATCCGCTGTTGCCTAGAAGGTAACGTGTATAATCATATGTACGGATTCAAATACCTACTTGATATTCTGATATCTGCCAAATCAGTTATATAAAGCATGATATCGTCAACCACATACTCAAGTACGTACATGTACATGTACCAAATCGAGGAGGCACTACGGTACTGATGTAGATACGCATGTACATACAGTGTACGTAGAGAACTCTCCTGTGATACATGTATACAGCCAAATATACAATACCGGTATTGTATATGAAGTAAGTCAATTGATTCAAAGAGTGGTGAAATTTTGTGCCTCTATCAAACTCCGCCGGCTGCGCTGTGAAAATGACAGCGTATAGATTACAAAAGTGGGGTAGATACATGTAGCTATATATAGCGAGACTACAACGTATACGAGCACTACATGTATATTATATCCTTATACTAGGGTGCGCCTTGTACCGGAACGACAATCTTTCGTGATGCCTATATCTCACAAGAGCATAGTAATTAATTTGTGTCCAGGTGATTAGGTATATTCTCTACAGGTCAGGTTTAAATCCTTGCGGTTTGTGCTTGCATCACGGGGCCGGCTGACTGGGGCCTTATACTTGCTGGGAGGTAAAGTATGGTCTCCAAGGTGAGCCAGAAAGCAACCGGGGATGTTCGGGTTGAGACCATACTTTTTTTTCAGCAGGTAGAATAACGCGGTCTGAAGATTAGACCCGGATCCGATATCATGCCGTCAGGCCCTCACTCACAACTCTTGATTTAGCAATAATCTCTTAGAAGCACTACTTCAGCTGTGCACATATGAATTCGAGTAGTACCCTACACAAGGATGGGTGTTGTCTAGGTGTACTAGTATAGTGGCATCCGATACTGAGTAGTTTCGTATATTTATATTCACTAGTGTGTTCTTGAAGAATTTCATTAATCCACTTAGTAGAATACATCGGTGGCTTGTGTACCGTCGTGAACCCTTTTGAGAGTCTTCTAGGTTGTTTCTCATGATCACAAACTATCACTCGTTTAGTTATTGGATATGCTTGTGCCACAGAGGGGCCTATAATCAGGGGTATCAACTTAGGTTCTCTGGTATATAGTAATCCCAGCGCACTGAAATCGATTATCAGAAACGTAGGGTCTACCATCTACATATACATGTACCTACTGCAACATGCAGCAACGCGATACTATGTATGTACCTACATTGATAGTACCGAGACAGAAAAGGCGCACAATCTACCTATACATCAATAGCTGTATGTGGGAGTACAAGGTTCTGTGGTCACCCGATCATCATGATCATAGCTCTAGATTGAAAGATAGCTGGATCATATAAACGCACCGAATCAACTAGAAGCACAGTGAAGATATGTACATACCACCGTCGTTTGCGGGGGGATCGGTGAAAAAAAAAAGATAATCCTCTACTAGCCGTACTAGGTTGGTGTGATCAAGTAAACGTACATGTAGTTAACAGCCATTCTCGCACGGTGGTACTTTTGATACCATGATAGTGGCCTCTGTGAGTGGCATAGAAAATATCATACCTACCTCCGGCTAGCTAGTAGACGCTGATCTTTGCATATCTGGGTTAAACGCACATGCGGTTAATTCCAGAGGCCGTGCAGAGTATAGGGCCAGCCGAGATCTCTAATACCATATGGTTATCTATCTTGCGTCAAGGATTCAATGTGCGAAATTAATCAAAGGATGGACCAAATTCCCGAGAAGTAAGGGTACCTTGATGAATTCCCTTATCACATTTTCTGAACCAATAGATGCTGCCCTCAATGATTCTTCTTGGCATGGAAGCGATTTGAATAATGAGGTGGCGGAATGCGGGTTTATTCTAATTAAGACATTTGAAACAAGGCACTGCACATGTATTCAATAAAGACCAGAGATCCATGAATTCCTCCAGTACGTACTGCAGTGCGAAAAAAAAAAAAAAAAAAGAGTTCTCATTTCTGATATTATCAGCTTGAAGCCCCGCGTCGATCCCGTAAGGCAACCGCGGGAACTCTAACCAAATTATATTTCTGAGATTCACTGAGGAGCCCAATTAAATCCTATTAGTGGCCGCAGGATATTCATGAGCGGCGGTACACCTTGCCTTGCAAAGTTGTTTTGTTGTTCTTTCCTTTTCTTGACTCCCTAGGCACGGACAGCGGGTCGGGGTTAGGCAGCCCCAATTAATGCCAAGATCATTTTAGACTCCACTTACATAAAGGCGATTAACGAAATATAAGCATTAATTTGATGCCTTCCGAATTTTCGAAAAAATGATATCATCAATGGGCTACATATTGTGCTTACCGGTAGCAGTTAGGAAATGCCGAGTATACGATTTTATACTCAATTTGCAATTGCAAATTAAACCATTGTTATTCAAATCGTGAAAGTTATTGTTAATTAAATCAGGAGAGTCCATCGAGGCCATTGAGAACTTAAAATTTATACTGAACATACCAACTTGTGGTAGCTACTAATTCTTAGAGGGAGTCACTTTAATATTTGAACTAAAAACATCACTATCTTCCTTGATTCGGTATTCGTATGACTATATAAAGATAATTATCATGTATGTCATGGAGTTATCAGGATGGTAAGAGCTGTATCTTGTTTTATGCGATGTAACTCCAGAACAATATTGGCCAAGAAAGAAACTAGCAGACATAGCAGCATCAAGTCAAAGATGCAGTAGAGTTGATTTTGAATTTAATACCATTGTAGATGTTTTTGACAAATACATATCGTACTATAAAAGACCTGTGCAGCGTATATATGTAACTATCAACTCAAGAAGTTAGTTCCAAGCCATCTCAATAAATGAGTTCATGGACTCGTCTATATTAAAATATGAGAGAAACGTGGCTTATCTGTACGTGATTCTATAAACGCAAGACATTGTATTGGCGATTTGTAATACAGTGAAATAAAACGCGGGGTACTGGTGCAGAAAACATCAGTCGGGAGATGAAGAGATAATGTCACCTTGATTCCAACATTAAACCCCGAAATTTTTCTGCTTTCTGAAGTCAGAGCTAAAACACATTCGCTCTTTTCGCACGAAAAGACTTGTTGGAATTTGCCCATTCCCCACCATGAAGATGGATCGGGAAGCTAGGTGGCGTTATTAAACATGGGATTTACGATTGAGTCGTGGGAGTTGTAAGCGGAAGATCGACAGGATATGGGCGCCTACGTTTATTTCGGTAGAATTTAGTTCTGCAATTAAACCCCGCTTAAATATTATCGCATCCGGTTAATGTAAAGGTTGTGGGTTGGTAGAGGTGATGCTGATATAAGATTGTCCGCACTGCACCGAGGGTCGCCTAAATCAAGAATCAACCACAGGATCGACTTCCAATACACTCTGTACACTTGTTGTTATTGTCTTCTTTCCCTTTCTTAAAGCTGGATCTAGGATGTTAAATAACTCTAGCTATGTCCAACATTTATACATCGTACAACATCGCCATCATTGCCACGATAAAGAGCGTTGAAGCAGGTTCATGTCAAGGGGTAAAGGTACGTTAATAAGGCGATCCTTCTGTGCTTTGGGATATAGTAGCAAGGCAGGGGCCTTATAATTAAAGGCGCTGGACATACTGGCTTAGGTTATGTAGGAATATATGAGCACTGGGCCCCGGGTCTCGAGCTCGCTCGACAAGATTGACGAATGATTTCTAAACAACAATATCGATATCAGCAAGGCCATACCATATACTATGCTCACCAGAATACCGGTTTAAATACCTAACTGGTCCTTGATGAGACGATCGAGAGGTGTGATATGTCAATTCCTGACGGGAAATTGAGATATCAAACCAAGGCAACCATTATGGGGACGACTACACAGTCTTACCCGAATATTATACAGCGGGGAAAATTCTCCAACCTAGGCCTTCAAAAAGCAAAGATTAGTGGAAGTGGATATTGAGACTTAGTAACACTATTGAGAGGGTTTAAGTCTTACACCAAGTCCTTCGCTATAGTAGGGAAGAGCGCACTTCCCATATGCTTTCATGATATGGTATTCTGCAGAAAGGCCTGATCGGCACATTTCTACCTGAATAAGGGTTCATGCATGGACTAGCTAGGGCTAGAGTTAGTGTCGATAAAAGGTTAACGTAGCGGTATCGGTGATTGGGAAGTAGCAACCAGCAGGTTCAGAGGTACGGGCTATGCTTAAACATCTGATGCCCTGAAATTTCTATACCTCTAAAGAAGCCGGCCCAAATGTCAGCAGATCAATTTCACGTCATGGCCGACAAGAAGTAACATTTAGGGCTGTCTATAATCCGCCGAAAGATCCAATCGGAGAGAGCGAACGCGATCCACGCATCTGAAGGCCTAGCAATTCCTGAATGATGAGTGTTCTCGGCAAGATGGAGCCTAAGAAAGCTACACACGTCAACTCAACTTGTAGCATGTTACATGGACCGATGGCTCGGAACGTGCCAAAATGGTATCTGACTCCAGTCATAGCATTTATGTCTTATCGTGACAAATACAACCCAGTCCTCAGGGTAGCACGTGGTTGGGGCGTGGTGTTCTAGCCACTTATGTTATAGGCGCCTTGCACTGGCCGCGAGCTAAGAGGTAATACGACCGACCGCCAGGGTGTTCAGTAAAAGAAAGCATCCTGGTTCAACAGGAGCAGGGTCTGTTAAAATTCATAAATCTCATCGGACCATCTTGGACGTTATTTTGTTGGTGCGGTCTCTACGTACCGTTGTGAGGCTATTGTTTGCTTTAACAACAAATAGTATTAATTATTTCCAAAGCCGTTTCAAGTCTAGGAAGTCTTCTCATAGGAGTATTATCCAGCGGTCAAGAAAGATCTGACACTACCTTCGTAGCTAGCTGGCTAGGTCCTCCTGCCCAAGTAGAGTACTACTTAATCAGTCCTTTGAGAGTACAATCAGTCTCTAAGTTATAATAGCCCCGCTATTGAAATCTAAAAGATACATACTTGCAGCTCTGAAACTACCTCGATTGAGATTTGGGGGGTTCTGTTGCAGTCCGTTGATGGCCTTTGCTTTGCAATTGTACTCGCACTAATATTAAATGGCAATGAGTATTCAGATATAAATTAACATGAGCTTAGTGATACTCCTCAATCGAAGGTGTGCTCTTGAATCTTTGGCGGAGACTGGAATGGCAAATGGCAAGGAAAACATGATGGGTTTAAGTATCCATCATGTCCGTGGGCTGGAGTACCGTTAGTTTATACGAGGGACAAGGGGGACAAAGTTCGTGAGTGAACAAGTCAGTACTGGGCAGATCCGTACTGTAACATCTAGGGATGTCTTCCAAAAGAGGAGTCGAACCCCAGGGTCAACGCCATTAAAACCCCAGAATTCCAAAGGCCGCAAAGCGAGTATAATCGTTTAAGGATATCATACCCTGCAGATCCATCTGGTACGCTTCTGTAGAGATTTTGCGACCGAGCTCGATACCGCCGATGACTCAAGGAGGACCTACATCAATGATAAATCTATTACTTAGTAGTATTTTGGGGATTTATAGGGTGCACTATAGAATCTTAGTGATCTGTGCTCAAATACATCAGAAAATAGTAAGAAAACTGGCCCCGTACCATTGACTACTTGAGTCCGGATTTAGAGAAGAATGCCCCTCGGTTTCTGAGCTTGTATGAGGTCTTATGTATGGATCTGGTGTACGCCTGGTTAATTCGGTGAACAGTGGAATAAGGTGAGTGGGAGGATAGGTGAGTGGGAGGATGTGTGCGTGATAACGTTAGCTAGGAAAGCTTGCTTTATTGTGTAAGGGGCAGGGAGTAGAATTATTACCCATTATTGAGAGAAGTGGGCTAGTTAACTGATTTTGTCAGTCTAGTATAGAATAGTCAATCTAGAAAGCATAATTAAGCCTTACCAAATCCGCATCCCGACCGTCAGTAGGATAACCCCCCATATCCAAAAAAATGCTCCATAAACTAACTTGGTATCCTTAAACTCATCTAATATTGTTGGAATAGCCTATAGCTTACGTGGCCTAGCCTAACAAAAAGATAGTTGAAACGGAGTTCACAAGGGCGAAAACTTCGTTTTGGCCTGTTGCCAAACGGGACCTAAGTTAGGCACTGATCAGAGTGCGGACTGTGGATTTCGGCTCGGGGACTCTCAGCCATATGAATAGTGGGGTACGGAGGGGTAGTTCTGGAGTTAATGCAAGTTCTTTTATTATTAATCCAAAGTATTTATCGGAGAAAATTAGTAATACTAACCTCTGGAAACATGGGCAACACATAATACGTACCAAGTAAACAAGAAGCTTTTCTGGTGTAGATATGCAGCTCCTATACATGCTAGGAAGGTAAGATTGGCCAATGTTGTGTATGTAGTCCTTGAAACCCTCAGATTTATGACAGGTTTCGAGGTTTTGGAGGATCCAACCTATTATTCCGTAAGAGGTACAAGGCTAGGGGCTTTTTCTGTTTCCATGAGATAACTTATGTAACATTTGGCTTCCGCCACCCTACAATCTATTTGGATTTAATGTAGAAGCTGCTTGCCCAGTCCTGTTAATCCATTAGTATAGAATATCTGTGGGATTTAAACTCACGGGACTTTAAGAATTTGAGTTGCAACCTTTCTGTACACAGCCATGCTTGAATTAGTATATAAAATAATCCTTTAAATACCAGCAAAATGCTGTTTTTCGACTCAGAAGCACTGTATTGATTGATATTCGATAATTATAATAGCGTTGTCGATCGGAACCAACTGCTTCCAATAGCCGTGTTATCCAATCTTGTTCTAGACTGGGTACCCGAATGGATTTGGGGCCGTGGAATTTCTGAATTCTTGAGACACCATAAGCTTACAAAGGCCCAAAGATTCTGTAGATAATAGTTTTCTTGAGATGAAGACTAGTTAAAAACTAGAGTAATCAGCCGGCACTAGTTCGATGTTTAGTCAAAAGAATCCATCAAATGGGAGCAACGCGGATTCTGTACGTATGTTCATCAATGACACAGGATAAAATACAGGCCTAAAAGCCCTTCTAAAGTGATGAGTATGAAGCTCTCATAGTTTAGCAGTCTATCTTGAGAACCTCTTCCAGGAGACTCACCAAATCACTACAAATGGATATAAGTCTTTTGAACTGATGTTACGCCCCCCCTCCGAGATTTGGTTGATGTTTCTACTGTGTGAGGGACTCATGAATCTCAGAGTTGGCGTATCGGTTTAGAAAGGTAACCGGAGATACTCGCTAGCTCCGTTTGCACCAAGAAGTACTCAAAGTGTTGTTTTCTTGGTACGATAACGGGCAACAACGCTAGCGTCAAATACATGTATTTACGGTACACAGCATATATCCACTAAAGTCTCCGTATCTGAATGTACCGTACATGCATACACCTATGGTGAACAGCAAACTGTCTGTACATGTGGTAACCACAAGTACAAGTAAGTATCTACATGTACTCAGTTTCAGATGAGTGAATATACTGCAGCTCAGTATAAGTACATACTTACGTCATGTGTGTACTCAGGGCAGACTATAGAATCTGAACACGAGAGTATACGTACATATATATTGCAAGCAGTGGCCATGGTTTAATTTACAGTATGATGTTCATGTCCTTATCTGCCTCGAGTATGTGTGCACCTAGAGTAGCTATAGAGTGCCTAAACAGGTGTAGCTAGATGATTGCACTTAGTAACCGGCAGCACGAGTATGTACATAGAGCACTTCTTCCTAAACGCTACTCGCTAAATTTTTTAAGTCTGTTGATTTTTGACGTTGACGCTGCAAGTATGTGTATAGGGGGTGATGATTCTGTAAATAGAGGAACGATAACTTTATCTGATTGGTTGATTCACTATGGCACTGATTCACTATAATGAACCAATGCTTGTGAACATATGTATTGATGATGAACTGACGATGATGATGATGAAACGAAACGAGAGAAGAAATGTAGCCAATAGGCCAGCTAGCTAAGGTGCTAAGCGCTAAGCGCCGCGATGACTAATACCCTCGCCTAAGATCAGGCAACCTATCTTACGCTCCACAACAAACCCCCTCTCTTTCTTTAGTTCAACACCATCAAACTAGCACCTTTTTAGCTACTATTCTCGCCCGCTTTAAAGCATACGTCATCGCCCTTTTTATCGTCTGCCGCCATAGACTATCACCACCTTATACCGCCTGATCTTATCGCCGCCTATCAACCTTATGCCCGCATACCGCCATCGTGCTTAATTACTAGCTAATAGAATAGGAAAGCCATCAACCTCACATAAGTCCACCGAGCACTAGCTAATTGATCATAGGAAAAATAAAGCATCATCGTCATCATCATCACTATCATCGCGAATAATTACCACCACTCAATCTCAACCTCCTAAACACTGATCTCAATCTCACCGCCATCATTCTTAATACCTCCATCAACCACCTCATCTAATCTCTCGCAGACGCACACAAATCTTACTTCTTTACCGCCTTTCCCGCCTCTTATGTCCCCATCGTGGCCTAATCACTTCTCTTCTCGTGGGATGTAGACTTTGAGATCGTCTAGATGCACCCTCTCGTGAAGTCCCGACTTCTTCACTTGCGCTTCGAGCCCAGTCTTTAGATCGAAGACTCTCCCTGTCTTTCCATGCCACGATATCTTATCAAGACGGTAGGGTCCTTCCCATTTAGCTTCAAACTTCCTACCGTGCTGACGATAGACTTCAAAGCGGCGCAGCATCACGAGATCACCTTCTTTAGGAGCTTCCTACAGTCTCTTCTTTTTATCGGGAGACCTTCTGACTATATCACGGCATGATACGATATCGAGCACTGTTGCGGGAAGAAGGATTAGTCAGGGTTTTTCTCTTATGTTCTATGGGTTTCGGTTGCAGGGCTCTATGAGTCAATGTTAGGCAGGTATTTGTAATGATGGTTTTCCTTTGGGTTCTATGGGGTTCTACGGGATGAGTCAGCAATAGATTTCCTAGGCTATATATAGGGAGCTCTCTCCCTCGCTTGTAGGACTTCTCTTCTTCTCCTTTCTTCTTCACGCAACCTTCCTGTCATCACGTCGCGGAGCATCGTACTTCTACTTCTTCTCCAAAGCAACTAGCCTTCAAACCCTTTTTTTTTACTTCTTATGACAGCAGAGAGACTCGTCTACTGGTACCTAAGAGCCCACCTCCTCGCTAGAGAAATCTTGTAGACACTGTATCCCACCATCCTCCTTCTATAAACCTGGACAAACAACAGGAAGTGCGTAAACCTCCGTCGTTCTCAGCCGCTAAAGAATCCTTCATCTCGCATACCTCATCACAAAAACTTGGGAAAAGAAAAACCCTCCCGGTCACATTCCCTCCCCCCAGGAGGTCTGGTAACCCAATAATGGCCTCTCAAGCTTCCCTCTCCTCGATGTGGGCCACCCCCACCCCAAACACGCCCGCACCACCCCGCTTCAACCTCACTCAAGACATCGAGAACCAGGCCAGCCAGGCCCAACCACAGAACCATGAAAGTCAAGGAGATGTCTTCATCACTGAGGAACCTGCCGCCCAACCCTTCTCAGAGTTCGCTGATGAAAGAGATTACCACCAACCATATGCCCCAGCAAAAGACTACGTCAGCCCTAGTATAGTCCCAGAGGACTCCCATAACAGGATGGACCTCAACTACATCTCCTGGCTCGTCAAGTCCGTCGTGGACCAATGCACAACCCCACTAGCAAACTATCTAGACGACTTCACAGACAGTATCACACAAAACAACACCCTCATCCAGGACCTACGAGGAACGGTACAAGGCCTGAATGCTGAAATTGCAGACCTCAGAGCCCAGAACTCATGCCTCCAACAAATGGTGAGCAACAGTCAGCAACTCCGCCAACTCCGCCAACAACCCCCACCCCCACCCCCACCCCCCACCACAACGTCAACAAGCACAACCCCGCCAGAATAGACCGCCCCCACCCCCCCCAAAAACCCCCAAAAGGAAAGGCAAGGAGCCCGCCTCCTATGCACAGGCAGTGGCAAGAGAGGGCCCCAAAGACCAGGAATTCAGACCAGTAACCCATAAAAAGCAGAAGAAGGTGGCTGACCCACTCTTCAAGCCAGAGTACACCAAAGTCAACAGGGAAATCGTTATTGAAACAAATGATGACATCACCACCGCCCCCTCTGAAATCAAAAACGAAATAAACAAAGGAATCCCACACGCAGCCTGCCACTTCATCAACATCAAGAAGACGGCAAAAAATAACCTAGTCCTGGAAACCAAACTGATTACCCCGGCCGCGAAAGCCTTCGAATACCGTCAAGAAATCGAGCAGGCCCTCAACAAACTCAATGTCCCCTTCGTCGACATCAAGACCAACTCAATTTGGTCTAGATTCATTGTTTATGGCATCTCCACCTCCATCGGAGATGGAATCGAAGCCGGCCAACTGGTCGCCTCGGAAATCAGAACAAACTACGGAGAACTCCTCCAACTCGCACAAATCTCCAGATGGCTATCCAAAACTGAAGCCAGGGCCACTAAAGCCCACTCATCCATGGTCATCGCCCTTCCAGGATCTTTCTCTCTGGAAAGCCTGGGCCTCCGATACCTCTCTCTTTTCGACTCTGATTGCAAACTCGAGAAGTTCATGAACATCAAGCCCGGGTCCTAATGTAAGAAATGCATGGACTTCGGACATCACCACATGAAATGTAAGGCAGCAGCCCCAAACTGTGGACACTGCAGCAAGAACCACCTCACCAAAGACCACACATGCGACTCATGCCAAGGCGGTCTCAAGTGTACCTACACCTCAATCAGATTCATCAACTGCAAGGCACCACACAAAGCCACGGACCCAGCATGCCCTAAGGCAACTCTGGCCAGACTCAACAATAACAAGCGGCCGGAAAACGGAGCCCCACCCCTACCTCCTCCCCCCCCACCCCCAGCTAGCATCTTAGTTCCTGCAACCGGACCACTCAACGGACAGGACGCCATCATGTCGCTATGAGTAAAAAATTCCAACAACTATCCGCGCAAGCCCATCAGCTAAACTGCGCCAAAAACAAACTAACCACTAAGTCACTCATTGAACAAGCTGAACTAGACCGAGACATTCTTTTTCTTTTCCTACAAGAGCCATGGAATAATACCCACGGACAACCACCGGAATCGCCACTTTTTTATCTCTTTACTCCCTGTAATAACAAACCTAAATGTGCCATATACGTCAGGAAGCACCTCAACCTGAAACCTAAACACCACTATAGCCACGACACCTTCATCCTCTCCATTACGGTGGAACTACAGGAAACCAAAACCCAACTCCTCAATATATACTCCCCGGGACGCTCATCCCACTTCTCAGAGATTGCTAAAAATATCAACATCCTCCCGAACTGCTTAGTCATGGGAGACTTTAACAGTCACCACCAGCTTTGGTACGGAGTCCAGTCCCAGGACTACGCTAACTCCATTAGAAATGACAAACGCAATACAAGGAAAATCATTCAATGGGCAAACAAACAGAAACTAACCCTCCAAAACAAACCTATCACGGAGCTCAACAAGGGCGAGGACTAAACAAGTCAAGGTAAACCACCTAGGCCGGACTATGGTGAAGTGGGAGGGAGTGAGACGTTGGCGAAGGATAACGAAGGGTGAGGGTCACGGTGAGGGTGCGAGGCTATGGTCCTAACGTTCCCGTGGGGGTAACACAACCAGTGGAACTATGGCTAAAGAGAGAGAAAGAATATATTTGACGAAAGATTAAGGACACCTAAGATGACAGGAAGGTTGCGTGAAGAAGAAAGGAGAAGAAGAGAAATCCTACAAGCGAGGGGGAGAGCTCCCTATATATAGCCTAGGAAATCCATCGCTGACTCATCCTGTTGTCATGGATACATTCGGTACCTGGCAGATCACGGGTCTCCTGACAAACACGAAGGCATTTGGAGGGTCAGCACGCTGACAGGGACAATGGCAGGCTTGTTAGGCGATCTCCATTAGAGATCGGGGATCAGTATGTCAATCGGTGCGGTGGTTTGGTGCGGGGTTTCCTTTGTTCGGCGTTAATGCTTTCATTTCCTTAAACCTGTACATCCCCCGACAGTACTCGCTTGTGGGTTCTTGTTCGGGGGACAACTCCGATGTATGTTCCTTTCGTGTCTCCTTGCTTCTCTCTTCCTTTGAATCGGATGTGCGTCTGGGCTGGGCCGCCGGTACACTATGCTGCCTTCCAGATAGACGTTTCTGAGGAATCATTGGGCCTCTTGGTCTGCGGTTAGCACTTGTGAACCTGTATAGATATATCTGCTCTTCTTTCTTCCTTTTCCTTACACTGTATCATCGCCGGATTGGCCATTTGAGCTCGAGGATCGTTGACACATGTATCTTTCTATGTTTCCTTCTTTCACTTCTTCGAGTGAAGAGTCGTCTTGCCAAGTAGGAGAACTATAAAGGGCATGGACACACTGTCTTCCTTTCCTCTCATGTCTTCTTCTCTGAACTCTAGTACATACTTCAATTACATACTTTACACTCACTAGAGGTTCAAGCTTCCACTCAGCTGGCCTCGCCTCTTCTATGAGCTGCAGACTTACATTCTATCATGAATCGCTTGCCTCCTTGCTGTCCTCCTCGCTGTTCGCCTCGCTGTTCTCTTCGCTGTTCCCTCTCCGCCCCCTCCCCTCAGCCAGTAGATACTCCACACGTTCCATTGTAAGTCCAACATAACGTGCAGTCTAGCAAGAGACGATTACGTCGCCTGATAGGTTGAGCATTCCCTATTCAGTATAAACGTAGACTGTAGCAAGAGACATCAGGAACTAGAGCCTACTGGCCCTCACCACCCTTCCCTTTCCTCCTGACATTCGCGAATCGCCACCCCCTCCCGAGAATGGGTGGGATACAATCCAACACGAACAAAGCAAATACATACACCTGCGCTTCCAGAGACACTGTAGGCAGAACCTCATTACAAATGCCTGCATACCGTTGACTCATAGATCCCTGTAACCGAAACCCATAGAACCTTTTACAGAAACCCATAGAACCTTTTACCGAAACCCTGACTAATCCTTCTTCCTGCAACACTGTTCGATATCGTATCACGCCGTGATAGATATTAGGTCCCCCTCTGAGGCCTAAGTCCTCTTAGGTTTACGTGGGTATCGTTTGTGGAAGTCTTTGAGCAACTCAGGGGAGTTGTCCAGGTCATCGTGGGGTTGCCACGAAGGTTCATCATAACCGGTGTATCGAACGAGGTACTCCAATCGTCCTCTTCGTTTGTGAGAGCCTAAGATTGCATCAACCTCCTATTCCTGTTCTCCTTCGATCTCGACTGGTGGTGGTGGGGGTTGTAGTTGTCCCGGGACGGGGTCATGGGCCGCAGGGGACAGTAGCGATACGTGGAAGACTGGATGGACTTTCATTGATGGAGGTAGGGTGAGCTCATAGGCATAGGGGCTAACAACACGGGAGATGGGGTACGGGCCGACTTGTTTCCAATCCAGCTTCTTCGAAAGCCTCCTGGTGAGTAAGTCCCTGGTAGATAACCATACTTTATCTCCGATGGCGTAACTAGGGGCCGGAGTCCTGCTGGCGTTGGCTGATTCCTCCTGAATTTTCTGTGCTCTGAACATCTCAGCTCGAAGGAAGTCAAACACTTCTGACATATCTCTTGCCATAGTGTTAGCTTGGTCCTCATTGGTAGTGGCACCATGATGGAGAGGGCCAAAAGTCATTCGGGGGTGTCGTCCATAGTTAGCTTCGAAGGGGGAGAGCTTGGTGGATTCCGATACATGATTGTTCATTGTGAACTCGGCCATTGATAGGTAGCCAGCCCAGTTGTCTTGTTGGTAGTTGACATAGGCTCGAAGGTATTGTTCCATGATGGCATTAATCCTTTCGGTCTGGCTGTCAGTCTGAGAGTGAAAGGCTGTGGAGAAGTGGGGAGAGATTTCCAGTCGTTCGCAAAGTGATTTCCAAAATTCTGGGGTGAATTGGGTACCCCGATCGGACACAATCTTTTCCAGAAGGCCATGAAGTTTCTATACGTTTTCCAAATACATCTTAGCGACGTCCCTCACTCCTGATTCTTCTGTGCATGGTATGAAGTGTCTCATTTTTGTGAGGCGGTCGACGACAACTAGGATTGCGTTATAGTTATTGCTGAGGGGGAGGCCGGTGACGAAGTCCATGGAACCGTCTGTCCATGGTGCTTTGGGGACGGGGAGAGGGCGGAGTACTCCTTGGGGCGCATTGCAGTTTGCTTTGCTTCTTCGGCAGGTATGGCAGTTCATAACGTAACGGTTCATGTATTTTCGCATGTTTGGCCAATAGTACTCATGGCTAAGAAGTTCGAGAGTTTTTGCTCTTCCGGAGTGGCCTGCTGATGGTTTATCATGGTATTCTTGTAAGAGTCTAAGCTGTAGTTCTTTATATTCCGGTACGAAGAGTTTTCGGCGGTACAGGAGAAGCCCGTCTTCGTTTTCAGCGCATTCGGCTAGCGAGATCTGTTTTGATTGTTTGGTGCCATCCTTCAGTATGTTGAGGACTTTGTTTGGGAAACTGTCTTCTTGGTAAGCAATTAAAAGTAATTCTTGGGTGGTGGGCGTTCCTTCAGCGGATTCATTTATCAAAGAACCCGCGAACAAACTTAGCTTAGGGTCCAAATTTTCTCTCTTCAACATGGTCTGGTACTGGTACGCCAGGCGTTCATCCCCCTCCTTAGGTAGATCTCCCGATCTCCTAGTTAAAGCATCTGGTTTTCCCCCTTGTTTCCCTGGTCGGAATTGTATGACGAAATCAAAACGGGATAAGAATTCTGATCAACGTGTCTGTCGTCGGTTCAGCAACTTTGTTGACATGAAGTACTCAAGGTTTCTGTGATCTGTCAGGACCTTAATAGGGAAGGAAGCTGTTTCCAGGAAGTATCGCCACTCCTCAAACCCTCGGATGATTGCTAGTAGTTCTTTGTCGTAGATTTCGTAGTTGCACTCTGCCGGCGTGTGTTTCTTCGAGAAGAAGGCTACTGGATGTAATATTTGTTCATCATCCCTTTGTGACATAATGGCGGCCGAGACATAGTCCGATGCGTCTGTTTCCACTATGATTTCGCGCTCGGGGTCGAAGTGTCTGAGTATGGGTGCAGTGGTGAATGCTATTTTTAGGTCTTCGAATGCTTTTCGGATTTTCTCGGTCTATTCAAACTTCACTCCCTTCTTGGTTAGGGCCGTTAGGGGGGAGACGACTCTAGAGTATGCATAGATGAATCTTCGATAGAAGTTGGCGAAGCCTAGGAATTCCTGTACATCTTTCAGACAGGTTGGTGTTTCCCAATCCCTAATGGTGGCGACCTTCTTCTCGTCCATCTTGATTCCCGAGGGTGGCCTAAATCCTGCATTGTTTAGTTGGCGTCTTAATTCGCATTTCTCAGGTTTCAAATGTACTTCGTGTTGGTCTAAGATCCTGAGGATTTTGTCGACATGGATTTTGTGTTCCTCTAGGGTGGCGGAGTAGATGAGTATATCGTCGAGATACGCGGTGGCAAAGTGGTCAAGGTGTGGGCGCAGCATATCGTTTACCCAGTGTTGGAAAGCTGCAGGTGCATTAGTGAGGCCAAATGGCATTACCGTATATTCAAAATAACCGTATCTGGTCCTGAATGCCGTCTTCCATTCATCTCCCTCCTTGATCCTTAGCTGGTGGTATCCGTTTCGTAGGTCTAGCTTAGTGAAGTATTTGGCTGCGGAGATGCCCATGAACGTTTCTGGAGTCAATGATAGTGGGTGGCGGTTCTTGACTGTTACGGCGTTCAACTTTCTATAGTCGACACATAGTCGGAGCGATCTATCCGCTTTCTTGACAAATAATACTGGGGAGCCGGCTGGGGAGGTGCTGTGATGGATTTTTTCACTGGATAGGTATTCCGCTAGGTAGTCCCTGAGTGCCTGTAGCTCTAGTCACGTCATTCCGTACATAGGCCCGAAGGGTACTGTCTTTCCTTCCTGGATGTCAATGGAGAGGTCATAATCGGGTCGGCGAGGTGAGAGTCCTGCAGCGTCCGATTCGTTGAGGAGGTGGAGGAAGTTGTGATGTTTCCTTGGTACGAGGGCTCGGGAATCCTTGGGTGCTTGGGTGAGGAGGTCGTCGAGAGCCTTGAGGGTGGTTGAATATAATGGCATTCCCTTTCTTTGTTTATTGAGCAATCTGTGGAATGCGTAGGATGTGGTGACGGAGATGTTGGTGGTTGGTTTAGTGGGGGGTTCAATAGAGATGCCCCTGGCGGTAATTTTGGTGTTGGTGAGGGAGCAGTGCTTGACGCAGGCTGAGGAGTTAAATTGTATTTCGTTGGTGGCAGGGAGGATTGTGGTTGCGTATCTGCGCATCCATGGTAGGCCCATGACTATTGGGTAATGTCCTAACTGGGTGACAAAGAAAGGGGCTTCTTCTCTGTGTCCATTTATGTCCAAGCTGAGGATGACCTTATGGGTGACTTTTCCTGATTCGATAGGTCTTCCATCTATTACGTCTATGTGTCGCGAGAGAATGAGGGGGATGGTTTTAAATTTGTGGTGGCATACGAAGTCCTTATCTATGAAAGCGTATCCTGAGGCGCCGGTATCAATGAGGGCATATGATGGGATGAAAGAATCTTTATTTTGAGAAATAGAGCAAGTTACAACTAATTGATTCCCATCCATATCCTTCTCCGAAACCGAAAACCCAGAAACCGAAATCTTAGAAAAGTCTCTTAACTGTCGCAGGTGAGCTCAGTCAGGAAAAAATCTTCTTGCCTCATCGCTGGAGGCTCCTTCTTCTTTCTCCTCATTCCTTATGTCTACCCTAGCTTCTCTCATCCTGGGGGCTGGGTTCCAGAAGCCTGGGGGCATTCGAATGAGGTGTCTCTACCTCCATGTAGTAACATCTATTCTCTATCCGTGGGCCTTTCTTTCCTGAGGGTCAGGCGGCCCCATCGACAGATCCATAGGGACTGTTCCCGGGTGTGTGTGATGGAGTAGCAGTGGCAGAGTCACGGTGGCGAGGTTCTGGCGGGAGGGTGTGAGGGGCAGGAGGGCAGGCGAATGTGAGGCGGGGGCAGTAGCGAGGTGGGGCGGGCTGGTGCGGTGTAGTGAGGCTGGGCAGCAGGCGCGGCGCAGAAGGCGCGAAGCGTTGTCCAACCGTTGCAGGATGGTGGCGAGCTCAAGGACTGTGGCGGGGGTGTCTTCATGGACCATGAGCCTGGTCAGTTCCTCATTTAGTCCGGCCAGGAGACTTTCCACATTAGCGGCCTCTCCTAGCCCGGCATCAGCGGCGTAGCGTTGGAACTCGGCAAAGTAATCCGAGAATGAGCGGCCGTATTGGCGGATGTTTCTGAGCTTCTGGCGAGCCGTTCCTACCAAGTCCGGGTCTCCAAAGCGGTGGTCAAGATTTCAAGAACCTTTCCATGGAGGAGATTAACCCTGTGTTGGTCAGGTATGGCATGAACTGGTCAGCTGCGGGGCCTTCCAGACGAGAGATAGCGTACGTGAGTTGGTTCTGTAGGGTGGGGTACCGGTCGGCATTGCCCAAGAGCTTGAGTGTCATCATGTGTTTGAAGAGAGGGAGTTCCTTCCTCGCGCCCGTGAACTGTCTGGGGTCTGGGAGTTTCTCCGACTTCTCCACCCTTGCTTCTGGGTGGGTTATTACTAGGCCTTGGAGGTACCTGTTGGGGCGGCGAGGAGGAGGTGCGGGCGGGGCTGGTGGTTCTGCTGCTAGTGATGGGGGCCTAGCTACGAGTGCGGCCTGAGCAGCGCGGGTCTCGTGTTGCACTGTGGCGACTTCTGCTTGGAGGGTGGTGACTTGGGCTTGGAGGGTTGTTACTTTTGTTTCTTCCCTATCCAAATCCTGTCCTAGTTCTGTGATCCTTTTCTTCCATGCCTCCGTTGCTTCGTCCGCTTCTTCTTCGTTTAGTCTTAGCTCGTCACGAAGCTCCGCTATCACTGCCTTGCTGCGGATTAAGAGGCCATGGTTGAATGTTGCATCCTCGGTCGCGCCTGGTGGTGCCCGGGGATATGTTTGAGCGAAGGTAGCCAAGTCGTTTTCGAGTATGTCATAGTGCTGTTCGGGAGAATCCGTCATTTCTTGTTCTTGCGACATGGCGGCGGGGTTGTGGTTTGGGTTGGCGTTGGAGACGCAACCTTAGTATCACGGAGCTCAACGAGGGCGAGGACTAAACAAGCCAAGGTAAACCACCTAGGCCAGACTATGGGGAAGTGGGAGGGAGTGAGACGTTGGCGAAGGATAACGAAGGGTGAGGGTCACGGTGAGGGTGCGAGGCTATGGTCCTAACGTTCCCGTGGGGGTAACACAACCAGTGGAACTATGGCTAAAGAGAGAGAAAGAATATATTTGACGAAAGATTAAGGACACCTAAGATGACAGGAAGGTTGCGTGAAGAAGGAGAAGAAGAGAAATCCTACAAGCGAGGGAGAGAGCTCCCTATATATAGCCTAGGAAATCCATCGCTGACTCATCCTGTAGAACCCTGTAGAACCCAAAAGAAATCCCTCATTACAAATGCCTGCATACCGTTGACTCATAGATCCCTGTAACCGAAACCCATAGAACCTTTTGCCGAAACCCTAACTAATCCTTCTTCCTGCAACACTGTTCGATATCGTATCACGCCGTGATAGAACCGGGCGAGTTCACCCACTTCCCCCGTAACTACTACAGACCAACAATCATAGACCTCACCTTTACCAAGGGGCAGGTACTAAACAAAAACACCCAATGGCAACTGGACACGTCAGGAATTGGCTCAGACCACGCTAGAACAAAGATCTCCCTCCCAGTTCTCAAACAACCGTACACCCCCCACCGGAACTGGCACAAATGCAACTGGGAAGCATTAGCCACCAGCTTCGCAAACATCACCCTACCCCAGGAGGCCTGGGAATCTCCAAACCACACGGCCCAGTCGGCGGACTTTATCCTAGAGATGGTCGACAGCCTAATACAACAATTCGTCCCAACGACGAAACCCTTCAAGAAATCGAAACGATGGTGGTCCCAGGACCTCAAATCCACCTCTCTAAACTTGAAATGAAATCTAGAAGCCAACCCCCCAGAACAAAGAAGCTCGCCAGGAAGGCCAACAGAGCGCGGACATGACAGTCAGGAAGGCAAAAGCTGAACATACCCAAAAAGCCATGGAAGAAGCAAAAGGGGCCGTCATCTGGAAAATCATCAACAAAGGGCAAAGAAAAGAGCCAATCATTCCGGCCATTCAAGGAGAGGAGACCTTTATAGGGAAATGCCGGATCTTTAGAGACCAGCTTTTCCCCACAAACCACATCC
Source organism: Morchella sp. 2018-W16 (assembly GCA_024713755.1). Lineage (NCBI taxonomy): Eukaryota > Fungi > Ascomycota > Pezizomycetes > Pezizales > Morchellaceae > Morchella > Morchella sp. 2018-W16. Next base: position 528,923 of record JAMGYY010000018.1, read on the forward strand.
CCTCCTCAAGCTATCAAAACTCACACTCTCCAAAGCAAAGTGGATTTTCCGGATCCGGTGCCAGACCACCAAACACGACAAAAAGTCCCTACACTCCAAAGCCCAGGACTGCGCCTGTGGCTCAGAATACTCCATGGCATATCCAATGGACTGCCCTGACACAACACCAGCAGAAGAACCTTAATGTCGAGAATATTCCCGGCCCAATGACATGGGAAAATTGGCTTTTTCAGAACCTGCGCCCGGACTTGATATTAGAATTTGCCAGGAAAACCAAACTGTTAGACTGGTACGACCAGGAGATTAGCGACGGAGAGGAGGACTAGATTCCCTTACTTTTCTATGTTCCTACTTTTGATGTACGCATTTGCGCTTGTGTCCGCTTTGTCTTTTGTCTTGCTTTTGTTTTGTTTTGTTTTGTTTTTTGTTTTGTTCGTTCGTTCGTTCGTATTTTCTTTTTGGTGTTGAAGAGTTGGCGTGTGATAAGTCCTGTACTTCAAAGCAATATAAAGTTCATTCATTCATTCCTGTCATCTTAGGCGTCGCTTCGTCTTCTCTCGTCTAGAATATATTCTCTCTCTTTCTCTTAGCTTAGTCCCGTTTGTTGTGCTGCCCCCACGGGAATGTCAGGACCATCTCTTCGCACCTTCGCCTCGACTCTTGCCCACAGTTCCGCCTTGGTGGTTTGCCTTGGCTTGTTTAGCTCCGCCCTCGCTTAGCACCGTGATAGACTAGTCTCTCACGCACCGTGTCCCTAATCTCTTCAAGCTTTGAAGCACAATGGTTGAAGACCCATGCTTCCAGATTGGGGAGGTGCGCAGCTTCTGCCGCGGGCCTGAGCGTGTCGGCGAGGACGGCGGATGCTATTTGATCGAGGGAAGTCGCATCAAACCGCGTTTTACGGACATTATACCCAAACAGGAGCTGGCTAGGTGTATAGCCATGCGTTCTGATGATTCGCGTGTTGATGGCATGGACTATCTGCAGGAGCATTTTATCCCATATCAATCTAGTCTCTTCAGAGGTCGCCATTAAGGTACGCAATCCCACGACAATTAACTGTACGTAACGTTCTGCGAGCTCTACTGATTGTGGGTGCGATTTGGGTGCAGGGTACTGCTTCACTCCGAATGATGCTAGGAGTTGCTGCAATTCCTGACTCACGAAGTGCGATCCATTATCGTGATATATTGCTCTAGGCCATTCCACGAATCATTCCAGGCTCAATCGCGATTTCACTACTTGGTATGTCGGACTTAGGTACTGGCTTCGCGAAGAGATATCGTGTGAAATAGTCTACCACTATCAACACATATCTATTTCCGTTCTGAGAGACAGGTGCTATTGGTACTAAAAAGTCCATGCCCCACATGTCCATAGGCTGCAGCTGGAAGATAGGAAGAAGGTCCTGCGAAGGCTTCAACGGTCCTATCCTTTGGCATGAATCGCACGATCTGCAGAAGTATGATGTATCCCGGTGGCGGGTTGGCCAGTAGTATCTCCCGATTAGCTTCTTCAGGGTGATTGCTTCAGCAAAGTGTCCATGGATATTGTGAGCCCAATTCAGCACAGCTTGGACTTCCAGCTTCTTCACGCATATAGAGGTTTCAGCGTTCTTTTCGATGTAGAGTAGGTCGCTGGGCTCAGGATTCATGGTTGTTGTGCTGCTGATTTGATCGACTAAGATGAACCGGGCTGATTGATGTTTCAGTCGACGGCGCCATTTTGAAAGTTCGGGCTCCGAAGCTGGTGCGATTCTGTGCATCCTCTTCAAAATCATAGAGATAGGGAACTCTCCCATGAACTTATACCACACTATCGGTCCATACCACTCGTCATTGACCCACACTTCCCATCTGTCTAACCTCTTTACTTTCCCTCTCTCTCTCTCTTCCTCATTCTCTATCTCAACCGCCAATGACTCTGCATTAACCCCATTCCACCTCGTTTTCAGTCTCGACATACCGTCAGCTAGTACGTTTTGCGCACCTAGTACATGATGGAGTTCGAGATCAAATTCTAAGATCTGCATCTGCCATCTTATGATCCTTCCTTTAGCTTCATCCCCTTTGAGCACGGAGAGTAGTGCTTGGTGGTCCGTATATATTTTGATTGGATACGGAGAGCCTAATACCAGCCATCTGACTTCAGCGAGAGCGCGGACTACTGCAAGGGCCTCTCGTTCGGTGGTGTGATATCGGGTTTCGGCGGGAGCGAATGGTTTAGAAATAAACATGATGATTATTTCGGCATCCCGGGCCGGGCGGCAGGTGTTTACTGGGTGGCCGATCAACTGGAAGAGAACAGCTCTATGTGAGTGATTTGAAGCATCGGTGGACATATGATACTGTAACGCCAGATCGCCACCCCAAATCACGTTTTCGGCGATGCTATCTTTGATGTGCTGGAACGACCTTTGGTGCTCTTCATTCCACACTAACTCCATATCTCTCTTCTGACCTCTAACATTCAGCCGGCATACGATGGAAGATTTGATGATGCGTGAATGCTCTGCTCGGCCCGGAATCCACTGCTTCAGATAGGTGCTAATATGCAGGAAGCGCTCAACTTCATCGACACTAGTGGGGGTAGGGTAATCGACGATCGCCCCTATCTTGTCTATCGATGGACGCAAGCTTCCTTCTCCACTTCCAGCAAACCCTAGAAGCTTCAACGACGTCGTCCAAAAGAAGCTCTTACGTGGATTGAGTTTGAGTCTTGACCATGCTACTCGTGGGAAGTACTTATTGTGCAGGAAGTCGTGTTGAACTTGGAAGATGGTGTGGGCTCCATAATCATCGTTTATGAAGAACTCAAACGCTGAGTCATTGCTCATACCGGCGATTCTGGGTTCGGCTTTCGAGGACGGCACCAGTCCGGCAAAGATGTTCTTCATCCGGGAGTACGTGTGGGCGGCGCCCGAGAGTCCTATACCCATCCGTAGATAACAAAACTGACCGAAAGGTGTGTTGAACGCCGTTTTGTATGCATACTCCTTTGCTAGCGGTACACCCCAATAGTCCACTGACGCATCTGCCTGCCAATAGCACCGATACCGATCTTGCATGAGGTTATTGAGGATCGGCTCAATCCTCTTCATGGGTGTATTGAACTTTATCGTAGCCTGGTTCAACTTGCAGAATACATGCACCATGCGCAGTGAATTGTCTTTGCGATCTTGCGAACTTGATTTACTCTGAGAGTTGGAGTGTGTGATGATGCGGCATCACACATCTTTGGGAGATTGATCCTCATCCTCGAGCTCACCGGCGGTGTCTGAGGATTATTAGCCTTATGTGGACAGGATCCTACATATGTCAGGATGTAATCTTTGGTAAGCCTGCATTCAGGAAGGTCTTGAGATCGTCGGTGAATTGATCTCTCGCGTGAAAAAAGCCTCTTCGCGGTTTCTAGTTGTCGCTTCGATCCGATTAACGAAAGGGTGCTTTTACAACTTCTCCAATTGTGATGCTGCTGGAAATGAACCATTCTTCGATAGTTGGAGTCTGTAGACTTATCAATGGGACGATGGAAGTCTGCGGGTCGATGGTCTGTTGGATACCCTATTGTGTTGATTCCATAGACCTTATCGTCATCGTTAATTAGTGGGTGAAGGATACCGTTGGGGTCTCGGAGCAGCCTTTCGTTTCCACCTTCGCCGAGAATTCGCATCACATGCAGCGGGCATGCGGCGTATGTAATCTTGGAGCTGGGGCTGGAGTTAGGAGACCCAGCTCGCAGGTCTGTTTTGGGACTGGGATCCATCCTTTCGCCGATCCTTCTTCCTTCGCCTTCACTACTACCAGCTCTCAAAGCACACCTTACACGAGGACTAAACTTATCCTCGACCACTTCTCCTTCATTAAGATCCCTCATCTCCTCCGGCTCGGGCCCTTTGAACTGGGCTAGCTGGCCGGCGGGGGGATCTCCGACTATAAAACACTCCTCACACCCTTCTCCACATTTTACTCCTCCTTCACCGCCCCTTTCTTGGTAGTGGTATTGTATACCGTTATCTTTTTTATTTTTAACCTTCGTTTTCTTCGTGGGCTCATCTCCGTCCCACGATTCTGTGACGAGTATGGAGTCATCACTCTCCACCAATATCTCCGGCTCTTTACCGTCTACCGGGCTCTCTTTCTTCTTATATCTACCGAAGTACTCTACCCGCTAAAAAGACGGCCTAATAGCGGCGAACTTTTAAATCCCTCTCGAGGTTGATTGGGGAGGGAGATAGGAAGAATGTCAGTGCGACGGCAGCGACAGTGCCGCCATGACTGGAACCAGTGGCGGAGAACGGAGACAGGTGAAATGAGTGCTCTGTGTTGAGGATGGACACGGAAAAGGCCTCGGAGTGGCCGGCAGACTCGTCGGCTTCGTCAGCCTCCTGCTCCTGGGTTTGTCGAATTATCTGGGCGACAATGGTGGACAACATCTCTTCACCGGCATTGAAGTCGTCGAGGGTGTCTTCATCGAGATCGATGATTGCGGTCTGGTTCTGGTTCTGCGGGCAGGATCGATTCAGGAGCCTGCATTCCTTCTGCGGGACCTCTCCAAAAGTCTACCGAAAGAGCATTCCGTTGAAGCTAGGACTGCGGAGGTGCTGCCTGCTGTTACGGGGGTGCTTGCATGAGCGGGAGAGGATTACTAGAGTCATTGGATTGTCCGTTTGTCCCTAGTCTGTCCCCAGGCTGATACTTTGCCCATATTCTGCAAGCCATTTCCTCTTCATTCAATTGGCGGATTCTGTACTACTCCTCACGAGGGGGAGGGGGGTTCATACAGTCACTATTATAGTGACCAGGTTCCCCGCAACGATAGCAGATACCAGGCACCCTTCTCTCTATCAGCAAGATTTTACAAGTCTCAGGAGATTACAGGGGTCTCAGGAGACTTCAGTCACAAATGGTAAAGCTTGCTGATGTCGTTTGCACGGGGTTCAAACTCACGATGGGACTCGTATTCACGACGAGGCTCGTATTCGCGTCGGGGCTCGTATTCGCGACGATATCCGTAGTCTCAGCGGTTATCGGGCTCCCAGCGGTACTCAATCTCACGGCGTGGAGGTGGATAACGATTCCCAGGCTGATTTGGGCGCTGATACCTATATCACGGGGCTAAGCGAGGACTGGGACTAAACGAGCCAAGGTGAACCACCAAGGCTGAACTATGGGAAGCGAGGTAGTGGACTATGTGGGAGAGGGGGCGGTCGGGGGACTTGGGACGAAGGGCGAAGGGCTGGAAGTCTGGCGAGGTGCGAGGAGGTAGTCTAGCGTCACGTGGGACAACGACCGAAGGGACTATGGCTAGATAGAGAATATATTCTAGACAAGCAAAGACTAAAGCGCCTAAGATGACAGGAAGGTTGCGTGAAGAAGAAAGGGAAGAAGAAGTCCTGGCGAGGAGCAGGCATATATAAGCGCAGCCGCCCATTTGACTCATCCATAGAAACCGTAGAACAAAGGAAATCCATCATTACAAATACCTGCATAGCGTTGACTCATAGAACCCTGCAACGAAACCCATAGAAACGTAAGAAAACCACTGACTAATCTTGCATAGCGTCTTCGATATCGTGTCGCGTAGTGATAGATATTAGGTCACTCTGAGGCTAAGTCCTCTTGGGCTTCGATGGGTAGCGTTAAGTGGAAGTCCTTAACTAACTTCGGGGAGTTGTCTAAGTGTCGTCATAAGGTTGCGAAGGTTCGTTATATCAGGTGTATCGAGCGAGGTATTGTCGTCACTCCGTCTGCGAGAGTCTAGTATTATGTCGACCTCCCCTCCTGTTCTCCTTCAATCTCGGCGGGTGGTGGGGAGGTTGTAGTTAATCCTGGGGACACGGGGTTATTGGCCGGGTGATAGTAGAGATACATGGAAGACTGGGTGGACCTTCGTTGAAGGGGTAGGGTGAGCGTAGCGTAAAGGGGCTGACAATCTGAGGAGGCAGTGCAGACCCAACTTGTTTCCAGTCCAACTTCTTTGAAGGCCTCTTGGTGAGTAGGTTCCTGGTAGATAACCATACTTTGTCTCCAATAGGCGTAGCAGGGGCCGGGGTCCTGTTGGCGTTGGCTGATTTCCTCCTGTATCTTTTGTCTTTCTGAACATCTCAGCTCGGAGGAAGTCAAACACTTCTGACATATCTCTCTTGCCATAGTGTTGGCTTGGTCGCCGTTGGTAGTGGTGCCGTGTGAAGGGGCCCAAAGGTCGTTCGGGGTGTCGTCCATAGTTTCTTGAAGGGGAGAGTTTAAATGGATTTCTGATCGTGGTTATTAGTTGCAAACTCATGTGGGTAAATAGGTGGCCAGTTGTCTTGTTGGTAGTCGGCGTGGCTCGGTCTTGTTATGATTGCGTTGATTCTTTCGGTTTGGCCGTCGATGCAGGGATGGAAGAAGGCTGTGGAGAAGCGGGGATATTTCCAAGCTTTCATGAAGTGATTTCCAAAGTTTGAGGTAAATTGGGTCGCCGATGCGATACAATCTTTTCTGGGAGGCCGTGGAGTTTCCATACATTTTAAGGTACATGTTGGCGACATCTCTGGCTCGATTCCGCGGTCGCATGGGATGAAGTGTCTCATTTTGTGAGGCGGTCAGCGGCAGCGAGGATTGCATCGTAATTATTCTTGGGGAAGGCGGTCGCGAAGTCCATTGATCTGTCCGACCATGGTAATTTGGGTACTGAAAGAGGCGGAGGACTCGCAGGGGCGTTATGGTTTGCTTTCTTTCGCCGACGTGTGTGGCAATTCATGCTTATGTGCGGTGGTGTATTTTTGCGTGTTTGGTAAATGGTATTGTGGCTCGGGAGTTGAGTGTTTTATTTCTTCCGGGGTGACCTGCTGATGGTTTGTCGTGGTATTCCTGTAGGAGCTTAATTTGTAGCTCACTCGTGTTCTGTCTGAAGAGTTTTTGATCTGAGGAGAAGCCGTCTTCGTTTTGTAGCGTTCGGCGAGATTTGTTTTGATTGTTTGGTGCCGTCTTTCAGCGTAGTTAGGACTTTATTAGGAAACTGTCTTCTTGGTAGCGATTGCAAACAACTCTTGTATGGTAGGCCTTCCTTGGATTCGTTTATCGAAAGCCATGAACAAACTTAAACAGAGTCAAATTTTCTTTCTTCAGCGACGGTCTGGTACTGATGCGACAGGCGTTCATCACTCCTTAGGTAGATCTCCCGATCTCTAGTCAAGCATCTGGTTTTCCCCTTGTTTGCCTGGTGGAATTGTATAACAAAGTCAAAGCGGGATAGGAACTGCGGCGATGTCTGTAAATCGGTTCAATAAACTTTGTTGGCATGAAATATTGAGTTCCTGTGATCTGTCAGGACCTTGATGGGGAAGAGCTGTTTCTAGGAAGTAGCCCATTCTTGAACCCTCGGATTATTGCTAATAGTTCTTTGTCATAGATTTCATAGTTCTTATTTCGGCGTATCTTCTTGAGAAAAACGCCGCGGTGTAGTATCATCGTCATCCGCTGTGACGTGATGGCGGCGGAGAACATAGTCGGGCGTCTGTTTCCTATGATTTCGGTCGGGATCGAAGTGTCTGAGTATTAGTGCGGTGGTGAATCTTTATCTTTAAGTTATCGAAAACTTTTTGGTGTACCGGTCGAATTCAAACTTTCTCCTGTCTTAGTGAGGGCGTTAGAGGAAACAAGCTCTGGAATATCGTAGATGAATCTCCGGTAGAAGTTAAGCGAAGCCTGGAACTCCTGTCGTCTTTCAGACAGGTTGGTGTTCCCAATCCTGATTATGGCGACCTTCTTTTAAATCATCTTGATTCCTCAGGGTGAGTCCGAATCCCAGGTACATTGTTTCTTTGACATGCCATTCAGCTTCTCGGGTTTTAGATGTCTTTATGTTGTTCAGTATCGAAGAATCTTATCAGCATGGACCTTATGCTTTCTTCAGTGTGGCAGAGTAGATGAGTATGTCATCTAGATGAGCGTCATGAAATGATCGAGGTGTGTGGGCGTGGCATGTCGTTCGCGATGTTGGAATGCTGCGGCGTTGGTGAGACCGAATGGCATGACCGTGTATTGAAGTGGCGTACCTGGTCGCGAATGCCGTTTTAATTTGTCTCCTTCTTTGATTCTCAGCTGGTGGTATCCATTGCGTAAGTCTGGTTTAGTGAAGTATTTGGCGGCGAGATGCGTGAAAGTTTCGAGTTAACGGCGGTGGGTGGCGGTTCTTAACCGTTACAGCGTTCAACTTTCTATAGTCAGCGAGTCGGAGAGATCATCGCTTTCTTTACAAATAATCTTGGGGAACCTGCTGAGGGAGGTCTTTGTGGCGGATCTTCCACTTGAAAGGTATTCCATTAGGTAATCCTGAGTGCCTGTAGCTCAACGCGCGTCATCCCATCATGGGTCGAAGAATCTTGTCTTCTTGCCTTCCTGGATGTCAATGGAGGTCATAGTCGGATCGGGCGGAGGAGTTCTGCAGCGTCAGGTTCGTTGAGAGGTGAAGGAAGTTGTGATGTTCATTTGGTATGAGGCGCAGGGTCTTTGGCGATGGGGTGAGGAGGTCGTCGAGGGCCTTGAGTGTGGTTGAATATAGTCGCATTCCTTTTCTCTGTTTATGGAGCAGTCTGTGGAATGCGTATGAGGTGATAGCCGGAGATGTTACGTTGTTGGTTTAGTGGGGGTTCAATAGAGATCTGCGGTGACTTTGGTGTTGTTGAGGGCAGTGTTTGACACAGGCTGAGAATTAAATTGTATTTCGTTGGTGGCAGGGAGAATTGTAGTTGCGTGTCTTGCGTCCATGGGAGGCCCATATGATGGGGTAATGTCTGCTTGGGTGTGAAGAAGGCTCCTCTCTGTGTCCGTTTATGTCTGGTGAGGATGACTTTATGGGTAACCTTTCCTGACTCGATAGGTCTTATCCATCTATTACGTCTATGTGTGTGGGAGGATGAGGGGGGTTTCTTAAGTTTGTGGTGGCATCTGAAGTCTTTGTACTATGAAAGCGTATCCTGAGGCGCCAGTATCGATGAGGCGTATGATGGGATGAAAGAATCTTTATTTTGAGAAATAGAAGCGATTCTGTTAATTGATTAAAATCATATCGCTTCTCGAAACCAGCAAAACCGAAATCACAGAAAAGTCTCTTAACCGTCGCAGGTGAGCTGGTCAGGGAAAAAATCTTCTTGCATCGTGGGAGGCTCCCTTCTCTTTCTTCGTTTCCTGATATCTGCTCATTTCACTTATCGCAGGGCTGGGTTTCTGGGCGCCTGTGGGCATTCACGAATGAGGTGTCTCTGCTCATGATAATAACATCTGTTTTCTACGTGAGCCTCTCTTTCACGAGGTCAGGCGGCGACCAGTGGACAGATCATGGGGACTATTCGCCAGGTGTGTGTGATGGATGGGCGGCGGCAGGTCTTGTGGCGGAGGTTCTGGCGGGAGGGTGTGGCAGGAGCCGGAGGGCAGGCGGCGAATCTGAACGAGGCAGTAGCGAGGTGGGGGCGGGCTGGCGTGTAGCGAGCGGCGGGCAGGCGGTGTAGAGGACTGATAAGCGAGGGCAGCGTTGAGGGCCTGTTGTTTGTTATTAACCGTTGTAGGATGGTAGCGAGCTCAGGACCGTGGCGGGGTGTCTTCGTGGGCCAATGAGTAGTCAGTGGGTTCTCGTTTAGTCCGTGAGAACTTTCGCGTTAAGCGGCTTCTCTGGCCCGGCATCGTGCGTAGCGTTAGACTCCATAATGTCTGAGAATGAGCAGTATTGGCGGATGTTTACTGAAACTTCTGGCGGCGTTCCTCTGAAAGTCCGGATCTCGAAAGGCGGTGGTCGAATTTCAAAAACGCTTTATGGAGGAGGTTAACCCCTGTGTTGGTCAGGTATGGCGTGAACTGGTCGGTGAGGGCCTTAGGCGAAGATAAGCGTAGGTGAGTTGGTTCTGTAGGGTGGGGTACCGGTCGGCATTCTTGAAGTTTGAGTGTCAGCGTGTGTTTGAAGAGGAGTTCTTTTCGCCCGTGAACTGCTTGGGATCAGGGAGTTTCTCCGACTTCTCAAATTCTTCTTCTGGGTGTGTTGTTCTTTAAGCGCGGAGAATCGGTTGGGGCGGCGAAGAGGAGGTCGGGCGGTCTTTGGTTGTTCTGCTGGTGGTGGGGGCACTGGTTCTGCAAGTCTTCGCAGGCGGTATGGTTTCTTGTTCTTATTGTGTGGACTTGAACTTGGAGGCGGTGGCGCAGGCTTGGAGCTTTGTGGTGTTCTTCTTCCTTTCAAGTCTTCTTGCAGTTCTGTGATCCTTTGTTTCCATATCTCCGTTGCTTCCTCTGCCTCCTGTTGGGTTAGTCTCAGTTCGTTTGAGTTAGCTAACCGCCTGATGGCTACGACATTGTGGTTAAACAATGCGTCCTCAGATCTTGCCTGGTGGTGCTCGGGGTATCTTAGATGACCCAAGTCTCTTCGAGTCGGTCATAGTCGAGTTCTGTTGGGTCTGTCATGACTTGTTCTTGTGACATGTCGGCGGAGTTGTGGTTCGGGTTGGCGTTGGAGACGCAACCTTAGTATCACGGGGCTAAGCGAGGACTGGGACTAAACGAGCCAAGGTGAACCACCAAGGCTGAACTATGGGAAGCGAGGTAGTGGACTATGTGGGAGAGGGGGCGGTCGGGGGACTTGGGACGAAGGGCGAAGTGGAATGCAGGGCGATGAGGTAGTGGAGTCAACGTCGGACAAACGACCGACATAACGAATATATTCTAGACAAGCAAAAGACTAAAGGCCTAAGATGACAGGAAGGTTGCGTGAAGAAGAAGGAGAAGAAGAAGTCACCTGGCGAGGGAGCAGCATATATATAAGCGCAAAAACTGACTCATCCGCAGAAACCCGTGAAAAGAAAATCATTACAAATACCTGCATGACGTTGACTCATAGAACCCTGCAACCGAAACCCATAGAACATAAGAGAAACCCTGACTAATCCTTCTTCCCGCAACCGTGCTCGATATCGTATCACGCCGTGATAACCTACGATCATCATCATATCCTACATCCTGCCTTCTTTGTACTGCATAGACCTCAACTTCTATCGGAGTATCTGGAATCTTCTTCTCCTTCCCCTTCTCTTTCTCTTTCTAGGCATTCTTCTCCGCTAACTCCTGAAACTGTTTGGCTAATGAATCGAGACGATCAAGCAGGACCTTAGTCATAGGCTCTGGATCCTTCTTTGCCTTCTTTGCCTTCTTCACCTTCTTCAACACCTTCCTCCCCTTTTTGCGAGACTCTCTCTCACTGCCCTCGCTATCACTTTCGCTGTCACGTTCCATTTTAGATTCAACGTTAGAGTCACTACTGTCGGAGTCCTCCTCTTCCTCGTTCTCCCCCTCTTTATATATGTCCTGCATGCGTTTGGCTGCGCTGATTGCTTCATCAAAGGTGTAGTGCTTGCTTAATTGACCTAGAGAGACTACATGCGCTTTGAAGCTTTTATTCTTGATGCCTGCGATGAAGCGTTTTGCAGTAGTCTCGTCCTAGTTGCTGGAGAGGCTTTCATTAACGCGGCTAGCTCTCTTGATATATCTCCTCATGGAGTCATTGCCTTGCTTCAGTGAGAAGTGCTTATTCTCTGATTCGAGCTGCTTCTCTTCACTAGTGCCGACATCGTACTTATCTTTCAGGGCTTTGATCGTCGATTCCCACGAGTCGGTGACGGATTCAGGCTGCCTAGTTGCCCAGTTTGCGGCTTTGCCCTTGAGCCTACTCAAGAGGATCTCGAGTTTAGCTTCTTCTCTCTGCTCTTCAGCATATAGGTGAGATTTGGAGTTGAAGTTCAGTTCGATTGATCTGATGAAACGATTTACGCTTTCGTTTGGATGTTCGTGAAACTTCCTAGCGGGGACTGAAGCAGCCATGATAGCTAGGGAGGTAGGAACGACGATGGGAGGAGAATGTAGTGATTCACCGACGTTAGGAGGAGGACGTGAATTGACAAGAGGGGGTGATTCAATACTAGGAGAGGAAGATGTGGCTTCAACGGTGGGGGGAGGTGATGCAAATGCAGATTTTAGAGCTTTTGATCGTCTGGAATCAGAAGCTGAGCTCATCTCAAGCTCTCTCAAACCTCTAATGATTTTTCTAGTCCATGATGACGACACCTTTCTTGACGATGAAGAATAGAACGATATGATTGGCCCTCGAGAAGAATCACGTCGGGGTCACCAAGTTAACGCTACAAGTATGTGTACAGGGGGTGATGATTCTGTAAATAGAGGAATGATAACCTTATCTGATTGGTTGATTCACTATGGCACTGATTCACTATAATGAACCAATGCTTGTGAACATATGTATTGATGATGAACTGACGATGATGATGATGAAACGAAACGAGAGAAGAAACGTAGCCGATAGGCCAGCTAGCTAAGGTGCTAAGCGCTAAGCGCCGCAATGACTAATACCCTCGCCTAAAATCAGGCAACCTATCTTATGCTCCACAACGTCCGGTTGCCACGCAAAATATCAACAGACTTTAAAAATTGCCGAGTATAAAACAGCTGCAGCCAAGGAGGGCACCAGAGGGCTAAGCTACAGTCACTCACCTACTGACGGTGGATCCTGCCTGATGGTTTTGTTTGCAGTAATTTGCCCTTGGCGTCTAGAACCTGGCTCTGTTATTGGCCTCAAATCCCTGACCGCCATCAGACGGAATCCGCCTTCACTCCGTGGGTGCCTGTATATATATGCTAACGAGCTCCGACATAAGTCTAGTGTAGTCCGACCTCGCCCTTGGTCGGAATTATAGGTCCGGCCCCCAAGAGAGTAGAGGGCGGCTGTCACTCTTCCGGGAGCAGCTGAACGAGTTCACTCTGCGGCATTATATAATTATTCTTTCTAGCTAAGGAAGTTTTGGGCCTTTTTCCATATATAGTGGATCAGGACCTCTTAGGGGATTGGTGCTATTAATCCTTTGTCCAAGGGCATCGGCCGCGGGCTCGACCGATGCTATATACGGAGGACTTTAAGAAAATCTACACTTTGGTATACTGGTCAGGGGGGTAGTCAATTGATCAAGTAACAGTTAGGTTTTAGATACCCTTTGTATATATATATACATAGAACGACCAAATGATGGCCTCCTCCGAGGGGGGGTCCTTTTATAATAAAATTCAGATGTAACTACACCTTCTATCAAACCCTAAATATTCTAGCTAAGGCATTAGTGGTTGAAGAAACTACGTGTGTTTGTTTTGGGGCCATTAAATTTCTTCAAAATCCATATAATACCATAGCCAAGCCACATGCTCCAACTTCACATCGGATCAAGCCACAGTGGCTGACAATTAACTTTAACGCCCAATAGAACCCGATTGCCGCGTGCAGTGGTGCATGTTTGTTGACACCCACCGTGTTACTCTTTGTTGATCTCTCTCATAGAAGGTTCCTCTAACACTTCCAAACTCCTTTTAAAGCCCGCCCCGAGCATTGAGCGAAGAAGGAAGTGCGGATTGAATTGAATTCATCCCGACACTCCGACATTGTGAGTTCTTCCACCACCAATTAATCTTGTTATTGACCACTTTTATACGTATAATATTCTTGGTTGTTTTGTACTCTATCGTTGCGCATGAGTTCTTTGTTTGTTCCTTCACCCTGTCGTATCCTTTTTAAGCTGACATCACCGATCAAGTGCCAGCATTCTGTAACGACTTCAATAAACTTGTAACCCCATTCCCATAACACAAAGCCCTCGCTATACAGCCCCCCTCCCTATCCTGGACCCAGCCCCCACTGCAACAATGGCCACAATTTCTCAGCAGCAGCAACAGCCATCTTCTCCCCCATCTATACCCTCACCGCAGGCCCTTGCATCTCGTGGTCGTCGCCCCGCACTAATACCCCACAATGCCGATCTCGCACTCTCGCTCTCAGCCGCTGCCACAGCCCTAGGGATGGCTTCTTATTCCCCGAACCGTGCACGAGGTACTAGCGGTAATAGTGGAAGCTTACTATGGGTACTTCCGTCCTCGAACCCCCCGACAGCCGCGTGGTCAGGGGATTCGTTGGAGGCAAGGTGGAAAGAAGACGGTCAAATGTGTGATATCGACCTAGATGATGATCAACGGGAAGCTGTGAGGAGTCTTGTCGTTAGGGATGTATTCTCATGGGTATGTGGACTCATTTGAGGGACCGATTGGTCAAACTGTTGACATCATCCACAGGTAAATGAAATGGACAGTGATCAGCCACGGTCTCAACTGCAAAAAACAAAAATACCAGAGACTGCCCCTACATCCCCGATGAGCGGAAACTTCCCCGAGGAATTGGACTTTCGGCGGCGTCGGCTACAGGAGGCCGAACGAGATATGGGGAGCAAGCGGTAAAGGTCTTACCGTTTCAACCGTGACCAAAAAAAAAAAAAAAAGACAAAGAGGACAAAAGATGATTGATGATTATGACATTGACGAATGATTATGTGTGGACTATAACGTATAACGATTATGATTATGACACCACGATAACGACTTAAAATGCCTTAACGCTTTAACGCTTTATTTATTTTCTTCTCATTTTCTATTTGCATTCTGGGGCAAGCATGTATGTGTGGTTGTTCTTTTTTTCTTTCGTGTATTCCAATTTACAGCATTTCCCGCCAACATCTGGGAGTTGTTATAATGCTTTGCCTAGTTTTGGTTCTTATTTTGTATCCCTGTGTGGTTCTTGGAGAGTGGCTGGGGGGGAGAGGGGCATTATGCCTAGAAAGTCCTGTATAACACTACAATGACAGGTTTAGGGCACATTTTTGTTATTATAATCTGATTCTGAGGTTAATTGGTTGGCTGTAGACTTCACTGGCCGATCTTACGGGTGTCTACTTATATAGATTGAGGCATTCAGAGGAATAAATCGTTTCGAGTAAATAACCCTGAAAGACCTCAAGTCTGGCCTAGTCCTATGTAGCGGAATACTCAGGTGTTCAAAATATGACATGTCATGAGCAGGTTTAGCCGATCGAGGCATGTGTGTGTGTTGCCTAAACAGTGGCGTGTATTCCCCGCACATCGACCACCACCCACCCACCACCCACCCCCCCGCCTCTAGCTCTGAACAAGTTTCTAGGATCATGAATTATCACCCGCCCCAGCGCGCAGCCGACTTTTTTTTCCCTTTTGGTTAATTCATTAATTCGCAGCCGACTTTTGAGAAAAGGTAGGAAATGGCCGTATTGAGGGTGGAGAAGTCGGTTTTATGTTTATATTCATGTGGGGTCGGTTGGGGGGCGGGACTGGAGCTATATATAAGTAAGCAGCAGGCTGGGCTGGAGAATAGACGTACGTACAAGCCTTCACTAGCTCAAAAAGTATTTTATAGGCCCAAAGATCATAGCGAGTAACGGGAGTGTACGTGTCCTAGCTATGATCGTGAATCTGTTTGTCTGGGCCTAAACAGCTAGCAGTGTACATGTTGGAATATCAAGGTCCAGCAGCCAAGATTGAATTATCCATTCTCTATATGATAATATAATCCTGTCTTCGAGGACAAAGTCAGCGGTGGCAAGGCGCTTCAACCCTCGCCTTAAGCGTCCTCGCGCATGTGGGCCACATTGAGACTTTAGAGGGCCTTGGGTTTTTATATTTACAGTATTTACAGCAGGAGCAGAGAATTTCCCCGTGAACGGGCGAAGTGATTGCTTGAGTACATTTAGGTTCTAGTAATGGCTCGTGGAAAAGGCCACTGTACATACAGTACTACTGTATACCGAAAATTGAACAATGCCAGACCCGACATTTGAGGTTATATCTGAACACCAAAGGTTCCTAAAACATAAATTAGAATCAATACTGCATACTCGATAAAACTGCCGGATGTCTGTTCGCTCACCAGTTGATGCAGAGATTCTAATATCACGGAATTCTTTTCAATTCTGTTCAGCTATAGTGTTAGTACTATAATAGGGGTTAGTATGGCTTTGACTGGCCTTATAAGGGATACGCGTGTGTTGTGCATATTTTTTCCTTGGGCCT
Source organism: Morchella sp. 2018-W16 (assembly GCA_024713755.1). NCBI lineage: Eukaryota > Fungi > Ascomycota > Pezizomycetes > Pezizales > Morchellaceae > Morchella > Morchella sp. 2018-W16. Next base: position 544,876 of record JAMGYY010000018.1, read on the forward strand.
CAGGTGAAAATTAATATTCGGTACGGGTCTAGATGAACAAACAGGCCGGGTCGTCGCCTTCTCTAATAATTGGTGTTTCGTATATATGTACCTACATAGGTACGTGGTTCCCTTTACCCTCCAATTGAGGTTAGCGGTGGTTATAACGGAGGGTGGGCGGCGGGAGTTTGTGTAAGTTTGCATCTTCCCTAAGTTTGCTTATGTCATGCCAGCTTGCGGTCCAACTTTAGAGTTATTGTCAGTACGTGGAGCGTCTTACAGTCCCCCATAAACCGTCGAGACAATGCTGGCACCCCTTCGATTCCCAAAATGCCAGCATGTGGCTAGTGCTAATAAATTCTGTGGTACTTGTTGGTGTGGTCTTTGGTCTCACATATTGAGGGGTCGTGTTAGCATCGACGGTTTATGGAATAAGGGTGCATCGGGGCCAAAGATTGGTACGTACTCTTATAGATCTAGAGCGCTCGCACTTATACTAAAAGTGAATTTGTATTGATAAAGCCAAGAAGGACCATAAACAAATACCCTTACATGGCGACTACACGTTTCTCAAGGGGTTACCTTTATCGACTGTATGTCGAAAAATTCAACCGGGTCTGCCGCCCACGCCACTATTATCACCTCCACGATACTTCACCAACTCTACATACCTTCTTCCCCCCTCTCTCACCACTCTCGTCAGAGGTTTTACCAAAAACACCACCTCTTAATCACAACCGGTCACTCGGTTACTCACGTGATTTGACCCGTCACGTAATACTGCTACACGTCGCCCTTGCACATCCACCACACACACACACCAACCCCCTCCCAAAAGCTGAAAATGCCATTCCCCGTACCCTCCGCAAGTCCATTGACACTTGCCGCTGCCACCGCTGCCGCAATCACCATACCTTCAGCAGTCTATAACATGTTCTGGCGAGAGAACAAGCTCCCTGTTGAGGGGCGGGTATGTCCCTCTACCTACTAGCTATGTGTATATATATAAGATAAAAATAAATAAAAATAAAAAATAAAAATAAAAAATAAATAAAATCTAACACCTCAACCAGCTAGTAGTAATTACCGGAGGTTCCCAAGGGATGGGCCTCGCCGTCGCCAAACTCCTCTCTCGCAAAGGCGCCCACGTCGCCATCGTTGCCCGCGACACCACCAAGCTCGCTTCAGCCCTAACAGAAGTCGAAGCTGCCGCCCCCAACCCCGGCACGCAGAAGTTTATGTCCGTCAGCGCCGACCTCACCGAGTCGTCCGAATGCGTCCGCATGCTCGACGAGATCCGCGTGTGGCACGGCGTCCCGGACATTGTCTGGACCTGCGCGGGCTTCGCCGTCCCCGGCTTCTTCAAGGACCTCTCCCCCGCCGAGCTCGAGGCCCAGGTCCGCACAAACTACTTCTCCGTCATGTACACGGCGCACGCCGCCATCAACCTCATGATGCGGTACCCGCTTCCCCGGGGGGTCCCCCGCCGCCACCTCGTCTTCACGAGCACCGTCATGGCGTTCTACACCATCGCGGGCTACAACGCGTACTCGCCGGCCAAGGCGGCCATCCGCACGCTGGCCGACGGCCTGAGGCAGGAGTGCATCCTGTACGACATTGACGTGCACTGCTGCTTCCCGGCCACCATCTATAGCCCGGGCTTTGAGATTGAGCAGACGAAGAAGCCGGAGCTGACAAAGATATTGGAGGGGAGCGATGAGGGGCAGACGCCGGAGGTCGTGGCGGAGGCGTGCGTGAAGGGGTTGGAGAAGGGGCAGAGTCTGGTGGTGACGAACCTCTTGGGGGAGGCGATGAGGGGCGGGTGTTGGGGGGGCAGTCCTAGGGGGTGCTGGTGGTGGGATACACTGCTGGCGTGGGTGGTGACTGTGGTGTGGTTGGTGGTGGGACGGATGATGGATGGTGATGTAAGGAAGTATGTCAACAAGCGCGGGATCCCTATGAGGGGGAAGAAGGCGGCAGGGCCGAGGGAGGGGGGTATTGGAGGGCCGGGAGAGAGGACGCAGATGTTTTTGTAGGTAGCAGTTAGTTGCGGTGTGGTGGTTGTGGTTTAGGGTAATAATAAGTCTATAGAATACAAGAACCTACATGATAGCGCAAGTGAATTATTTATTTGACTGATGTATTGTTTTTTGTCTTTTTTAAATTTTGCAGTTGCGCACCTTATAGGTAATTGGAGGGGGTAATGAGTGATATTTCGTGTTTTTAATACCTATATGCATCCGCAGAGCTCTAGAACGGAAGGGAGGGGGGAGCTTATCCTATATATAATTACATGTACTTATATACATATAAACTCTCACAAAACCTCTTTTTTTTTTTAAAAAAAAAAAAAAAAAAAAGTTAAAAATCCAAGTTTCCTGTCTAAACACACACATATTGTTACTCCCGTAGTGATGCACATCACTCACATGTGTATATGTCGTTGTATCTTTCTGGAGGTGAGTACGTACATGGGAATCCGGCCCCTTGGAAACCACCCTCGTTTCCGATTGGACTACATACATGTCAAGTACTTGACGCTGACTCAGCTCAGCCGAGTTGAAAACCGATTTATTGATTTACCTGATTTATTTGATCTATCTGGCTCGCGTATAAAAGTGGTTTCTTTGTGCGCAGCTTATGCATTTTCAGGTGGATAAACCACCGAAACCGTGGTTTCAACTTGTGATTTTGGAATCTGCCATTAGACGCAACACACTCGAATTTATGGACCCACCAGCAGTGCCTTAGGGTTTTGGAGAGGTTAAACTTATGGGTATGATACATGTATGTTTGGCTGATGCGTAGGTTTATCGCGACCAATACCATACATGTACATGTCAAGTAGGTAAGTCGATCTATTCTTCTAGCGATCATGGAAGCAATAAAAAAACACAATTAATTACGTCTCGGTACCTGCACATCCGGGGAGAAGATTATATACTTGTGTACTTAACTTGCATATAGAAAAATACTTACGCAAGTCCGGCCCTCGTCGAGTCGTCAGCTCCACGCCGGCCAATATCCGGGAATAGTGACCGGGAATAGATACAAGTATGTACTTGTAGTACCGGTACTTTTGGGGGTCCCTCCACGTTGCCAAGCCAAGACAACATGCATGCACAATGCGACTCCCCCGGTAAGTTATGTAGATTATGTTACTTACTTTACATACTTGTAGCTGGGACCCTAAAAGTTAACACCTCTCCTCTCCGCCTTCCTGGTCACTCACTCACTCGCTCACTCACCCTCCCCCACTCTCTTGACAGACAGTCAGATCAATCTCTTTCTCAACTCCTGCTGTCTGTCTGTCTGTCTATCATCTCCCTCTTCTTCTCTCTTTCTCTACACTCGCTGGCAAAAAGTATACATTCGCTAGGTGTTGTTGCAACTGCTCGGCAGTTGTTTAGTTACTCGGCCTCCGGCGAAGCTCCCCTCTCCCCCTTTCGCCCACAATGGGCGACCCCGTTCCCTTCACGCCGCCAGCGACATTCCCAATTGACGTTCAGCAGCTGCTTCAACATGCATCTGTGAGCGTGGTCCTCACTGCGATAGTTGGGCTCCTGATTGTGGGGGTATTTGCGGTTAGTTCCAACCCCCCACCTCTCCCTCCGCGCCCACAAGCTCCCCAAAGCTCCCCAGCTCTCTAATGCCGAAGAACCTTACTGACATACTGTTCACTCACATATAGTCCTATCTCCTTATTCTTCTCGTCGCGCATACCCCCCGCCCCGCCACCACCAACGAAAAATTCTACACCAGTACAACCCCTACAGGCGCTGCGACCGCACCCCGCCCCCTTCCCGACATTTTCGCCCCGGACTCCAAACCGGCGCTCGCCATATCCGTTGTTGTGCCCGCCTATAATGAGCGCGAACGCATCAGTGAGATGCTCTCCGAGGCCGTCGACCACCTTGACGCTGCGCACCGCGGCCGCTGGGAGATCCTGATTGTCGATGACGGGTCAACGGATGGTACTGCGGACGTGGCGCTGAAGTGGGCGGGGCAGCGCATGGCGGAGAAGGGAGATATCGAGGAGGGTCAGGTGCGCGTCTGTGTGCTTGAGAAGAATCGAGGCAAGGGCGGCGCGGTCACGCACGGGATGAAATATGTAAGGGGGGAGTATGTGATCTTTGCGGACGCGGACGGGGCGAGCAGGTTTAAGGATCTGGAGGCACTTCTGAGGGATGTGAAGAAGGTGGAAGTGAAGGGGTACGGGATTGCCGTGGGAAGTCGGGCACATATGGTCACCACCGATGCGGTCGTTAAGGTACCCCCCCCCCCCTCATCCTCCCCATAATTGACACACACAACTAATAAAACCAGCGCTCCTTCATCCGGAATTTCCTCATGCACTCCTTCCACACTCTTATCCGCACATTCGGCATCCGCCACATCCGCGATACGCAATGTGGCTTCAAGCTACTCTCGCGCGCGGCCGTCAAGGCTGTCTTTCCATACATGCACACCGAGGGCTGGATCTTTGACATTGAGATGCTGATCCTAGCCATGTACAAGGATATTCCAGTCGCTGAGGTGCCCATCACGTGGCATGAGGTTGGCGGGAGCAAGGTTAGGCTTGTCCAGGATAGTCTGCGCATGGCGTGGGATTTGGGGGTTGTAAGGGCGGGATATTGGTGGGGCGTCTATAGGGTGGGCGAGGGGGGACTGAGGGTGTAAATGTTTTTTTTTTTAGTTGGTTTTTTTATTTTTATTTTATATATCTTTTATTTCGTTCTTTTTTGCCCCTTTTTTTGTTCAGTGCATGCAGTGAGTGGAGTAGAGTGATATCAGATAGCAGTTTGGGGTTTAGTGTATAGAATCAGACGGGCAGGACAGGACAGGATGGAACGGGATGGAACGGGACGGGACGGGGTGGGGCGGGTAATAACACCCGACAAATACATGTACAAAATGTAGATCTAGACAGGTCCTCGGTCTCTCTTCTACATTGAAGGACCTTCAAGTTTTTGGCTGTTAATGTGTGCATGTCGCGCATCCCCCCCGTCTGCTTAGTAATCCGCCGAGCAAATTGGGCCGAGTGATAATCCGTGACTATATCACCAGGGGGGCGGTCGGGTCATTGGTTTTGAACGATCCGTATGCAAACACCAGATAGCTATTGTATGTAGCTGGTGCCATGTTGGTCATGGGTGATGTTATGCACGATAGGCTTATCCATGGTAAGGGCTGGGCATAGGTTTTTGCGTGGGCGGGCGGGCGAGAGGGCTTGGTATTAATTGCCCCGCCCTGTCCTTGCCGGGGTGCATTATGTCTAAGGGTTAGGGGACATTGGGGGGTATTCACTTCTACATAGAAATACATACGCGTCACGTGCGCTTATAGTTTGCTTGATATACATGCTTCATCAACCTAACAAAGGTGGTTGATGTATGTGGTACTAAGCATAAACCTTAATACTATATCCATACCTTGTCCCAAAATATGACATGTGCACTTGGCCAGGGCGTAGGGAGGTATACTATTCAGCTATATAAGTACTAGCTGGCCATGGAAATATCCTAATCTATATCATATAAATGGTATTGTAATGCACCGTTATAAAGGCATATGTTTCTAGAAGTGAATACACTCATGTACCTACGTTAACACATACAAACGGCATGTGGTGTAGTGGCAATGGGAGTTATGTTATGTGTGTCAACTTTGCCAAATTACCTACAGCAGATATTGCGACTCCCTAGTTAGTTAGGGAGTTGCTCTCTATATGTGTAATTCGGAGGAATTGTGCAAACGATTGTAAGCTTTAGATCTAGATTCAAGACGAGACAGAGCTAGGTCAAGCCTTAGGCTTGTCTCTCGTCCCTATTGCAAGCCTGTACTTGACAGTATTATTAAGTTTGGGGCGGTAGCAGGTTGCGTTAAGCGGCATATTGTGACCAACTATTTGTTGCAGATCTGTGTGTGACTGTTTTGGCTTTTCATTGGAGTTAGGTAACTATACGCTCGAAGTGCTACAAGGTTGCTTCTTTACTCAGCTCCAGACACCAACTCAGTTTTCTACTCAACTGCATAGTGTCCCCGCGATATCTGCAGATGAGAGGTAGCACAGATCGGGGATTCGGCTGCCCGCTTCCGAGAAGATAACCACCGAACTAGTCTCGTACCCAGCTCTCCTACCGGCTAGCATCAAGCTGCTTGTAGGGGATGGGAACGAGACTACCACCGAACCAACTGTATCCATTCTCAATGGAGATGCGTGCTAGTGTTTACTTTGGCCCACTCTAATATTATGCGTACCAGCTCTGTAGTACCGCCCACCAAGAACTTTTATCTACGGGATAACTGGTTTGTGTCAGACGTACACGTCGACCCTCGGCCCGGCTGTGCTGCCCCAATATCGACTAGCTGTAGGAGATGTGCCTTCATCTTGGTGGCGATCCAGAAGAGGGCGAGGACGTCTAGTATATAGTGAACAACTTGTGGAAAGTAGGATTAGATGCAGGTATCCCAATTAGGTCGACCGGCCGTTGGGCTGGGTAGAAAGGTTAGGCGCCCACTGCGCGGAATATAGGCAAGGAGGTTGTCTCTGCTGTTCTGCTGCTCTACTGGAGCCTAGAGAACAGTATAATGCACTGAGCGCGAATGCAGTATTTCTGCGCATGCATGGTATATATGACATGTAGTACACGTAATATAGTTGGCTGCACCAAACTCTGTACATGTAGGTCATATATATATGTAAGGGGCAGCTTCTCAGAATTCCAGTGATTATTGTGGGGAACCGGTGTGGGTGTCCCTGCAAATTTTGCGTCACAAATCACTGCAACAGGTGGTGTACTACATGTAGGTACATGTGTCTGGACGGGAGGATGTACGTGCAGCTCTGTATTTTACCCGGGCGCAAAAAGCGGGCCCGAATATAAAACCAAGGTCAGAAAAAGGGCGGAGAATAAAAAACTAAAATGGAATATTACGTCTGACTACTTCTGCGTTGTCAATATGTGGTAATATATCCGGTTAAGCTTTGAAGACTGGCCAAATTGGAGATGTATCTACATGTCGGTCCTGGGGGCATGAATTTTCTACTACCGCTTGCATGGGACTCGTTAGGCCTTGTTAATATGTGGATAGTTGCGTATATGGTGCGCCATATGTTCTACTGAATTCGACGGAAGCCTTGTTGTGGTGTAGACTACCGACATCTAGCACAAACACGCACGCAGCTAGCATAAAAGGAGTGCTGATGTGAGATAACGAGTAAGAGAAGAGGCCCGTGATGTGTTGTGTATGTGATATTTTTGTGGAGATTAACCACTAGCTTCAAACAAAGGTAGGGAATATGTTTTTTCGTTGAAATGTCTGGGAATTCAAGGGTGGCTATGAGCCTATAAAGAGATGAACAGAGAGAGGGCGAAGACCAAGAAGACAAAAAAGTTCTGCCTTTGTAGTGGGAAGATGGATGGAGAGGGATCGATTGCCAAGAAGTACCAGGATTGTTGTGTTTAAGCCAGCTATGGAGAGTACATAATGTTCCTAGGAATAGGTAGGATTTGGAGCATTGCGGCCCTCTACAGCAGTAGCTTGGGTAGGAATGGTTAAACCACGAAGTCAGCTAAGATTTTTAATGATGCAAGTGTTTCCAGTCCAATCAAGAAGGAACAAACTGATTCCGCCAGACCCCAGCAAAGGTTCTTCCTGAAAACCAGAGGCGATTGATATAGTAGTAAGAATAGTGAATTACCCATTCAAGTGGGCAGTGTGTTTAAACGGATAAGAGAGCAGTGAGATCTATGTAGTTTGTACATGTATTCTAGCCTCAACCTTGGGAACACGTACGCATGTACTTGTAGCTCACACTTAAACCAATCAAGCTTGCAAGGGTTTGATTATTCTGTATGAAATTAATAAATTAACAATCAATAGTACTTGAATTGTGACTCACGGATTATCACTCACCCCTTACCTTATATCACGAGCCTCTATATTAATCTTGGCATGTATCCATACTTACATATAACTCTTAAGCCTCTAAAGACAAGCTTACCCAAACTTTCTAGAGCTAAAATTTGGATTCACAAAGCAACAAAACTAGTTAACGTCGAAGAGGCTAGGGTACCCGAATGATATCTACGCGCCGCATTAATGCTGGTTAGTATATAATCAGCTAGCTACATGTACTTTAATTAATATCTATAAGTACCCTTTCTAACTATACAGCAGATGGAGCGGCCTTAACTATTATAAGCTACTTAAGTTATAACCATAAAAAGTATTTTATAATACTACTTTTAGGGTAAATACGGAAATATAGCTCTGGAAGGTCCTATGGCAAACGAGTCGAAGAAGCCAAGATCCAATAACGCACAAAAAACCCCAACTCCTCAAAATGATAACAAATAACAACACATCTAAAGCCCGCCCAAAGGGAGTGGCTCCAGGTCCAATCCACAAACGTCCATTCTCCTCCTGGCCCAGGTCTCATACAACTCCCTCCATATACTTTGCTCTTCTCTTCCCTTTGGTCCAATTTTATCCGCCAGACTCCGCGGCATGGCATACCACGGCCCTGGCGCCTCATCATCCTCAAAATTCACGTAGTAGCTCTCCTTCCGTACCTTTCCCGGGCTCCAATTATCTGAGATGTACCGCTCGTGTTCAACAGCACGGAACTCGGAAATAATTGTATTGTAAGGGTGTTGCGGGAGGATTAGGGCATAAGGGGCATAGAGGGTATTGATGATATCTATCGGCGATGTTGGGGGGGCTTTGCTCAATGCCGATTTTACTGCTGCGAGCGCGTGCTCAGAAGGCTCGATAAGCAGCAAGTGGTCAGACAACGAATTCGCGGCGGCCTTCCTGTACGGCCTAACCCCGCCAATGGGTGCAAGAGGCGCATTGAAAAGCAGCTCGTCGAGATTGCGTAGTACCATGCCTCTAGAGTCGAGGTATAATATACGACTGTATTCCATCTGGGAAAACGCATGCAGCAGTGACACTTCAGGAGTGTTTTCAGCTATAATTACAGTTAGCGCCTATCTTCTATCAATAATAAAACACACAGCAGCATACCCTCGACTAAGGGCTCCATTGCCTTAACAATCACTCCATACCGCTGCTCTGCGACCTTCAACAATCGATTCCACCTTCCCTTCTCGTCCGCGACCCAGGAGTGCGGGTATACTAACACCTTATCCGCTACGGTCCCAAGCCTATGAAGCTCAGCGAGGATCATTACAGAGTTGCATAGCTCGTCTTTTGAGGATACATATTGGGCATATGCCGCCCTAAGTTCATTGCCTTTGTTGCCTAATATCCATGCAGATTTTTCAGCATCTCCCTGGGCTCTGAAGCCAGTTTTTTGCGGTGTTTGTTCATTTTTCACATAATGGGGATTTATGGCTAGTTGGAGGGCTTTTAATGATCGTTGTTGTATCACCCAGCCGGAGTAGAACAGCAGAAACGTGAAGAAGCACACTAGGGCCGGTTATATTGGATTAGCCAACTACTTTACGGACGAGAATTTGGGCAGGGCAAGGGCACACCGATCAATGCTGCAAACCTCAAGGGAAGGCGGCTCATGGTGTTTGCTTGAGGAGGTGGGTCAATTATTAGGGGGCTCTACGGTGTCTTTGATAAATGGGACGGATATCGATGTTATTAGCGATATATGAGGGGTAGGTGGGAGTATTGTATCATGTAGCTTTGTAGGATGCTGTGTTGTTCAACGGTTGCTAGGGTAATAAAATTTTGATCGCCGGTGCATGCTGTGTGTTCATCTGAACTTGTATACAAATATTCCTACGGGATTTTTCAATAACTCTTCGTCTACATACAGGTTATGTATTCCGGAGGCTTGTATATAGATCGGTACAGTGCACGCAAGTAGAGTCCATGCATGGCGAACGTACGTCCTAAGCTAAATCGATACACGAGCTAGATGTATGACATACATAGCCTTTGTTCGAGCATTCGGACAGAAAGCCCTGCACCATTGCAAGTCTCTGCCTAAACTACACTTTCAGTCCAACCTGTCTCTATCAGACCAATAACCCCCCAAATACAGCTGTGATCTAGTTGAGTCCAGCCAAAAAAAATAAAAAAAAAATAAAATAAAGGCAGCTAGCTAGGTCAAAGAGCGCATCACTACCGCCAGGTTTCGCCAAGAAATCAATTCAGATCATGTAGCTTACGTCTGATGCACTGACAAACTACATGTAGGTCTTCGTTTGGTAAGATCAGATGTCTCAAACCTGGCAGCAATTAACTGACAGACGAACTAGGGATAAACCATAGTTTGAAATGTTCCAATAACCAAAATGCCGGTGTTCGAGACATTATATATCACTGCTCAACTCGTGTCACTTTTTTCGAGCTGTCCATATAGCATCTGCAGGCCTTATCTTGTGTATCAAATAACACGGTATGGTTTTCTTTGCGTTGGACATTGGTACATATCTACATTACACACATGTGCACATGCGTGGCTCTCCATCCTTTCTATTGATCTAGTTATGTATCTATCCACTCACACGACGACGGGAAATCAGGCAGAATTTGGCCTGCTCTATAGATCTAACTGAGGATGGCAACCAAAAATTTATTTTTCTGATCAGGCAGCGTTCGCCCGGAAGCCCTGTGCGGCATTGGGGGGGGGGTCCAGATCTGCAGTGTAACATACAGCCGTACTTCGATTTACATGTGCATGTAAGTACATATGTACTAGCTGCCAGATGGTCTGTAGAGTAGAAACTTTCTAATTCCATTACATGTTTACGTTAGAAGTTTACGAGTCGGAAATGGGCAAGATTGTACAATCAACTGGCCATGGTGGTAAGTCTTTTAATGGTACATGTATAAGTTTAGGATATATCATTAGGTCGATGAGCTAGGCCTAGTCTAGCAGAGAGAGAAACAAAGAAATAACCGAATTACATGTAGTGAAGTGGTACTCCGCGCTGCGGGCTTTTTTTATAGGGTCGACAGCTGTACACTCAAGCACAATTGGTAAGGAAACCTGGTTACTCTAGGTAGGCCAAACAATGATTTCTAGACATTTTCTGCTTGCAAGGCGAATACATGGCCGGGCTGATCACGAGGGTATGCGTGGATTGGGATGTACTGGTTCGCCCATAATGTGCGCAGAATTGATAGACCCCGCATTTTGGAACCGAGAAGCTGTCTCGGGCGGGAAGACACATGCCTACTCCAATGTTCAGTTATTGGCGCACCAGGTGGTGATGTGTTATGGGTAAGTACTGAGACGCCCATTTTGGGGAATTTTAAAAAGTGAGTGCCTGCAAAGGGATCTGATTGGGCTGATAGATAAAATAACACTTGGCAGCCAAGTAGGTATTTGTGTACTGTGCCCCGCAGCTCCGACAACACAACCTTCTCAACCTCTTTTCTACTTCTGTTTTTTTTCGAACTTCACCAAAACATCTTTGATGGCCTTAAACTGCTACTTAGGAGAAGCTGGAATTGAGTGTTATTCAGTGCTTATTTTTTTGTATTTTTAGGAAGATATTTAGATTTTTTAAATGAAAATATATGAAGTGTCTCCGTACTTCTTTCCCTCATACAAATCTTTGGGCCAAGGCCAAAATTCATTGGGTGCCTCTGGTTGCCACACATGGCGCCCATACAAATTCACCCAATCAATCTAGGTGTCTCGGTATTTAAGGTGCACACCCGGTACGTACCACTGCGAAAAAACCTTGGATCGACGGCATCGTATATATCGATATCATGCCGCTGAAATATATATGGATCGAACCCCAAGGCTCTCGTCAAGCAATTCCAGGGAAGTCCTATAGCTAGCTAAGGGCATATATAGCCTTCACAAACTGCAAGCAGTGTCTAATATCCTCATCTGGACCGGCAGCAGGGGAAGTTTTGAGGTTATGTACACCCGCATGAAAAAAAGTAATAAAATACATAAGTAACGACTTGACACTAAAAACCATGCCTTAAGACAAGTCCGGTGAGGGAGGCCATTCAAGGTGGTAAGTACACTTCAGAAGTCATAGTACCTTCTCATTTTGTAGTTAAGTACATCGTCTCGTCATTTTTTTATTTTTTTTATTGGGGTTCGGTAACTAAGTGCATGCAGGCGTGCTTGTTCCGTCACTTTTTTTCACGCGGGTGTACATGTAGGCAGACAGACAAAGAAAAAGGCCTGTGGTCAAGCATTGTGCAGTCATATGGGCTTGTGCCCAGTGTTATTTTGGAGGTAGGTAGTAATCATGATCGAGTACCTTAACGCCGCAGCTGGTTCATCTGCATTCCAGTTAATTGAAAGGCAGAAAGGGATGCATACATGTACTCTTCGCACAAGAATCTACATACATATACACACATACGTACATGGTAGGTAGAACTGTGCGAAACAACTGCAAATAGTAGAGAGTTTTAGCTACAGAAAGTCGGACAGGTTGGACAGAAATTCTAGCTGTTTTAGGCAAAGACTTACAAGGATTTAGCCAATAAGAGGTGCAGGACTTTCTGTCCAGGTGCTCAACTTTCTGTCCAACTCGTGTAGCTAAAACTCTCTAGTGACATGTCTTCCTTTCTGCTGTTTTCTCATTGCAGCATGGGGGCCAAAGTACCACCGTTTACCGCGGGTGGTGACGGACATATGATGTACTACGGGTGTAGGGGTAAGTCTGTAGACAGTGGTTGTGGTTGCAACAGCAGTAGGTGCCTACAGACTTACCCCTACACCCGTAGTACTCGGTGTTGAAATAAACCAGTTTACTAGATCCCTTCGATCCTTATTGGCTCAATTCCGAAGCTCCGTCCCCCAGTGAACGGCGGTCTATAGGCGTTGATTGGCTTAGCATTGTATGTAGGTGCCTCATGTAAGTATATGCAACGTATGCAGGAACTACTCTAGCGTATGGACAATAACTTCAAGGCAGAAAGGCTACTTTTGCACTGTGCGAAGTTTTCTGCCTTTTTATGATCGGCTGAATATATGGCCCGCGGGCTGGCGCGCCTTTACTCTTAACCCCCATGATCCTTAATCGTGGTTTCCTGTGGAGTATTGGCACGACTTTGCTTTTATTATATGTTAATGTGGACTAGCTCTTTATTGACTTAATAGCCTTTTGGAACTATAGACTGAGGGCTATATCGGTTAACCAATGACTGGCGTATACGTACGTACATATTAAGGCCTCAGCCTGTTTATAAACGCTCAAAGTACCAAGTAGCTAAATAAGTACATCTATACTGATAAAAAGTGTAGTACGAATGTAAACGTCTTATATCTACGAATATACTAAAGGTTCTATGGAGTACTAAGTCCATATGCGTAACCGTATAATTTTATATACATGTAGTTCCATACATGTATATGTTCGTTTCGATCTTCTTCGACCTAAGTACTATATACAATATGTATGTAGCTATAGTACATGTGCCTATAATCATATTATTATCGCGATGCAATACACATCATTACACATGCAATAGGTCTATAGCTATTTACTGCATAGTCAGGGAAAGCACCAGACTCCTGATCCCCACCGATCGTTCAGGATAATAGTACCGCGTAGGTTATAATGATCCAATAAAGTGCTATGCGTTGTGCAGAGATACATGTAAGATGCATGGTTCCCACGGGGTATGGTACGTATACTGCAATGACAAGAGAATTCAAGAAAACTAACAGAGATACTTACCTCGTACAGAGAGAGACCCCTATTCATAAATTTGCTTTATACGTATACTCTCTATGGTCAACCCTGATGTTCTTAGGCGCCGTTGCACCATACCACCATGAGATCTAACCGTACCTCTATCCCATAGCTCGTAGCTTGGTTTTTGAACCTTTGACTACAGCCCTCTCCTGCAACCCACCGCTCATGAAACGATACAAGCCTGGGTTCCACGCATTAAAAATCATGTTGATGAGTCCTGAGGTCGATCTGAGAATATACGGTTGAGAGCCAGGAACCATCGGCTACTGGCGAGGGCTTCAAAGCCCTCTGCTACGGGTGATGGGATATGATTACATGTAATTAAGTACGTATCTGATAGACGGTCATGTCGGTCAGAATGGCAACGAGACACTTAAACCCTTTCTAGTAACCGTGCTATAAAAAGCGCACAGGATTGAAAAAGTGTCACAAACTGTCACGCATGCTGGAAACTACAGCTCGGGCCTTGTTGAGCGTTATATTCATCACGTTGCCATAAAGGGTTTAAGTGTCTCTGGTTGCTGGCCGTCTATAGATTTAATTCTGGTGAAATAGGTTGAATAGTACTATAGTGTATGTTGCCTTCATCGGAATCACAAAGAATGGCTCAACAGGGTCCTAGTTTAAATATATTGTGTGTTATAAAGTAACCGAAATAAAGATTAAATGAAAGGTGGATCATGGAATTTTTACTAGATTGGAGGCCGAGGGTTAATAGGTTAGAAGTGAGGAAAGAATTTGAGATTAATGAAGGTTTCTTATCACGACTAGTGCATGCTTAACTAGACGGGTTTGATCATGATATGACATTCCTGATCCTTGAGTTCTTTAATCCGGTTAACTACCCTCATTAGTATGATCAAGTATAAGACTCTAAGATCCATTCACACGTAGTTGATCTTCTCTGTTCCAGTCATTCCTATTAAGCTTCGCACCGAAAGAAAGATTGTAATATGTGCTGCATGAATTGACGTATTAACCATAATCATGGTATTTAAAAAATTATAAGAAATTAAACCCCATAAAAAAAAGAGAGCGCCGAGATATCGCGGATCCAGCCGTACGCGCACGTCCGAGCCTACTTCCAACCGGCGCGGCCTTCCTATCTCATAAGCAACCAGCCACAATAATATCCTACCATTTATCAACGAGAGAACTTTAGCTAGGCCTCGGAATTACCCTGACATGTAGCGTAGGTTAGAAACTACGTTATTGTTGGAGTTGCGACTTCATGCTCACCCTCAAATCCAGCCAAACTTGCAAAGAGGTGTTTGTGTTTTTGTCGCAGAGTGGTAGCCTATTTGGGAATATTACTAAAAGAAAGCTTGGATTAACGAACGGTCCATAGATACCCTAATCCCGTACCCCTAGCATCCCCTTCGTTCCCCTGATGAGCGAGCAAGCGATGATCTTCGGGGGTGTTGCGTCTGTCCTTTGACGCGATTCTCCCATATAGCGCATTGGCATCACCGTCTGGGTTGGTAGCAAGGAATTTTTTCAGACAAAATCCCAAGTCCTCTTCTAGAAGACGAATTGCGTCTGTACTCGCAGATACGTGTTCACCCTGGATATTGCTCCGCATAGGGCTGGTCCCTGGAGTCTGGAACCGAGGATTATCTGGAGCTTGCTGCGGCTGTGGCTGCAGGCTAGTGTTGTTGCACTTAGGGTTAGGGGAATAGTGTGTTTCGTAGGACTGTGTGTCCACAGCTAGGGCTCTCGTTTGTAACGCGGAAAAACCGTCCACAGGCACGTTACTGAGAGATCCTGGGAGAGCTGGGACGAAACCTGGATATACGTTGCCTGCCTTTGTAGCTGTTCTTGCGTAGAGGACATTTGCGTCTTCTATCGGGTCGGCGGTGAGGTAATTCCGAAGACTGTAATTCCTCCATTCATGATCAGGGCTGGGGTTAGTGGTGATAGTTGGTGCGTTAATAAAATAATTAGTAGTAATGTGAGGAGTTGCGTTGGAAGTTTCGGAGTAGGCGGCTATTGTTGAAGGTGGACCATGACTACTGGAGGTATGCGACATCCTGGGTGTGATATCGAGATTGAGCGGGTGAGCTTGAGCGTCGAATGATCCGGATCGGAGTTACCAGCAATATATAAGCAGGTCGATTCGTAGCTATAGTATCTAATGAATACTAGTACTATGCTTTAATTAATATTGATTGCTGAACTCTCAAGCTAGGTAATCGAGGATGTGTTGGGTTGTTGCACTAGGTCATATATATTTTTCTGTCGAGGGGTTCGATCGATATAGTTGATTCAAAAAAAAAAGGGCTCGATCGATACACTAGAAGAACTGGTGGGGATGGCTTGGTTCTATATAAATCTAGCAAAATAGAAACCTAGCCCCTCCTCATGATCATACGCATGGGTATGGGGATGGTTCGCCATCAGCAGTAAGCCTAGGGGCACAAGATTAAGCTGTCGAAGGTCGAGTAGTATACAATTAGTACATATGAAACAGGCAGAAATAGAAACTAGTTCGACTCCGACTGCATCACTGTAGGTTCGATATTACGGCTCTCTTACTTGGTTGAAGCGTCAAGAACACTGCGCACAGGCCGGCAGTACGAACCATGGCCAGTGGTTCGCCAAAGTCTTTCAGAAGGTATGTTTTGAAGTGGACAACCCCCCCCCCCTCCCGTGGCCACCGGCCCCCGGCCCTAAAAAAAGAAAGAAAGGGAAAGAAAAGGAAAAAGAAAGAGTAGGAAAGAAAGAAGGAAAGGAAAGAAGGAAAGAAGGAAAGAAGGAAAGAAGGAAAGAAGGAAAGAAGGAAAGAAGGAAAGAAGGAAAGAAGGAAAGAAGGAAAGAAGGAAAGAAGGAAAGAAGGAAAGAAGGAAAGAAGGAAAGTTGCCTCGCAAGCAGCTATATCTTTTCTAGCTAGTACCATATGTATATAGAGATCACTAGGAGCCCGGCCTTAACATCTACATATTGTACCTATATTCGAAAATATCGTAATTAGGCTCCTAACTATATGGTACTTCATAGTTTTGCAAAGCGAAAATTTAATAGATCGTGCATACTAAATGACGTTGGCTTTAAGTTATCTCATTACTCAGAGCATGCAACTCACAATCTATAATCATCACCCAGGGATACTCCCTTTCTAGCAGTAACATTAGTTATCACGGCTATCATGGTCATACATGCATATAGTTGATTTGATATTTCTTTAATGTACTACAAGTAGTATATACATATAGCTCGTATACGTACACTCTAGTTCAATATAGAAAACGGGTTCAAACAACATGTTATGGTTTGAAGAAATGTGGGGAAGTTGGTGGCGAATACTGTATTAAACCGGCAGTTTAGGGAGAATGCTGTGTCGATACGTATTCTTACGGGAATCCACAGCCTCCTTTGGTTCTGCTAATACACCCGGTGTTTAATCGTACGTCGATCCCGTAAATATGATCAGTACTATGAACTTTAAGTACCTACATATTGTGCATCTCTCTCCTTGCTAAACCCGCACCCCTATAACAAAAAGGTACACATGCCAAGGACAAGAGGAGAACCAAATACCGGTCGGTCCTGCAGTTGCTGCGGAGGATGTGGAGTTACATGTAGTTAAGGGCGGTTGTGAATATTAATTCAGTCGCGGGATCGAGAGTAGGTGCAGGGGTCGGGTCGCTGTCTGGTTTCTGGATTAGGCCAATAAGGGTGATGGTCTCCCGCCAAAACCGAAAAGAATTAAAAGGGTTTGTGCGAAATACTTACATATGTATGTATATAGGCATATAAAGTAGGCATGCATGCGTAGTCAAACTAAGGCCGCTGAGTGGCAAGATCTTGACTACCGAGGGCCCAGAAAATATAGGTACTCGGGTCAGGCAATTTGAACATCGCTCTCCAGGTACCAATTTGACCCCCACTAGCACGTTTTTATGTTCAGGTTCTTCTTGCGTGACCCGAGTACATACTAGGCTCGCCAAGGATTGGCACTTGTGACTGGAATTAATGTTGCTGTTGCAACCACAACCACTGTCTGCAGACTTACCTACACCCGTAGTACATTTAAATAGAGCGTTAGTACAGCAATTGGGTTTCCATAAAGTACTAACTGTGATATATCAGACAGCTAAGTATCCGGCCGGCCCGTGGTCATCCTACAGCTGCAGTTAAGGGTCCAGTTTTAAAATGTATATAATAGATATCGCGGATCCCTGTTTAATTAATTCCATTGGTCTTTAATTTATCGATCTCCCAAACGTCATTCCCTAGTAAGTTTAAAGCCGCTAATATTGCCATACGATATATATATATATATATATATATGTATATAGTGCAGCGCAGTGAACGTTAATTAACCCCCTAATATCACGATCGATCAACGCGCGATTGCATTTCTATCGAAATAACTACATATCTGGCACCTCTCCGCCCTAGATTATGCTGACGTCCCGGAGCTAGGTTTAATTTGGTTTTCTAAAGTTCAATGACTCTAAGTTTTATAGTTATATGAATGAACGAGCGCGAGTGTTGAATATTTAATTATAAGTGGTGGGGCCATGGCCAATATATATATATAGCCTTCGAGGCTTCTTGATAATTAAAAGGCTTTCGGGCAATACTTATCAGATCACACAAATGGGATGTGTACTAAATACGCAGCTAGAAGTAAAAGGATATATATATATAATACGTTGTGTGCAGGTTTAGCTTAAGCTTCTTGCCCAACTACGATATCCTTACGCCTCGTGAGAGGATAACGCGCGACGGTAATACTAATCCTATTAGATTAGCGATTTGACTGGAGGTCTAAGAAATACTGAAAGTTATAGTTAAAGTCAATGGATCTGAGAACGGGATCCAGTAATCTAGCAGGTGGGCTGATGCGGCGGGCTTACCTGGCCTGCTTGCAATTGTTTCAATTACGGGAATCTTCATGTGCTATATCGGCCACAGCCCAACATCCTCTTCTCTAAACTTTTCGTGTCAGTTGCATCTCTTCTCTGTCTCGGTAATTATTATTTCGGACATAGCTCAATGTATCTGATAAGTTGTCAGGCCAAATTTCAATCAGAGGTACTTAAACCCTTTATGGCGACGTGATGAGCGTAACGCCTAGAAAGTCTATGTGGTAGTCTTTGGCATGCATGAAAATTTGCAATTAACAATATTTCAATTTCTTGCGCTGTTTATATCACGATTACTAGGGAGGGTTTAAGTGCCTCGTTGCAATTTGGCCTGACAACTTATCAGTTATATAAGACGGCGTTTGAGCGTCTAGTGGTTGTAAACTTGCATTCCAGCTAGCTATCCGCCGGAGGTACGGATAGAAAAAGATCCCTATATCTGTAGGGTCTAGGTCCACCCGTCGCCTCATTCCTCTCCACAGCTACGTATGCACTACATGCGTAGCTGAATAGGGGCTAGGGAAGGACGAAATTCGAAACCGAGCCGTGTAGGCAAGGCATCATCTGCTTAACCATACGATGGGTTTATATATATGTGGTGATCATGATACCAAGGAGATTTGGGTCATGAAACGTTAATGCCAGTGTGCTGGTCTTTATGGTTGTAGCCTGAGTGTGACTGAAACGCTTCGCGCTTGGCCTTAGCTCTACATATGACCTGGACTGTGACCTATGAATCGAGTCGACCCGTAGTATGATTCGGGTGTAAACTTTGATTTTTTTTAAAAAAAAGAACCAGCCAATCATGAAATTCGGAGATCTCGCTCCCACTAGGCCTTCTCATACCATAGGTTAATTAGCGGAGGGTCAGCACCTCAGGGGCTGTTCCTAGGTCCTGCGCTGCGCAACAATTGTCGCATATATAGGTTATGCCCCCCCCCCCCCCCCCCGCAGCGGTACCTCACCTCGCCTGAGTGAAATACCAGGGGAGGCATCTGTACGCAGGGTTCAGAAGAGTAGATGTAACATAAGGGTGTGACCGTTGTGATGTGATCGTGGCAGGGGGGTAAGTAAGTACATGTACTTTGTATCGTAGGAAATAAATCTCTGCAAATCTTACTCAAGCTATATACATGTAGAGACGACGCTAATAAGCAGCTTTTTGGGTACATGTATTTACATGTAGTCAATAGGAATTAGATGTATACGTCACAAGATACCCACGTGCACTCACCCTCAATCAAGCCTTGAGCTATATGTATGTAGAGACGTATATGTACTCTACATACAAAATACATGTATATCTACTACTATACTTTGTATACGTACAATCTACTAAAATTATAAACCACAAAAACGAATAAATACTGAGGCCGGCATAACTGGGAATCATTCTACATACTGGGAATAGTTCTACTGGGAATAGCGGGGAAATAATTCTGGGAATAACCTGTACCGACAATCCTTCAGCCACTGCAGGTGTAACTTTAACTAAAGTAGCGGGTACGTAGTGGGTCAATTGCAAATGGACTGGCAACTGGAGAATTGGGAAGCAGCACCTCGCTGTTCTCTTCAGTCTACCGCTGTTCCCTACAGTTTACCGGTGTTCCCTACAGGTACCACTTTTCCCTAATTATAAGGCATCCCAGTTCGGGCAGTGGGGGGTTGAGGAATGGGGGTCAACTCTACAATTAGATATCTTACATCAACCCGCGGTCGCGAGTTAGCCCACCCCAGTGTACATGTACTTACATGTTAATAAATCAGAATCTTTTTTCCCCCGGCCCTTTCCTTCTCCCTCTAGCTAGATCTGTCTTTTTCGGGTCCTTCGTGACATACATGTATTCATCATGATCAAGGTTCATGTACGTACAAGCACAACTGATCATGTATGTCAGCATTTACATGTAACCAAGATCCAAACACCAACACTCAGAGCCCGAGAGTCAGATTGTGCGTTGTAAAGTGTCGGCCTTGAGAATATTATTGATTTGTTATGAATGACCCGGCGCGGCTATATGTATGCCGGTATATAGTAGTGCCGGATTATAGAGTGTGACCTAAGTTACTAATGTACTTAGGTGGCGACTGCTGAATTACCGATCATATCAGCTGGACAACTGAGCATGATGCGACTTCCAATCGGGATTCCTAACCACCAAGGAGAAGCGCCTCGATAGCAAAAACATAGAATATGCTTTCGATGAGATCCTACGCACAGCTATACTTACGTATACACGGTACTGGGCTGAAGGGATTTAAGCGCTTGAACGGAATCTGTTAAAGCCGGGTAGGCAACTTTGCAACTCAAGTAATTAAACCCGGCCCGGGACTGTCTGAAATAGGTATGTATGTATTCGCCTATTGCCGGTTTTATAACGTGGAGATATCGTTTGAGCTAGAGATTACTAGGCGTTGCAGCCACTTGAAAAAACTCGCGAACCATGCTGATTAAAAGAAACCACTTCTATATTTCTCTGTTTGGCTCTTTCCCCTGGACTAGTGTTGTATCCCTAACCCTATTATATCGAGTGACAGATTATGAGGATTAATATATAATATATCATAGGCGTATGATCTACCACATGTTTACACGCACGCCAAGACATATTTACGATGCTTGGGTAGAATTGAGCGATCTAGCATCTTCTGATAGAATAGGTGATAAGATGCACCGGAGCAAAACTCGGCCGTAATTAAAGAAAATTGGTTTGAACGCGTGCGCGAGAGAAAAGGTAATAGTACTGGAGAGAAAATTCGTTTTCTGTGGTTGAACCTATGAAGCTGGCCTAGAATATCCACTCTGCTAGAGTATTCTCTAGTTTGCCACTCCACATGCCACCTGCACCGCAGATCTCTTCACTGACGTCTTCGCCTTCTCCACACCGACTCACTCACCGTTCAAGTACACGCTATTGACACCACTTCCCACTTCCCCCACTTCCCCCACTTCCCCAAACCTTCAACAACTGAACTCTTCCATTCTCAAAGTTAGAACAAAATGAACACAAACACTTCCTCTCAACCTTCTGCCTACGGGACTGATTCTGAGCGCTACACCCGTCCCCCTCCAGCATATGGCGGCGACGAGTCGCCCCTTCTTGGGTCACCCCGTACTAGCGAAGATAATGTCCGCCCACCAGGTGCCCCTGTTAACGAGTATCCTTTACTGACACTTTCACTTAGATTCCCGATGACTTCAAATACTCTACTTCAGTTGCCGAAGCGACCATCGACATCCGCCACGCCTTTGTCCGTAAAGTCTATGCAATCTTAACAGTCCAACTCGTCGCCACCGCTATATTTAGCTCCATCTCCTTCTTTAACGAATCTTTTAAGGGATGGATCCAGTCAAATACATGGATGCTTTTTATTGCCATGTTCGGTTCCTTTGGACTCCTCTTAGCGACCTTCTGGAAGAGGAAGAGCTATCCGACAAACCTTATCTTCCTCTCTGGGTTCACCATCGTGGAAGCCTACACTATCGCTGTTGTAACTAGCTTTTACGATAGCCGGATCGTTCTCGAAGCAGTCGTCATCACCGGCGCGCTATTCGCAGGTCTCACCCTCTTCGCATTCCAGACAAAGTACGACTTCAGCAGCTGGTACAGTTACCTCTATGGAGGCCTCTGGTTCTTGATCCTGTTCGGATTCGTCTCTATCTTCTTCCCCCACAATGGATGGGTTGAGTTGGCCTATAGTGGCGTTGCGGCGCTACTATTCAGCGGGTATATTCTAGTGGATACTCAGTTGATCCTCAGACGCGTTCACGCGGATGAGGAGATCTCTGCAGCAATCAGTTTGTATTTGGACATCATCAACCTGTTCCTGGCGTGCGTATACCCCTTCTTTGGTTATATGGCGGTTGCTTCTTTGATACTAATGGATATTTGGTTGTAGTATCCTCCGCATCCTTAACTCTTCAAGCGACAACTAAATCAGAGTTGAAGAGTGTTTATACCATAGAAAATTCGCGATACAGTATCGACTGTTTGGCTAGGACACATCACAGGGTTGTACCGAGAATTTCGTAAATACATCTCTGTTGGGAAACAGGAAACAAGCAGGATGGAGTATTAGGGTTGGGCTTTGTTTTATGTATTTTTCTTGTTGCTGCTTGAGTCTTTTATTGAGCTCCCTTCGCTTCTTCTTTCTTGTAATTCCTGGGGCATCACTGGCTTGTTTAGCTCTGTTTAGGACACTTTCCGTTTGAAATGATAACTCCTGTTTTGATATTAATGCGTGAGAACCCCATGGTTTGCTTTTACAGTAGTTGGCGTGAATATCGTCAAAAGATTGAGGAATTGTAGGCAATGATACGGCGACCACCAAATTTATGTCTCAATCACACCTAGATCAGGTTCTTGCCGTGGCCGTCACATTAATAACTTTAAGCACGACACATCACTCGGAATGCTGCATGAGCTTGTTAATTCTTGACGTATGCAGGCCGTAAGCTACCAGAACACATAACCTGACACGAGACCTCCCCTCTCCTACTTTCTCTCCTCGCCTCTAGTACACTTGACTTGTGTGTATAAAAACATTTGTGTACGTATAGTCTAAGGAAAAGGAACCCTCCGTTATTACCTTACTATGTGCATGATCAAGTGTTGATATATCTAAGAGGCTCTGCCCTCCAGATAGGACATTTAAACATTATTTAAATCATCAGGGATCACTCGGCATTTCTGGGTAGTGACTGTTGATTTTTTGACTCCCGAGGCAGGGGAAAGTCACAGTCATATTGCCGTGTTTTTAGGAGCCTAGCCATGGCGTTAGAAGAATTGTCCGAGCTGCATGCCATAGTCAAGTTAGAGGACACATGCACAGCATACCTGGTAAACTTTGGGTAGGGCATGCTAAAATGCCATGCGGTCAGTCAATCAATTAAGTCTTGTACCGTTTCAAAAGATCAGATCTCAGGAGTGACTTCGTCCGTTTCTATTCTATTGGTTGTATCATTAAGTATTGTAAACGAATTCTCGACGTTAAGAAATCAATAGAACCCCCAACTACGTACTACGCACTCACTCACCGCTGCTTAGCACGCGTTTCGATATCTCCTATTGTCTGGAGACGTAGCCAGGACATGGAATAGTATGTATGTATTGAGTGAATATTAGGGTTACTGAGTAGCCTTGGCTAATTGGTTTGCGGGCATTGGTTTTTGGAGAAACAGAAAAAAAAGTTCCGCGAAATCTGCATTTTCAACCCCCGACAAAACTGGCGCCACAATATCTGGAGACGAACTTATCATTATCGCGGAAGTTTGACCCCTATATATATAGCTATGAACTGCGTTTTTTTCTTCTTCTTTCTTTTGCAGTTGCACGTTGGGTGCGTTGGATGAGGAAAGGGAAGAAATTTAGGTGCCAACACGGATCTCCTAACATTTATATAAGGACTAACTTCCGACCTTATGTTCTTATTAAGGCTTTGACCTTAGACAGGTAGGTAACAGAAAGTTCTTATCTGCGGTTCAGTGGCCGCTCAAAAGCTCTGCATTTCTTACGATTGACCGTATTACAATAGATGCTAATAAAACTACATGTAACAATGCATTACTACATGTAGTAATGCATAATATTCATTATGTGACAAACCTTAAAGCGCATAATACAACGGGCCTGGGTAAAATGGGCATGTGTCTTATATGGTAATAGTATAGTATCCCCTATAATAGAGGATCGAAATTTGTATTGCTTTTTTCCTGGGGTCGGGATTTTACTGACAGCCTTAAGGGATACCTAGGATAGGTTGAGATGTAGGATGGAAACTTACAACACCATTTTGAAAAGTTTTATTATTATTATTTGTATTCGTAGCCACCCCACACACACTCATATCTTAACTAATGGATTGGTCGTCGCTATATGGACTTGTTAGCTGCACAGCCTCCATTTCAAGGACACAACTCCCAACTCCCGGTAGTGATATGATACGCATAGTCTACTGGCCTCAGTACCTCCAAGTTCGTAAGCTGATAGAATTTAAATTTAGACCTACTTACATGAAGCATATGCGAGGTGGGTTGATTGTTATTTTTTTTTAGTCATCTTTGGGTGTCAGAAATATTGATCTGTCACATTTGATATTGTGTAGACAATCCTTGTCACTCAACTGCCATAAGGGGTCAACACAATAAATAAGCCTTTGAATACCGTTCAATGCATGATGGCCTAAGCATGATGTCCTCCAACAAACCTTCGATTTCTTCTGAAAGCGATGCTTCCAGCTCGGCAGACCCACCCGATAACCTTTTTGTTACACCCACCAGCAGCTGGCACGTTCAAGCGGATAGACCTTCAGCATGTCCAGTGAACTACTTATATTTGGAAGCAGCGAGGCTCGGCAAATGGGATGTATTGATTGAGATCCTTCTGAAGCAGGACAATAAAGCGATTCGAAAAGTATACGCAACTGAAGCGCTTCCCGAGGCATGCCGGACTGGAGACATGAGACTAGTTGAAATGCTCCTTAGGTTGCATGCAGATGTTAACGCCCCTCCAGTAAAGTGCGGTAGGAGTTTGCAAGAGAAAATGACCGAAGTGTATGAGCGAGACGAATGTGGGCAGGCCACAGACTGCATGCGGATAGCATGCGGGCGGACAGCGTTGCAAGCAGCGGCGGAGGGCGGTCATGACCGGATAGTTTCGCTCCTAGTTGATGGGGGTGCAGACATCAATGCACCCCCGCAAGGCCAATCAGGAAGAACGGCATTGCAGGCTGCCGCCGGGAACGGTCATACTAAGACAGTTTCAATGTTATTGGGAAGGGGCGCCAATGTGAATGACCCGCCAGCGGTGCATCGCGGAAGGACGGCATTACAAGCAGCTGCAGAGAGTGGAAAACCGGAAGTGGTTTCACTGATATTGAAGGCCGGAGGAAAGGTCAATGCCTATCCAGCAATTCTTCGCGGGAGAACAGCACTACAAGCGGCTGCAGAAGGCGGGCATCTAAAGATTGTATCAATATTGCTGGAGGCTAAGGCCGATGTTAATGCCCCACCGGCGAGGAATTCATTTGGGAGAACCGCATTACAGGCTGCAGCAGGGAATGGACACGCTGAGGTAGTCTCGGTGTTATTGAAAGCAGGTGCCAAAGTTAATTCACCCGCGATCGGTTATCATGGAAGAACAGCATTACAGGCGGCGGCTGAGGATGGGCATTCGAGAGTAGTATCTATGCTGTTGAAAGCCGGTGCAAATGTTAACGATCCTCCCTCGAGATCATACGGAAGAACAGCTTTACAAGCGGCAGGCGCAAACGGGAACGTTGAAATATTTCTGATGTTGATAAAAGCTGGTGCAATCCTGAATGCTCCTCCATCAGAAACCCACGGTAGGACAGTAATCCAAGCGGCGGCGGAAAATGGTCACGCACATATTATATCAATGATCTTAGACCCCAAGATTTTAGGGACTGGGATACCGGGTGTAGATCTCATTAACGCGCCAACATCAGAATATGAGGGTACCAGGGCGTTGCAAGCTGCAGCTGGGGGAGGCCATGATGAGATTGTTTTAGAACTCTTGAAAGCTGGTGCCGAAGTTAATGCTGCCCCATCAGATAACTATGGAAGAACTGCGTTACAGGCAGCTGCAGAAAACGGGCACAACAAAACAGTTTCGATTTTGCTAAAGGCCGGTGCCGAAGTCAATCACCCACCAGCGAAGTTTCACGGCCAAACCGCATTAGGAGCTGCAACACGGCATGGAAACCCTGAAGTAGTCAGACAGCTTCTCTCTGCCATGTCACGCCATAACCTTCTTACACAGGCATTATCCTTTGGGAACAAGCCACTATGGATAGCAGCTAAAAAAGGCCACCGAGAAGTAGTAGAGATTTTGCTACAGCACGGCTTTGATCATAATGAAGAGATGGCTGGAAAGCCGGCAATCCGAGCGGCAGCAGAAGCTGGGCATTCAGATATTGTAGAGCTTCTCCTTCATGCCGGTTCTGATGCCAAGTACAGAGACCTAGAAGGCGGCACTTGTTTGCATTGGAACCTTCGCAACTCTGAGATTGTGCGAATGTTGTTACAACACGGTGCTGATATCGAGGCCCAAGATTTTGACGGGGATGCCCCGCTACATTGCGCTGTGAGGTTTGGAAATGCGGAATCCCTAGCTCTACTGCTTGAGAATGGGGCATATACTGAGCCTCGAAACTACGAGTATCAGACTCCATTGGACTTGATCCTTCAGGACTCGGGGAATCCATCCATCAAGCTGGCGAAGCCATTACTCGACAACGGTTGCAATATCAAGGGCCGTACAGTGGGTAATTGGCGACGGTTGCTGGATTTGAACGAGGGTAATTGTATCCTCATAACTGAATACAATGGCGAGAAAACGCGGTATTACGATATCGATTTTGTTACTGATTACTCCCTCGAGCTGCCTATTCGTGGCTCAAAAATAAAGAGAAGACTATAGTATGTGGTTCCGTACCTAAATCCTTTTTTTATGGCGACTGATAACCCCATCCTATTACTAGTTCTGCTACTGGCACAAGCTCAACAGTTGGATCTGGATTGGGTCCCGTACAGGTCAACGCTCTCGCTGATCGCTTCAAGTTTTTCCCGAGTGCCGAAATGCTTGGAATTAAGAGAATGCCTGGGACGAACTCTACAATGATAAAGTGGAGTTGGTCATGGATATTTCCAAATTCGGAGAGAAACCAATCTGGGGTAAACCTACCCGGCGTAGGGAAATTATTCTCTGCAGTCGATAGACAAGGTATGGACATCACGTTTATCCGTTTGTTTTGAAGTAGACCTTCTCATTATTAGCTCGACAGTAATTGTAACCTGCCACGTCTGCTTTGAAGTCCCGGTTCATATTCCAGACGCCGAAGAGACTTCCGGCCCAAATGCCCTTAGAGTAGGGAAGTATTTCCAGACTCAAACCAGGGGAAGCGAGATTTCCTGGACGATGTTAAAGCCGGATACTGTGCCCGAGGCAAGTGGCCCTAATGAGACGAAGGCCAGCCCGGTATTTCAGACAATCGATTATCGGAGTACCATAGATATTGGTTGGATCCCTGACCATGGAGTGGACTTCTTCATTTTGTTTTTTATTGATTTACATGATAAGTGGAGGCACATATTCGAGAAGGCAGACCTACATCTATCGAATAGTGTAAGTATATGTCTATTTTGCGCATATCCTCAAATAAACTCCGTAGTAATTCGTATTATGACTGTAGCGCAAAACCCTGCTGCTGAATAAGGGCAGAACCGAAGATTTTATCGATAATCTTCTGCTTGATGCGCAGCAGTGGAGTAACTTTAGATCCCTCTCGCAACTCCATGTGCGGACCGCTAGAGGTCTGTTACAAGACTTTCGGGAAAAAAGATTTCTGTGTGATGAAGTTAGGGAATCTGAACAGTTAAAGATACAAAGTGGTGAAATTGTGCCAGGGGAGAAGAGGTTATCTGTGGCGGTGAGCGTGGGGGCTGGTCCCAGGAACGGCATTACAAGTAATCAGGCCAGAGTAAACGATGAGGAAAGGGTATATGCGCTGGACGAGCTATCAGCGATTATTGATAGGATGGAATTCGAAGTATCGGATGAGATTACAAAGCTTGATCAAAAAACAAGCCAGCTGATAGAACTTGTAAGTGTTTTTTTATCTTGCTTTTCCGAAGGCGTTCGAGCTGCTAATTGATGGGTTCCTCTCAGGAGTTTAACCTGGTATCCATATACGAGGCTCGGACCTCAAAACTAATGGGTATGAGTATGAAGCGACTCAGTTGGATTACGGTATGCCCAAGTATAAATCCGCCACATCAAGTGAAGATGCTAAAACCAATTTCAGTTTATCTTCCTCCCACTAATGTTTGTTGCGGTAAGCTGCAGCCCACTCCTTCCTCCGCACCACTAGCAATAAGACCCCTACTAATACGCCCCTCGTAACCGTAGTCACTCTTTGGAATGAACGTGGACATTCTCAAAAACAATCCACACTGGTGGTGGGCCTTTGTGATTGGTGGCTCCCTCTTTATCTTTGTCATGATCTGCTGGTTCTTAATCAAGTTCATTCCTGTCAGTCCTCCCCTCCAACCTCCAAACCCCCTATGATTGCAAAAAAAAAAAAAAAACAAGCTTACGATGGTTATACCGCCTTCCCCAGATTGACCAATGGCTCATGGACCTCGACCACTCCACCATCGCCGGGAAACTCTTGCAGCTAGTAAAAGCGCCACGAATCGACCCGCGCTGGAAGATAGCGAGGGCCCGCCGGCGCCGCCGGTCCAGCGTGTCTGCGGACCCGGAGCTGGCGGTAGGAAGCATGAGCTCCCAGAGATCGGTGTGGGAGAAGGGGGCGGTGTTCTCGTTTGAGCCACCGCCGAGACAGTGGACGAGTAAGCTGAAGAGATACTGACACGTTCCGGATATATATAGCCATGTGGGTTGTTTAGACTTTGGGGTTTAAGGGAGTTATAGGTTTAATTTTTTGACGATGTATTGGAGATGTAGACTGGCTAGCTATGTAGCTACACGTAGAGGAGTGTCTGTAGGAAGAGGTAGGCAGAAAATATGTAATCGGTTTTTGACATCTTCTTTTGTTTCGATCGATGATATCAGAGAAGGCTGCAGGCGGCCGCGGCCCCCGCCACACCTGTATCACACCCATCCATCCATCTGCGCACATGCACTCCACGTGCTTCTTGTCCCGCTACCATTTATCGCGACCCACCGGTGGTCCGTCACACTAACCTAAAACCTTAATCCCACATCATTGCACTCATGTCATGGCGTTCAGAATTCATGCATCTCTAATAATACACTCCACTTTAGATCCGACTCACACGTGGATAGAAACCATTCGCCGTTATCACTAATGGCCCGTCTCCTCACTCCCGCATTGCGCACATATATATCTTTACACACACATCTCACCAAAAAAACGGTTTCTACAGCTAGGCGGTGCTCTAACTAGTCCGCATAACACCATGCTACTGACTGCCTCTACCAAGTAACCAAGAGAAAACTCGTATTCCGTCAAAAAAAAAAACACAAAAAAAGGAAAAGAAAGAACGATCCCCAGCCGAGAAAAGTAACAAATAAAAGGCCCCGTGGATACACGCAGGCTATGGGCCAAAATGAGGGCCAAAAAGTGGATGAAGGAAAGAGAGGCGGGGTGGAGTGGGGGAATAGGAATAAAATAGAAATACTTGGATGGTTGGGGGTATGGGAGGGGAGGGGGGGTGCTGGGGACACTTGGGATAGAGGCGAGAGAGGTGTCTGCTCTATGAGGTAAGGGCGGTCGGGGGTATAGAGGGTGGGGATATGGATATAGAAAAAAGAGTATGGGATGATGGAAAGGGAAGGGAAGATGGTGGCAGACGAATAAGGAGGGAAATAGGGTATATCGATAAGGGAAGATGCAGAAGACGAACAGAGCCTAGTTCCTCAAAAAGCTCCTACAACTCACGCTCACGAGCTCCTCCTTCTCCTTTCCAATCACATACGCACTAAGCTTCCCGCCCCTGACACAGTTTGAATCTAGGCCCTTCGAGTACTTCCTAATATCGAGGCCCTTCGCAGCATAGTGCCCATATCTATAACACACATCCCACTTATTAGCCTGCTTCACCCCCGCCCATAACCCAGGAAGGCAAAACTTACACGACAGTTGTCCGTCCCTTCACCCCATCGCCACCCTGTTTCTCCCGCTCGCCAGCATTCCACACATCGGCCCAGTGCACGCCGTCGCGCTCACCATCTGGCAGCGGAGTGTACCGCCGCTTATCAAGGCTCCGCATGTTCATAATCGCCTTCGGGTCCTGGTCTTCCAGGTGCACGCCATGCACAAGACCTGCATGCACGATGTCCACTTGACCAAGATGCGACACATCCTTTATGCGCAGCACGAGCGGGCATGCGTCGAGCCAGGCGGCCTGCTTGTGGCTAAGACTTTTAGCGAGCCTCCGTTCATTAATGATGCGGTCGGTCATGAACTCATCCTCTTCCTCGGTATCGGTGTTAGCGACTTCAGGGGTGTCCACCTCGGTGTCATCGAGCTCCATGTTATCGAACTCATCGATCACCATGGAGGCACGGGTGTGTTTGCGGCCCTTGCGGCCCTTACGTGCCCTCTTCTTTCGCTCCAGGTCATGCCAGTGGAGGAGTACACGGTCCTCATGGTTCCCGCGCACGCATCCAGCAGAGTATTTCCGGGCAAGGTCGACAACCTTGAGCGAGTCAGGGCCCTTGGAGATCAAGTCGCCCGAGAAGACGAGGTAGTCGGTCTTGGGGTCGTAGTCGACCTTCTTGAGGAGCGTTACCACTAGTTCCACATTACTTATCAGTATCGCTAATTCTAAGAGTTACTACGGTGGGGTATATGTACGTACGCTCAGTGAACATTCCGTGTACATCACCAATGACAATGACGCGGCCATGGCCATTGCCGCCATGCTTGACTTTTTTTCCGGGGGCAGGGAGGTCGGTGACGAGTTTGTAGCCGAGGCGCGAGGCGAGGAAGTGGTCGGCGGAGAAGTAGGAGAGGTCTGGGGAGCGGGCGGTGGTAGTGAGTAAGGTGGTTGTATTGATTGGTGGGAGAAGAAGGTAGAAGAGGAAGCAGGAGGCGAAGAGGCTGGCAAGGTAGTAGTGCCAGGGTGCGGGCGAGCGGGTTTGGGTGGGTGGGGATGGTGGAGGAGAGGGTGGGAATGGTTGTGGGTGTGGGTGTGGGTGTTTGCTGTCAGTGGGATAGAGAGGAGGTGGTGGTGGCGGTGGTGATAGAGCGCCATCTGGGGGTGTGGGTTGTACGTCTTTCATGATTGTGTGGGGGGGGAGGTGTGTGGTGAGATGTTGGTCGGTGATAGAATTGAAAGATGTGGGAATGTGGACTCGTGATTATTATATAGAGTAGAGCTGTGGTAAAAAGTAAACAGCCTAAGCTGAGCTGTAGGAGGAGGAGGGAAATATAGGTATTTGATATCTTATCTGTCGAGCGCCCGTATTAGCTGGAAAAGAAAAAGGAAATATGAAGTGAGGTCATTGGCCGAATTGATTGCGGGGGGAAGAGGGTTCGTGGAGGAGAGATAGAAAGCTGAATACATGTAGATACATGTAGGTACTTCGATACCTACATAACTTCTATCTACTCTTTATCAAAAGAGTGATCCTTGAATGCAATTGGGGCGAGAATAACATGCACCTGGTACATACCTCGCGCACATAAACCCCTGCCGATCCCCGCTTCTAGAAGGAATACTAAAAACCAAAAGCCCAACTAGCCAAAAGCGAGCTCCCGTGAAAAACAAAACAACCGAAATCTTGCTGTAAGTGATATCTAACTCAGCTTTAGAGTATATAGATACAATAATTATGTCGATTCCTGATTGATGAGATTGCTGCTGTTACTGTCGATGCTGTGTCGTGTGTCTAGAAGTACATGTACTTGCAATGAGGGCTTCCCTTAAGACCTAATCTGTGGTTAGGGTTTTTCCGCTCTCCTAACTACACTCTGGTCTGCAACGCCACCAAAAATATCCCTGCTGCATCCTGCAGATCTGGGTGCTCTCCATCGCGCCTTTCTGAGTTAGGAAAGCTATTTGGCAGGCTTGGCTTTTTGGGGGGAAGGAGGCTCCTATGTTGAATATGTCCCTCGGGAGCGACCCCGAGGCGTTTCACCTGGAGTAGAGATGATCAGGAGAGAGATGTGCTGGGCATTCCGTCGCCTATTCATGTAGGTACGGTTGGTGGGCAGGTAGGCGTCAATTGGAACTGACCTGGATTGTAGTGCTGTAGACAGCTGCATGGTTTATATTTATCTTATATTTATTAAAGATGGAAAGTCATGGCTTTGATATTATGTATGTAGGTCAAACCGAATGGTTTCGTATATTATCGGAGAGCGCTAGAGTAGCTACTATATATTGATATTATAAGCTTACATGTATTTACATGTAAGTATCACGACACCCATATTCCTAGTAATTAAGTACATATAAGGTATATGTGACCTTGTACTCTATAATTTGCCTACATGTACTTAAGTACATCATTGATCGTACGTATACATGTGCGTGCCTGTAACCTACGTATACAGAGCCTAGGGAAGATCCCATTTCTAATTATATCGCTCTGGGAGCTACGTACCGGATCAACCACAGTTTCCAGACTTAACTTGCGATCTGCGGAGGAATAAGCTTTCTCAATGCATGTAGATGCAGTGGTACGTACAACTCTTGGTCTGAAGAGGAGTTTTTCTGGCTGGTCGTTGTCTGAGACATGAGCATATTTCAGGAGGGTGCGGCCCGTGACCTATACATACATGTATATAGCTATAGCTCAAGTAGCTGCCAACATATACATGTATGTTGGCAGTAATATTAGGGGGCATGCATGCCAGCTATAACTTCTACTTTATTATACCCTCGAGCAATTTTTCATATAGCTAGCGTATAACGTACACAGGGATGTGAATACTTAGAGCAGTATTAGAGAGTTTAAGCCAACCATCCGTTGCAACAAAAAAAAGATCGACACAAAAAAGATCAGCACCGTGCTCAGACAAACGCTGTTTATAGCTGTGCTCTCACGGCTGCACTTAGGATACCGTACCGGAGGCCTCTGTGGGCGGCGTTGAAAGTATCATACCTACTATCTATGGCTAGTGGATGCTGATCTTTTTTATGTCGATCTTTTTTTTCTGTTTGGCTTAAACTCTCTATTATGATCTGAGGTGCTGACAATATGTAGCTAGCGGAAATATAGAGTCAGATTTAACCACCAGGTCTGCAGGGTATACTCTACGTACCTACATGTACTTAAACGCACGGTAGATTTAGTAGCCAGGGTCTACTGTACTGATCGACCTGCAAGTAGTACTCTACTCGTACTTTCCTGACGTTTTGATATTGCAATGCCATATAAAGGTGCGCCAAGCCTATGATTTAGGTGTATGCAATCTAAAGTACCACTAACTACATATATATACATAAGCACGGCCAGCCTTCCGTCCACGATACCTAATTATAACTGGACTACACCATGGCCAGGTACGCAATTCATGCCCTGCTCACGTCCCAGATCATCGAACCTTCCAAGTGAAGTAGGTAACCACAGTACATCTACGCCTGGTTGTGTCTGGACACTGGTATACTATACTTATGCCTATGTCCACCCAGGAACACCGCCGTTGCTGCTCCACGCAATATATACCTGCATATACGACAAAATTGGGTTCGAGTGCAAGCTACGTATACATTTAGGTACATCTTAGGGGGTGGGGGTTGATTGAGATCGGGATAGGCCGCCGCACCCCCCCCGTTCTGCCTGTTGTCCGCTCAATCATTTCCTAGTCCACAAATTAAACCGCCCCGTTATTTGGGAGACATTGAAAGATACACGCGTCCAACACAAGCTTTTTTCCCTTTTTTGCACGTGCACTCCGCGGGTATGTCGGTGTGTGTGCCAGTGCAGAGGTCCCGGAATGTCGGGTCCCGGAGTATCGGCAGCCATGAGCTTAGCTCTACCTCAACGTGCAATTGGTTGGAAACTGTCTCTGGTTCCGCCGGTTCCGGGCCACTGCTAAGAAGTTTTGCTCCAAAGAAAATCAATTGGGTCTATCTAATAGGTGGGTATCGATATGTACTAAGTATCTATGCATGAATGGCTTTTCCCGTGCCCTCCCTCCCTCCCTCCCTCCAGACATATACATGGGTTCATTATTATAACTTCATGTTGGACCTTCTGTCATTAGACTTGGGCTTATGCTATTTTGCTTGTTGACGAATACGAGCGTCCTCACGCACTTGCCCCTTTAATCGTCATCAGCATCAAACTCTCCTTCCTTACAAGCCCAAGCGTCCACATCTGTTGCAGGGAGGTATACGTCAGCTTCGTTTCACAAGATGCGAGACAACAAAAGCGAAAAAGCTTAGCCCTCCAAGCATTTAGCCAAAGGGGGGGGGTTAAGCTTGTTTATGTTGTGTGGTATGTGTAGAGGGGGGCAAGGACCAGGGACGAGGGATTTAGAAGAAGGCGCAGATAATATCGTATAGAAGGGGTTTCATTATTTTAAGTAGCACGAACAATACGAAAGAAAGGAGCAACATACGTTTCAATGTCTCCCGGCTCCACCATTTGTTCATGATCCTAAGTCGGATTGGCACCAACAGCACGATGATAACGGGGAAAGCTGGCGCAGCTGGTGTAAGTGTGATCGCAAAGATGCCCGCAGTTACTACGATTTGTAGCAGGGTGTACATGTGGATTCCCTTGTAGCCTTTGATTCCATTAGGGAGTGGTGGCAGTTCACTCGATGGCCTATCCAATCCTATATTTAATAAAAAAATATACCACAAAATAACAAGGGAGAAAACACATACGTCAAAACATGGAAGAATCTCATCAATATTGGATTCACGCTTAGGCTCTGTTCCCCCATATACAGAAACAGACCAGCCAAGACACTTGTCGGTGTCAATCCCAGTACATGCATCAACGGCGGGCTCACGAATGCCAAGATACCGATCGCATGCAACAGGTGACTCCACCGTTGCTCATGAACGGTGGTGATTTTCCTGACGCCTCCATCTTCGTCCCTCACCTCCTCTTCGTGCAGAAGAGATTCGGAATGCAGCGGTGCTTGCGGGAGGAGCCCGTTTGCTGGGGGGATACCGAGTATCCCACACATTGCGGTGGTGATTCCGAGAAGAATAACATCCCATGCATATCCGCCTGGTTTGCGGACGTTGTATCGAGAAATCGTGGCACAGATTGTAGATACCTCAACATCGAAAAAGAAGAGCGTTGTTATAATCATCCCCGGAATCATTGCGGCAAAGATCCATGATACATCAAGCTTCCAAAACTCGACGATAAAGTGGCTTCTCTCTGGTGATGTTGGACGGAACGACGCTATTCGATTGTTAGTTATCAATAATATATCAATATAATCAAATAACATACTCGACACAGGTAGCCGTTGTTGATCGAGATTATTCAACTCTCCGATTTGTGGCATGCCAATGAATATGATGATTGATATGGCAGCCGCATACTCAGCCAAACCCATTCGCACATATTTGTGGAATAGAGGAGCCCAACTGTTGGCAGTGGAGAGGGTGACGGCTACAAGAAAGGTTCCAATGCAGCCGATAATAGAGTATAAGAATGATGCGAACGATGTGTTTTTGTGGGATCGTTCCAGCTCTTGGATACTAATCGAGTAAGCTTAATGCCGACAAACTCCAACTAACAAGGATTTCAGTACTAACGCTTTGTGGAAGTAGATTATTGAGTTGAGTAGCGAGAATATCTCTGTAGAGAATGTTGTTACGTACTCCATGGTCCAGTCATGGGCATTGAAGATAGCAAGCAGCCAGTGCATCCAGGCAGAGTGGATGCATGACCAAGCCATGAAAGGAAGGAAGTCAATGTGGAAGTTCTCATGGCATAGGGCATATATACGCTCCGAGAGAATACAAAATGGCCCCGTGACGCCTAGTATGGTAAGTGGCTGACCTGAGAACCTTCAATCACAAACCATCACTCATTAGACACTAACTCAGAGTATACATGTATTAAACGTATCACTTACAGCGCAAAGATTATTCCACACAAGCCTGTCGAAAATACAACTTCAATAGTTCCATAATTTTCCCCTGTCAGAATATATAGATCACTAGCAAATGTGATACCTGGCAACAGATTTGTAAAGAAGACAAACACCGCCGATGCGAGTATAAGTTGGTTGAAGTGCCAATCGGTATGATACTGTCTTGGTCTCCCTTTCAAATCACTTTTGAGTAGTCGAAAAGGTGCTAACGCCCCGTTGCCTGTAAACAAAGCCCGAAGGCCGCCGCCTCGTACTATTTGTGTTGTTGGAGTCGCCATAGGGCTGCCCTTCTCAGGGTCTGAAATGTCAGGGGTGCCACCCCCAGATTCGTTAACGGTAGTACTAGAACCCATGGTCAATGGTAGTTGCTGATTGGGTGCTGGTAGTAAAGTTTTGCTTGAAAAGTTGCTATTCGACATAAGAGCTGATAATAATAAAGCAATTATAATATCGAGGCGGTCATCTTATGGCCTTGATCTATTTTCTTATACCCTTAATTTCGAACCCCCTCCCTCACTACGGGCCTTTCTCCGGTAAATTGTTGGGCCCAGTGATTCTTGTTTAGGTCCGGGTATGACGATGCAACGCTAAGATTACGTGTTTGGAGAACTTGCGAACCGAAAGACTAAAACTGCTATGTAGAATCTGACCCCCCAGATTGCGTGCCTGGTTTTTCTGCCTTGTCGCTGTCTGTAGGGGGAAAGACCAGGTATGTCTGGAATTCAAAGTTTATATACAAGACCTTTTTTCGCCGGGTCGGGAGATCGTGGCATGGCAACACCCCTGTTTATGGTCCGTCGTCTTGGCGCAAGGCAGACTTCATGAATAAGTTCTAGTTTTAGCAAGTCTATCAACGTTAGGCGCGGGAACACCAGCATACTTAAGAGCGCTCCACCATGGCTTGATAACGGCAAAGTACTTACTCTTAATTGAGTGCACCAACCCGTGATATGATGTGCTTCAAGTACGCCAAAGTCTTATTTTTTATCCCCAAAACAACAAACGAGAAACAAGACACCGCTCACACTGATCATGACTTATAGACTTTTACCTACATATAGCATCGCAGATAATTAGAAAGTGCTTTTGTCGGTTAATTGGAGTTGCCTGGTCCTGTTTGCTC
This sequence comes from Morchella sp. 2018-W16, assembly GCA_024713755.1. Taxonomy (NCBI): domain Eukaryota; kingdom Fungi; phylum Ascomycota; class Pezizomycetes; order Pezizales; family Morchellaceae; genus Morchella; species Morchella sp. 2018-W16. Next base: position 582,096 of record JAMGYY010000018.1, read on the forward strand.
GAAGCGGTGAAGGGAATTGGTACCTGGAAGTAGTATTGCAGCCGAGTTTATTGTCATAGGATGCCAGGAATGTCGTCTTCCAAGGAAACCCCCACTTATATAGTTATAGCTTATTGACTGGTAGAGGCCGTCCTCAACCTCTTCGATACAAAATCGTATGCTGCAGAAGAGGTGGACCTTTCCCAGACGGGAGAATCTATTCTCAAACCTACGTGCTCAATCAAGTATGTATATGAGATCCCAACTAACGCACAAGGATTACTAGGCTATGAGTGATTTGATCTTGCCTTGGCTATGATACGTGTATAGAGATAGTAGCTATATTATTTAGAGATATCTCCGAATTATCTTATTCGATAAAATAATGTTCTCTATCCTCACAGCTTGAAATTTCCGCGAGTAGGGTTGAAGCAAATACGCCGCCGACCCCGCACCCGACGGGAAGGATTGTGTCACCCTTTCTTCATCTTGGGGCATCACTCGGGAGTCTTTCCCTTCCTTCGTCGTTCCTTTTAGGGACCCTGTTCGGTATCTCCATCCCTTGAGCTTTATCTAATTCTCGACAGAAAAAGAAGAGGTGAACTTTGGTATTGGAGAAAGAAAGGTCGAGCTAGTGTTTGGGGGTCTTGAGCACGGTTAGTGAGCTTTCTTGGTATGGACTCTATAGAGTGGTCTTTAGATTATCCTTGTGGCGGTTTCTCTTTTCGGGGAACCCAACCCCATATTATGTTAACTATACTTCAGGGACCTTTTCAGCCTTACGGTTAAAGTTATCGTGTGACATGAGCCTCCCCAAATCCCATAGATCACCAGTTCACTACCCTAGGATAGTGATATTTTCCCCGGAAGAGATGGCAAGAACGGCACACAATTTGACCGAGGTGATGAGAACAGGTCTGGAGGAGACTTTTGTTAATGGTAGCGGTTGTCTCATAACTTCAAGCTGCTGTCAGTCACTGTGTCCTCCCAAGCATCTTTAGCCTTTCCCCTCATCTAGGAATCGCGGATTGACAGCGTACCACCCCCGCCCCCCACGATCCGTCTAGCTCCGAACCTACGTGTTTATTCACAGAGGTTAGAGACTTGTTGTGCTCCCCACAACAGTATCTTCCTTCCCGTGTTATGGGTATTACGACGATGGCTTCTTGCGGATCTAGAGGGATCAAGAAAAATTCATCTCCAGGTGCACCACTAGGAGTAGAAAAACAACCCCCGAACCTATTATAATGGCTCCCACGCGCATATTATTCACTACACAATAAGATATCTGTCTAGTTATGAGGATGGACAGTGATATTTGCTACGACTCACGCATTTAGGTTCAAATTTCCTAGCCACCTATCCTTCCCCACACCCTCTTCACCTCGCTGGAATACCATCAACACCCGAAACCAGGAGCTTATATACACGCTATGAAAACTCGAGAAACACATACCTAGGGACTAAATGGTCGATAAGCCTGGCTTTTACCCAAGGGATCTAACTGTTAGGCTAATAGGTAGCATTGAAGTTTTAAAACTTCCAAATAACAAAACCCATGTATAGTTCAGATTCACAAACTTCACAAGGGCGGTCGGGGATACAACAGTTTGAAACCGGCGTACTTATAAGAACTACTATTTTCAAGTGCCTTGTGGCTGTTCTGAGTATATCATTTCGAGTCCCAATTGACCATTTAATTTCTGTTGCATGATTCTTCCCACACAGCTAATCCAGAGACATGTGTATCAGACCTAGACAGCTAGCCAAGAATATATCATTAGCATTATCATTATGAGTTAGTGCTGAAATCAACGAGTTGTGGAGCAACGGCGAAAAAACCCCTTTGGCGAGCTCGTGATGTCCACTATTCTCTTCTGGCCTTAGATCTCTCTCGGATCCTTTCTTTCTACATGGCGGTTGATCATCCCCTCTGCTGCACGTGTTGTGTGTGTGAGATGATACCTGATATTCCTTCGAAGAAGCCAAGAAGGGCCTACTGCCCAAGTGGAAGAGTGCAGACGATTATCCAAGGCATCTTAATTTTGTAAGTGATTATTTAGACACCCATACTCTCATAACTATCGACTACGTATTTAGGCACTCATCAATGTAGCCACCCGTCGCGCGGCCAAGGAGTGAGTTCCGGGTTAGGAATTAACCGCTTGATTCTAATCCGGAGGCCCCATTACATCTCTGAGAAAGAGAGAATCAATAAGCCGTATGTGTACCCCTCAGCCTATCTGGTGTCCTGATCATAAACTTCAATTTTTTGTGGGCTGGTCGATGCTTTGGTTGTGAAAGTCTCAGATTGCCCCCCCCCCACCCCATATTCTGGGCGAGGGATAAGCGAAGTTTATTGTTATTTCTTTCTCTACCTTCGCATTCCCTACACGATACAATAACATTGACTTCACAACAATGTCCCCACACAGAGCCATACCGAGTGATAGTTTATGATTGTACTGTTAACTTTGTTATTTAAAGCATTAATTATGTGCAGTCCATAGGGCTATATATAACAATATCTAACAAACCCTCTCCCAAATAAACTAAATCATGGAATGCAAAGTCAAGACAAAACCGAACAATGCTAACCAAAACACAACTCACGTCCCTGTATCCTCATAGTATTACAATTTCCCCAACAATTTAGCAATTTCTCTTTACTTCCCTACATTCTAGCCTCCTATCCCTTTGGCCGTCAGGATGATTCTCAACTCGTGAGTCTAAACTGATAAGATGGGGGGGGGGGGGGTTGTGCTCTCCCTCCAAAATACTCGCACATCCCTGCCAAGCTCATTCTAGTACTCTCATGGGCTCATCAAGTAAATTGTTGTGTAGTTGAGCCGCCCTGGCGGCCAAGGCACATATTTCATCTTTTCTCTTTTCCCTTCACGCATCTTATCCTAGCCTGGCCCAATCTTTCACTCCGTTGCCTTCCCTTTTTTCAATAACGCTATTTTTGAAACTCACTCCAAACCTTTAAGGCTGTTGGGTTGGAATACCAACTTTTGTCCACAGAAGTTCGCTAAAGCTAGTATGTTCGTAGATTCTTGTTCTTGTCTTCTTCATCGGCGGACATTCTGCCTTCACTATATATTATTTAGCTATCTGGGTTTATTTATCCCCAAAGGTACTCGTACTTCCTAATATTAATATTGAGACTAAGAGTAGCTATTCATCTCCCGCTGCCCTCTTCTTGACCCTCGCCTCAGCTCTCTCCTTTTTTATCCTTCTTTTTGCCGCGCTAAGGCTCTCCTCCTCTCCCTTCTCTGCCTGTATCCATCTCTCCCATGCACCCTCACTTACATCGTCCAGGATAAACCTCCCTAACACCCCACTCCTATACTTACTGACCAGCCACGCCGCCGCACTGTCCAAATCTGGCACACCCCCCTTCTTTAACTTTCCAGTTGTCTTTGCCGTTGCCTCCAAGAGCTGGATAATATCATTCGTTGGCAGGTGATACTCCTTGTAGATTAACGGATTAACCCTGTTTATATGAAATAGTAGATAATCCGCGATTGAGATAAGCGGGAGTAGTGCGTTATTAACGCAGCCGACGAGCGCGAGCGAGAGCATAGTGCGCGGGTTCGGCATGTATGGTATGAATACACCTGGTGCCGGTATCTATAATCAGCATCTGCACCCATCTGACATCTATACCTAAACACATGGTAACATACCAGGCGAATCAATCAAGTAAACCAATGGGTCCTCTGAGATCTTTACTCCCGTCGCAATTTTCCTCGTTACGCCAGGCTGGCCACCCGTAATCGCGGCCTTGGTTGTAATTCCGGTACCGACCTGGCGCATGGAGTTCAAAAGTGATGATTTTCCAACATTGGGCATCCCGACGATGAGCATGCGGGAGCCGGTCATTTGATCCGCTATTCTAGCGGTTTCTGCAAAGACATCAGATTATTGTCAAGGGATTTGGGGCGGAGGGGATGAGTACCTCGCGCATGGTCTATGATCTTTTGAACGTCGCGTTTGTCTTTGCAGTTGGAGAAGAGAACTTTGTGGGGAGCATGCCACCGGCGTAGCCTTTCTTGTGTCTGATGGTATATTAGTTCATTATCTCATAGTCACTTGGGGGTTTCGAGTGCTAGTCAGTGACTTGGTATAAAATACCGTCCAACCGATCATTACCACCTCAAAACATATAAAAGTAAGGTACCTCTAAATCTAACACACCCGCCGCCAGGTCCCGTTTCGTATAGACAATGATCCTCTCCCTCCCCTGTAGTGTTTCTTCAAACAGTGGGTTCCTCGACGACAACGGAACTCGATAATCTCTACATTCGATAATCAGTTCCACTGACGACACCATCTGTTTCATCTTCGATAGTCCCAGCTTATGGTGCCCCAGGAAGTAACTTGTGACGAGATTCGATGAGAACGGGAATTCTGTTCGGGGCACGAAAGGGGTCCCCTCAATTGTAACGAGCGACTTTTTTGTACTGATGGTTCGCCGGAATACGAGGGATGAAGCAGGAATACGCCACATGTGGAGGGAATTACGAGCGCCAGGGGCGAACATAGCTGTACTATTACTATGGGGAGTTACGAGTAGGGGGGGTGCGTGGTTTCCCTCTTTACTGCTGCTACCTACCGTGCTACTAATTAATAGGCCTATTGATGGGGTTAGTGATACAAGCAAGGGGGGTTGAGTTGGTACAGCAGTTGTTCGGTTAGGGATATATGCGTGGGGAAATTTTTCAGTATTGGATGGTTGGTGCCAAGACCTTGTTATGCATTGCGGGGACATGTGTGCTTGGTGGGATATAAATAGCCCCCCGTTCAAAGACCTTAAGTATTATGTGATATTAAACACAATAACTATCATCTACAGCACCCTACTTACTTTCATTTAAAAAGCTTCACTGGAACTGGAGATATTTTGCCGAGTGATAGTTTATGTCGCGCATGTCTCCGCTTAGTGTATCTTGGCACCTTGGCGGTCTGTATGCGGCTCTAAAAGTTTTTGACGTCGAGCTTTGAAGTTTTCAGTTCTGGTTTACATCACCGAACATCCCAATTCCCACATCCACACCTGAGCAACGATGGTCAAGAAGGCAGTGTAAGGTCCCCTACTTTCTATATGCGGTATTTGAACTGACACCTCTACGCAATTAGTGATAAGCGCATTCCCGACCTGATCAGGAACGGTGTCCAGGTAAGTCAAACTCAAGTCACAATCAGAAAAGGTTTAACACCAGGCACAGGAGAAGAAACGCTCCTTCTTCGTTGTCGTCGGAGACCGTGGGAAAGATGTTATTCTCAACCTACACTACATCCTTGGTAGTGCGGACCCAAAACAGAACAAATCCGTGCTGTGGGCCTACAAGCGCGAGCTTCTCGGCTTCACCAGGTCAGTTCTGCGCACTCCCTCTCGCTGCCTCCCCATCGCAAACCGATTATACTAATTACAAGGCCCTGATACGTAGTCATCGGAAGAAGCGGGAAGCAAAAATCAAGAAGGAAGTTAAGCGCGGCATCCGCGAGGCAAACACCGAAGACCCGTTTGAGCTCTTCATCTCTCTCACGGACATCCGCTATGTCTACTACAAGGAGACAGAGAAGATTCTTGGAAACACGTATGGGATGTGTATTCTGCAGGACTTTGAGGCGTTGACGCCGAATTTGCTGGCGCGCACGATCGAGACTGTGGAAGGCGGAGGGCTGGTGATCCTGTTGTTAAAGACAATGACTTCGTTGAAGCAGCTGTATACGATGACGATGGATGTGCACTCACGATACCGTACAGAGGCGCATGGCGATGTTGTGGCGAGGTTCAATGAAAGGTTTATCCTCTCTCTCGGTGACTGCACGAGCTGTCTGGTGGTTGACGACGAGCTTAACGTTCTGCCAATCTCAGGTGGTAAGGGTGTTCAGGCTTTGCCCCCACCGTCGTCAGATGCGATTACACCGCAACAGGCAGAGTTGAAGGAACTTAAGGAGTCACTGGCGGATGTGCAGCCTGCCGGAGCACTTGTAGAGATTACCAAGACTGTTGACCAGGCGAAAGCTGTTATGACATTTATTGACGCTATCGCAGAGAAAACTCTGCGCTCAACAGTTACATTAACTGCTGGGCGTGGTCGTGGTAAGTCTGCGGCTTTGGGTGTCGCAATTGCTGCGGCAATCGCACACGGGTACTCCAACATCTTCATTACCTCGCCATCTCCTGAGAACTTGAAGACACTTTTCGAATTCATTTTCAAGGGTTTTGACGCACTGGGTTATAGCGACCACCTCGATTATGATATTATTCAGTCTACCAACCCGGCATTCAACAAGGCTATCGTACGAGTCAACATCCACCGCCAGCACAGACAAACAATCCAGTACATCCAGCCACAAGATGCACATGTTCTCGGCCAGGCCGAGCTCGTCGTTATCGACGAAGCCGCTGCGATCCCATTGCCGCTCGTAAGAAAACTCATGGGGCCATACTTGGTATTCATGGCCTCTACAATTAATGGGTATGAAGGAACTGGCCGCTCCCTCTCCTTGAAGTTGATTCAACAACTTCGAGATCAATCCCGTGGTCTCAGCAAGCTCCCGACGGAAGGGGAGACCGCCTCTCGTGATGGAAAAGCCAGCAAGCGCTCGGACTCTGGAAACATCGCTGGTGGCGGACGGACGCTTAGAGAGGCAACTCTCAGCGAGCCAATCAGATATGCCCCTAATGACCCTGTAGAGAAGTGGCTCAACAACCTCCTTTGCCTTGATGCTACCCTCCCAACAAATAAGTCTACTCTGCATGGCACCCCCGACCCTGCAAAATGTCAGTTGTTCTACGTAAACCGCGATACCCTCTTTTCATATCACCCAGTGTCAGAGCGTTTCCTCCAACGCATGATGGGCCTCTATGTAGCTTCACATTACAAGAACTCACCCAACGATTTACAACTCATGTCCGATGCCCCCGCGCATCAACTCTACGTTCTTCTACCTCCTGTCGCCGAAGATGGTCGTGTACCAGACCCCCTTTGTGTCATTCAGGTCGCTCTTGAAGGACGCATCTCCCGCGAGTCCGTCCAAGCAGCCCTCAGCCGTGGCAAACGTGAAGGCGGTGACCTCATCCCATGGCTCGTATCACAGCAATTCCAAGATGAGGAGTTTGCCGGCCTTAGTGGCGCCCGTGTCGTCCGTATCGCTACAAACCCCGACTACACGGGAATGGGCTATGGCCAACGCGCGTTGCAGCTCCTAATAGACTTCTACGAAGGAAAGTTTCAGCCTCTTGGAGAGGATGCTACATATGTCAATGAGGAGATTGTTCGCGTGACGGACGAAGAGATCGAGTCTGCAGACCTCAGGACCGAAGCCATCAAGATCCGTGATCGCGAATCTCTCCCTCCGCTGTTACTCCGTCTCAATGAGCGCCGTCCAGACGAGCTCGACTATCTTGGTGTCTCGTACGGTCTGACAGACCGCCTGCACAAGTTCTGGGCTAAGAAGGCAAAATTCGCACCTGTATACCTCCGCCAGACAGCCACAGAGCTGACCGGAGAGCACACGTGCGTCATGATCCGCACACTTGAGGGCAAAGATAATGCCTGGTTAGCTGCTTTCGCGAAGGACTTCCATCGAAGATTAATGCAACTCCTTTCTTACGAGTTCCGCAAGTTCCCCAGCATTCTCGCCCTTACCATCTTTGAGAGCGCCACGGCTGGCGCAAAAGTTGCTGGCGCCGTCGTACCACCACTAACGAAGGCTGCGCTTGACGAGCTGCTATCACCCTTTGACTTAAAGAGACTTGAGAGTTATGCCGATAATATGCTGGATTACCATGTTATCCTCGATATGATCCCGCTCATTGCACAGCTTTTCTTCGACGGACGTATCAAGGCGAGTGTCAACCTTTCATCAATACAGCATGCGATCCTACTCGCGATCGGACTACAAAGGAAGACACTGGAGGATATAGAGAAGGAGCTAAGCCTGCCGAGCGCCCAGGTACTCGCTATGTTTCAGAAGATTGTAAGGAAGGTGGCAATGTACTTCCGGAGCCTATTGGCGCAGAGCATTGCGGAGACGCTACCGAGCGAGAAGGCAGGGAAGGCCGTTGTAGTCGGTGAAGATGGTGAGGAGGTCGCACAAAAGGGGCTAGAGCAAACTCTGGCCGAGGACTTGGTTGAGGGTGGGCAGGAGGTTATGAGGGATCTAAAGGAGAGGGAGATGAGGAGGGAGGTTATTAATAGTTTAGACTTGTCAAAGTTAGTACTTTCCCCGAATATTAAGTAGGGGGTGGTAGATGGGGAATCCATAATGATCAAACCATTTATTCTCTCTACCCACTCCCTACACCTTGTGAGAAACATTGTTAGCTAACAGAGCCGTGCATAGATATGAGCTACCCTCGGCCGAGACCGCCGATTGGGAGTCAGCGGAGAAGCAGATCAAGGCAGGCAAGAGGACCACGGTGGTGAGCGTCAAGACCGTAAAGCAGTCCAAGCGGAAAGCGGGAGAGACCGCCGCAGAGATATATGAACAGGAGATTGGTAGTAAGAGCAAAAAGACCAAGAAGAGCAAGGGTGGAAAGAAATAGATATCCGTGGAGAAAAAGGGTTAATTCTTGTATTTTATATTTTTCCTTGCCTCTGTTATATAAAAAAAAGTACTGTATATTTGTCAAATTCCCACTATTAGGTTGATGATTGCATGCATATTCGATCCCATCCAGCCCTCGCCCCCACCCACCTAAATATCGATCTGTAAAAGACAGCGTCGCTATTCCTAACGTTAATTGGTCTTATCGCTTCTTGGGTGGCCCTCTATGTCTAGCTCTTGGAATCCTGTTCCCGATACCTAGCGTCATTGCTTATGACTCGGTAGTCTCGGGCTGGCGGCGTTGGCCGCCTGTAGTGAACTACATGTATCTCATTCCTCGTCGACGATACAATTCTAGCCACGGCTGACAGAGGGATGATGAGTGTATATTGATGGTGATGATGAACTACATGTACTTAAGTAAAAGGAAACAAAAGCTAGCTATGGGCAGTCATCTTATGAATACCTGTACATAATAATTTACTGCCACGCCCCCCTCTAGCGCTTACGTCGGCTACTGTGACTAAAAACATCTACTTAGCATATCCCATAATTATATAACGATCGAACACCTCCCCTCCTTTTTTTCCTTTAAAGGGACTCTAGTTGGTTAGAAAAGAAAACAGAAAGGAAATAGAGAGAAACCTCTTAGAATTCACCTTGAGGCGCCGATTTATCCCTCTCTGAAATCTCCACTATCTCCCCTGGGGCCCCGCCCTTAATTAACCAAGTATTTGCAAAAAAAAAAAAAAAAAAAAAAAAAACAGCTTAACAGCTTTGAAACAGGACTTGAGTGCCACAATAAAAAGAGTATTGGCTACCGTGACTAAACATCATTACTAAGCACCTATCAATATGCAATGTTAGCAGCGGGGCAATTCACCAGACTATAATCCAATTCGTCTATAGCCTGACTATGTATAGTATGGTTAGGGTTGGGGTCCTTAAGGGTGCTGCTTTATAATTATAAGGCACTTGCTTACTAGGTTGGGCAACCCCCAGCTTAGTACTCATAGGTAATATCACCACTATACCAAAGAGTTCTTAATTAATTTATATAATATTAAAAGAGTTCTATCTTAATTGTACTCCCCAATCTGTTCGAGGATGGAGGTTAACTTAATTAACATCATAACAAATAGGTTCACTAACTTTTTTCAGGCAAGTTATGCAGAGTCTGTACGCACTACTTGGCTAGCAAACTGCGACCAACTCGGCCGGTCCACGAGCGCAGCCTACCCAGCGCATCCTTGATATATGTAGAAATCTTGCGAATAGTTAGGATGAATTTATATATATAATGCCGGATATAAACCGAGATCCCATGTCCTTATAAGTAAAATATCCATGTAAGAGCACATAATGAGAGTTGACTGCACGGATTTTGCACGGAGGACCACAACCTGTTAGGAGTGCCTGCATCATTGACGATCACTCGGACTTTAGTTTCTTGGCAAACCGGTTCGTGCACCACACACCGCAAAATTATCTCAGGAATAACGAATTGGACTGGGTTAGAATACCACTTACCCATTGGTCAAGAAGGCCAAAGGCTAGCTTTTGGTCTACCAGATTGAGGCTCCATAAGTATCTAGCCAATGTTAATATTCCAGTCCAGTTCGATTCGTTACGTCTAATATTCTTGAGTGTGAGATTTTGCGGTACTACTGGAAGCCTTTTTGCTGGCTTTCAATCGGCCGAAAGTTCTGCGTTTATGTTATACCCGGTCACAATGTTTCTACCCCGGTAGACACGGATATGCCCGGGCAATACCAAGTACATAACATATAGGTTTTTTCGACCCCCCACTCCGATCCCCGCATCCGGTCCTGGATCTAACGGAGCTAGTTAGATTGCCTGAGGTGGCTCGAACAGGCCAATGGGCTTCATTGTATTCCTCTTATTTGAACATGAATATTATGCTCATATAGGCCGCTTAGTGGCCGCGGCGGTCGCGTGTATGTGAGTTTTGAGCTACGCTGCTAGCATGTAGAATATAAAAAGCCAAGTGAATTATTGGCCTAGTATGATATTTTAGCACACGAGGAAGATTCGTTTTACAGCGATAACGATCTTCCTGTTCTGGAATAATGTTTATGGGAACCCCTCATAACGGCGCCGATGTTGCTAGATGGATCGATAACTCTGGCCTTTCACGGGGCTACCGGTTACGGGGCTGATCAAAGATCTCAGACCCGGGCCGAAAGCTTAGAGATATCTCTCGCCAATTTGTACACAGATCACCTGGACTTCTAATAAAGTCGTTCTGTGAAAGTTGCATCATTTCTCCTCTTATGAGGCACTTGGTACCACGTCCGCTTTCCAATTTTGCAATTCGGTCGATAATAATATGAATACTGACCTATCTTTATCTTGTAGGTAGTTCAGGAGCACTCTGCCGTTATCGGTCTTCCAAGCGAGCAAATAATTCGGATGCACGCAGATCACCGACATATTTGTAGATTCAAGTCGCCTACCTGCCCGAATTATTCAGCTGTGAAGAGGGCAGTAATTGATTTGGCTTCTCCGCGCACATGCATTGGTAGAGAGAGACCTTTCTCCTTGCTGCATATCCATCGAAACTTTTTATATATTCTACGAATGACTTTTATAGGAGGTGGTGAGGATAGCTCTGTTCCCGCTAGACACGGGGAAAGCAGAAGTAACTCGCGGATAAGCCCTCCACCAAGATCTATACAAACCCATATACAAACAGTCCCTCCATCTCCTAGGTATTATTTTGAACCAAGGAATTTGCAACTCGGGACTATAGCTATATGAATACAATGATCTTAACGGAATGCCGGTACACAGTTCTTTTTTTTTTTTTACCCTAGGTACATGTAATTACTATACTACACGTTCTCCGAGTTAAACATATTGAAATAGACTGCTAACATCCCTGAAAAATGCCGTAGGCTTCTAACAGCCGTATCGAGAAAGGGGAGGCTGTAGGATCATTATTTCGTTGGTTACTCCTATAAATTAGACAATATTAAAAATCCTTAGTTATATATACCTACAATTAATTTAGGGTTAGTTGATAATACTTCATACATACGTACAGCCCAATTAATTGGTGCATGACATGACGTTCTGATTCTAGATCTTCTTATTAGATCGCTCTTAGACTCTGCTACATTTGTAGAATCTCCCAATTTGTACGGAGTTTGAGGCCCACGACTGGACTGTAATAGATTAATTGATAGCTAGAGAGTTTTGCGACCACTCAGGACCTACTTTGTGGCAAGTACCCAGACAATCTTGAATACAGCGGAGGGGATAGTATGCGGTTACTCTACCTACACTAATAATCTCGTCCAAAGAAGGTTAGCACGATGTCACATGTTAATGCCAAGATCAATCCACGCTATTATCTCAACCTTACCACCACTCTTCATCCCATCCCCCACCTTGAAACCATGGAAACCCAAAACGCCAACCCTACGATTCTCAGTGTATCTGACCTCCCCAGTCGCCGCCTAGAACAGAAAAAGTCCTCACCGTCAAATTTATTCTCAGGGATAGTCCCCGCATACACCAAAGATCCATTCGCCACTAGCACGGGGGCCGGGTACTCAAGCTTAGATGATGATGAAAGTGAAGATGACTCAATAGTTGAGAAAATTGACGAGCAAGAGATTTATGGTAAGGGCAAGATTAAACTTCAACTCTTTTTTCATGCTAATACTGCCGTACACCAGACCTCATTGCCACAATCTCCGATCCTGAACATCCTCTTACTCTCGGCGAACTCGCAGTCGTAAATCTTCCACATATCGAAGTCACCGATGATCCGTCAAGCCTAACAGGTCGTGTTCTTGTCGAACTTACACCAACAATCAACCACTGCTCTCTTGCTACAGTCATTGGGTTGGGAGTCCGGGTACGGCTTGAACAAGCACTCCCGCCACGATTTAGGCTAGACGTGAGGATACGAGAGGGGACGCATGCCACAGGGGATCAGGTGAACAAACAATTAAACGATAAGGAGAGGGTTGCCAGTGCACTAGAAAACGAAACTCTGATGGGTGTTGTGAGCAAGATGCTGGAAAGTTGCAAGTAGCGCCTTAGGATCAAGGCATCAAATTGACTGTGGAACTTATAACTAAATCGCAATTAGAGGGGCTGAAATGTAAACCTTTGCCTAAGCTCTCGACAAACTTTGGAAACTTCCGCCCAGTAGAAAATCCGTCCCATTGAAGAACCTATGTCTTTAATATTTAAAGGCTCTAGCCCACTTATACCAATATATATATGAGCTTGTTTGGGCCATTACAACTCACCCCAGGCTGGCCAAGGCGGTTGAGATATAGGTGAATCGCTCGAGGATCGGGGGTGATTCCCTTTAGTCACTGTAGCTCAAATAATTGAATATAGAATAAAAAGGTCATTTCCTACGCCCTAGAATCTATTTTGCGTGAGCTATAAGTGGGGCGCGGTTTAGAGGGATTCTAGGTCTGTTTCCTGGAGTAGTGGTCGTATACTAGTATAATATCCCAACCCAACCAGTCTATGTTGAAAGATTGTACTGATGCTCCTTTTCTTTTTCCAATTTACATGACAGTCCATATGGACTTCTCGAACCCCCAAAACATCGGGGGTTTTAGGATCTCGAACCATAAAAACTATGGCTTTTCTTCGATCTCCCATTTGTTGATTTCTTAGCCTTCAATATCCCTAGGGACAAATGCAATAATGTAGGGTCCTCAAATTTGGTACTAGAAGGACAGATTCCGCAAGGTGCCACAAACCCATGGCCAGAAACATATATGTACCCTTGGCTAAACTATTGAACGTTTCTGTTGCCCCATCAACTCGAAATAACCCCAACCCTGCATAGAGCTCCCTCTGATGGATACTGTGGAAAGGCTCAAGAGTAATCGCCATTTCAAGTCGGAAAAGGCGCCCAGCTTCTGGCGTGCCAGATGGCGCTACCAGTTCCGTTCCGCCTCCTTCCCCACTCACTGTTGCGCAGCCACCACGACTACAAAGAGCACGATGCCACCAGGCCTTAGCCCACGAGTGGCGAACCTCCACACACCCTGGACCGAGGATAACCATCAAGTCTACACGTAAACCTTGAACCCCCTGTGTGCATCATTCAAATACCCGTTCGTTTCAATCTTTCTAGAAGCTAGCTCCTATCTCTCTTTTTAGACCAAACACAGTTTCCGAAGACTAACTTTAGGACCCGTTCGGCAGTAAGACAAAACGGAGTTTTTAAGGGCCAACACCTAACAGAAAGGCCGCTAAAACGGGCCCTAAAAACACAGGAACAACCTCCGTTTAGCTATTTGGTGTGTTCACTTCCTGTGCAACCGTTGGATCATAACCTTGCACTCGCGAGGCCACGTGTAATTGACCCAATACCAGTGATGAACAGGCAACCTGCATCGGGCGGCGCCATACCGGCCCCGGCATCCGCTCTACCCAAAGCCCCAAAGGATTTGCGGAGACCAGTAGACTTTATTTTTTATTTTTTATCTGGGTTCAAGGTGAGATTGATAATAGATAATCCACCAAGTTTACCGCGCCGCAAAGGCCCAAAGATTTGGATACAAAAACCGTCTGCCTCTCGGTATCCCCGATCCCACGCTTGGTAAAGTACGCCAAGGTTCAAAATTATCTGGGCATTCTGATACAAGAGGATAAAATGCGGGGTGGTGAAACAGAAGCCAGCCAGCAAAGTCGATTTCGCTTGCTAGAACAAGGTTTGTGGTTACACGTTAGTTTTTGGTTGGTTACAGTGTTTGAAAGTTTTGAAATTGTGGCATGCAAATGCTGCGCGTGCTAGCTGGTTGGCGTCTGTGGCGTTTCCAACCCATATATATCAGGTGTTCGATCCTATTACGCCAAAGGCAGTAAGCCGATTGTCTACCTCATGTCTTGCATTATTTGATTTTAGCTGTAGTTACTCAAGCACTCGGATATCCCGAACAACGTACCTAGTGAACCACAACCACATTAGACGAGAAATAATTGATGGGAGATCATGTTTATGAGACCAATAGGTAAGTATTTTTGTTTCTCGGATTAGGCTCGTTTCCGGCCCTCCTAAAGCTGTCCGTAGGAGGTGGGTACGAGACTAGGTCCGCCTCTATGAATTTCACAGCTTTGTTACCTAACAACAGTAAAGAAAAGAAAAAAAGAGGGTTGTTCTGTTGGCATGACTGGATCATAATACCAAATCGATACTCACCTAAGAGGCGGCGCCGTACTTCTCTGGCATAGCCCCCAAGCGGTAGGCGACAAATTAAAGCTAGGCTTCGGCACTCGCCTAATATCACGAGATAGCAGGGATGTTTTTTGCTCTGTACTTGACCAGGAAGGGATAAGGTGCAGTCCCGCCATCGCGGGCAGCTACATGATATTTTAAAGTGTGTACTACCTAGGAAGTATGTGACTATTTAGACAGGTGCTCTTTTTCCTTCTTCCTTTTTCTTTCTACACCTTCAACTCCTTCTGCGCGTCTCTCAGTCTGAGACTGTGTTAAGTCAAGAGGTACCGCGGTCCAACGGTCCCTACGGCCACATAATTGAACTCCACTAACCCCTCACGACCAGTGACTACAAAAGCCCCGCCAAAGCCCACAGCAATAGAGGCTTTGCTAGCCCGGTCCCTCAAATGTATCCCGAAGGCGACTCCAAAATTTCTGCCCAAGCAGAATTATCTGCGTCGGCTCCAGGGAGCGCCGGAAATGATGATTCTGATGGGCCGAAAGGCGGACCCATTCACTCATTCCTTAAGCGCTTACTGCCAAAGGACGGATTTGCTTATATCAAGACACCGCGGTTTTGGCTAGTTCTATTGATAGGGTATGCTGGCCTATAACTTCATAGGAGAAGGTAAAGGGGGAGACTGACCATTAGCATGATACAGGCAAATATTATCTCTATGTATCACCTCTACGAACACATTTTCTAGTCTTCTTGGGATGGAGGGGACTTCGATACCCGCGTTTCAGTCCTTTTTTAACTATGTTCTACTCAACCTTGTATACACCTCCTATACCCTGTACAAGTATGGATTTAAGGGTTGGTGCAAAATGGTTTCGAGAGAATGGTGGCGATGTAACCTCACCCGCCCCCACCCTTCTACCCCCGCCTTGCTGTAATCAGACGCACATACTAACCGCCTCATCACAGACATAATTATGGCGTTTCTTGATGTAGAAGGCAACTATTTCGTAGTCCTCGCCTACCGCTACACAACAATTCTCAGCGCCCAATTAATAAACTTTTGGGCCATCGTCGTCGTCGTGATCATTTCTTTTTTTATCCTTCGGGTGCGCTACAAGTGGACGCAAGTTCTCGGTATCTTAATCTGTTGCGGAGGCCTTGGAGTCTTGCTTGCGAACGATGCCAAAGATGGTAGCGCAATTGGAGGGGTACCAACTGAGTTGAAGGGTGATCTTTTCATGTTACTTGGAGCAACATTTTATGGCTTCAGTAACGTGTTGGAAGAGTTCCTAGTGTCAAAAAAACCTATGTATGAAGTCATTGGACAGATTGGCTTTTGGGGGATGTTGATCAACGGTACCCAGGCGGGTATCTTTGATAGAGATAGTTTCCGTACTGCAAACTGGAACCCCAAGGTTGGCGGGTACATGACTGGGTTCACCTTGACGATGTTCATCTTCTGTGAGTCATTAAAACTCCTTAATTCCTCCTCTATGACATCTTTGATAACTAACAAGCGCAATAGACACCGTTGTCCCCATTCTACTGCGCATGGCTTCCGCCGCCTTCTTTAACATCTCTCTCCTAACTGCAAACTTCTGGGGCGTCTGTATTGGAGTAAAGGTGTTTGGACTCAAAATTGGGAAGTGGTACCCAGGTGCCTTTGTAATGATCATTGTGGGGCTGATCATCTACTTTTCCATGAACGGGATGCTGGGAGAGTCTGAGAAGCCTTGGCTCGGTGAGAACCAGGAAGCGGGGGTAGCAGGTGTGGGGACTGCGAAGAGAGCCATTAATAAAAGAGATGAGGAGACAGCACCAGAGGCTACCGGAAGCTCGAGAGACTGAGCCCAAACTACCGGTTCTTATTATTTAAACCTTTTTTTGTTTATTAAGCATGTAGTGAACTAGTTTCTAGATAAAATGTTTATCTGCATTTGAAGAGTATTGGAAACAGCCGGCGGCGGACGCTACTTACCGCTCCACCATGAGTGATGAAAAGTCGTTTACCTTATTAGAATTTAATATAAACTTCTTGTTTTTGACAGGCCTATCGTTTCTTTCTGTCACCTGCCCTAAACTCAGTGGCTGGTTCGTTTCAGGTACTACTCTACATGCATATATGTATATACATGCATGTATTGGCATGGTCGCTAGTATTTCATAAGCTATCACTCGCACTGGGACACACATTTCTTCTTGACCTAGACTTCCGGCTCAAAGTGCGGTGGTTGTTTGTCAGCACCCGAGCCCGGCCGAACGCACCTAGAATTATTATTCAGTATATATAACTACTACACTTTATAAGTAACAGGCGATACTGTCTACTACGTCAACTACTTGTAGGCACCATCCTCTCGCTCCCTCTCCGTCCCTTCTCCCTTGACCTTTCATCCCCAACCATCAACACCGCGATTTCTTTTTCCCTAATCAGTTCCTTGACTCTTACAGATAGCACGATGAGGCACTGGGCAGACTTAAATTCAGGTAGATGATGGGGTCAATTGAAATTTAGTTTCGTGCTCTCCCCCCCCCCCTCCCCATCACTTGTGCGGCCTTCTAAGAGCATAGAATTGTGATGACAGGCTGGAAAGTAGGAAGATCTGTTTCTGTTTGTTTTCAGCATTATCTCTAGATCAAAACTCTAATTGTATCTTTACATTTAGATATTATGTTCGTCCGAGCGCCCCTCGCCCTTACAGTCCTGCGGGCTGCATCTATGGGAACTACATGTATGAATCGACACAAAACCCTAGATGTGTCGAGCCCCTAGCCCTAGGTCTAGCCCTAATCTCCTTCGTAGTCCCCACGAGCGGCACCCACAAAATTTATCTCACCGCCCCTCCCATAATCCCACCCCGCACCCAACACCCTGTTCACATCCACCACCACCACATTCCTGTAGATACAGTACCAAAACTAACTAGGGGTAGCCACCTCGCAACCGCGAGTTGTAGGGCTCTGCCAGTGCCTACCCTGAATTATGGATATCAAGTGTCCTCTAGGCCTCTATAGCAGTTATTGAGGGCCTACGACCCCTCCGCCCCCCTCTCCCCTATCTCCCGCTCCCAAACCCTCTCCACTCCTACCTACCCCTTAAGGCCTCTTCCGTCCCCATCTACTCCCCCCCATGCCTCTTCCGCTCCCACCTACTCCCCCCAATGCCTTTCCCGCTCCCACCTACTCCCCCCAAGGCCTCCCCGTTCCCGTTCCCACCTATAGTTATCCCTCTCCCGCTATCTCTTGCACTCCCTACACTCCCCACTCCTTATTTTAGTGAATCGCTCTATATATATCTTGATGTCAGTATTTTTTAGTTGAATTACTTCTAGTTGGATTGTATCAGATTTAAATTGGTGTTCTGGTATTTTGGTGGGGCAGCCCGTTGCTGGCTGACTACAGACAGGGTAACATGCCAAGAAGCGCGCAAATGGATGTAATCTAGTAGACTATGGGAAATATTGTAGTGTGTGTAACCTGCATTTGTTTTTATTCAGTATCACTACAGTTCATCTTATATCTAAATTTATCCAATGTAGCCAGAGTAAAGTTCGAAAGTCGGAGCCACCAAGGTTCAACTTTAGTGTTCTACATAACACTGTTCGCGAGGTCCAGTCTCATCTCATCTCATAAAATTGGGGGGCAGCTTCATCTTGGCGCATCCGTCCTGAGGCTTTTGGTATGTAACTGTGCGGGGATGAGATCTCACTTATTGAATGACTGCAGGATCACCGACAGGTCTTATATACCAACAAATGAAATCACATATGCACCGGACAACAGTCCTGGACACTGTGACTGACTCCTAGTCGCTGATATATCAAAACAGAGACAGGCTTGGGAAAATCGAGTGACTAGACAGGAGCCAGGACCTAATAGATAACTATTACTTAGGGCCATTCGGGTTATTGAATAATTCGGGGTTTTGCAGGGATTAAAGGTGAACCCGTAGTCTTTTAAATAGGGTGTGATGTCCGGCAGTCAATCCGAAAACACCTCTAAGGGTGTTTTTTGTCAGATTATCGTTCCGAGCCCCCCCTCCCAAAGAACATCAACTCCAAAACTGAGGCCGCAGTAGCCGAATAGGCCCTTAATCACTCAACAATAGATATTTACTAGGGAACTGACAAGAAATTCCTTTTTAGGGCCAGTCATGGACTAGAACACACTACTGGCCACCTTCTGATTGGTTTCATAGCGCTAATATATTTTTGCAGTACTTCGATCCGGTCCCAAGTATCTTTTGTGTCGAACTATTCGAGGCAAGAATCTAAAGACAAAACTTCGAGACTTCTCGTCCCATGGAGACCAGGGCATCTTGGCTTTCCCCACGAGAAGATCAAGGAAATCCGCGGAGATTCCGTGTGCGCCTATCAAGTTACTACGAAAACCTAACTCTACTTCCATACCTATCTCCATATAGTGACGCACCAAGTCATGGGAGTGCATAGCCTTTCAAACAGTTGCCGCCTGCCGACAAACCATGCTCCCCCACCACGCCCCGACGGAACGGCGCGAGTATATGCTTATCCTTTGGCAGCTTCAGGCCATTCATATTCCAAGTTAGAGCAGAAATGGCTTATGATATAGGTTCATGACGCCGAC
Source organism: Morchella sp. 2018-W16 (assembly GCA_024713755.1). Lineage (NCBI taxonomy): Eukaryota > Fungi > Ascomycota > Pezizomycetes > Pezizales > Morchellaceae > Morchella > Morchella sp. 2018-W16. Next base: position 601,427 of record JAMGYY010000018.1, read on the forward strand.
AACCACTACTTAGTATAAAGAAACCATACAGGCTGCATGCATGTATAAAGAAGTATTAATCAATAGAAACTATACACGGAATCCTAATTCCGAGTGATAATCCATGACGTTGAATTACAACACGCCGATGATAACCCCCCTCCGGGGTTTCATGTGGCCGGCTTAACATGGGTGTACTCTAAGGCAGCCTAAAGAGTGTCAGGTGCACAGCGAAGAACACACTCGCTCCCGGTCTTGCGGACATGTACCCGCCTGCCCGGTACCAGTGACCAGTGCAGCGTCAGTTTGAAGGGGGTGCGCACCCCCACCAAGATCGAGTAGCCCGCGCTCGTCTCAGGGTCTAACGCCGACGCATACGCCGAAGCAGAGACAACCCGATACACCCCCTTACTTCTTAACTATGTATTGAAAGACAATTGGCCCCAGCAGACGATGGGCTGCATATAATTGATTAATAACATCAGTAGGTGCGTGAGTAAATCACTCGAGTGATATTTCATGATTGAGAAATGGAGCCATCGCTGGCCACAGCTTGGCTTATGACAGCCTTCTCGCCTTTTGTGATATTAGTACCAGGTCACAAGATCAAAGACCTGAAGTCTCGGGAGCACCTACACCGCCACCCTACCACGTCAGGGGCAAACACAACTCCCCCCACCTGTCTTCCCGTCAAACCACCCGGAACTAACCCTCAGTTAACTCAAATAAACTCTAATTCTTCACCGCTGGGGTAGTATTTGCTGGGGGGGGGGAAGACAGAAGTGTTTATATGCATGTGCAACCTTACCAGTGCCAAGAGATCTGTGGAAGCTTAAACAGACGGAACATGCATGAGCGACGACGTCACCGAAGCTATGTGCCTGAGCCGTTGCGCCCCCCGCCCCCGATGTGTAAATCACTATGATGATCCCTACTCCACTGTAGCATTGCGGGGTTCGGGCGGGGGCGAGGGGGAGGAGGGCAAATGGAAGTTGCAGGGGGCTGGCTGGCTGACTCACGTGAGGTGTGATTGATGGGCCCAACTACCGAGTTTGTAAATTAAATTAATCGTAGAATTAAGGAAACTGCCAGGTTGGAGCGGGGGAGAGGGGGTGCGTATGAAGGGTGGGATTAACTGGAAGTGATGTATGTGTGCGCACCTTCGAAGAAGAACACTAGTTCTCACCGCTGTCCGCGAAAACTTGGAACAGGATTATTGTACACCCATGGAAAACCAGTTTTTTTTTTCCTTTCCTTCTTTCTTTTCCTTCTCCCTCTTTTGCCAGCGGGAGAAATGGCACAAATTCCCCCCCCCCCCCAACAGACATGTGATGGCATGATGCTCGATATCCATATTCCGCAGAGAAGATGGATCATTTCCAAAGTGTGCCCGTGCTACCGACCAACTTACCTAAATATATATAAAGCGAAAACCAGGTTTTTTTTTTTTCCCTTCTCTATCCCCGCGTCAAGTCAGCCACGAACGTGGTTGCCGCTGACTGGCTGGTTGCAGGGCTGGGTGGCCAAACAAATGTCCCCCGGGCTGATCTGGACGAGGACAGACGATCTGGTGTGACACGGAGATCTACACTTGTTGTCGTAGATTTGATTATGTACTCATGGATGGACATGGCTTGGATATCTATCTACAATGATAGTCCTAGCATTAATAGAGTAGGGTGGAGTAGATAGAATTGGGGGGATAAAGTAGTAGGTACGTGTCGATATGATGGTAAAGGTCTTTTTTTTTTAATTTTTATTTTTACTAGAGACAGAATAAAAACATTTGCGAGTGACCGTTCATGACTAGACTAGACCAAGCCAAGCAGGCAGAGCTACATACATATAGCTAAATAGTTAGCATACAGACATTGTCCCGTAACGTCGTGAAGTGTAAATCATCTAAAATACTATCCCCCCACCCTATTTTTCAGTGCATTGGAACAAAACACCCCTACTCCCCAAACCTAGCCTGCTAAGTTAGAAAGAAAAAACGACCGACAGAAAAAAAAAAGAAAGAAAAAGGAAAAAAGAGAGAAGAACCCCCCCACCCCCCCACCCCCCCAACCCCAAACCTCCTCCCAAGATAGCTAGGCCTAGGAAATAAATCAAAAAACCCCAAAGCACCGGAAGAGAGAAAACAGAAAAGAGAAAAACCACGCCCCCAAACACGAAATGCACAATTTGTTCTGACTAGCTAATTATGTAGCTAGGTATCCAGGCCGCAACCCAATCACCACTGTCTAAAGCGACTCTTCCTATCTGGTTGTCTCCCATGTTTCTCATTCACAATCGATATCGCATGATGTAGATCCTCCGTCTTTGTCGACGCACGCCCAAAGTCATAGATCTGCCGCTCGGTGATTGTCTTGACCTCGCAATCCCGTAGTGTCCGCACCGCATCCATGAGCTCGTGCGCCCGGACCTGATCCGCAGCATACACTCCCTCTTTCTCGCACCGTACCGAGACCAACTCCAGCCCAGTCAGTGCAGGGAAGATACCCGCGCTCGTCGCTAAATAGTCACTTACCAAGACCTCCGCCTTCTCCTCCACGAACGTCGCCCACAGGACCAGTGTCTTAAGCTTCGGCAGAACAATCGGCCGCTCATCATCCTTCTCTAGCGGCGGTGTCCCCGACCCCGACGATGACCCAGAAGCCTGGCTCGATACGCTGCTGCTCCTCCGTCGCCGGTTACAGCCCCCACACCCGGACATCATTTCCCCCACTCCTCCACCGTCACCGCGCCCCCGGCGTCCCCGGAATATCAGTCCCATTGACACCCGTCCACGGTAAAAGTCCAGATACGCCAATGACGGACTTGCCCTTAGTAGGGCCCTTAGCTCCTCGCATGCGCCCTCATCAACGCTCACTAGCCCGTCCTCGTCGATAGCAAAGTAGCTCTCTGGTACACTGATGGTGAGGTGCGTCAGCGCCGTCACGCCTATGGCACCATATGAACAGCCGAGATCATTCCACCAGTCGGTGCGCGTCAGCTTGCGTAGGCGGCGACAGTGAGAGAAGAGACAGCGCATGAGGGAGCGCGCGGGGGAGCGCGCGGGGGAGGCCGGAGAGCTGTGGGGCTCGCCAGAGAGGTCATAGCATTCGAATGATTCGAGGGAGGTAAGGTGTGGGATGAGCGAGAGGAGGGCAGAGCGCGCGGTGTGAACGGGCGGCTCGTCTTTAAGCAGCGGATGCCCCCAGTTGAATTCTTGAATCTCGTTCTCATCTTGAAATTGTGGTAGCGGGGCAATGTCGATTGTGAGGCGGCGGACGAGCGTGCTGATGTGCGGGGAGCTACAGGAGAGGGGAGGTTTAGCAGTTTGTAACACCTCAATCAAGACAGAAAGACATCATGATCCTCCATTCCCTTCTCTTTCTCCCCCTAGTGCATACAGAATAAAGGTAATGGCAGCCGATGACAGGGAATTTAAAAGAGCTCACCCCCTCTTCTGCTCCGAGAGTTCCGGGCATTAGTTTTGGGAATTGCGATTCTCGCCACCCAGGCGGACAGACGGCGACGACAACGACGACGGCAGGCAGGCATGGAGGCAGTAAAACGCAAGACTTACCTCTTCAAAACTCGCAACTGACTCTCGCGGTAGGCATAGGGGTCGAACCTAATCTCATGGTATAGCTTCGCGACTGCCAGCCTCCAAAAGGTCCTACTGACGACCGCAACGCGCGCTAGGTCCGTCTTCTCGAGGTATCCGACAATCTGCTCCAAGATCTCTTCAGGAAGCTTGTGGGTATTTGCATTCGGTCGCATGTTTGCGTTTAACATGATCATGACTTTTCGGTCTCCAAATCTGGTTGTGAGGGGGGGGAGGGGATTTCCAGGCAGCAGTTACTGATGGTGAGTAGTAAGTAGCAGTCGTGGGTAATAATAATGATTAACGGTAGTAGTAGAGGGGCTGGTGAAGTGCCGGAAAGGAGAAGAAGTCATTGTTCGACACTTTTTTTTTTGTGCTGCTGCTGCTGCTTCCCCCACCCCTTCCCCTTGCCTTCCTTTGCTTCACCCCCCCCGGTTGCTGTCTCGTTTATTTTATCAGATTTTTTTTCTACTTACTGCAACCCGCGGGCGGAAGTTGAGGCCGGTCTGATCGGGATGGTTATGATCATCGTAACGCTGTGCCACCCTGCATTGCGTAGCAGAGACCCCGAAATGAACAGGCAGCAGAAAAAGAAAAGGGAAAGAGAAAGAAAAAAAAAAAAAGTAAAGTAAAGGCAGCATCATCATACATGACCCCCTCCAAACGAAAAGCCCATGCGGTGTTTTAGTAACCGCGAGTAGGAAAAGTCGAAATCTGACAGATTCCGGAAGAAGACTCTCAGAGACAAGGCCACCAACCAACCAGCGGCGCCAAAAGAAAAGTACCCGGACAGGGTCCAGGGTAGAAAGAGGATTAAATCGAACGATAAAAGTCTCCCAAATGACATACCAGTACTCTACTCTACCAGCGTCCTAGGTACCAACTGGGTCTGCGCAGGTATTCCATCGTATGGAAATACTTAAAGTGGACGTGCTCTAGTCCCCCCCCCCAGCCAAAGGAGGTAGCAATTGCTGCAGGTGCAGGCCAAGAACGATCAACCTCTCTGAAGTTGCTCTTCTCACTGCCCCCCCCTCTTCACCCCATGTGCAGAATGGAAAAGAGTAAGAAGCCCGGTTACCGTTACGTTACCGAAGGGTCCAATTTACTCAGGCGTAAAGGCCAGGAAATTGTGTTTTATTATCGATATGTTGTTAAGCTGTCATGTCACATGACTGCAACTGCTCCCATTGGTTGACATTCGGCATTGCTCTTCCGACCCCTAAGGAATGGAAGTGCTGAAACAGAAGGTCTCTCTCTCTCTGTATAAACATAGACGCTGCTGCATAAGGCAGCTAGGGAAGTGCGGATGTTATATGGGCGGTTATATCCGCTGGTGATCATAATGGGGAAGGAAAAAAAAAAAAAAAAGAGATTATTCCAGAACGTTATATTCTCCTATGACCGGTCACAAATGGGCAGAGAGATATTCAACTCCCGGAGCGGTGAGCTGGATTTATTCTCGTGATAGATATGTAATGTATCACTTGAGTTCAAATCAAAGAGACAATGCATGTATGTGCCTAGAAGCAGAGCACTGGCAGATCAATATGTAAGTATGTAGGTGGAGTAAGTAAGTATGTAGGTACAAGTAGCCAAACAACCTTACCTGTGACTTGAGTGACCATCTGTGACCGCGCGTCACCCTCCTCTACCACATGTATGTAGACTGCAATACTGCCCCTCCGCCACAAGGAGGCACAGTAAAGTTACCTCCATTCCATTCCCAGTACCACCGGTAGAGCATTTCCAAACATCACATCACCGCAAAATCCAGCCCTAAGAGCACCACTACCCCGTCTAGCACATGTTTCAAATCTCGATCCCACGATTCACCAGGATTGGAGCTACCTACCTTACTCGACGTATGTACTTTACCAAAGCAGTGACATGAAACTTCCCTACATCTCTACTCTACCTCCTTAGAGTAAGGATGGAGATTAATGATCTGCCCCTCCCTCCCCCCACCTTTCATAAAGGTAAGGTTACCGAGCTCCCGCGAGACAACGATTGGGCCATCGATCCCGCTTACATTCGGTTGAATTGGTGTGTGAAACGGACAGCATGTCGCGTGGGTTGGTGTGGATAAAAAAGCGTGATTGAATTTTTTTTTATCCCCCCTTCTACAGCAACCAGTGCCTGAGAGCCAGTCAAGCAAGCAAGTATCAGATCAAACGGGCAGACAACAACAACAACGACAGGACAAACAGCCTCCTAATTCAACCGGGAATATATGAGGTCATACATTACATCTGCCCTCTCTGAAACGAAATGGAAACAAATCAGCGGAGAGTACAGGACATAATATATGAAACGAAACCGAGAAAAACGCTGACAGCACACACACGCAAGCAAAGTTTCATCAGTATCAAGCAACCATGAGTAGAGTATCCTAGCTAGAAAGGAAACAAAAAAAAATCAGAAAAAAAAATCAGAGCAGCCATGAAATCACTATATTACACGGGAGCTTTGAATTGCCTCTCCCTCGCTCCTCTCCCCCACTCCAACCCAGCTATCCCCATTGACTTTTGGAACAACTGACAAGCTCATACAATGACTAATGGTACTCAATAGCAGGCAGGCAGCTCAGGTAAACTCTACTTATTCTACAACCCGTTTCTCAAACCCGGACCTTTACCTTGCTGTTCCACATTCTCCGCCGTTTTCCCACAGTCCCGGGTACAATTGCGCCTATTCACGTGGTTTATATCATCACCCATCCCAGCCCATAGATTGATCCATCTGCCCGCCCGCACTGCCGGCGCGCCTAAAGTGAAGCAGCACCGATGCTTCTCCATCCCAGCACAAGCATCACACGCGCTCCCCCTTGTCAACCAGGCACAAGGTGCGTACTAAAGAAACCAGAAAAGAAAACAAGAGAAAACTCAACAAGTCAAAAAAGCAGATACGCCGGATAACAATATAGAATAGAGAGATTTGGGAGAAAATGGATTTGGCGGTGGCAGAAATGAAGTAGAAAAGAACAAAAAAGAAAACAAAAGAAAAACAAAAGAAAAACATTTCCCTTTGGCGGTATAAAATAAGATATAAAAAAAGGAAATTATTGAGAAACGCATAAGCCAGCGCCAGAGAAACAAAGATTCCCCACCGCCTTTTTTTAAATTTATTTATTGGATCCTTCTCTCAATTTACGCCTCTTCCTTGGTCGACGACGCCTCCTCTTCCTTCACCTCACTGTTAACTGCCCCCCCACTGCTTTCATCAGTTGTGTCAGCCCCCGCAGTAGTTTTGACTGCTAAGTTAATAGCAATCTTCTTGCTGGGAGGGCTGCCACTGCCTCCGAAACTCCTCTTCCTTGACCCCGTTTGAAGGAAGCTACTTCCACCACTTGGGCCTCTCTTCTTTGTCCTAGACAATTTGCCCAACTCATCGTCATCCTCCTCCTCCCTCCTCCTCTTTTCTGCGAGCCGCTCAGGCGTGGGCAGGCCTGATACAGGCTCTTCAGACTTTGACCTGACTGTTGATGGTGATGTTGTCGGGCTTGGAGTAGGTGACGACTCCTGGGTTACTTTTACTGGTGAATCCTCTTTCCTTATCTCGCCGCCTTCACCCCCCTCTTCCTTCTTGACCGAGGCCTCCTCTCCGATAACATCCATGGCTTCTTCATCAGGGTAATCCACCAGCCCCTTCATTATTGGTGTTCCCCCGTTGATAATCTTTAGGCCTGAAGCATTGTCCTCTTCGTCTGAAGTGTTGAAGTACTCCTCCTCCAAGGGATCTGTTTCCTTGATCCCGTCCCATCTTCGTGCACCGTTGATTTGGTTTCTGAAAGTCGGACAAATAGAGTATAAGCAATGGTAATCTTTGGGAGATGGTGGCACGGCATATACAAGACTAATTAACTAATACTAACCTTGGCGTTCGGTCTACCTCTGAGGGATAATTGGATGGTAAAGTGGTATCTTGCAGTTGGTCGTTTCTTAGAATTAAAACGCTAAAGGTATCGACATATGTAATTTTTGACATCTTTTCACGGTAATTCTCAACCAAATGGAGGATAATTTGCTTTACGTTTTCCTGTTACCAAATCCTGTTAGTATTACTAAAACACCGAAATAATATGACCCAAATACCCACAGAAGGGGAAAGGCTCCAAACCCGTTTGATGAATTCGAAAAATTCTAAACAAGCTGAATTGAGTAAATTATCCCTTGGCATAGTTTCAATGACAATGTTCAAAATGGGTTCGAACAACTTGTGCTTGATCATATGCCGGATATAAAACTCATCCTGCAATCCCACACACACACGGAAAAACTTCAATGCAATAAGCTTGAGATGCTTCTGCGGGCATTCCAGCAGCTGTGCTACCCGCGATGGTAGATTCTCAGCCAGAAGGAAGTATTTGCCACGGAATGCGTGTTGTCGGACGAAAATGCATAGTGTCTCCACAAGATGTGAATACAGTGACACCTCCGCTATCGATAAGCCTTTTACTATCCATCAGAAATTCCGTCAGTCATCTAATCTCTTTCCATACCCTCCGCAATACACACCCTCCATCTTAAGTGTCCTTACGTGATGTTCTCTTGCTCAGATCCGACAACGGCAGGAATAGCTTTTTGGCGGATTCATCGTAAAAGTTCTTCAAAAAAGTTTCGGTCTCGTGGTCCGTGGAATGACTCCGCAGTCTCATGGTGATGTCGTTCTTTCCAACTCCTTCGAGTTGTGGCCCTGTCGCGGGATCCAGCAGCACCCTGATGGCATCCGCAATTTGTCCCTTTACCCCCAAGTCCTGCTCCCCCAGTAGTAGCTCAATCAGTGTGTCGGTCAATGGCTTCTGCTTATCGCTAATCTGTCGGAATATAACGTTGCGCATCATCGCGGGATCGTGGTCTATCATGGCCACAAGGACCTCAGTTCCGGCGATCCTGACGGAAGCATCTTCGTGAAGCAGCGCAAAATCTATAACCGCAAACAGGCCATTCTGGATGAAATTAGTGTAGAGCTGGGTTCGTGCGGGGCCCTGGAGATTTTTTGCGATAGAACAGCATTGCTGAATAAACAGAACACCGTTCTTCTTTTTCGACGGTTCTGATCCCTCGGTGTGAAAGATCGAGAAAAGCTCCTTCAGGAAAGCTTGGTTGCCTTGAAGGTGTTGTAGGATGTCAACCTGGTTGAAGAAAATGAGGGAATTAAGTACAGAGAAAGTCGGATCGTCAAGAATTCTGGCCAGGACAACGTCTTTCAGATACTGCAGCCGGTATGTCCAATGGATCTTTTTCTTAATCTCCGGATCTTTTATTGGCACTACCTCCTTGAATTTCGACTTGTCCGAAAGGAATTGACGGTGATTGGCCTTGTGGCTTGGGAAGTCAGGGTCGTCTGCATGCAAGCCAGGGGTGTTAGCGTAAACGTGACACACTGCATATTGCGTTCCCCATCCTCCTAAACTTACACTCTAGGATCCCCACGACCCCCAGCACAACCTCATCCATGACAATGTGCTCGATAATCAGTGTATCGTTCAATAAAATCATCATCTTCATAATATTGCATAACCTGTGAAGATTATCCAAGCTCTCTAAATCCTCCGCCACCTCCAATAATGGAATGAGCTTCCCAATGTAATCCTCGCTCAAGATGAATTTACCCAATGAGTCTCTTCCTGGTACTGTTGAGCTCGCAATCCGAATCTGGTTCTCGATATCTATAAGGTTACCAAGTTCCGGAGGAGGTAGCATTACGGAAGTTATCATGGCCTCGTTTTGATCGTCTGATAACAGCTCATCTGCGATTAAGTATTAGAAACAACTTTGTTGATACCCGGTGCCCATGACACAGATAAGAAGAGTGGCAACGCATAAAGTAGAGGGTATCTCGACAGGAGCAAACTCGAGGTCGGTAGATGGATGAAAATATTGGTTACATACCTGTTCCGGACATGGGCAGTAGATGAGTTTGGACATGACTGACAAATTCCCTGTGTTGCGTTTATCCGTAAGCACGAGTACATGACACTTTACATCATATCACCGCTTCTCCGCGCAGTTTCATTGCGCAAGAGATGAACCTACCATATCGCTGCACACCCTTCAGGTTCTTGGAAACTCAATGCCATGTCTGTACCATGCGGCTCAGTCCACACGATAAGGGTTTCTACGTCATGTGGTAATATTAGCGACAATTTGGGGGCAAACCTCGAGGGCACGCATAGAAGAGAATCATGCCACCTATTTCCCTTCTGCATTTTACCTTACCGGTGCCTTGAAGAGATTGGGATCGTGGGGATGAGACAAAATCGATACATACCCTGCTGTTTTTGATACCCGTCATCCTTTATTATCTTTGTCTCCAGGAGCATCCGGTCCTGCTGCTCCTCCGATTTTACCTGTATGTGAGGTTCGTCCTGCAACACCGCGCCACGATCATCAGCCACCTATAACCTACAACATAACGACCAATCTATCCGGAGCACGAAAAAGCCAACAATTGCAAGATGGTAAATTTCGAGCCACTGCCAACAGCTTCGGGGTCGTCGTGGTCGCACTAACAAGATAAGTCCGAGGAAAAAATCCTTACATTAACCAGCTGTCCTGTGCAGTATCCAGTTCCCCTATCAAACCAGTCATTGTTCCTCAACTCATACACCTTTACTCGTCGCGGCGTCGTCGGCGGATTTGGCACTGTTAAGGCCATCATAGTCGATCGGCGATGTTCCCAGCGGGGGTAAGTCGGACGACGAGGGAAGCGCGGCGACTTATCGTAGCCTTCCTCCTCGTCGCCAAAGATAGAGTTGATCTGCTCTGATTAGAAGGCCCCCAAACACGGGTGCAAATGCAGATAATGTGGGGGGGATGTTGAATATAATGGTAGTTGTAACGTTTTCACTATTGACGAGGCTGTAAAGAGCTTTGGGCTGTGGACGTGATGTGTTGTGGTGTGGTCTCGGTTGGCGCGATGAGTGAGGCTCGACAGGACCAGCAGTTGTTTTTTAGCGGGCAGGGGCCTCTATTACTCGAGCACAGTTACGGTAGTGCCTGGGTGTCTAGGTTGTTGTTGATACTGCGAGCTGCCGACAACGCGCGTCTGGGGTGGGGGGGTGTGGGAGAGAGAGGGAGAGATTCGCGATGGGGCTGACTTACTCCTTACGAGGGAGGGGAGCGCCAGGCGGTAGATGAAGGTCGGGATGGGATGGGGAAGGAGTCGATGATGGAATATGTCGAAGATGACGATGTAATGTGAGGTGTGTGGTGGGTTAAGATTGATGAATATTTCCGAAAGATCTTTTTCGATAGAAGTAAAAATGTGGGTATGTATGGACGATATTGGTATGGATGGTAATGTATGGGGGGGGAGGGATGAAGTATGAAGCAGGCAAATAGTGGCGACAACCCTTTTTACCGAGTGGTACGCCGATTACTAGTGATAAGTAGAAGAAGACTTGATTTCTCCTCCTCTTAATCCTACTCCTCCTACACTTCCTAGGACGATTATTACCGGTAAGGTATGTATGTATGCAGTTGAATTCCCTCTCCCTCTTTCTCTCTCACTTTCCTTTCCCCTCTTCCTACCCTTTCCCTCTAGCTTTTGATAAGCCACTCTTCGACGAGTGACCTCGTTCGTGCGATACTCACTAGCACTAGCAGAGACCAAAATGCTTTTTCCTCAATCTCTTTTTCTTTCCCCCTGTTCTTTTTATTCCTTGTACCTTCTCCTCTCTATTGCCCGGTCAGTCGGGTCTAAAAACAACGATCGATCGCCGGAAGATTGGGAATTGACTGAGTGATATGGCAAAGCAAAGCAAAGAGCACCACTACACGGCAATGTCGTTCGTTCGTTCTTTCTATTCTTTTCCTCTATTCTTTTTCTTCTCTTTCTGTTTCTTTCTCTCTCTCTCTTCCTCTAAACTCCCAAGAAAGAGAAAAAAGAAAAGAAAATTAAAAAGAAATCTTCCTTTCCAACTCACTCTATCAATCCCCACACTCTTCGAAGAGCGGAGCTGTCGCTGGCTGGCTGGCTGGCTTGGGGGAGGGAGGGGCTTGCTGGCGTGTTAGGGATCCTCTCCCGCGCTTGGTCAAAACGAACACGGGTATATATATATAAAGGGCGAGAGGGCACACGAGCAGCAGCAGCAGTAGCCAACCTGTCCCCTGGGTCGAAAACCAATGAGAGCAGGAGAAGGAAAAAGAAAAGGGTTGATAGGAATAATAATATGAGTGAGACAGGCGCGCGCCCCAAACGAACCGTGAACCCTCGCAGCAACCAAGCAAGCAAGCAAGCAAGCTCAACAACGGGACCGAGTTTGAAAAAGGACGAAGTGCGTTCCAAGGGAGTGGGTAGAGCAGGAACGAGGGAGTGGAAGCGGAAGAAAGCTCAACAACAACAAGAAAGAGAGAGAGAGGGAAAGAAAAAAAAAAAGCTGGGGAAGACACCAGCCAAATAAGGGAACAAAGTGTTCAAGGGCTGTGCTGGGCCCTGATTGCGCGAGAAATGGGGAGTCGCGTAAGCTGCTAACTACTCTAGCATAGCAAAAAAAAAAAAAAAAAAAAAAAAGGTATGTTATGTCACTTAGCTTGGTAACTCCGTGATCTCTCCGACTCCGTCCGTTACTATGGGAGTCAGTTGATTTAAGAGGGAGCTCGGGCACTCTCAAAGAAAAAGAAGCAATTAACATCCTGTATAGCGAGAGCCATACATATACTCAAATAATCCCTCCTTCAAGGAAAAAAAAAAAAGAGGAACCTGGTGCAGTGCTCTAGAAACATGCACCGAGATACCAAGACGTTCCAGAAGCAAGTCACGGAAGAATAGCCTACCTGCCTTCGCGTAAAGAGAAAAAACCCGGCCGAACACTGAGTCGAATGTTTACTATGTGGGCAGCAGACCCCATGAGCTCAATCGTGGCAATAATAATAACCATATATATTTTATGAATCCTTATTATCTCACCCCCCCGAATCATGATCAGTGGGGTGTCAATAATTATTTATTGACTGCAATCTACACCAATCTACACAGGTCTTAGCACTCTGTACCACCTCAGTCTACAGCCGGTGTGTGTGTGCTACATTACATAGATCACTACTCCAAGAGAGAGAGAGTCCAGACACGTAAAACTTAAATTGGGCCTTTCCTTATCATTTCATTTCGTTTGCCCATCACAAAAAAAAAACCGCCAATCTTATCAGACCAACCCCCCTCCCCCCCCCTGCACCCATTTTAGGATGCAGCTTCCAGAAACAGGGCCCGCAGCATTCTAGAGTAGCGCACTGGCCCCAACCCTCCGAAAATAGAACAAAAACACCCCTAACCCCAGCCCAAGCGAACCCCCGCCCCCCAACCCAAACATTTGAAAACACGACTCGACTCCATACAGCATATCACATTTACCATACATACATACACCCTACATACTGTACCGCGCCCGCGCCGTGCACGCGCGCGCGCGCTCGCGATAGCGAGCGTCTATTGCAACAACGCCCACCCGAGATCCGAAGGCCGGTTGGAAACCGATCGTTTCTTATTTTTATTTTTTTTGGCAGGCTTTTTCAAATACAGTAATGACGACACGCGAGAGGGAGATGGATGGCGGGCTAAAAATATGGGTGGTCCCTGTCAATGGAATTGGGTGGGTGTGGGTGGGTGGGTGACGTACGTGTGCTTTGCGCCACCGCCGCAGTCGATCTGCCAGTCATGGATATCACTCGGTCGTGGGTGTGCCGCAAACGTACACCGCCGCAGGTCATGTAAATTTACTTACGACATTGCAATAGCCCAAAAAGCCATTATGGTACCAAAGGGATATTGTCGCCCTCTTTAACCAGACCCCAGAAAAGCCAAACAAGATACATGCGGGAAAATTAAAGGTTAGGTTTATGACCACTCCGGATCCCAGTACTGGCTGCCCACTACATAGCCCTCTCCAAAGCAAACTCTCAGCCAGACCTAGTATAGTAGGAGAGAATCCAAACTATCCTCCCTGTAAAGTTACCAAAGAACCTGGCCTTGGTGTCTCTCCTATCACTATTCCTCAAGCCACATCATATGGTAGACTAGTACCTTGTAGACACCGGCAGCAGAGTTTACCGGTATCAATAATATTGCCTAGATAGACGGGATTCACTCAAGTACAATTGTAACCCAATACGTTTCTTGCCTGGAGAAGGGTGTAGAACCGCATATCGAAGTTCATGGTGAGCTTAAAGGCTATGTACGAAACAGAACAGACACTAGAACTCGTTATATAGCATAGCTACATGTTCTCCTGATATGGGTCGTACTGAAAATTTCTGGCATCTCCTAAAGAACAAGACCCAAAAGGCCCCACCCATCCTGCCGACGAACCATTCAAAGCAGTGGGATAGGTTACAACAGGATGAATCGGTACGACTCTCATTAACCATCTGTTGAGATATCCCAGCCCCCAAATCGTGCCTTCATTACAGGACCGACTAGCTTGTTGGACATACCATAACATAGCCACAAAAACCTACCCCACATCTCGGGACATATCCCCTGCGCATGGCCGGCCGCACCACACACGCTGGCCGCCATCCCTTGGGTTCCAAGGCCTATATGTGTTACCCAAGTACGTGTCGAGCAGGAACCAGAGGACGCTAGCACCTTCCGCACCTTCCGCACCTTCCGCACCTTCCGCACCCCACCCCACCCCACCCCACCCCCGAAACCTTAATCCCCACCCCCACTACATAGCGCCGGCCCGAGTGACAGCCCGTGATGCGCAACCACACCGCACCGCACCACACACCGCACCACACAATCGTGTATCTAAAGCTGCCATGTCTATGTACTTGTAGCTAGCTTATGGGTACTCTACACGTCCATGTACTTAGCCACGCACGCCCCGAGTGATGTTCCATGACTACATACAAGGCGAAACCCACCACCAGAGTAGAAGTAGAAGTAGAGGTAAACTAGAGAGGGTGGTAAAAAAGAAAAGAAAAAAGGCTAAGTATATTCCTACAGAGAGAGAGAGAGAGGGTCACCAGAACGCCACGCAGCGGGAACAGAAACAGGAACACCAAGCAAAAGCAGAACTACAAATACATTGGGGGGGGAGGGGGGAGGCACCGCTTCTATCTTCTCCTCCTCTTGACCAGCACCCCGTCCCTGACGGTCCCAAAGCTGACCCCACCTTCGCCCGCGAACCACCCCGGCATGGCCACGCCGTCGACCACGCCCTCCTCCACCATCCTGCGGACCCCAGCAAAGACATGCGCCCCCTCCAACCTGATGCCCACCGTCGGCCTAAACTCCTCCTCGCCGCCGTCCTCCGGGTCCACGGCCACGCCCTCCGGCAGGCGCGGAAACGCATCCTCCACCACAAACTCGACACACTCCAACCCCCTCCCATCGCCCTCCCTCGCCGCGCCGCCAAACCGCCCCTCCGCAACCGCCAGCCTCCTCCTCCTCCTCTGCCCCTCCTCCCCCCCCTCCACCTCCTCAGCAGCAGCAACACTCTTCTTCTTCCCCCCCTCCCCAGGACGCACAACGTCCAGGGGCCCCGCCTCCGCCGCGCCCTCCGCATACACGCTCCACACGCCCACCATACCGCCCACGCCGCCGCCCCCGCCACGGAAGTAACACGCAGCCTGCAGCGTGCGCGCCGTGAGGGCGCACGCGCGCAGCTCGAAGCGGCCATGCTCCCTGCTGACTGCGGCGGCCACGCCCTCGCGCACGACGTCGGCCAGCCCCCCCCCCGCCGGGATCACGTGGTACACGTATCCCGGCGCGGCCGTGGGGAAGGCCAGCCAGACCACGTGCTTTGCGGGCGACGGCGGCAGCTCGACGGGCCGGTGCGGCGGGTGCAGCTGCAGGCGCAGCAGCACCAGTGGGAGGTCTGGGTGGCGCGCGGAGAAGGTGTGCGGCGTGAGTAGTGGTCGCAGGGCGCGTGTTAGGGCGTGGGTGAAGGTGGGCGCGTGGAAGTGTGGTGTTGGGGGTGGTGAGGTGGTGGTGGGGGGGCGGTTGAGTGGGTGCAGTGTCGAGGCGGTCCATTTGTGCGCTGTGGGGTGCGTGAGGAGGTCTAGTGGTTCTGTTAGCCCTTTTTCTTCCGGGGGTGGATGGGTGGGTGGGGAGGTAGGTAGGTAGGGTGGGTAGGTACAGTGATAATCCAGCTCCGCGATCATCAACAGGTTAAGCCCCGTCCGCCATTCGCGCTCCAGCACACGCTCAATCACATCCTTCGCCTTGACGCCCTTCCTCCGGAACGCCTCATACACGCCGCGCACCCCTTCAATCGTCGTTTCCCCCTCCCCCTCCCCCTCTTCGTCCTCATCCTCATCGTCATCAACGGGGGTGAGGTCGGGGGCGTAGACGGCCGTCTTGGCCGGGTTGAGCCATGAGGCGAGAATAAGGTCGAGTAGGGTGTCCTTTGTGAGGCGGGAGAGCAGACGGCGCGTCGCGGGGGTGTTGGGTATTGTGATGCTGTTTGGGAGCGGCGCGGCGGGTGGCATTTTTGCGGTGGTGGTGGTAGTGGGATGATGATGGGTGATGGATGATGATGAGAAGTCGTGTCGCGCACGGGCCAGAAGACTTTAATTACAGGGATGCTGTGAGGGGGGACAATGATCGATGGGACGGTATTTTGAGAGAGGCGGTCGTCGGTCTGTAATGTACGTAGGGCGGGCCAGCTGTGTGAAGTATCACGTGTAAGGGAAACTCTCTCTCGTAATTAACAGCAGAATAATCATTGACACCTACTACATGTAGTGTGCTTACGGATCATTGACACCTGATTACATACATCAAGTACAAAGAGTGCCATCCTGACTATGTCATCGAATGCTACAACACCGCAACCCTAGCCCACCCTACTTTTGCATCCTACCCACCCACCACCAAACACCCCCCCCCCCCCCCCCTCCCAAACCAATTATCTATTACAACCCGCACCCACAAGTGTTACCACCACCACCACCTGTGCAATTCTGTGTTTGTAGTGCCACACTGAAACTTTTGTATAGTATATTCACTCATGACAAACAAAAGCCCTCCATCCATCCATGTCAGTATAGAGAGAGGGAAAAATAAGACCAATTGCAAAGAAAGAAAACCGCAACCTCAACAAAGATATATATTTGAAAAAAAAAAAAAAAACAATACAAAAAAAAAAAAAAGAAACCCCCGCTATCTAGCCCCGTTCCCATGCTCCCTACAATAATCCTTGAGCATCTCGCACCCCCTACACCCGGGCACAGGCCGAAAATACTTCTTCGGCCCATGGTCCGGACACCTATCTCCCCACCTCTGGCATGTCTGGCAGTCCGGCGCCAGCTGGTAGTCGTTGTACGGCTGCTGCGGCGGGTATCCGTACGGCGGCGGTGGTTGCTGCCCCCCGTACTGTCCTGGCGGCGGCGGTGGTTGCTGCCCCCCGTACTGTCCTGGAGGCGGCGGCGGTGGTGGCTGCCCCCCGTACTGCCCTGGCGGCGGCGGTGGTGGCTGACCATACTGTCCCGGGCCCCCAGGAGGGCCATAAGGCTGCTGTGGTGGTTGCTGCTGCCCGTACTGACCATAACCGGGAGGAGGCTGGCCATATGGTTGTTGTTGCTGTTGTTGTTGCCCGTACTGCCCAGGCCCGGGGGAGCCGTATGGCTGCTGCTGCTGTGGTGGTGGTGGCTGCCCACCATACTGTCCTTGTGGTGGTGGCTGCCCGTACTGCCCGGGCCCAGGGGAGCCGTACGGCTGTTGCTGTGGTGGTTGTGGTGGTTGTGGGGCCTGTCCGTACTGACCTTGCCCGTATTGCTGCTGCCCGTACTGCCCAGGCCCTGGAGAACCATACGGCGGCTGCTGCTGCTGCCCATACTGTTCCTGTGGTGGTGGTGGTGGCGGTGGCTGCCCATACTGCCCAGGCCCAGGTGAGCCGTAGGCCTGTGGTGGGTACTGTCCTGGCGGGGGCTGCGAGAACGACCCTGCAGGGCTCGTGTACGCCTCCCCCTGCGGCGAGTGCAACTGCGCGCTATAGCCTGCTGGCGACGGCGGATACGACCCTTGCTGCTGCTGCTGGTAGCTCTGGTAGGGCCTCGACTCCCCCCCGTATGGCCTCGGGGGCACGGGTGGGGGCGCGCCAGGGGGTGTGTGCATGGTTGTGGGGGGCCACGAACCGCTGTTGTGGCGGAACGGGTCTGCGCCTCCCAACGACGACGACGGCGGCGGCTTTTGGACGTGGTTTGTCCGTGTGCCTGGGCCGAGGCGGTGGTGGTGCTGGTGGTGGTCGAGGTAGCTCATTGATGCGACGGTGCCCGTGCTGGAGGTTGCGACGAGGGAGTGCAGGACTGTGGTTGTGGCGCTGAATTCGGCGTGTGTGGTTTTTGGGCTGATGCCGCTGGCACTGGAGGGGGAGGGGGAGGGGGAGGGTTGGGGGTTTGGACCGGGGGAGGGAGAGGAGGTGGGGGTGTTGATAATGGGAGTGCGGGAGAAGGTGGGTATTGATGTTGGTGATGATGATGATGGGGGTTGTGGTGGTGGTATGTTGGGAGGGTAGTGGTAGGGGATGTAGCTGGTACTGGAGACGCTGGAGATGGAAGAGTATTTTGCCATGGCTTTAGAGGGCTGTGTGGGGGAGGGGGGGGATTCCCTGGTTGATGACGATGGTGATGCCTGTTGATGATCTCAGGGTGGGGCGTTCCGTATTTTAGGTAGGTAGGGGTGGGCAGGTAGGCGGAGTGAAAGGGGGAGAGTGGTGTGGGAGAGGGAGAGTGATGAGAAAACAACTCATGTACATAACTGCTATTCTACATTCATCTCAAGGCAGAATACTTTTGATACCTGCACTTAATTGTCCCATTGGATTGAATTACCTTTTCCCTCGATCCTCTCCTTCTTCCTCTTCTCCTCAGTGAGGCTTTGACGGAAGGCGGCCAATTAGATGATCAAATGCGGTTTAGTTGCATACGCGTAACCCACTTGCAACAGTCAGCAACATGTCGCATCGATCATTTACCCGACAGGGGTATGGTGCCGATCCGGATCTGGGTTAGGTCTGTTTTGTCCATCCATAGAATTCATAGAATTGTAATGACGGGAAGGTTTTGCACGCCCCGAGTGATGGCCTGTGCTCTGGACCCTTGTTGTATCATAGTAGTAGTACATGTACGTAAGACTGAGCTCGCTTCATGCCCTACGCTGCTCTGCTCTGGTGTATATGCTCTACCTACGGTTGCCTGTCCAGGCCCACCAAGTATTACCCTGCCACATAAGCTACTCCTGCAGATAGATAAAAGGTCAAGTTAACTCAACCCAGGGCGCCCCCATCGCTACCGTCTAGCAGCACCTAGCAAACGCCTCCCCGCCAATCAACTGGCTGGACATAAAGCGCATACATCGCCCCCCACTTTCGCCTGGGGTGGGATTGATTTCAGACTGGGGAACAGATAGACCGATACAGGTGAAAAAAGGGCAGGTGCATGTAGGTACTCTGGAAGTGTAACCACATCTACACAATATCATCGTGACAAATACACCCTGTACGTACCCCCCCCATCACCGCACAGTGCTCCTTTAACGCTCCAGCAGAGCAGGCAAACATCAACTCCCGCAAGCTCACCAGATACAGAACCACAAGCCGGGGACTCGGTAATCGAGGTCAGCACCTAGATAACTATATGCACATTGCACTTACCCATGCTCTCGTATGCGCCAAGCTAGCTCCACCAGTTGAGATGTGAGGTGAACATGTCGATCTTTGTTTATCCTTCCTGGATATGTTTCCAGCCGGTTCCCCCCTGTATGTAGGGACTGTCTGGGTTTTTGGGAGAAGTAAGGTTCGGGACCCGATATTCAGGTACCACTTAGCTGTAGGCATGGGATAAAAAGTACTTGGACGCAACAACCAAGCTTTTCCTTCTTTCCGGGTATCGTATCTGAGTCATGGGGGGGGTCTTGGCACTGCAGAACCAAGTTAGTGGTCGAATCCTATCTCAACTACTATCAGTTAGGTTAGTCCTTGTAAGGCACACCACCAACGTAAAGTGAAATCTCAACGCGCAACGGCCAACGTCGCGTCTAATCATTTCTATCGTTCATCCATCCATCGACCACCACCACCACCACCACCACCACCCCCACTGCACCACCACACCCCCCCCCTCTTTCCTCCCCCAACATTATACAATTCTATTCACAAGGCCCCCCACGGCCACACATCTCACATCTCACCTCATCACTAAATTATTTCTTTTTCAGGATGGCCCGCACGGTCCGTATCCAAGAGGACCCCTCCTCCTCCTCGAGCAGCGATGAGGACGATTCATCCTACAACAGCAATAACAACGCTTCACGTACGTCACGCGTATCCCGAACAGCAGCATCAGCTGCAGTTACCAACAATGCATCCTCCTCCTCCTCCCTCACCTCTCCGTCGTCAGATAAAGAGAACGCAGCCGCTGCCTCCTCCAGCAACGCTAAAAGGTCTAAAGGTGCCAATAGCGGCAACAGCAGCAACAACAACACAAGCAACTCCTCCGCCCGCACAAAGGGGAAGGGGAAGGAGGTGGACCGGGGCAGTAACAGGTTAGTGGAGATTGATGCGAGCCAGAACGAGATCCTTGACCCCGATTCGGACCAGGACGACGATATCGAAGAGGAGGAGGAAGGCGGGGAAGAAGATGGAGAGGAGGAGGGGGAGGAGGAGGAGGAAGTTGAGCCGGAAGACACAGAAATGTACGACCCCGATCAGGACCCCGAGGAGCGCAGGCAGATGCGGATGCAGTACCGGGAGCTGTGGAGAAAACTCAACGGTAACTACTACAATCCCTCCATCATTTTTTCCTAGAAGTTTGTTGCAATGCGCAGGCCGTGGGATTATGACTGCTTGTAATTGGCTATAACCCTGAACAAGGCTGAACATTTCTCCCCTTCCCCCCTTCCCCACCACCACCACAGACAATAAGAACGAATACCTGCAACCACACAACGACGGTATCCTCCGAACATTCCAAGAAGCCGAGGAGCTCTTCAAAAAAGTCAAGCAAACTTCCGATGCCACAATTGACTCCCGCATCCTCGTCCAAGCCACCGACCTGGCCCTCAAAAAGGCCACCAACCTCACCTACGGCAATGCCGGCGCCATGATCGACGTCGACGAGTTTGTCGGCCAATGCATCATCTTCATGCGGAGCAACAGCGGCCCGCGCCGGCCCCCCAACAATGACGACGAAGATAATGATGGTGGCGGCGGTGCCGCCGACGACGCCATGGACTGGGCATACCTTGGGCGCATGGCGGCGTTCAAGGGCAACAAGCGGCCGGCAACCACTGACTTCCTGCTGGGGCCCTTATCGGTCACGAAGAAGATCCGGGTTGTGAAGGCACGGCGGCAGGGGCTGCGGCGGGACAGGGCGAACCTGGTGCGGCCCGTCGAGATCACGCAGGACGCCAATGATAAGGGCGAGTCGGGTTCCAGTGCCATGAGCGCCCTCGTGCAGAAGATCTATCTGGGGCTGCAGGACTCGTTCCGGCGTAACTCGGAGTACGGGAAGAAGGGGCTGAGTCTGTTCAAGTTTGTCATCAACCCGGACTCGTTTGGGCAGACGATCGAGAATATATTCTATCTCTCGTTCTTGGTCAAGGATGGGTTTATCGCCATCACGTACGATGAGGAGACTGAGCTGCCTGTAATCCGTATGCCACTTACCCCCCCCCCCCCCCAAATTATGGTAAGTGAAATATCGCTGACACATTGTAGACTGCACGGACCCCGCCACACAGGAGGACCACAAGGAACTAGACATCACGCGCAACCAGGTCATCTTCTCAATGACAATGTGGGAGTGGCAGGAAATGAAGCGTGTCTTCAATATCACGGAGAGCATGATACCCACGCGGGAGCAGGAGCAAGCGCTGACGAGCGCCACCGGCTGGTATTCGTAGAATTACAAATCCGTGGCATTTATTTCTTTCTTTCTTTCCTTTCCTTTCCTTTTCTTTCCCGTCTCGGTTCACGATAATGATATGATAATCTTTATCTCGCTTCATTTGTTAGGAGTTATGTAGGGGGTTACGTTAACTACATAACGTTGGGACGGCTATCTGCTTCTTGTGTCATTTGGAAATCATTTCTTTTCTTATATGTTACTTACTCTTCATTGTAGTTTGGTATTTTTTTTAACTTCGGCCGCGGGCGTTCCTTTTTATGTTTGTTCATTCACATGTCGTTCATTACGGGGAGGGGGGGGAGGAAGCGTAGACTTTTTTGTCTTTTAAAGGCTACTGTGTTTTAACTTGTATTTGTAGATGGCACTCTTCTTCTTTCCTTCTTTTTCACCTTTCTCTGTAATCATGTTCCTCCTCCTTTACCTTTTTTTGATGTGTCTGGTTTGGTTTGGGTTGGGTTTGGTTATTTGCGGTTTGGTTTGAGTGGGTCAATGAATCAATGGTCAGTTGTGTGTGTGTGTGGGGGTTCGTGATTACGCCGCCCTCCCCCCTGTTTACGAATATTTCCTCAATCTATCCAAAAATCTACCCTGTAGATTATATCATACACAAGAAAAGGGACCATGACATGAAAAATCTCGCTACCCCGCCAGCATCGGAGGCTTGGTGCAGAGAAGGAAGGGGTAAGTAAGGTGGGTAGGGTAAGGTAGCAAGCAGCAAAAGGTAACGCAACTCCCTCCGACCAGAGTCGAACTGGTGACCAACCGGTAAGCAAGCTATTACAGCCGGGTGTGATACCAACTACACCACAGAGGGGGCAACCGGTCGCTGCATCCCGGGATGGGGGTGTTATTGGGGTGGTTGACTGTTTGGGAAGAGTGGTTGGGAGTTGGGGGTTTTGGGGATAGGGTGGGCAGGGGGGTGCTGGGGGTTGCTTTGGGGGTTACTTAGTCATTACGGGTTGGGGTTGGGGGACTGGGGGTTAAGAAAACAAAGGTATACAAGTAGATTTGTAGAGTGGTCCGCGATGCACTTTAAGCTTTGCCACTGTGTAGTAGTACGTTCTTCACGTTTTTGATAGGATGGCATTTATGTACCTACATATCGTTCTTCTAGGCATGCAGTATAGTATACATGTAGTATAGTATGATTTATAGTACTCCCGTGCTTGTATACTATGTAAATGATGGCAGCAGAACATCAATGATCGAGTGTCCGCGTTCGGGCAGGGCATCCAATCAAAGCGACACACACCCATTAACAGGCCATACTATCATTGACAAGCCCTCAGTGGATAGATAGATAAATAAATAAATAAATTACTATGGATTTAAGCGCGCGCGGCTCTTCCGATGATGATGATGCTGGTGCTTAGTCACACACACTCACTCACTGCACTGCACAACAACAACGACGACGACGACGACTAACAACAACCTTTCTGTCTTCTTTAACGTTACGGTCAACTCACCACCAAAACCACAACCACAACCACAACCACAACCACGCATAAAACCGCCTGGACAGACACTCACCCCATTATATCCTCCCCCACAATGCCACCCCCAGACCGCGCCCCAACCGGCAAGATCGTCTTTGTCGGAAACATCCCCTACGGTACCCTCCCCTCCCCTCCCCTCCCTTTCCAATTCGTCCCTCCTCCTAACAGAACCGCAGGCCTGACCGAGGAGCAAATCACCGAAATCTTCTCCTCCGCCGGCCGCGTGCTGTCCTTCCGCCTCGTCTACGACCGCGAGACCGGGCGTCCCAAGGGCTTCGGCTTCGCCGAATACAGCGACCAAGAGACCGCCGCCAGCGCCGTCCGCAACCTCGACAACCACGAGATCATGGGCCGCAAGCTCCGCGTCGACTTCTCGCACGAAGGAAACGCCCCAGACGACATGGACCCCATGTCCATGACCATGTCCGGCGGCGGCGGCGGCGGTGGTGGCGGCCCCCCACCGCCCCCGGGGGGCTCCACACCCCTGCCCCCCCTGCCCCCAGGCGTCGAGATGCCCGCAGGCCTCAGCGCCCCGGACGCAATCAGCCGCACGCTGAGCGCGCTCTCGCCCCCGCAGCTCCTCGACATCCTCTCGCAGATGAAGACGCTCGTCGCCACCGAGCCCCAGAAGGCCATGGAGCTGCTCCGCCAGGCGCCCCAGCTCTCATACGCAATCTTCCAGGCCCTCCTGCTCATGAACCTTGTCGACACGAGCGTCCTCACGCAGGTCATTGAGAACGCGGGCGCCCCGGCGGCGGCCGCGGCGCCGCCCCCCGTCCCCCCGCCGCCACCGCCCCCACCGCAGGTCGTGCCCCAGAGCGCCACGCCCGTCCAGGTCCCCGTCCAGGTCCCAGTGCCCCCCGCTCAGGCGTATGCTGGATACGCGCCAACACCCCCGCAGGGATATGTACCCCCGCCGCCACCCCCGCCGCCGCAGGCACAGGCGGGAGTGCAGGACCCGGCGAAGGCGGCCTTGATACAGCAGGTGTTGAGCCTGACGCCGGAGCAGATTGGGGCGCTGCCGGCGGACCAGCAGAGCCAGATTATGATGCTGAAGCATCAGATCTTGGCTGGGGGTGGGTTTTAAGTGTGTGTGTGTCTGTGTTTTTTCTTTCCTTTCCTTTTTTTTTTATTTTTTTTTTTATTTATCCTTTTGTTTCCCCCCTTTTTTGGTTGTGTGGAGGGGGGGGGGGGGAGAGAAAGGGAGGGCCGCGCGGTAGTGGCGGTGTGTAATTTTCTGCGTTCTTGCCAGCGGCTGGAATGGCTATATATGTAGTGAGTGGCAATTGGACCGAAAGGATTCCTTTTTTTTTTAATTCCTTTGTTACCTTCCCCCGAGTTGGCGGGGGATTCCACCGTTTTTTTTTTATTGTTGTTTTATCATGGGTATGGTCTGGTCCTGGCCAGTGGTCAGTCTATCTTATCTGGCTTCAATTTATGGTCTTGTTTCAATTAGTTTTTCTTTTGTGTTATGATTCCTTTTCATTTCATCAAACGATTCAAAATTGGAACATAGGGAGAGTATAAGGGAAGGGAGAGAACGGAAACCCTGGACTGTATGTGGGGTGGATAGGGCCGCCTTGTAATTCTAGAAAGAAAGAGTACATCACAGAGAGTTCAAGTCACACCAATTCCAATTCCAGTTAGCAACTCCAATTGAGTAAACAACCAACGCGCCCAATCGTTATCATTACTTTTTTTTGGATTTTTTCTTCCCCTCCCCCCAAGGCAAACTCGTAGCCGTAATTATAGTGATCATGCCTTCAAACCACTGGGCCATTGAGCCTGCAAGCATGTGATGGAATCAAATTAGCCCCGAATTCTCCAGAAAGACGGAAAAAGGAAACACTTACTCTAGGGTTCCTCCAGCTCGTGAGCCACCCCTCTACAGGCTGCTCACTCTCCGCGTTCCTAGTAGACTGATATCAAAAAAAAGTCAGCATACCGATCATTGAACCTGGCCAAGAGCTTGGCATGCTTACAGGTCCAATCAACCTGAGTCTCAAGCTTTCCAGGAAGCCTACCGTGTTTACTCTTGCGTCTCCGTTGGTATCGTCTGTAGGATCAGGAGGCCCTTCTATACTTTCAGCGTCTGCAGCTCTGGAGTATACGGTTCTAGCGTCTATGGTTCTAGAATATACACTCCTAGAACCGGCAGTTCTAGTGTCTATGGTTCCATAGTCCATAGTCCTAGGATCCACGGTTCTAGAATCCACGGTTCTGGAGTCTGCAGTTGTAGACCCTGCAGTTCTATGTTCCGCAGTTGCAGAGTCAATGACCCCGCGAGAGGATTCTGCAGTATCACGAGGGGCCTCGACACTCCTTACTTTGGACTCCAGATTCTTGAACAGCATCTCCGCGCTCACCCTCAGCTTCACGAGCGTCTCTTCCGCGTCTTCGAGCGTACTCGGGGGCTCCACGAGCTCTCGCAATGGTGGAGAGGTTGGCCTTCTGGCCCTTCTGCGACGTGCAGTGCTCTCCATGCATCCATCTACGACACAAGCACATGCTTCAGCTAGTGATCCGCCAGCTTCCAGCACGTTCTCAGCACCGTCTATCTGTTGCATGATAAGACTTCCGCTGAAATTCTCCGAGTCCAGCTCTTTATCAACAGGATACCACCCCTCTTTTGTCCCGTACCTGCCAAAGTACCGGTCAAAGGATCTTCCAGCGGGAGCACTCACTTCCGGGAAGCTCTCGTCTCTGCACTCGTACACGTGCATGATCCGCTTCAGAATTGCCCATTGATGTCTGCGCTTATGAGACTCGATGGCGGTGCTCCAGTTCAGAGTCTTCATGCTGTACTCGTGAACAAGCCCTGTGGGCCGGCGGTTCTGCTTATCAACTAGCCTCTGTACCCACTGCCGCAGCTTACTGGACGCTTCAAAGAAGTTCCAATGCCTCTCGCTCCACTCCCACATCTGCTGAAACTCTAACCCAACCCTCGCGGACTCCCTCGCGGACTCCTGTCTCCTATAGAAGTCTTGCACCGCCCAGGCCACACTTGGCCCCGGATACCCGCCAAAGAAGGTTCTGATACTCGGGAACTCCGTATCTAGCCCCTGCTTCTTAAAGTCCATAATGACTGCATGAAACTCCTCGTCCTGCAAGGGCTGCGGCCCCTCCGCCAACTCATCCCCCCTCTGCTGCCCATACCCGTTATCCAGAAACTCGGCGGGGCGAAGCAACAACGGACTGCTCTCCTCCCCCCAGTGCAGCTTCTCCATGAACTCCTTGTGGAACCGTGCCGTCTCCTCCCTCTCAAACATGGCGCGGAGGGACGGCTGCAGCCTCGTCTCGATGTCATGGCGTCTCTTGAGATCCTGCAGGTCGCTCTCCAGGGCGGACTTTAGGATCCTGTACCAGTACTTGTGCTCCCGGCCGAGGAACTCGCCCTGCTCCTCGAACTTGGCAAACTCCGAGAGACTGGCGGGCGAGCGGAATACCCGCAGCGGTATCCCGTTCCAGCTGAAGGGGGGGCTGGAGAATGCATTACGGATTGCGTTGGGGGAGGGGGGCTGGCGGAAGAGGGGTGGTGGGAACTCGGGGGCGCATACGGGGGCGGGGAAGGGGCCCATGAAGCTATTTTGGCCATCCAGATGGGATATCTCGTCCATGTGGGCTGAAAGCTGGTGGTAGTGCTCCCCAATGATGGAAAAAGTTGTAGGTTATCAGTAGAGACGATAGGGCACAGATCCACCAACGGTGATGATACAAGTGAAGAGCGGATCTTTCAAGAAGAGGTTCTGCAGTGCTGTCAAGGTGGAGAGGAAGGCTCCCGAGCAGAAGGTGACGTTAAGGGACACATAGCACAAAGCAGGTTAGTTGGTGATCTAAAGTACACTATTGCTCTGCGGCCAAAGAACGTGCCAGCGAGTCTCTAGCAATATCCGCCAATATACGTACATTACTTCAGCATTGAGTGTCCGAAAGATAACCCGGGGCCCATAAAGCCAGCCTGCCCTTGTTCTCCCATACCCGGATGCAATTATTGGCCCCCTCCCCCATCCCCCAGGGCTTATTCTAATTACACCTCCTAAGAGATATCAGTAAGCCACCTGTGCTAGGTCTATCCTCACCACCCATCACTCGCCCCGCCCCGCATCATTGGCTGCTGCCGCTAAGCCCATCCACAAGACTTTTGATCTAGCCACCGTCAGCGACCCACCCACCACTCTGGGGAAAAAGGAGGCACGGGGGTACCTGAACCCACAGCCACACTACACTACACACACCCCACCCAGTACAGTACCCCTGCATCCAAGTCTGTCCACCACCACTACCAACCGGGTCTATAGTATCCGACCCACTGTTCCAGGCACTACAAACCAACCCCAGATTCCCCGGGGGATGTAATGATAGGGAGAGAATAGAATGTCCATACCACGGCTAGGGTTAGGGCCCTATACCCACACCACACCACCCCATTATACCAATCCCCCACCACCACCGCCCCCAGCCCGCCTAACCTAACCATATACCCCGTCTGGTACGGGACACCCCCCTGAAACACAGCGAGACAAAGATAGAGCAGACCGACCCGTGCTGCGCGATGTGATGATGACTGGTAGGTACATCACAGCCCAACCCTCTACAGCTACGTACACTTCACACCAACCGCCACTGGAAGAAGCTACCCAGGAATCCGCACGGGGGTTAAGTATGTATGTAGCTACTTGTGTAAGTATGTAGACAACCACCAACCCCCCCCCCCTCGACCCCCCCCCCAGAGTCCACAACCAGTAACCCCCAAACCACCCAAACCATCCCAACCCCCGCCCCAAAGGCAGAACCAAAAGCGCCGACAAAACGACACAACCAGCAGCCACTCCCATCTGCACGCAAGCACTCGTAACCAACCCAAAACAACAGGAGGAGAGAAGGTGTTTTCTGTTTTCTGTTTTTGTTTGGTTGCCGGGGAGGAGGATTTCGCCGCTCCATGAGCAGTTGGCTCAGAGGCGGGGGGCGGTTGCCATAGCCTACGGGTTGCATGCATGTATGAAATCAATCAAAACAACGTCGAGTGATAATCCATGACGTACCGCGACTGTTGGCTGAATAACAAGTGTGTGTGCCCGTAATGAGGGTGGATCTATCCCGGAGAGGGCCTACTGTGTCCAGCTCCATATTCTACGAAAGCACCATACCATAGCCATAGACCCAAAGCCCCCATAGTCAAGCCCATTTATTACTAAAAAACTAAAAAAAACTAAAAACTAAAAAAAAAACAAGCTTTTCCATCTACACCCCCCCCCGCCCGCTACTCAATATCCCCCCTGCCCGAAAAGAACTTCTTCTGCTCCTTACACTTCTCGCTGACACACATGGGGCACCTAAGCGCTAGCTGCGCCCCAACCTTACCATCAGCACGGAGGTGCTCATGCGCAATGTCCGCGAGGGCCTTGATAAACCTCGGGTCACCGTTGAGGGACTCTGCGCGCTTGATGCCCGGCTGGCCGGTCTCCTTGATGATCTCCAGGTCCAGCTCGTGCAGCGTCTCAATATGGTCGGCTACCTCACGTGTCAGTCAAGCACTTACGGAGGGGAAGGAGTGAGAGGTGGGGGAATGTTACACGTGAACGCAATGGGGATCAGCAACAGGTTCGTCTGCCCCTTCTTGACGTACTCCTCGACGGTGTTACTCGTCTGCGCGCCCAGCCACGGCCTCGGCCCCACCTGCGACTGCCACACGAGGCGGTACGGGTTACTGAACCCCAGCCGCTGCATCACCGCATACACCGTCGCGGCCACCTCGGCCGGGTACGGGTCCCCGCGGTTGACAACGCTCATGGGGAGGCTGTGCGCCGAGAAGAGGAGCACCACGCGGTCCCTCACGGCGGGGTCATACGTCTCCAGCTGGTCCTCGATGTGTCGCGCGACGGTGTCGACCAGCCCCGGGTGCGTCGGCCACCGGTCGATGACGCTCCAGCGGATGCGGCCCTCGGGGTCGTGCCGGCGCGCCAGGCGCCACAGCTCGTTGAGCGAGCTGCCCGTCGTCGAGCACGAGTACTGCGGGTACTGCGTGAAGGCCACGGCGCGCGTGATGCCGTCGCGCTGCATGGCGAGAAAGGTGTCCTCGGTCAGGGGCGCGGCGTAGCGGAAGGCGACGTAGGGTCTGTGTGGGGCTGTGGAGGGGTGGAGCGCGTCGAGCAGGCTGCAGGCTTTGGTGGCTTGAAGCTCGGACCACCGACGGATGGGGGAGCCCCCGCCAATGGTGGTGTATTGCGCTTCGATCTTGGGAGTGCGGCGGCGGGCGATCAGTGGGCCGAGGTATTTCTGAAGGGGACCGAGAGGGATCAGGTCGCCGTCGGCCTGGAAATGGTGTTAGTGAAGTGTGGGGGGTGGGGGAGTGGGGGTGGGGGGAGTACGAAGAGGCGGGAGAGGAAGTCGTGGACTTCGGGGATAGTGCTGGGACCTCCCATGTTCAGGAGGACAATCGCAGTGCCGTTGTGGGGTGGGGTGGTTGTGGTTGTGGTTGCCAGTGTGCGGGCTGCGGGGGAGGCGGCGGCGATGATCCGCGGAGAGAAGAAGGTACTCGGGAAGACGCTGGTTCGGGCAATCTGCTTGAGGGGTATTCGGGAGGCCATTGTGTATGTGTGTGTTCAATTGAGGTAGCTGTAATGATGATGATGATGATGATGATGATGATGATGATTGTTTGGTGGTGGTGGTGAGATGAGACGATGCTCGGTTGCGGGTGATGGATGGTGAGTGGTGAATGTGGTCAATTAAGATGATGATGTCTTATCGGTCGTGGCTAACTGTTACGGACTGTGGCGAACAGTTGCTCACTAAACGGGGCGACCTGGACGAGACAAGAGCCATAGACAATCGATTAATTGCAAATCAATCAATCAATCAATATGTCTCCATCATCATCACCGTCTCCGTAGAGCAGATCTCTCATTCATCCATCCGGGTGCACCAGACCGCAAGCCAATAAAACAACCGCAATTTGCAACCCTCGCCAACACACTTCTATTTTTAGAAGCACGTGCATGCCCACCATCACGGGCCATCACTCGCCCGCACCGTCCTGGAGTAAGGAGATACTCAAGCCCCATTACATGTATACATAACATCCAGCACCGGGAATGGGCAGGAATCCACTACCGTATTCCAGTCATTACGCTAGTGATTCTGTAAGGATCGGTATCGATAGGGTATTCTACTTACGATGCTGGTTTAAACCGGTATCTTTGACTGAATGCCGTAGCCCCCCCCACGGTTACATTTTTGCCCCATACATCAAACCAGCACGACGCCCCAACCACCAGCCATCACCCACCCACCCTCCATCACCTGTATGTAGCGCCCTCCACGTCTGAAAACTACAAGTACGTACAAGTACGTACCAGCCAACACCCCGGCCCTCCCCCAGGCAAAGAAACCAACCATCCCCAGGATCGGGCTACATGTAGAGGTTGAGCTCCCACGGGATCGATATCCCCATATGCACCTGTCTACACTGCGTTCAAACGGTATATTAACATGGCGCATGCATGCCACTTTGTCTGTCTATGTAACTACTTGACTAACACTACACATAAGTATGTATATATCTATTCCGTATTCATATCCATATTCGTGAACCCCCCCCCCCCGCACCCAGCACAGCCCACGACTCAACCCATAAAGAAAAATAAAAAGGAAAAAGGAAAACAAAAACAAAAACAATCTCCTCTAAAAAACCAAACCCATAACTCCAATTAATAGTATATATTTTTTTTTTGGTTAGCCCTACCTACCTACCTACCTACCTACCTACTATTACTCCCTGAGCTGGAACCTGACCAGCTCCGCCTCCAGCGTCTCCAGGTCCACGACCACGACCTCTCCAGTCTCCGCGAATCTGGGCACCAGCACGATCCTGCACCTCTGCCCGTCGACGCCCTCCACCAGCTTCGTCTCGAACCGGTCCTGGTTGCCGGCGAAAAACACCTGCGGACACTCCTCGATCACGAACCGGTCCTGGTCCTTGAATGGGTACGACCCTACACACCACCAGTCAATCAGCACCGCCATCTCACCAACCGGGGGAGGGAGGAGTGGGGGAAACACATACACAACGTATCCGGAGCGGTCGGCGCCAGCAGCCTCCACCTCAGCAGCCTCTCGGCCATGGCCAACCGGTCATCCCCCTCAACATACCTATACACATCCTCCAAGTTCTGCCCAGCGGTACCGAGGAACGCCACCCCGCCCACCAAAGCCCCCCACGGATTCGTGGCCCTCTCGAGCGTACTCCCGCCGTAGGCCTTTGCCGCCGTAAAGATAGCGGGATGCAGCGGCTGCTGCGGCACCGACACATTCGCCGGGTCCGTGGCGCCGGGCATGACCGTGACATGCAGCGACGGCAGCAGCTGCGCCAGGAACGAGTCCAGCGCACGCGCGGGCGACGCATCGTACGTCGACGCATCGTACCCGTACTTCTTCTTGGCCTCGCGCTCCTCCACCGCCCCCCCTTCCGCCGTGGCGACGGGCGCCGCCACCGCCGCCGCCAGCGGCGCACCAAGTGAGTTCCCCGCTAGCACTAGCCGCGTGATTCCCGCGGCGCTGTCCTGCTCTGCCGTATCGCCCAGTTCGCCGAGGAGCCACTCCTGCAGCAGGTCCGTCGCGTATGTCTCCCTGCGGCCGCCGCGGAACGCGAGCCCGCTGCACAACACAACTTTACCCCTTGTCGGCGGGGACGGCGGCGGTGGCGGCGGCGGCGGGAGGTCCGGGATGATGAGGTCGAGGACTTCAAAGTCCCCGCCCGCGGTCTCACTGCCCATGACAGCGATGACACAACCCGTGACGAGGTTGTGCGTCTTGAGGATGCCGCCCGTGAGGCGCAACCGGCCGCTCTCGTCCTCGAGCATGATCTGGTCCTCGCCCGGCGAGGTATACTTCTCCCTTGGGGGCGGCGGCGCGATCCAGTGGTCCTTTGTGATGTCGTCGAGGATGTTTGGCTTCAGCGGCATGTCCATGTACACCGTGCCCGAGATCCAGCACATCTCGCCCAGGCGCACGTTGAGCACGCGGTCCACATGCTGGATGGCCTCGCCGGCGATCTCGGCGCCGTCCCAGGCCGTCTGCGCTGCCGCGTCAACGCTCGGCTTGAGAACGCACAGCCGCAGAAAGTACATGTTCGAGAACTGCTGCTGGTAGGTCTTGGCTTCCACCGTGAACCGGTCCGTGGGCGCGTGAGTTGTTGTGGTCCGCTGCGGCGAGGCGTACGGCCGTGAGGAGCTGGGGGGGGGGGGGGGTTTGTTAGCAATTTGTTATATTACTGAGCTGCCGGGGGTGGTGCTTACGATGGGGCACGCAGTAATGCGTCAATTGAGCTTTTTGAAGCTCGGGAGGAGGAGGCCATGGTGTGTTAATTGAGGTTTTTAATTTTTTACCTCTCTTTTAATTTTTCTTGTGGTTGACGCGGTGTTGGGGAGGACGCGTTCGGGGGGGTTCGTGAATTCTCATTTAACGACCACGACGACCCGAAGACGACGCGGATGCGCTAGTCCGGATGAGGGATTATTAGCTTGGGTCATGAGTTATCACTCGGGATGGGATATTCTTTGATGATATATGGACACCCCCTTCCCTCACTTGTAGGAATAGGATAAGATAGGGGAAATATATATCCACGGCCGTATGTATATATACAAGCACTACATACCCCCACCGCCTGTACGAGCACTTCTCGCAGTATGTAATATGTATGTACATTACATGTAGTATCACCGTACGTGAGTGAGCGATAACTCCGGATCCCCTTCCCTTCAACTGATTAATAACCCAACGCTCTCCCCATCTCATCCCGCCCCTTGTACCACTACATACATGTACTCTGTTACAAACCCTAGCCCTACCCTACCACCCCACCCGCATTCATTGGCGGAACGGGAAAGGCATAATATGTACTTACATGTACTTACATGTACTCTAGAGTAGGTAGTACACATCCAGACTGAGACATGCACCTTTCACTTCCCATCTGAGACCACCACCACCACCCGTCGATATCACACAGATAGGGAAGAAGATGTTTGACGGCGATTATCGGGCCCTGTCTACTACATAAGCCAAGTGAGTACACTAGGTACGGGGGGGTGGGGGGGAGGAAAGGAGAAAAGGGAAACCCCGATCACCCACACACCCCACCATCCCTGTAGTAGAGAGGGAGAAAGAGAGATGATAATCCGCCCATCACGGCCATGGCCCACATCCCATCCCACCAGGGGTAAGCAAAGGCAAAGAAGGGGAGGTAAGGTAATTAAACAAGCCCACCACCCCACCACCCCACCACCCCTCCACCCCCATCGCCACTGTGATGGTGGTGGTGGTGGTGATACCTACACGCAGCAAGGTAAGGTTACTCCCCGAGAATATTCGAGTGCATGCGACCATCACCATTCACCCCCCCAGTGAGTTGTTTGTAGATAGATGTAATGTAGTTTTCCTATCGATAAGCTACAACATACTTACTTTTTAACTGGGTATGATGATGTATGATGCTGTACCTTTCCCCCTCACCCTCCCCTCACCCTCCCCTCACCCCCCTCACCCCCCCCCCCATCCCTCCCTTCCCGACCCCTGTAAGCCTAGCTCCTGCAATGCATGCATGCATAACAAGTACCTGCACGACATCCACGAGCTCTTCGATCCTGCCTGCCGAAGGAAGGAAGGAAGGAAGGAAAGAAGGCAAGAAGAACGAACGGGACGAACGAACGAACTCACTCTCCTCCTCCCTTCCCTCTCTTCCTTTTTCCTCCCCCAACCAACCAACGATCGGACCGTTCTTATCCCACATCATCCCATCCCCCCCCTCCCCCCCCCTCCCTAAATCAAACTCCCAACCAACTGGCCAACCAAACCTCCAAACATCGCTTTCACACTCCCCCAAACCATCCCCCCAACCCCCCAACCAAACCCCTTCTTTCGTTTGGTTACTCCTTCGTAACTATACATAGAGCAGCTGGGCTAGTGACAGCAGCTAGAAGCAGCCAGCAGCCAGCAGCAGCAGCAGCAGCAGCAGCAGCTAATAGCTACGTACCTATTAATACACAGAATGTCCTTCTCCTCGACGAACCCGAGGCCGCCGCCGCTGGTGTGCACGCACAAGAACACATCGAGGTGTATGCTCACGCTGCCCGGATGCTGTGCATGCTCCGACCTGAGGCCGCATACACCGAGCTACTATGTCTATGTGGACGGTATGGGGAGCGTGCCGCAGGGCACCAGGTGGAAGTAAGTGACAGCCAGTAGTACATGTAGTTTATGCACTTCGTTTACTACATACCCCCCCCCCCCCCCTTTGGCGGAGCGCTGATTTGTTTACCACTACAGCTCGTACTGCGATCATTGTAAAGGTACATATCTCTCTCCTTTTTCTCGTTTCCCTTTTTCTTTTTGCCTCCTGTCAACACTGCGCCTCCAACATAAATGTACCGTATAAACAAAGTTGTCGCACATCATCCTATAACAGCCTGGCTCAGGGAAAGTTTAAAAAAATCATCTCCTTATATAAATACCCCCCCCTCCCACTTGCCTCTTACCCTCTACCCCCCCCCCAATAATGGCTGTCGCCTAAACGATATCATCTCTCGTACAGTGTCGCGCTTGATAATTAAACTATTCACGCAGCTTATTGGGAGTGCCAAATCCGGCGCGCTGGTATCTCCGCCTCACTATCTCGTATACCCGATTTCCCGCGCTCCAGCGCCTTTGACGGCCCACGATCACCACGCCGAACGTTCGCAAGCGCCTTCTCGCAGATGGAGAACTATACCTCGAGCGGTCCTGCTCGTACATCAACCTACGTCAGGCAAGGTAATAATAATATGAGACGAGAGGAGCCTTTGCAGATTGTAGAGACACCGCGACTGCACCAGGATAGAGTTAGGAGCGTACCGACATCACCAGACCCAGAAGCACGGACCTCGCGGGTTATACAGCGCCCACAAAGCATACTGATAAGTCGAGTAGGAGGGGTAGGAGTAGGAGGAGTGGATACACCACCGTCCCCTGTGAGCCCGGAGGAGCCTCCATCATCATCATCAAATCACCTCGGCCATAATGACATCATGAGGAGGCAACAGCAGCGCCTGGATGCACTACGACATGTCCCTCCCCCCACACAACGTACCTATAGCGATACCTCGAGTATGGGCTCTATGGACGCACAGGCAAGCACTACGAGCGGAACCGTAGCCGAAGAAGCTGAGATGCCCCCGCAATCAAGAGGATTACTCTCATTCGTTGAATCTCGTGCACAAATCACAGACATAGAGAATCAACTAGACAGGTTGCACGCGAGGATGATGATGGGAACTAGGAGCCGTGATATGCCCCGCGATTATCGCGCAAACGGAATCCGCCAGGCCACACCTCGATCGTATGCTGCCCGAGGATTCCAACACCAGGTCGTACCACATCGACCAAGTCGTCGTGAAACCTCTTCTGCCCTTGAAGAAGCAGATCGTACTTGGTCTTCCGTCGCATCAGTCACATCCGCCACAACAGACAACTCCCTCGAAGTCCATGTCTCACGGACGCCTGACCTAGTGCCATCTCGATCTGTCACCGAATACTCTTCACAGAGTGAAGTCTCACAGAGCGAGGCCAGTACTACAACAAGCTCACCCACAGGCCAACCGATCTGGTCGCTTGCAAATAGTGTCCAAGATATCGAAACAGAGCTCGCCCACCTCTCTGAAGGCACTGCTAGGCGCTCTGCAGAGTTAGCATCTCTATCTCAACAGCTTGAGAACCACACCCGGCAATATGCCGCCGATATTGGAGGTCGTGACCCCGATATTCTCGGCCGCGCCAGCGAAGGCCTGCGGCGCCTCCGGGAGCTCCGAGAGCGCCGGGAGCTTGCCGACCCCCAAGAGCATATTCGTCGAGTATGGGGAAATGTCGAAGACGATGATTACGTTTCCCCTGTGTCCGCACTGTAAGCAATTCCCGAGTTCCCCTTCGCCATAACGTGGTGGATGACTAACATGATATGTAAGATTCCAAAGATCTTGGGATGCCTATACCCGTCGTCAACATCATCTTGAACAAGAAGGCCGACGCCATGGCCCTGTATCTGCTTGGTTTGATCCCGCCCCTTCACATGAGCTAGCCGATACAGGCTCGCTCGACCCTCTCGCTACTTCTGTAAACGAGGTTGTGACCCTCCTACGGAATTTCAGAGAGAGCCTCGGTGAAACGGCCTCATTCGATCAGGCTAGTCCTGTTGATAGAGCAGTGGAAGTGCTCGTGCAGTTACGAAACGAGATCAGAAGAAGGGATTCATTGAGGACCAGGCGCCCTAGAATTTCACGTAACGCTACCAGGTCCCATTGGGAGCCGCCAAAGGGACTCGATGATGATGATACCAGGCCGCCCCCGTTGGAGGAGGCGGATTTAAAACTGGATAGTGAGTGTAAGATATGCTTCGGACAGATTGCCGATACACTGTTGTTGCCGTGCAACCATTTGGTACTTTGTGGCGTATGTGTTGTCCTTCCTTGAAGTAGTTTGGTCCAATCGTGCTGATGGCGTGAATAGTGGTGCGCCAACCAGATGGGTGTAAGCAAGATAAACGAATTCTCGCCGAGAATGGTCCAATGTCCCGTCTGTAGAACAGAGGTGCTCGATCGGATTAAGGTGTTTCGTGGCTGAGCCTCCTTCCACCTCCACAACAATGCTCTTTTTTTTCCCTTCCATTTATTGCTGATTACTCGGCCTATACACCATTATCCTCGGAGCTATAGGGTTTGCTGATACTCTCATACCTCGTATTTAACTATGTGATCTTTATGATGCATATATCTGTATTTTAGCTTCTCTCTTTCTTTTGTGTTCCTTTTGTGGGGGTTACTTTGTGTGCGGTTCCTGGGCGTTATCCTTCTTTGCTTTGACAGTCTGTCTGGTTACATCTCTGGCTTTGCTGTTTTGTTCTGGTTTTTGAGCGTAAAGTAGATGAGATGATCGTGGTGTGTTGGCGCTACAGTTAATCTACAGGTATTCTATTAAGTGGAGCACCGATGGTAGTTAGAGGAAATGCGGTGGGGAGAATAATATCAAGAAGTGCAATGGTCACTTCGTAGCAATGGTCAACGGTGGCCATCAGTAAACTGTGTCTTGTGTATACATAGGTCCGCCCGGGGGCTCGAGAATATACCTCGTCGGGTTCTCTATCGCCGCAAAACCTTTCCCTTGGCTGCACCCCGACACTATGGACGGGACCGGCTCGCCAAAAAAGTAAAGCGCGATCTCAAGGCAATCCAGATAGAAATGGGTTTGCCCCATAGCTCTATAGTTGGTTAACACAAGTTTTCAACCATAACGCAGCAGAGTGGGTTGGCTGATATCAATTAAGTTTCTTTACTAGATAAATCTACTCTATATGTTGCTTAAATGATTTTTTAATGGTATCATGATATCCGTTGATTCGATTGCTATACAATTGGAACACTACTACTGGCATCTATTTACTGAAACGCTAAGAAAAAGAAAAACAAGAGCAATCACTGCACTCACAAGCGACTGAAAAGCCCGTAATCTCGCCCACCAGGCGGAAAATCAATCTCAAAGACGGGCTCCCCAGCTCCTCTCATATTCGCCAATACTGCCAGCCTAAAATGCCACCGCAGAGGCTGGTTAACCGGGTCCTCAAGCTGGAATTGCTGATCGGGCTGCGCCTTGCCGGCGATGCGCTTTCCATCGGGCTGGAAGCACACGATCTTGTAACAGTTATTGGTCACCATACTCGCCAAAAAAATATATACTCTGTTGATATCCCTGGTGCGGTTGCCACGCAGACCTTTTTTCGGGCGAGTAACCTAGTTGTTCATACATTTCGGAAATAGGTAGGAGTCGAAAGGCGCGTCAATGCCCGCTCTTAGTAAAACCCCACTCTAGAGCTCCAGGTCCGCTAACCCAACGACCGTAGTTGTGCTCCATCCAGTATCGATCCTTCGTATACCAAAGGAAAGATACGTGCAGCCTCGAAGCCCGTCCAAAAATTGTAGTCCGAGTCAGCTAGTGGTACCAACTCGCCCGTTATAACGCATCGCCGATCCCGCTCACGGACAGCGCCACGAAATTCTACAACACGCGTTCCGGATTACAGTGAAATCATGCGGGGCGGAGGGACCTCATCAGTGACAGCAATGGGACCTATTCGGACTGAGCAGCGGTCAACGGTATAAGGCTGGACGAAACCCGCCATTAGCACTGGCAACATAGCAGTTCCCTGGCTGGGGCTCCTGCTCATCCCTCCGAACCCTATCGCTAGCTCGTAGGGAGAAGATACAGATAATCTCCATCATCGAAAAGAGGTTAATTGGCATTGGTAACACCATTTGTGACAAGGAGACCTCCGAGCACTGTGGGTGGTTTTTTTAGCACCGTGAAATAGACATTACGCCGTGCTGAGCGGTTGGCACCCGGCATGTTTATGGTCCCCATCTTCGTCGTCGATGTTGAAGGAATGTTTGGGGGATCTGATACTTAATCAAGTTAGCGCGCCAAGTGATCAAGCATTCGTGCATCAAACGATGATCGGGCTGCACTCTTAATGCCGATCTTATCGCTCTGCGAGTGATAACACATGATGTGTCAAGTGCCTGGCGTGGCAGAAAGAGCTACGCTCTTCTCCTAACAGGTCAAAAATCCTAACCCTCACAGGGGCTCCGCCCTCAACCCTATCCTCGATCTGTTAGCAAAAGATAAAAAAGCTACGAATAATTACGTCTCTAGGAATACCTAAAATAAAAATATAGCTCTATATACAGCTGGTAGAATGCTAAGCTAATCATCTGGTAAGCGTAGACATAAGGTACAAGCAAAAAAGAACCTCCGAAACAGCAACCGATACTTTACGCGCCATATTAAAAAGACCCATAGTGACACCACTTTATATGCAAATCCCATCTAAAAAAAATTCCGGAAAACGCCAAGTGTGCTCTTAACAAATGAGAAAAATTGGCCGATAACATCATCGGCCGACTTCTTGGTGGATGTGGTAGATATAGAACAATACATCTCCTCAATACATAGGTATCCGTAGCAGTGGCAGGCCCGTAGGAGTCCTAGCAGGGCAGAAGCAGCCTGGCATTCATCTGCTGAGAATCATTCACTAGTAAGGAAGACTTGCCATTCAGCGCGACAAATACCGAAGACTAAACGGATTACCACAGACGAGCATGGTTCTACTAGACTGACTGGCATACTTGTAGTGCCGGACACCGTGCTTAGTCATTACATTACTGTGGCTGTGACAACCGGTAAATCATGTTTACTAATCTACTTAATCATGTTAGCGCGCCAAGAGTCTTGGCTCATTATCAATCACTCGGTTGGAACCACTCCCCTACGTACATGTATCGGGCACGCAAGATACTAAATACAGAGGATCTTCACCACACAAAATCCGGCCACTAGACCAGCAAAAAGGAAACATTTGTAGGTAAATGATCGCCTACTTGTGTGCTCGCTTCACAGGGAACCGCTGTAGCATCCGGGGCCTAACGCAAGCAGGGCTACGCTCTAATTAATGCCCGATCTTATGAGGTGGCCAATCACCTGCCAAAAGCTACATATATATATACCACCACTTATCCGCCATATAACTCTACGAGTGATAACACATGATGTGCCAAGTACCTGGCATATCAGAGGGATCATAGGAATGGCTGGTGCCATTCCTCTGACACGCCCAAAAACACCTCTCTGAACGCCCGTATCATATTCGTGCCACAGAGGGTACTCGCTATCGAAAATCATAAAGACTTCCGTCATCAAATAGAAGTTTGAATTGGCGATACCATTGCTAAGAAAACCAGCCCTCAGAGTACCGTAGCGGGATCATTCGTATCGTAGATGTGGACGTCACGTCCGGCGGAACGAGTAAAAGCCGACATGTAGTTTGCTGTGTCTCCATGTGTCGATGTTTTGTT
Source organism: Morchella sp. 2018-W16 (assembly GCA_024713755.1). NCBI lineage: Eukaryota > Fungi > Ascomycota > Pezizomycetes > Pezizales > Morchellaceae > Morchella > Morchella sp. 2018-W16. The sequence goes on from JAMGYY010000018.1 coordinate 641,283, forward strand.
GTTCTCTGTTTAAGTGACAGAAGAAAGTATTCAGCTGGCACCACACAGCCTCCCACCCGGTTGGAAGTTCCAGTGGCGCCGTCGACACTCTGGGCCCGACGTCAGAGTCAGGCCGGATGTCAGCAAGATTAAGCGATGCGGTAGCTCTGTTGGCCTCGTTTAAAGCTGTATTGTAGGAGCGAGAGGCGCTCGCTGCCCTCACACCTTTTGCTAGTATTTAGTTAGGTTGTGCTGCGTCTGAGTAACGAGTGTTGACGTGCTGTCATGTGCTTGGCATGTTAGAGGAATTATAGAAATGGCTGTCGCTATATATTCCTGACACGCTCAAGTCTCTCAACCCGATAGGCCTAACTGCTCGCAACACATACTCACGCGGCCGTACTTAGTAAGGGCAATAGGTTCTCATATGAGATCCTAGCCGCTAATCGCCCCCGTATCCCGTATATATAGTACCAAAAAAGCGGGTGTACATGTATCTAGTACCTTATCTGCTAGAATACCATGACACTCCGGTATTGCTACAGCATTGCTATAATATAATGGCCGAAATTCCGATTTAATTCGGAAGTTTTCCACGATACCACTATTGCTATGGTATCTATTACTACATCCCCCTTTTTGGTACTGTATATATACCAAAGTCTATAATCAAATCTCCGTGTAAACAATACACTGAGTCATTATTAATTAAACCTAAATGAAATTCAAAATAAAAACAAAATAAAAAGTTCTTTTGCCAAGAGACTGAATCCCGAGTGATAATATGTGATTAAACCAAACCAACCCACGTACCACATACGGGATACACCCATCGCCCAAAACAAGAGGGTACAAACATGATACAGCAAATTATACACGTATAGCTAAGAAAGAAGGAAATGCGCCAAAGTATAAAATTTTTTAAGGTTCATCGGACATTCATAAATCATTAAGTCGTAAATCGTTATCTCCGGTTACCCCCCCCACGGTTACCCCCCCCTCGGGCCCATAAGCTGCGTCATGTACCAAGTACCAATACCTAAACCTTCCGCTCCTAAAACCACTCCTCAAAACTCGATTATCCAATATCAAGAGGAATCGTCTGAAAACGAACTATCATGATCCTGCAGAGATACACCGCCGTCATGGTCCCCCTCATAATATGTGCTCTTCGAAATCCTTGTACTCTGCTGATAGGATCCTCTGTTGGAGTGATATGAACTTGGCACGTGGGTGTGGTCAGCCCTGTAGGGAACTAGCTCTCCTTTATAAGAACCTTCCGACGAGGAAGGGGCTGTTTGTGTTGTGTTTCTCTCTGGGTTCCAATATAATCTCGAGCCCGCGCCCGGACGATATGTATCACAAGGATCTCCATATAGAGAGTTTAATGAGGTAGCTGAGACATGCGGAGAGTAAGATTTAGGTTGCGGTCTCAGTCCCTCCGCTTGACCGAGTTCGGAAGTACGAGAAGTGCTTCTGGAACTATATCCCGCTCCAGAACACCCCATATCCTGATCGTGGAAAGACCAATCATAAGCGGAGCAAGTACTAGATCTACTAGTAGGTAATCTCGTAGGGCCATGGTAGGAAGAATTAGGGGTCCCCGATCGATAGGAGGAGCTGGAAACAGTGCTAGCGCCAGCACTCGTACCCCTCGCTGCCACGCGGCCAGACGCATAAGTTGGGGCCGGGGAGGGAGGCCGATAGTCTGGAGATTTGTGCCGAATATCTTCAAACTCATCAGACGACGGTGGCTGTGCTTCTACCGATGAATAACCACTGCCACTAACTTTTGTCATTTGAGAGGCATGCCTTCGGGATCTGCCATTGGTGGGCGGATATTGGCCCTCACTGTGCGAATATTCACCAGACTCTATGGGCTTCAGCCCGGAATTATGTGCTAGCCCTTTAGTACCGTGATTATAATCTATCTCCAGGCTGCTACCACTTGTTCGTCCCTTGCGGTCCACTGTGGAGGTTCGTATCCTGAGGTGGCTGGATGTCGTACTCACGTACGCGTCGAGTCTACCCCTATCGAGTTGTACGCTGAAGGAAGTTTGTTGCATTTTTCGTAAATAGTTCTGTGGTTGGGTTGGGGTATTATTGAGAGGTTTATCACAGTGATATAAGGATTGGGTGGTGGTTTTTTTGTCGTTCTTTCTATCGACAAGGCTCGAAAAGTCGATTATGAGCAGAGGAATATATGTATGTGCCTCTTTAATATGGGGGGCGAAGACAAGCGTTGTTTCAGTTATTGGTTTCTTAAATATGGCCTGATCGAGGCGTGAGTAGTTGTATATATAATAGACGAAGGAACATTGAAGACGCTCGAAGGTGTGGAGCACTTAACATTCCTCTACTAGGCCGATCGAGATATATATATTCCCCACAAGGACGCCCCGGGAAGGGATCTGAAACGATAGCGAGGGGCTTAAAAAAACTATAATTTCATATATCACTGTTACAAAGCACTCTTCTCCACTGAGAATGCCGTTTTGTTCTTATTCGCTGTACTGGGAGCCAATGATAGTTCTCGGCCTAAAAACCTCACTAAAGGTCCGGGACGCACCCAACCCCACCGGTTGTAACACGTATCAAATGGGTGTGGATGCCGCCGGTTTTAGCTGGCGTCCCTCTAGGGGCGCTCAGTTTGATCACCGTTTCTATGTGATCATGCCGGCTGTTCCGTTTTCGTGATTGTGGTATTACTGCCAGATGGCACGCCTGCTATAAACCGGCTATGTGTACTAACATCAAGTGCAATTGTTATGTGATGGATTGATAAGTATTTTCTAATAATCATTATCCTTGTCTATAGCTACACAGTTGATAGAAGCTCGTGTTTAATAATTTAACTAGACTTAAGGGATTAAGCTTAGTCTGTCAATTCTGACCCCTATAATAGAGGAATTAAATTTGTGTTGAAGATCTATTATTGATAAGGGGGATAGCGGGATCTGTTAGTAAAGCCACACAAAATTTGCTTCTTCTTGGGGGGTCACCATTTTCTGACAGACTAAGGGATAGTCTCAGGTTAGGTCCGTGCCACATTCGAGTGATATGATATGATCCGCGTGGCAATTGCGGATATACACGGCTCGTTAATCTGCATATAATTACATGTACATATATGCTCACTCATTAGTGGGCGTCTCAGGTACGACCGGGTATAAGTGATTTGGCGGCCCGTTCATCTCCAGACTCCCGCTCAATTTTTCTACACTTCACCCCGTCGATCCTTTCCTGTTTTTTGTGCACTCCCCCGATCGCAATGCGCGAGAGGATATGATAAGTCCCTACCAATGGGAGATCCGAATTACTCCGTTGTTTTCTCTGCCGTCCCCGCATAAGGTGTGCAGGGCTCTCTATAAGTCCTTAGTTTTTATTAGGACCATCGACCTAGAAAGTTTACGTAACCGTTCCATTTACTAACAAGGCTCCACCAGGGGCAAGATCCATTTTTGTTTATTGGACTGAACCACTGAATTAACTGGAGCCTTCATAGACTCCTGATCAGTAGGAGTGATCGAAGGGAAATGGTGGAGGGGGGGAGGGGGGGGTATGGAGATAGGAAGGCCACCAAAGCCAAACAGCAGGTAACAGCGTCGCGTCTATTAGAACTACCGGTACATGTACTAGCGGGAAAAACAAGTAGTCACCAAAGTACCAAATTAAAGGGACGCTTATTTTTTTTGCGAGTATGTAGTACCGTCCACACCCCCTCCATCTACCAACTTATCACGATAATTCGTTTTTTTCGACTGAGCGTACACCAATATTACCGCCGTTATCACCGTAGGACTTAGTGGACATGCCATCACGAACATCATCAACAGCGCAATCTAGCGTCCCTCCTGACGAAGCCCGCGGCTCCCATCATATCATAGAATGCGCTTGTTCTCCCTCCCATGGCCAGATAAAAGACTAAGCGGCAGATATAAGGCGTTCCCATCGCCTATCACCTAGCCGGTCCGATTAGAGGAAGAAGAATGAATTGGCTAGGCTTGGGATGTAGCTTTTTTCTGTCTGCTCACAATAGTCCTTCAGGTTCAAATCCTGTCCTCACCGAGACACTTAATAGGGAGGGTATCCAAGCCCATATCTACAACCCGCTACTATAAGGAGGCTCAAATAGACCGCTAGGCCCTCAGTAACAATGCTAACCACCAATCCTTCTTTAATTTCCCCTGTTAGATGTCTTCGAGATCGCGTCACCGTAATAACGCTCGCCGCTATAGGGAATACGATAACCCCCTTAGTAAAGGACTATTCCGTCTCACTTATGTAGAAAGGACAACGGAACTAAACAGTGCCTCTCTCGACAGTTTTGAGTACTGCTGTACCCATTTCCTGCTAACACTGATGAATAAGTGTAAGCTCCAAGCACTAGAACGCAGAAGGCTACAACTACTTTTAATAAGATAACGATTACTGATCATGGGCTCACCACACAAGGAGCACAGCATTTACGATATCATATATCGATTATATAAGAGGCTTCTTATCCCACTCATTTATGCCACTAGCTGTCAGTATACACACGTTGAGCTCGACCTAAAAAGTAAAAGTGGAATACAAAAAGCTCGAAACTATTCCTACAACCTTATCTTGTATGACGGATTAAACACACTCAGATACCCCATCACGAAACTAAGAGATATCCGTCGTTGTTTGGCCCACCTAACTGAGGCGTCCCAAAGATCTACAATGATAAAATCGTCGCTCCATTGATCTTTTATCTCACTAGCATTAAGGCTAATAGCACCACGATAGAGATATCATATACAGGCAGGAGAGTGGTGTTTATTTATTCCAATCTTCGTGCACTGTATCTTGGCAATATTGATATACCGTAGGTTATCGGTATGCTCGGTGTTAGTTGGTCCTCTGGCATGGTGCCCTAACCATATTTTCATACCTTAGGAACGGAGCTCTAGTCCCTAGGCCTTGGAGATTAACCGAGACCCCTCATTTTATCGCAATCGCGAGCTGGTTGGAGACTCAAGGCCATAAACCAGTCATCTATTCAAAGAAATTATAGTTGAAGCTGAAGTTCAACCCGCCGGTACTAATTGTTGTATTAAACGGGGAGGGAACCCCCGCCGGTATTTATACCGAGTGATATTCAGTGATCCTTAACACATAAAAGCTAAGAGAGGGAGACGATTAGTCGGCTGATCTGTTTGAGTGTCGGGTTTGTTTGGTTCTAAGTAATTTTAGTGTTGAGGTAAGTTTTCCTTTCAATTGCGTAGAGGATATGATGAGTAGGTGGCACCATTAGTCGGGAAACGGATTACAGGTGGGTTCTACGGATAATAGGTTCCAGGCTTAAGCGTACTCATATTTCTCATACCACCCAGAATATATTAGGAAAGAACTTCACCCAACTTAGATCAGAAACACTTAAACTATATTTCCTACCCGGAGTATTGATGGGATATATATCGATAAACATACCCCCCCCCCCTCTTCCCCCAAAAGTTAACCCCAATAATCTCTACGCGGGATTAAAGGCACTAGTATTGGCGCAAAAGTAAGAAGAAAGATCTCCAGGGAATTCACTTGGTACCAACTCCTCAAGGTAAGATGGCCAGAATATCAACATTTGACACACCGGAAGCCCTGTTTCTTTATATACAGACTTCAAGTTGAGGCTCTGGCCATATTGTCACGCCCTCAAGCCAGCTAGCTATCCATTCTACGCACTCTGGGTACTTTTATCCCTGTGTACCCTTCACGCACATCATTGTCTACCTTGGTGGTGGGCTTCTCTAGCGCGTGTACTGCTATTAAGTTAACTGTAACCATCGGTCGCCGTAATATCCGGCTATGGTAGCTGTTTCTCCCGGCAGCCTCTGAATGTCGGACAAGACTATAGCGGTAGTATAGGACCGACTCCCTAAGGGAAGAATAACAGGATAGCACGCGCTTAAAGGAAAGATACTATAAAGGGGAGTAACCTGAATGGGGGAACCTGAAGTCTTTGACGCTAAATACAAGCAGCATGTACATGTACAGCTTGTATGACAAGCTCGGGGGGACATGTGGAAGTATGGAGCCAGTCCCTAGCCGAAGCACCTTGGCGGGGCAAACAGATATATCCCAGAACTCGAAACAAGGCGAAATAGTTTTGCCTCGAACTCACCACGTACGCAAAGGGTGCTTTGCTTGAGTGGGCTACCCATCCAAAAGCGTCTGATAGTAAATCGCCAGTTTGGTGAATAGGTGGTGTCCGTGGTTAGCATGGAACATCCTGTTGCTGCTGCTGCACCTGCTCTCCTCGGTCGATGCCTGGTCTATCTGGTAGATGCTACATTTAGTCAAGGATTACTCTGGGGATCACAGGCACAGGCACCACCCATTCTACTTGTGCCCCCACCCTCTCCCCCTCCGGGTTCCATATCACACTTTGCTACAAGGCCCTCGAGTGATATTTAGTGATCAACGGTTGGTTATGTGAGACGTTTTGTACTAAAGTGAGCAACACCACCGCTCAGCGAATAACAGCCAGGTCTTGCGAGTTGTGAACTGCATGAGCAAGGGGAATGGATCTGCGTTGAGAAACCTGACCACACATGAATTGGATTTATGCAACAAAACATATGTACTACATCCATGTATACACGCAGTAGGTACACTCGTCTCTTCTAGAAGACTGCAAGACTCCAAGTCACTGCCCAAGCCCTTCCCCCAAAGGAAAATTCACAAAGGAAACCACGACTCTTCTAACCCAACCCACAATCTCCTCTCCTACCCCTCCCCGCCCCATCCCCACCATGTCCACTCGAACCCTCTACTTCGGCTACGGTTCCAACCTCTGGCACGCGCAAATGACCTCCCGCTGTCCCAACAGCATCCTCATCGGGACGGCGCTCCTCCCCTCGCACCGCTGGTTCATCTACATCCGCGGCTACGCCAACCAGTGCCTGTCACCCGCGGACGACTGCTACGGCATTGTATACAGCCTCACTGACGCGGACGTGCTGCTGCTGGATGGTTACGAGGGCGCGCCGCGCATCTATAAGCGCGTGCTGCGTGACGTCCAGATGCTCGATGATGGGAGGGTCCTGAGGTGTATAGCGTACATTGATCCGGACGTGAGGGAGGGGACACCGAGGGAGGAGTATGTGTACAGGATGAATATGGGGCTGAGGGATGCGACAGAGATACCGAAAAAGTGGGTTGAGAGGTATATAAGGCCGTATATACCCGCTGATGATCATGTAGTTAAGGGGGAGTAGTGTGGAGATACATGTACTTATATCACGTAGGCTAGAATGTGTGTGGATAGGGAGTATTATCGATTTCATTTACATGGAGCTTGTTAGATGCAATATTTCAACTTCCGGCCAGCCCTCAACACCATACGTACCTACATGTACTATTACTTGCTGGGCTCAGGGACCAAATGTAACTCGCTAATCTGGCAATCAAAAAAAAAAAAGCTTATTCCAGCCAAGCCAAAATCATCTGTCCGTTCCCACTCCCCGACGTCATCAGAGCCTCAACCCCGCTACCCCCATTCTCATATCTGGTAAACAACCCCACAACTCACAATACCCCCCCATATCATATAGACAGTCAAGCAAAATGTCTATCTACGCCAGCAAGATAATCTCCCAAGAGCCTCTTTCCACCCAAGACGCAAAATGGGTCAAGCTCGTCAAGTCATACTCTCTTCTCCCCCCCTCCTCATAGCTCTCATCTAAGACAGTTTATATATACAGAACAACTTACACGGACCCCAACGGCGTCGAGCGCACTTGGGAATCCAGTGAGCGTTGCACCCGCCCCCCTGGTGTCGACTTCGACGGCGTCGGCATCATCGCCGTCCTCGAGAAACCCGGCCAGGAGCCCTCCCTCCTCCTACAGCGCCAATACCGTCCTCCAATCGGCAAAGCACCCCCCCCCCCCCCCCTTCTCCTCCTCTCCCATCTCCCTCTCTACTAACATCTCCCCTCCTATCTACAGGTCACCATCGAAGTTCCCGCCGGGCTGATCGACGCCAACGAGACCCCCGAAGAATGCGCCGTGCGCGAACTCTACGAAGAAACCGGGTACCACGGCGTCGCGGAACCGATCGGCGACCACGGCGGCGAGCGCAGCTGCCTCATGTTCAACGACCCGGGCATGTGCAACACAAACCTCCACTTTGTGCATGTCAAGGTTGACCTAGCGGACCCTCGCAATGCCAACCCGAAGCAGCATCTCGAGGAGAACGAGTTCATCGAGTGCTTCACCGTGCCGCTGGCGAAGCTGTACGATGAGTGTAGGAGGTGGGAGAAGGAGGGGATGGCGATTGACGCTAGGGTGGGGAGTCTGGCGGAGGGGTTCGAGGTGGCGAGGAGGTGGAGATTCTTGTGAGGGGGGTTGGGGTGGACGTTTGTTTAGATTGGCTGGCCTAGATAGATACCAATGGTATATGCGCGGAAGGGCCGTGCTGTACTTTTCCTTTTTTCCCTCTCCACCTTTATTTTTTAGCTTGTAGCTTGTGGTGATTGTTCCGGTGTTGAAACTGATATGTGGTGATGAGTGAGGTTGGTTGGTTGGTGGTCAATGATTAGAAGCCCGGAATCTGATGTGGTTCAAAGCGCATCATGATTATCCGTCAGACGCATCGAGTGACCCGCCATGAACCGACACCTTATTGTATAATTATCCTCACGCGGAATAGAAATGTTAAGTAGTAGACGGTTAGATGGTTGGCTGGGGTAGCTCTTCTGGAATGTGAAGTGATGAATATAGGGAGGGTATCGTTTCTTGACAAGGAGAGCCCAAAGACCAACAGGCCATGTTATTTTAAAAACTCAAAGAAACCTACGACGCCCAAGACTAAAATTCTAGAGACCAAATGGTTGGTTATATAAAGTTATTACATTACCATATCTACATCCCCAACCCAGTCCATAGCGCGATCGCACTCAGCGCCTTCGCATCCCTCGTCTCCCTCCATAGCTCCTCCAACCTCACCAACTTCAACGTAATCCTCTCCCCCTCCTCCCTCAGCCCCGTCAGCTTCCCTCTCCACTCCTCCAGCGTCCCCTCCTCCACCTGATGCACGTACGCATATATTTTCATGAACTCGTCACTGCCTCCGGGACTCGGATACATGGCCTCCTCCAGGCGCTCATCCTCCGCCTTTGACAGTGCCCCCAGCGCCCGCGACGTCAGGTCAATCAGCTTATCCTCCGGGATCTCGATCCCGCACTCCTCCTGTATCTCCTTTGCCGCGGCGCCGGCGAAGGTGCCGGAGTCGTCGATCATCCCTGCCGGCAACTCGACCATCTCTAGAGAGCCGGCGGGGATGCGCGGCTGCACGGTGAGCACGGCCCAACGCTCGCGTGGAGCGGTTGTGGTTTCGAGGACGAGGAGGATGGCGACGCTGCCGCCGCGGAGGAAGACGGAACCGGGAAGGGTAGCACCGGAGGGGGATTGAATGGCGGCCTTGAGCTTGAGGAAGCCGATGCGGGAGTTGCCGAAGAAGTCTACGGATTGGATGGTGACGGAGTGGAGGGTGTAGGGGTCGGTGTGGAAGGGGTGGTGGGGGTTCTGTGACTGCAGGGAGAGGGAGTGTTGGAGCTTGGAGAGCCAGTCGGTGAAGGGGCGAAAACCCATGAGCTGTGATTGAGTGAGGTCGGGGGTGAGGTGAACTGTGGTCGAGGTGGAGGGGAGGGTGAAGGTCGACATTGTGCTGCGGCTGAAGAGGGCTCTACTGCTACTGTTGCTAGAGGGTACGAGACGAGAATATGCGATTGATCTCAGGAGACTGGTCATGGAGGTATCTGGAGGTACCAGAGACAGCGGTGAGGGGCAGAGGAGTAGGAGGATGGGGACCAGGAACGACACAATTAGGCTTTGATGCATGTACTGCATGTTGACGTAAGGGTGCTGTAATATAGATCAATTCTAGGGTTCCAGAAGGCTGTCAAGTGTGCATGATCATTTCCCAAGTTATGGAATTAATTTAGAGTAGTCCTGTATCTTTTTTGGGGGGGGGGAACAGATAGTGGTCAATCCTTGATTCGTTGGCGGCGCGGGCTGCACAGATTCAATTGACGTTACACAATTGTTAATTGAGCCCCCGTGTGGTCACAGTATATCACTCGGATGAAGCTCATCTCTGAGAAGATAGTAATCTGCTCTTAAGTTGTAACTGGATTAGGTGAGCCCAAAAACGGTCAAGGTGTGATTATTGATGATATATTTTACCCTTTTCTTTTGACTCTGTTAAGACTTAATTAAACAGTCAAGTAACATGACATCAGAGCATGCACCCCATACCATGTTTCCATGGTGACTGTACATGTGCTGGTAATCCGCAGATAGAAAATCTAGTGGGCCATAGGGGTCTATAGATCAAGATATAGAACCTTTGCAGGACTCTTGTTGAGGTGCGCGTACGTCTTCGACCAGTGCCAATGCTGTTGATACTGTAAGTATATGTATTGGAGCAGGTTTGTTCCTTTCCCGACAGAGCGGGCCGTTGTGTGACTTTGAGACCGTATGGGAGCGACAGCGGGAATGTCATGTAGCCTTGCATGCACACATGTGTCTTTACGTCTGTAGAGGACACTTTATCGTCAGGTTAGTTATGTAGGTACTTATGTATTACGCGTAACCTCAATATAGCTGGCTAGACATCAAACCTTAGATCGTCAGTTTCTTGAACCATTAAAGCATGCATCTCTTATTCGGCGTCCATATTCTAATAGATAGTTCACCGAGAACCCAATAACCAACCATAAAGCCTACCTCCAGCCCGGGAACGTCATAAGGCAGTGAGCAGCATATGTTCCTCAGATCGTGGCCGCATTCAGAACTCATAAGAAGGTATTTCGGCACCTCTTATACATCCTCTTTCGCCCCGAGACACACGTGTTGAGTGGAGATGATCTGACTAAGAAGTATCGAGTTTACCAAACTAGATATCCATCAAACTAATCCACCAATTCCGTGCACGGGTTCGGAGGTCTTGGGCCGTATTATGGTGGGCTGTACTTGACGAAACTTTACCTGCAATGTTACCCCCTTAGCTCACACGAGATCTGGTCTTGTTCCACCTAAACCATATTCTGTACTCTCGGTTTCATCTCGTTTCCTGGATTTTCGGTCCATGTTACTGGAGCGCACGAGCTCGAGGGGATGTGTTCAAAAAGGATCAATTCGAACCTTAAGACTCCCTACGCACTTAAGGTTGAGTGGGGTCTTAAACCTCATACCAGGACACACCGATAGAGTACTGTTTTAGAGACTTTAAGCTCTCACAATTGTGCACGTTAGAACAAACAAATACCTTCCTTGGCATAAATACAAAGGGTTTCGCAGCCGGTTTAGACGGGAATACCTTTGTTGGCTTGGTTGGTTCGGAGGGACCACAACAATGCGAGAAGGAGATTTGATTACCTACCGCTATGTGGCCATGTCTGCACCAACCAGTCAATGCTTGGTGCGCGATGTTTTCAGTGGGGTTTTCACCCGAACACTCTCAGCCCTTAGTGCTTCGTCTTTTACTCTAGTCATTGCTCATTAAAGGCCTTGCATGACTCGCTTGTTTGACCAATCAATCTAGGGCCGTAATTTGAACTAGTAAGCCACGTTGTGCCAGCTGCAAGGGGCAATTACACGAAAACGTGTACTGGCTGAGATGCTCTGGGAATGTCTACATGTCGATAGGTATGTCACTTTCGCTCGCTGTTAGGCATCATCTCGAGAATTGAGAATTCTGTCACATCAACCAGAGTGATACAAAAATTGATTCATGTTCTAGAATTAATACTTTACATGCTTCTACATATGTAGGAACTGATGAGTTCCCCTCTCGGCCCCCCCCTAACCCACGTGCCTCTTATCAACACCCTCAAAGGCTGAAGTGGTAATTGGAATGAGAGTCGCTGTGTTGGAGTGTTGGAATACTTCAGTCACATGATCCGCCTATTTCTTCTTGTTTGTCCCACCTATCACGCAAGCCACATCGAATACGGTACGAACATGAGGGGAGGAAAAAGCAAGACCTAATTCCCCTCACACAAATTCTACTCCTCTACTTACGATGCAAGCAGAGTATGGAAAATCGGAGGAGACGCGTTGTGTTCCGTGGGGGCCTCCTTTCTGATTACCCACATTCTCCCTATCACAGCAACGTTAATACAGCCGGTCAGAGGAAAAAAGAACAACGCTGGCACGACCCTGGTCATTAAAAAAACTCCGACTCAGCCAGTCGTGAAACCTCCGCACAAAGCACTTAGCAGAGCGGGGCCAGCGGGCTGCAAAGACGGCTTGGAAATGGAAAAAAAAAACATGACGACTTCAACTGATCAGGGCTTTGCGCTGCAGCTGGTGGATCACCTACATCCCGCGTCATCGAAAAGCACTCGTCCTGAGTCGATCTTTCGACAAGAACTCCGGTAATCCGGCGAAAATGGCGTAATAATCTGACTATCTGTGCAGCGTACCACCGATATTTTCTGGGTCATGGTAAGTTTACTACCCGAGACAGCTTTATTTTCATTTTCACCTTATGTAGCTAACCTCAACTCAGCTTTCTGAGGGGTATGTGCACTCGTAATCTGGGCACTTCGTACTCTATACCTTCCTGGCTCTCCATTACCAGTATAGTTTTCTATAATTGGCTCGGTATGCACCAGCTAAAGTACTTGATGCTTGTCAAGTACCCGAAGCGGCGAAAATTTATTTGGGTTCTTCTGGTGCAAAGGATCTCGCCCGTATTCTAGTGAACCTTGGGGCTTGGCGACCCAGGACGAACATGTTCAGTTAGTAGATCTCTGCATTTGGTTAGAGGCTGGCGCTTCACAACGATCATCCCGTCTGTGCCGGCTCGCTTGCCGACTACATTCGTCCCATCCCCTGAGTTTTTCCTAATTGGGACGCACGTATTCTTAATATCACAAAAGGAGCGTGGTAGTGGTGTGTGGGTTCTAGGCCACACCGTCCACTGCGGAATGTTTGCACGTACAAGCTTCCATTTGGATCGTGGATGACATTTGCGGGTACTGAGTTCGTTCCTGGAAGGAAGGGAGGGAGGAAGAAAGCTTAAGGAGGGAAGGGTGTCTGGAGTGGGGTGTCTTCTCGTACATGCTGAGAGAAGCCGGCTATATCTCTCCCCCGATGAGCCTTAAATCCATCAGCCATCGTGGAAATCACTAATGCGGATGTACAGATGTGTTATCAATTGAAACAAGCAATGTTATTCCGTGAGTAAGAGGGGAAGTGCCTTTGAAGTAATTGTGACTTGGTAGGCAGGCCTCCAAGGACCTCCACCTCCTCTCTCCCCACGGCAAACATTCCAATGCGATGTCGTGAGAGTGCGATACTTAGGGATGCCGCTTACACATGATGAAGTTATGTAGACGACATCGAATTCTGCCTACAGGCTGCGTGCATATCTTCTCTAGTGAAACTTATGCATAATGGGGTTTTTATTCAGCTTGGATTTCCGGCGGAATTTTTTTTCTTCCCTCCCATGTTGGCGGGGAGGAGGGGGCTACTATTGCCTGCTGTTGCCCAAGTGCCCGCAGCAAACCTTCTTTAGCGGCTTATACCCTGTAACACCTGTGCTCGGATCGCTGCTGTGACACCAAAACGGTGCATCGCGCGGCTGCCTGGCGCAGAAAGAACCTCTATGTATCCACAGCGAGCCAGGAACCGTCTCTGCACAAAGAGAAGAGGAGAAACCGGGCCAAACGGAAAAGTCTTGAAATCGACTGACTGACACTGAAACTCATGGCCTCAAGAACATACATAGGGCGTCTGCACATGTATGTGCATTTGGTAAGGTGGTAGTAAGTATAGATCCCTTGGCTTGCGGTTATACATTCTATTTGTACTGCACGCTGTACCTACTGACGCCCTAGGTATTTTTCTCCTCGGCGCGAGGTTAGGTGTGTGTGTCTTTGACTCTTTGCCGTCTGATTACCTACCAACATAGGCGCAGGTCCATAGTTTCTGATATTCAATGTGAGGGTCGAGCAATTGATTCGATGAGCCTTTCCCTAGTATTTGGCTCGCCACCTATTGAAGTTCAGGAACAGCTAGGTTACTGCCCTCGCCACCACTGAGTTACCGTCTGGCCAGTGAGGTTAATATCTCGTGTCTCAGTCAAGCAGCTGGTAGGGGTTGTGGTAGGGTAGAAAGTACTATTCCAAGACCTTGCCCCTTTCCACTCGCGTGTTTCGTCGTCACGGGCATCATTCCTCTTCTCTGGTAAGTGTATAAACAAAAAAAACAAAATTCTCTATCTTTAGCTACACAATTTCTACTTTCCACTGGCTCGACTTAATTTGCACTCTATTTTTTTCTTCCGTACATGTATGTATGTACCTAGTTGTCCCCGTTACCCATCAACTCCCTCTTTATTCTGTTCCAACGCACACTCTTTACCTTACCGCCCACGACGATAGTATCAGAGTGGACACTCGACAGTCAGTCCTTGTTTATTTTCTGTCTCTCTTTACACTCTTTTATTTGCTGCACTGGGATACCTGCCTACACTCGCTTATCTTGAAATACTAAACCGTTCCCTTATTTGGAGTTTTGCCATTTAGGATCACCTCCAATAAAAACCTGGTTGTAGCATCTGCAGGGCCAGTGTTCAACCCTCCAGGATTTTTCTCTTACCAGCCTATCCTATCCTGTCTTCCAACAAATCTAAATCTAAAAGGGCACCCATACCCCCCCTTTCTCATATTTACTTTCTTCAATTCCCACACTTTACCTCTACTTTACAGTTGCTTGGGCTTGACTACTACGGCCTACTACTACTTTCTTTCTTTCTTTCTTTCTTCTTTATTCGGTCATTCTGAAAAGTCTATTACTTTTCTGTCATTCTTTAGACCGTCGTTAAAGTTATAAGATCCGACTTTATTATATACTGTTGCGGACATATCGCTCTTTTTTTTATTTCAAAAACACCTCATTCGTTAACTAGTCTGTCTACTAAAATCTACTACAAATAAAAATGGGTAGTTGGTTTGGGGATCTCAATCTTGGGCTGAAATATGCGTAAGTCTGGCCCTTCTGTGCTGTTCCCTACTTTCTATTATTGGAAATGTATATCTAACGGGTATCAACAGCATCGTTCTTGGAGCATTCATTGTCCTGGTATTTCTTGCCGGGTTTGCGAAGTTGTTCTACGTCAGGCAGAAGTAGGTACCCGCAATCGTGATTTTTTGGTTACGGACGGCTACTAACATCCAGTTCCGTGGCACAGGACGAGAAAGATCCAAGCGGTATATACACACTCAACCCAGAATATTCAATAGTATATTGTGAGATCTAATAAACCTTATAGGAAGCCAAAGCCAAAGCCGCCAACGAGGAAGGGAAAGTAGAACAAATTGCGCTCAACCAGCGCGAAGAAGGCGAGGGTGATCTCTTCGGTATTCGTGCTCTTGAGCGAGGTTTCTATGGCGGTGTTGCTCAGTCCCGCCCGACGACGCCTACGCCCGCCAGCATGGCTGCCAACATGTCTGCCAGCACACTCGTACAATCTGGAAACATCCCATTCGGACAGGGCAGCGCTACCAGCAGTGTCATCACCATCGACGTCGGAAACCCCAGAGGCCCCACACAAACCCCGGCCTCAAAGGTAGCAGTCGATATGCAGCTCAGCGTCCCAGATTCTCCCAAGCCCCCTCTTTCACCCGAGTCACCCAAATTCCCGAGATCGCCCAGCCCACTGTCGAGAGGAGCATCGCCGCAGCTCGAGTCAGATATTCCGGGTAGCGGGCTTGGCCTGAATAACTACTCGTCCAATGGAGGACCAAAAATAAAGAGTAATATGACCCCGATCCATAAGGTGAAAGAGCCAGTGAGAGGCATGACCATATTTTCTGACGCGGGCTCTGTGGTCGATGAAGACTCTCCGCCTAGCTCCCCTGCGGGAACAAATTTTAGTCGTCCACCTCCACCATCGCCGCCAAGGCCGCAGATTAAGATTGATGGGCCTGTAGATGATGGTAGGTCCTACACCTGTTTGGTTGAGGGAGTGCGTCCTGTGTGACTTACGGGCGCTTATTATAGATGATGAGCAGAGCCAGAACCAGAGGTTTCCATCACGACGATGAGGGGTACGGGATCGGGAGTAGGTGCGGGTAGCAGCAGTGGTGGTGGCGGTGGTAGAGCGGGTGTGGGCGCGAGAGTGAGTGTAGGAGAGGGAAATGGCGCGATGCTGGGTGTGGATAATGGGGGCTACAACAACCGGGTTTCGTCGGGGTCTCTATCGGACGTCTATGACTCGTATTATGATGGGAAAAATCGGGATTCGGGTTCCAGTGCTTGAAGTCAGCTCGGCCTAATAATTTTGTGCCCGAAAGCGGCACTTTACGAAAAAAAAAAAACTTGATTATTGAACCTATTTTCCGATGGACGACACCGACGGAAGCGAGAGATTAAAAACGGCCCCCAATTCAAGCATACAATATGCTTGATAGATAATGCTGTAACTTATCAACACCTCATCATCCTCCTCTTCACCCTCTCACTCTCTCTCACACCCAGCTCCGATCGATCGCAATGTTTTATATGACCCTTACTTTCTGATTTACCGTGCTATTCAGACTTCTACTACTACTACCATACAATGTATAGGTCTGACGTTGCCCTTCAATATATTCTTAATGTTTTTTTTGTCTATTTTGGAATTAGAATTCCAGGTTCGGTTTTTTTTTTATATTTTTGTTTTACCAGCGGGCTTGCTTTGCTATTTACTTTTTTGATTGAGATCCCCCTCCCCCCCTTTTTTTTTTTTTATACCTTTTTATGTATCACCGGAGGAGTAGCCTCGAGGAGAAGAGGAGCAGAGGTAGTAGTGAGGGAGGAGAAGGAAAAAAATAATACAGGGAGAAACTTTTGTGAGATATGTAGCTGTAGGGAGTTTAAGATACAAGTATATATACGATTATATACGTGCCCCCTTCCCTATCTGATATATTGTGTCATAACTACTTTTTATATTTGTGTTCGGGGTTTTCGCTGTTGGTCGTTGATCTGCCTATGGTTGGCCGGGTGTCGACTCGTTTTTTCCCTAGAAGCTACATGTATGTAGCTGTGAGCTGAGGCCGGCCGCGCTGGACTGCGTATCCTATATTGTTTGTACCCATCTAGATGATAATTTTGACTTGGTTTACTAGCCATGGACTCCCTGGAAGTCCCCAAACTCCCAGTTGCAAACCTCGGGACGCAACGAGCAAGATTAGGGAAATTCCGGCGGCTGATGAGGGTAGAGTACAATTCGGGTACTGTATATACTCTAACTTTTCGAGCCCTTGTATGGCTTACATAGCTGGTACGCCCCAGCTCCAATCTATTGAGGCCCGACCAGGTTTGATTAATTCTCGGGATTCTCCACGTGCAATCGGCGCATGAGTGATACTTTTTTGTCTTCATAGTCAAATCGGGGGGGTGTGAGAATTGGTGAAAAGGGGCCGCCCCCCCCCCCCCTGGAGCGCGATGGATACATGTGAATGCCCCAAAGGACGTACATACGTATCAAGGTTACATGTAGTTAGGCATTGTGAAATCAGATGATGGTTCGAGAGATGGTTCGACGGTTGCGATTATGGTCTGTTGTATGTATTATTTTTTTCGAATTTCACGTGTCAGGCCATACCTACCGCCGTAACGTTTGTTGCAACTCTTGCACTTTTACCCCTTGAATTGACTGATAGCTCTGCTGGCACCCACATAAAGACTTTGATTCCTTCCGCACCTCCCGACGGTTTCTTTTCTTTTTCAATCTTTTTGAATTGGACGCTGCTAGTGCTTGTCGATACTACGGAAACGATACGCCACGCTTCATTGACGACGACTACATACTGCTGCTGCCTGCCTGCCTGTCTATCTATTACAGTTTATCGTAAAGCTTAATACTACCACCCCCCACTGAACTCAATGGCAACCCTTACAAAGCCCAAGAAGCGCGAGAACAGCTACGATGTCGTTATTGTCGGCGCCGGCGTCATCGGTTGCGCGCTCGCCACTGCCTTCGGGAGTCAGGGCCGCCAGGTCTTGCTCTTGGAGCGTGATCTCTCGGAACCTGATAGAATTGTCGGGGAGCTCCTGCAGCCCGGTGGTGTCAGTGCGTTGGAGAAATTGGGGATGAAGGGTGGGTCTTCTCTCTCCTGTGGTTTGGGATTGGTGATATGCTGATAATGATGATGTGTATGGGTAGATTGTCTGGAGGGTATCGATGCGATTCCTGTCTACGGGTATGAGTGCATTTACCATGGCGAGAGAGTCAATATCCCGTATCCGAAGGGACCCGATGGAAGGGCGCCGGAGGGAAGGTCATTCCATCATGGTAAGTTTATCATGAAGCTGCGGGAGGCGGCGAGGAGGACTCCGAAGTAAGTTCACTGCGGGTTGCGGGTGTAGGCGCGGGGGTGCTAACCAGCGGGTGAATTGACAGCGTGACGATCCTCGAGACCACCGTTCGCGACGTCATCAAGAACAACGCTACCAACCAAGTCCTCGGCGTAATCTGCAAGCGCAAGGGCGCCGACCTCGAGGAGCACTACTTCGCCGCCCTAACCGTTTCCGCTGACGGCTACGCATCAAATTTCCGCAAGAAGTGCATCAATAAAAAGCCACAAGTGCGGTCTAACTTTGTCGCCCTGGAACTCAAGGACGCTGTCCTCCCAGCACCAAACCATGGACATGTCGTTATGGGAAACAACCCCCCTGTGCTTCTGTACCAGATTGGAACACATGAGACCCGCGCCCTCATTGATATGCCGAAGATGCCGCGCGCGGAGGATGGCGGCTTGAAGGCGCATCTTACGAATGTCGTGCTGCCAGACCTGCCAGAGTGTATCAGGCCCGCCTTTAGTGCTGCGCTTGCGGCAGATCGGTACCCCAGTATGCCGAACTCATTCTTGCCGGCAACGACAAATACGACGCCGGGGATGGTGCTGCTGGGTGATGCGATGAATATGAGGCATCCGCTGACAGGCGGTGGTATGACTGTGGCGTTCAATGATGTGGTGCTCGTCAGGGAGTTGCTTAGCCCAGAGATCGTGCCAGATCTCGAGGATACGGATCTGGTCCTGCGACAGATGTCCAAGTTCCACTGGCAGCGGAAGTCGTTGACGAGTGTCATCAACATCCTCGCGCAAGCCCTCTACTCACTCTTTGCCGCTAACGGTTCGTCCCGCCTCTCATTCTCCTTATGAAAATCAAAACTAATATATAGGTATAGATGATCGCCTACGCACCCTCCAGAGAGGCTGCTTCGAGTACTTCCGCGTCGGTGGCCAGTGCATCGACGGACCCTCGGGGCTCCTTGCGGGTATCATTAGACAGCCGCTGGTACTGTTCTACCACTTCTTTGCCGTCGCGTTCTATAGCATGTGGGTTATGTTTGCGGGCAGCGCGGTGGCGGCATGGCCGCTGGCGTTCATGAAGAGTTTTGGTGTCTTTTGGAAGGCGTGTGTGGTACTCATGCCATATATATTTTCGGAGATGAGGGCGTAGTGTGGGTGAAGAGGGTGGGGAATTGTATCATAGATTTGCTTTAACAGCTTTGTAGCGTTTTTTATTCCCTGTAGTGGTTTATGAGGGGAGGGGTAACTTCTAATCTAATGAGTGAGCTGATGGTGACGGATGATGAGCGGGGTGGGGGGATGTGGGATTTCTTTTTTCTTCTTTCTTCTTTGAGGTGATAGTGATAGTTTCTTACTTTTAGTTAGTCTTAAACGCTCTATCCTCCCTTATAGCTAGTAACAATAAATACTAGCTGATTGAAGGCCCATTTCCAAAGGGGGTTTATGCAGGTGATTGGTAAATCACGGTTGGAGGGGAGCGCGAACGGGATGGTGGGGGGGGGCGGGGCATGCGGTTATAGGTACATATGCATCACAGGGTATCACTCGATGTTCTAACCGAAATCCCGGTAACTACACAGCTTCCAAGCTACGGTACAAGTGCTGTGTAGAGGCAGTGCGGTCTCGCAGACAGAAGAGATGGCAGCTGCCTAGTAGGGGGTGGTGGGTTCAGAGGCGGGGTGAAGAGGATGGGTGAAAGCTCCTGCTTTCCCTCCGGGAACAAGGGTATCGGTAGAAATAGTGAAGGCCATATCGCCCAACCTCAAGAAAGATCCCAGTCTCAATGTGGAGGGAACTTTGCTAAGGTTGCGGTATCGTTCATAGGATATCACTCGAGACTTGGCAACACTGGGTGACCACAGGTATGCGGGGGATAGTAGTAAGAGAGGCGGAGAAGTATGTAAATTAGATGTAAAGGGAGAAATATAACAGCCTTCTCGCTAAAGAGCAGCTAAGCAAGTCGTAGCCCCGGAGGCTGTTAGAATAGACAAGTTCGACTCTCAAAGTTGACTATATAGAGCCCGCCAAAGCGCTCCCTATAGAACGGCTGAATAGTTGCTTGATGACTACATGTATGTAACTTTCTCTAATAGGGATGCGCTCATTCTTGTGCGTCATAACAAGTCACTCGACACTTATAAACCAGCTCTGGAGAAATGATTCCTGGTAATTAAACTCATGATATTTATAGTTTAGTTTTCCTAGATCTAAATGACCCTTTATTTGTTCCCAACAGCTCCGAATTCGGTGTAAATGTAATGATCTACAAAAGGTACCCGAAAACCCCAACCAAGTTTGAAATCAAAGGTGGTCAGACACTTCCTTTCTTGGGTATCAAGGATAAACACTCCTCCCATAAAAAAAGAAAGCTTTTGACTTACTCCCTCTGCACAATAACCAACAGCCCCATAATTCCCAACAATGCTTGCTTCATCCAAGGATGCTCACTTAGCATAATGGTAACGTAACCCACGAATGGAATGTACCCGACGACACTCCCAATGACCTCCTTCTCACGGTTGAGGTACCACTGTCCACGGGGGTACAGCTCGATATCGTCGGCATTGTTGTTGTCACCCTTGGTGAGGAGATTGAGGGGAGTTCCGCTACCGCGGATGTCAGCGCCTATTCATCTATACTATCGACATAGAGGGGATACTCACTCTCCCTGGTGTCTCCTGACAACCCTGTGCACAATCGGGATCGCGGTGCCCACATTGTACACCACAATCTCGCCGACCTGTGTTCCACCAAAGGAGGAAGGATCCTTATTCAGGTCCAAGTTTCTGTTCCACAGAAACAGGAGATCGCCACGCTGGAACGCAGGCTCCATAGAACCACTCAATACGACCACGATGGGGGAGGGCGAGTTCGTTGCTACCGAGAGTCCCTTCCACAGCATGAATGCAGTTGCGAGGATGAGTGCGAAATTGAGGACCTGGGAGAGGATTTGTCGCGGGTTGAGGCGCTTGAGCTCGGACATGCCGAGGGTATCTAGTAAAGACATTTTGTTGTGGTATTCTGGGGGCGCGTTGTTGGTTGGAGGAGCTTTGGCGTAAGTTGCGGGAGCTGTCCGGAGGTGTGCTTGTGGAGATGGTTGAGATGTTGAAAGGTGTCGGGATTGGAATAAGGCTTGGCGTAAACATGCAGGTCACATTATGGCGCCGGTTACGGTCACACGCCAAGGTGATCCTCAACGGTACTGAGATCAGTAAGTGACTGGCTGACTTTACTCATTCTAACACAGCTTCAACATCTCCATCTGAACCTTTGAGATTCTACTTGTTAATTCTGGAAAGAAAACACTCGTTGTCATTATGGCGCTCCCTGTCATGGAACCATTTACGTTCGCGAGCTCCCGCTCCCTCAAGATGGAGGTGAGCGTTAGGATGTAAATTATCTCTCCTCCCGCCCCTCAGCTTACTGCAGAGCTAAATATTAGCTACAGCGACTCCCTCGAAGGAACCCGCACCTCACTACCATACACGACCCTACTGGCAGATCCAAGCCTAAAGCATGTAGGCTCAAACACCAGGTACGCACACTATGCCATCTCCCAGCGCTTTCCACAGTCGCTAACTTACCGCGAGACAGCAACTCCTCCGACCTCTACCTCACTCTGCAACTATTTGCAGACAGTAAACCCTTAACAGTGCCTGTACAAACTTCTTATAAAGCCTTTAGATCAAACAGAACGTCGGTAGCTCTTGAAACAATCATGCGGGCCTGAACTAACGAAGAGGGTACTGTTGTAGATGGATGGAGTGGCTCACTATTCCGGTAAAGTACTGCAATCTACCGTTATCTTCACAACTTGCGATCACGGTATGGGATCTTGCTGGTCCTGGGAAGGCGGTACCATTTGGCGGAACGACAGTGAGCATGTTTGAGAAAGACAAGTGGGTGGTGACCTTGTATTCGCCGTAGTGGTATTGGCTTACGCTTACCCTCTTCAGTAACCTCAAGAAGGGCCGTCAGAAGTGCAAGCTCTGGCCAGGCGTCGAAGCCGATGGCTTAAGTGACTCAACCACCCCATCAACTGTTTCGTCTAACAGCGAAACGGACCGCCTCGAAAAACTCCTGAAAAGGCATGAGCTTGGAGAGATTCCCCGGCTAGACTGGCTGGATAATCTTGCGTTCCGGCAAATCGAGCGTATCAATAAACAGGCATCTTCGGAACGGAAAAATGATCATTATCTGTTCATTGAATTTCCACGATTTGATTTCCCCGTCGTATATAACGACTATGACTACAAGACTGAGGCAGTGATCGAGGGAGATGTAACTAGTAGCGGCCTCTCTCCAACAACATCAGCTGCTCCCACGGCGCCAAACCGAAATACCACCGTTCCTGGGGTTGAGAATCCCACAAAAAAAACTCTTGGTTTCACGATGAGGGTTTATGATCCTGAAATGAATCGTGACAATCCAGCCGAGAGTAAACATCGTCGACTTGTTCGTTCACACCGTAATGGTCCATTGGATCGTGACCTGAAACCGAATGCTAAGATAAGAGACGAACTAAACGAAATTCTCAACTATTCCCCAACACAGGACTTAACCAGCGAGGAAAAAGATCTACTGTGGAAATTCAGGTACTCATTAACAAGAGATAAGAGAGGCCTCACGAAGTTCCTCAAGAGTGTGTCTTGGAACGACGCGGCGGAGAGTAAGCAGGCAGTACAGCTATTACCAAAATGGACAGAAATCGACGTCGATGATGCTCTTGAGCTTCTGGGGCCAGGATTCGACAATATGGCAGTTAGAGCTTATGCTGTCGATCGACTCCGCAAAGCCGATGACGAGGAACTGCAGCTATATCTTCTTCAGCTCGTTCAGGCACTCAAGTTTGAGCGCATTAAACCTTCTACAACTACTGATGCGTCACGCGATAGCTCACTCGCAAACTTTTTAATTTCTAGGGCATGTCTGAATGTCACACTGGGGAATTTTTTCTATTGGTACCTAATGGTTGAGACTGAGGATACGAACCAGGAATACAAGAGGCTCTTCAGTAAGGTAGCTTGGGAGTTCCAGGTTGCATTGGGCAAGATGGAGGACGGGGATAAGAGAAGGGCGGTCATCAAGAGACAGGCAGACTTTGTGTTTATGATTGGAGAAATTTCTAAAGAGATTCAAGGGCTGCGGGAGAGCAGGCCGAAGAAAGTCGAGAGACTAAGGCAAGTTCTGGCAGATACAAAGAATGAGTTGGTTTCCTTTGACCCGGTACCACTGCCGTTGGACCCTGGTGTTAATGTAGTCGGGTGCTTTCCTGGTTTGTCCCCCCCCCTCACTGTATTAGCGTCACGATACTGATGAGATGGCATGAGAAGAGGCTTCAAATGTTTTCAAATCATCCCTCTTCCCTCTTCTTATTCACCTGAAAACGGATACCGGAGCACGATACCCAATTATCTTTAAAACTGGTGATGACCTCCGCCAGGATCAGCTAGTAATACAGATTGTAACATTAATGGACAAGCTTCTACGCAAGGAGAACCTTGACCTCAAACTTACGCCATACCGTATTCTTGCTACGTCTGCATATACTGGCGTGGTGCAGTTTGTTGACTCCCTCTCACTAGCAAGTATTGAGGAGGGCAAACACGCCCCCGCTGCTGGAGTCCTTCCGTACCTACGGAATAATTATCCGGATGAGACCACAGACACTGGTGTGAAAGCTGAGGTTATGGATACATATGTCAAATCCTGTGCTGGATACTGTGTAATCACATACCTCCTCGGTGTTGGTGATCGACATCTCGACAATCTTCTGCTCACACCCGACGGCCACTTCTTCCACGCTGATTTCGGATTCATACTTGGTCGAGATCCCAAGCCATTTGCGCCATCAATGAAACTATGCAAGGAGATGGTTGACGGAATGGGAGGTGCAAATTCAGTAAACTATGCAAACTTCAAGAACTACTGCTACACCGCATACACAACATTGCGTAAGTCTGCAAACTTGATACTGAACTTGTTTGCGCTCATGGTGGATGCAAACATCCCAGACATCAGGCTGGAACCCGACAAGGCCGTGTTGAAAGTGAAGGAAAGATTCAATCTAGAGATGAGTGAGGAGGAGGCAGTCAAGTTCTTCAGGAACCTGATTGAGGAGAGTGTTAATAGCGTGTTCCCAGTGTTGATGGATAGGATGCATGTTTTTGCGCAGAGATGGAGGAAATAGCATTATGGAGAATGATTCGAAGCATTGTACCGCTGTTTGGGCTATCTATTATGACCTGGTTTCTGGTAGGCTCTGGTAGAGTAGGAATCATATATACTTGGAATGAAGGGAGTCTTGAAGAATAAATGTGTATGATCTGTGGGTGAGGGCGTCGAGTGAAGATGGACAGAGTACTCGCCAAGCTAGATTGATAAATTCTATACAACATCTAGGTGAAAGTAAAGGCCCGGAATTCCGTGATAACAGCGGGATTGCTTGATCCAATAAGCGAAACCTGCTAGGTAGATACATACTATCCTGGGCGATAGCGGGAAATGGAACAGGCAAACCATCCGTCGGGATCGGGCAAAGAAACTGCCAGATAGTCCGGTGCGGAATAGAGTTCGTCCGATGACGATCACTTCATGCGGGATCCTAGATTGCAAGAATTTAGGGGGGTTTAGGGGCGAACAGGGTCCTCATAGAATATCACTCGAATATCCAATTCCAGCACTCAGATCGAGCACATTGATAATGCAAGACCCCCATCTAACCCTTTATTACTATATATATAATCCATTAAAGACATAGTCAAAACCAAAAATGCAGTAGAAAAATATGAAACCCCATGCGTACAATATAAGACCCTAGTTAGTATCCACCTCCTCTTCGTCACCATTCGCGCCTCCCTTGCCATCACCCCAATATACACCCTCCCTTAAAAACCAAGAACATGCAAATGCAAATGCAAATGTTGATGCTAGACACACAAACACTGTCTGCGGGAAGGTTGCAACCGTGTATGCATACACTAAGTTAAAGATGGCTGGGGCTACAACCCGTGCTAATGAATGGAGTAAGGCTGTTGCCCCCAGTAATTGGCCGGTCTTCTCATCTGGTACATGCTTAGTGAGGGATGACTGGAGGGTGGGGGAGCCGATTCCCCCCAAAGCAGTACAAACGCCTGCTGCGGTGAACGTCTTTGAGGTGGCCGCGATAGCGTAGGACAGATAGCCTACAGTCTCAATGATAATGCTAAAACGTATAAGGATAATATCGAGTTTATCGGCGCCTTTTTGGTGGGCGGAGGGATGGTGGTTACGGCGAACGTAATGAACTACTAGAGGAAGAATTGCAAATAGCATACTTACGCGTGCAACGTTGACAATTGATAGATATATGGCGGACTAATAAAAGTGCTTGATCAATATTTGCGTGTTTAAATCCTGAAGTAGAAACATACCTCATAATTTCCCCAGCCGAATTTCAGCTCAGCGAATAGGATAATGACAGTCATACCACCAATACCAACACTAAAAAGAATGGTGTCTGTGGCGGCAAGTAGCATAAGGTTGAGTCTCAGCCGGGGACTAGAGCCGGGTCCAGTAGGGAAAAGGACTGAAAGAGGCCTAACAAAGTTGACGGGGTTCATGGTATGCATCCAAGTTTTCAGTGTACCACCATACATCTGGACTTCCTGTGCATGCTTTTCCTGTGCGATCTTTCTGCGGCGATCTGATAATGACTCCGGGAGGATGCAGAATAGGTAGAGAATGAAAAACACATGCGCCCCCTGATCTAATTAGCTAAAATGAACGTCATGCACATGCACAGGCAAAGAGAGCCAAACCAGCGCGGCGTAGAAGATGGAAAGGACATCTCCAGTAACTTCAATCAGCCACCCCCCTATTGCTGGTCCGACTGCAATACCCAAGAAAAGACAGCCTTGAAAATAACCAAACGCCATAGCACGCTTTGCGGGGGACGTGCAATCAGCCCCATACGAATATGAAAGCGCCATACCCAGCAGGAAGCTTCCGCAGAGGCCATCGACCGCTGAGCCAATAAGGAGGATATTGACGCTGAAAGTGTCTGGGTATTTTGAGGCGAGGATAGTGGTAATTTCGCTGGCTAGTAGCCCAAAAGACGAACATGCCATGAACGCCCGACGTCCATAGCGATCTGATAACGATCCAATGCGCGGTGATGTAAACGCACCTGAGATAATAAGCATCAAAATTGCAGATCTTGAAGATGTCACAAACCAATTATTCCGCTGATAAGACTCATGTAAAGTGTAAATTTCGACACGAGAGCTGCCACCTGCAATATCGCGCACATCATTAGGCATTTTTACTTTCACCATAGCCAAATTTTGTAGCTACCTCCGGATTTCGACACTGCTCATTTGGGCCGCCGATCAGAATAGGCATAACCGGCGTCGTCCCGCCAGGCAGATATTGTTTCTCTGCGAAAAACTCCCTGCATATTAGAGCCAGAATGATGTTCAATCGTGGTACAGCGACACTTCATGCGGTCAGCCCAGATTTGAGTTTAGCGAGGTTGATGTCATACCCTCCAAAAGCTATAGTGAATAAACAGAACGGCGGCAACAACCAGAAAATCTGAAAGAGTAGCCGTCAATTTTCTGCACGCGAGACCGTACAAAATGAGTATCTTACTGATGGCTTCCGATACCATAGCAGACCCTCAAAGTCGTCGATATCATCTCCACCGGCTCCTTCACCGGCTCCTAATAACGGCGAGCTCTCATCTCCAGAGATTGAGTCCGCCTTCGATGGTACCTGCGGGGGTTTGCCTCCATCATCAACACCTGTGCCCCTATGTCGATACACCTGGACCTCTGCCTCTGGTGCAATTAAGGGGTCACGTTCCATTATTATCGAACTGCAGATAATACTGATCGAATAGTATATACGCTGTATATGCTTTCACCTGCGTTGCGCGGGATAGCTGGACCGTTAAAACAAAGCTTTGGACCGACAAAGGTGAGGCTGAGGCGAAAAGAAGCTGCGACGACGACTATAGAAGGGGGTTAAGGGGATATATTTAGGGAAAGCTTCGCCAATGATCAAACCCGGATATATCAGTACCGGGCCCCGGACTTGCTTACTGATGCACGATGAAATCAAGATGCCTAGCGCAGCGTGGGTTACCAGGGATCTAACGCTAACTTTTTGCGGGATGAAGATAAGTGAAGCTGATAAGGATGTTAGATTCTCAACATCAAGGCAGCTAACATGGAGCTTGCCTCCTTCCCTAGCAGTGATAATAGTGTCAACTGGTGAGGAAAGAATCGGGGCAGATATCGGCCGAGAACAAATGTAGTTGTCTATGATGGCCGACGGCACAAAACTAGCGAATAAAGTATCACATACATACGTGTGGCATCCCTATTCATAATTATTTACGGTTCTAACTCCCATTTGCTGGTAATTTCCATGTTTTTCAAACCGATTACAAACACGGCACAGAAGCTGATGGTGGTTGGAGTAGGTACAGTTAGAATCCTAGACAACAGGTTTCTTCTTGAAGAAGTCAAATAATCCTGTGGATTCTCGTTTCTACTCCTCGGAAACACTTCATCTCCGCATAAATTTACTCACCGGTTCTTCTTTGGGCTATGGTATAACACTATGCTGTTAAGTATAAAGATGCGAAGATTCCAAGACGTAAGCCGGACACCAAGCCCAAGCTCTCATGTTAATGAAGTCTGGATAGGGCTACCTCTGCCACGTCGAAACATTGCATATATTTATCGCAAAATACTCACTGTCTAATCGTACTATTCACCACCACTCCGTGAGGTACATAATTAACGTGCCCGGTGTTCCGTGTACCAAGTACTTACCTACACGTTCTCATTTGGGGTAGTAAAGTGCACCCTGGTCTAACGTGCAATAATAATACCAGATTTCAGGGGTAAAACACGTAAGTTTCACTGATGCTGCTGAGTGCTGACAACGTAGAAGTTATAGGGTAAATTGTTTTGAGGCTAACATGGAATCCTGGGCTTAAGGGATAGTTAGATGTTAATGCTCCACAGTTGATTAGTAATCGTTGGGCACACTATGAAAATAAGACGACAGCCTACAATGTGAATCATCAGCTGCAGATCAACGTCTCATTAGGCAGATGGCCCACGACTTAAACAAAAGCTAGGAGATCTACATTCTAATATAGGCTTAGAATCAATATTGTATTATTCCACTGGAAGAGACCAGTGGCAACCACTCTCTTCACCGCGTAAGCCACAAAAACTAGCGTTCATTTGAAGTGGCTTACGCCGTAATTTTGCCCGTATCCGGTCTCTTCTGACGGAATTCTACGGTATTTGGTGAGCACAGAGTAAACGCTATGTAACAATATATACAAAGCGCATATGATCAATGATCTTTTAGAAGTCACTATACTGACTGATCCGTTATTGACATTAAATGGTAAGCCAGCAGCAAATTATTTCCCCTCCTGTGATAGGCTCAGAGATTCTAGGGCTTTGGACCTAAGAGGCTCTTTTCCACACATGTAACTGTGGGGTTTTCACCTGGCTCGCTGCCGGGCGCGTGGAACGTTACGTTATTATACACAAGGTATGCATGCGGCAGGAGGTGTATAGTGTTTCTAGTGTGCAATTTGAGAAGACTAATCTGCTCACCATTAGCTTATATCAATAGGAAGTAGCCAACTACATGCATACGTTGTATGCATGTAAATAGACCAGATAGATGGTACATGATGGTACATGATGGTACAGTAATCTTATTTTAGTTGAATCTAACTCTATTTTCCTAGTCGGATCGTGAGCACACATGAACTTGAAATTACCTTCACAAGGTATCACCCGCTAAAGCTTATTGCGTAACAGATACTAAGTTAGGGTAAGGTGAACAGTTGTAGTTTTTCGGATGTGGACTTCCTAGTTATTTCGGGGGAAGCCCATACTATCAACGCTATTCTTGTCGCAACCACTTATAGTTTCTTCCCCTGCTCCTCTAGAAAAAAAGGCTCAAAATAGCGCTAACATATCTTGACTCCTGTCTCCAGAAGAAAGACTCAAGGTAATGCAATTGGGGGCCCAGTATTTAAAATTATATATCAACCGCTAACCGATTGTCACTACCAGGTAATATCAGAGTTACTGGTGATTCTGGTGAGCTATGCTACTAAGCTTGATTATGAAAACTCAACACTAAACTCGGCCTATGTATTTCCGAAAAACACAGGTACAGTCCCGGATAAGCTGCTAGATGACTCAGAAGACCACAGGCGGAGCTTTATACCTTTAAAACTAGCCAAAGAGCACTAGAGTTGACAAAAGTACCGGCCAGTCCAGAAGATTGTCAACGGTAAGTTAATTAGAACATATCTGCAGTTTCGACTATAGCTAGGCTTTTCCAGCTTCATAAAGATACGAGGTACTCTTAGTCACATACTGATTACTTGTTACCTATGGAAAGAATCCTGTAGCTGTGTAGTAACATTAACTGTGATCAGGCAAGCACGTATGCACTTTTCTGGCACAGGTAGAGAAAATTCTGTGTCTGACATCATGATATATATATCAGGACAGGTCAATAACCTCTGGGGGGGGGGGAGGGCGGAGCTGGCACTCTATAATATAATGTATCGCACCGCGTACCCGCGCCACATGTCTAGCTTTGCTTTGTAAGCAGCTTGAGAAATGAAGGTGAGAGTGCGGTTATGAAAGACAGGAGATAATATGACTACCCTAAGATCATCATTCAAGTTGAACGTTATTGGGTGGAGGAAGGGTCTTGAGTTCTGAGAGGTTGTCCTTATCGCAATAGTCGTCGTATATTATATTTAGGTGTATCACATCCACATAGACACACTGAGGAGGACATATGAGGCAGTGGCTGAGACAGCGCACGGTATATGATGATAAATAGGTAAGTACATGGTGAACCACGTTATTCCAGGAGACACCAATCACCCAGGCCGACGCAAGTTGAACATCGATGAAGACCTTTATACGAAGGTGTCTAATATTACGTTGGGCGGGTAGATATAGACGTAATTTGTTCACGAATTATCACTCGTTTTTCAGCGTCCGCATTTGGAGATTTTTTTTTTAATTCATCAATTATACGCAGCCCTACGGCTATGACAATATCGCACTGCCCTGCACTTCCCTCTTCCGCCACCACCCCTAGAATAAAAGCAAAACTAGCTCCCCCCATCCCCACTCTAGTTCTCGTGTTTTCCTCCTCCGCTGATCAAATTCCTCTCGGTCCTTTCCTTTTAGATGTGTTTATTGACTCCAAACCTCTAGTGTTTTCTCTATACCTTTCTCGGTCCAGAGTAGTTCACGTGCGGTGAGACGGAATTCGGTACGTGAGGGTATGTTTATTTGGAGATGTACACTTGCGGTGAAATTAAGTATTGTCTCTCGCGATAGCATGGTTGCCAGCGACGGTTGGGACAATACTTGACTTCACCGCAAGTATTTATTATTAGATAATTACTCTGTTTAGGGGTACCTGGTTAATTAATTCATTAGGTACCAAATTTAGGGATAGGAAGCTTGCCTTGATCGTAAGCCCTAATCTTGGTTAGTGGGGAGTTTATCTTGGCTAGAGAAAGAGTTAGTCTGGCACCGACGGGCGGTTTTTGGGCAAGTCCAGTAAGCAATAATATATGAAACCGCACCAATGAATTAGAGTTAAATAGGCTATAATAATAAACTAGAGAACAAGAAGCATCATAAAGCGTATCCAACGTACGTAATCGCCCCCTAAATATCTTCACCATCAAAAGTAGAAATGAAAAGACCATCATATTATAAATACCAATAAAAACAACCCATGGGAAAGTGAAAGAGGACCTGAATTTCATGTTACCCCCTAATGATAATAGAAAGAAATAAGGAAAATAATAAATGATGACTATTCCCAATATGCCCCCTTATGTGTTTCCCTAACGGCCAATTTCCCACTCCAATTGCTCCGGCAGTTGCAAAAAAGATAAGATAAAATAAAAGTGAATACACCCTTCCCATGTTCGCCATAATAAAACGTAAATAAACCAGAAAAAAAAGAAGGAAAAAAAGGGCAGTAGAGTGCCGTAAGTATAAGTAAAAACACTGTTTTGGTATGGTAATGCAACAAGTAAACGGGAGGCAAAAACGCAAAGCAAGGCATGACAAAACAATTAGCACAACTATCCTATCCAAAGTGAATACAACCGCAGAAATTTATATAACAAAAGAAACCATAAAGAGGGTACCTAAAAACACAGGGAAAAAAAGTACTAAATCCCCATTCTTTTTTCAAGGAAGAGAGGAAAGTATAAAAGAACTATTCAAAAGATTTAAAAAGGAGAAGAAAAAGCCAAAATAGGGAATTTGTAGAATACACAAAAGAAAGATAATGAATGCAGCAGTTTCCCGCAAGAAAGAAAAGATGTGAAAATAGAGGCGGCTTAAGCATGCGAGTGGGCACGTTCGGAAGCAGCATCTGTGTGGTGATGACTATGATGATCCGTGCCTCTACTGCGTATGCTTTGGGTCTTCCGGCCTCCACGTCTTGGAAGTGTACCGACATCATGTTTACCTAATTAAATCAATGTTAGTGAGGCCCAAACCCAGATAGAAAGTAAAAGTAAGCTCATACCATCACAACAAGCTCGGACATTCTCCAACTTTTCCGAATCTTCATTCTCAATTTGTTCCCGTAAATCCTCCACCGAATCATTCAACTCACTCTGGTCATATATACTGGGGTTATGCCTGCTACTCTTGGTACTGAAAGTGCCAAATCCAGAGGCTGGCCTGAAGAGGTTGCTGAGTCTGGATCTGCTACCCTGACGCGCAACTTTATCTGAAGGGCGGCTATTTGAAAGTGACGAGTGGTTTCTAGCGGGCGATGATGCCCGTGTTGTCCGTGTATTGTAAGACGAGAGGCTTTCAGCAGCGCCGCCGCGGATCGAGCCGGGTGCACCGTTTCCATTCCCATTGTTGAAGCTTGGGTTAAACTGGCCGTCTTCGGGATTATTAACAGGCTCACCCACACCCTCCTCCCCAAGTTCTCCTCCAGTCCTCAAAAGCAAATATGATAGAGCCTGTAACCCATTAGCATCAACCACCACCTTTCCAAGGAAATAGGAATTCTCTTACATTAAACCAAGTTTCATGTCGTTGACCTGTTGGTGCCGTGAACTTCAAGGATCTACCAGGTGTGATAACAACCAAACTCTTCCTGTGCAACCCGGGCGGCATTGGGTTATCATCCGTCACAACTCTGACCGCCTCAATGGCCACACTTTTCGCTCTCAGCTCAGCTCTACCAGCCGTAGTTGGATCCCGTTCACTCCAATAAAGTGTCCTCGTGTATGGGTGGACCCAGAAGAAACGCTTGTGTCTACTATGAGATAATGATCCACGTCCAGCGTTCCTTGTATACTTCCAAAGATACTCTCCAATCATGGTCTGAGTGATAGCTTGGATCATTCTTGGATCCGTCTGGGCTTCTCCTGCAACAGCCTCAGGTATAATGTTGAATCTTGTGTCAAGCTCAGAGGCGAACGAGGATATGGATGATCTGCGGGATGTGGGCGAGGAAACCTCACTTCTAGTGGCTGAGAATCGGGGGGTGGCATTTGGTCTTGGCGTTGTACCAGCCTTAGAGTTGGGTGTCTCGGGGCCAATTGCCTTGATAGTATCGGTGTTGACTGGTGTCTTTGGCCGGAAGGAAACATTGTTGCGCGAAGATGAAGGTAGTGGGGGGGGTCCCATAGAGCCAACGGCACCTCTTAGGCTTCCAGAGCTTCCAGGACGCTTTATGGCACCTCCACGCGTTCCGTTTAGACCAAAACTATCACGAGACTCATGAGATCGAAGACTGGGCGACCTAGCACGCGACCTATCCCCTCCGAGGTACATTGAATCCGGTGTGTTAACAGCGAACGCTGGCCTCTTGCCCTTGTCGATGGTTTTAGCAACAGCCATGTTATCAAAGAATTCATGTGTGATATCTGTTTGTGCCTCTTGATCGACAGCCGGTGCTTTGATGATAGGGATCTCCTTCATGCCAGCGCCGAAAGTGCCAGTGGAGAATGTCCTCTCGTTAGCACCCTTGAGACCTTCGGGTTCTTGCGCTGGAGTGCTGGGTCGTTTCCACCCACCAAACATCGACCCAAAGATTGAGCCAGATTTCTGGGGACTAGGTGTAGTCGGGCGTTGTTGCTGCTCTTCCACAGTCTCTGAGACCTTCTTGGGCGTTTCTTCATCCGAAGATACAGATGCATCCCTTGCGGTAGAAGCAGAAATAGGGGCTGGGATTGGTACCATTGATTTCTCCACGGGCTCGATTGGCGTTGTGTCTTGGGCTGAGATCCCCGAAAATTCTAATGGCGCTTCGGGAGCAGGTTCAAATTCAGCAACCTTGTCAAAGACAACAGAGTACTCCTCAGAATCGGGTTCAGTCTGCGTACCCGCAAAAGATACAGGTTCGGGGTCGGGCTGCACTCCAGTGTCCCTCATGTCCAAGACCGGGATGGCAGATACAGTTTCTTGCAAGACATCTCGCTCTTCCCTCAGAGCAACAATCTCCTCCTCGAGCTTGACGATAACTGGCTTGAGGGTTCCAACCTCCTTCTCGAGTTTTACAACGGCTGGTCTAAGAGTATTGACCTCTTCGAGGTTCTTCTGAGCCATTTGCTGCGCGGCTGGAAGGGCAGTGTCCTGCAGGTCGTCGCGTTCAGCCCTAAGAATGATAACCTCTTCCTCAAGTTTCTCGATGACCGGTTTGAGTGTTCCAACCTCTTGCTCAAGCTGTGCGATGATCGGCTTAAGAGTGTCTACCTCCTCACGAGCATTAACGAAATCGGCCCTGTTTTTCTCTGCTAACTGCTGGGCAACCGGGAGGGTTTCCTTCAGAGTGTCTCGCTCCTTCTCCACAGTTGTCAACTCTTCCTCTAGCCTGGCGACAATCGGTTTAAGCGTATTGATCTCTTCAAGAGCCACAACAAAGTTATCTTGATTCTTCTGTGCCATCTCCGTGATTACTGGAACAGTCTCCTTCAAGTCATCCCGCTCCACAGTAAGGGTCTTGACCTCTTGTTCAAGCTTGACGATAATCGGCTTGAGGGAGTTAACTTCAGCCTCACTCTTCTGGGCCATCTCCTTTGCCACTGGAAGAGCCTCCTGCAGACCATCTCGCTCCTGTTTAACATTGACGAGCTCTTCTTCGAGTTTGACGATGATTGGCTTAAGAGTGTTTACTTCCTCAAGAGTCTTGACGAAATCGGCCTCACTCTTCTCCACGATCTGCTTCATTGCCGGAAGGGCGTTCTCCTGAAGATCATCTCGCTCCTCGGTCAGAGATTTAACCTCTTCCTCGAGCTTGGCAATGACGGGCTTGAGGGACACGACCTCCTGCTCGAGTTCGATAATAATTGGCTTGAGAGAGTTGACTTCAGCCTCCTTCTCTTGGGCCATTTCTTTGGCCGCTGGGAGGGCAGATGCAAGTTCTTGAAGGCCATCACGTTCGACCTTAAGGGCACCAACCTCCTCCTCGAGTCTGGCTATGATGGGCTTAAGCGTGTTGACCTCCTCAAGATTCTTTTGTGCCATCTGTTGCGCCGCCGGAAGGGCAGTTCCTTGTAACTCGTCCCGCTCCACAGCCAAGCTCTTAACTTCCTCCTCAAGCTTGACAATAATAGGCTTGAGTGTGTTAACCTCCTCGAGTGTCCTCAAAAAGTTGGCCTCGTTCTTCTGCGCCAATTCTTCGGCAGCTGGGAGGGCCTTTTCTTTCAAACCGTCCCGTTCTACCCTCACACTTGACAGCTCTTGCTCGAGGTTGACGATAATAGGCTTAAGAGCTTCTACCTCTCCTTCGAGCTGAGTGATGATCGGCTTGAGTGTATTGATCTCGGCCTCTTTCTTCTCTGCCAACTCCTTCGCCGCCGGCAGGAAAGACGCCGTTACCTGGAAACTATCCCTCTCCACTTTCAATGTCTCAATATCTTCTTCAAGTTTTGCAATGACAGGCTTAAGGGTGTTGATCTCGTCTCCTCTCTCCCGCGCGAGCGCTTGGGCGGCTGGGAGGGCAGATGCAGTCACTTGAAAGCCATCACGCTCTACCTTCAGGGCCTCTACATCATCCTTGAGTCTGGTGATGATAGGCTTAAGGGTATTTATCTCGGCCTCCTTCTCGTGCGCGAGCTGTTGGACAGCGGGGAGGGCCGATGCGGTCTCTTTGAAACCGTCACGTTCCACTTTCAGGTTCTCAAGGTCCTCCTCGAGCTTGGTGATGATTGGTTTAAGGGTGTTGATCTCGACCTCCTTCTTCTGTGTGAGCTCTAGGGCAGCGGGGAGGGCAGATGCGGTCTCTTTGAAACCGTCACGCTCCACTTTCAGGCTCTCAAGGTCCTCTTCGAGCTTGGTGATGATGGGTTTAAGGGTATTTATCTCGGCCTCCTTCTCGTGCGCGAGCTGTTGGGCAGTGGGGAGGGCCGATGCGGTCTCTTTGAAACCGTCACGCTCCATTTTCAGGTTCTCAAGATCCTCCTCGAGCTTGGTGATGATGGGTTTAAGGGTGTTGATCTCAGCCTCCTTCTCTTGTGCTAGTTGTTGGGCAGTAGGGAGTGCATTGTCCTGCAGGTCATCACGTTCCATCTTGAGAGCCTCAATATCCTCTTCAAGCTTAATAATGATGGGTTTGAGTGTGTTGACCTCCTCGAGATTCTTCTGCGCCATCTCCTTCGCAGCCGGGAGGGCATTTTCCTGTAGGTCATCACGCTCCTCCTTCAAGCTCTTAACCTCCTCTTCAAGTTGAGCAATGATTGGTTTGAGTGTGTTCACTTCCCGCAAAGCCTTGGCGTAATTCTCCTCATTCTTCTTAGCCATCTCCTTTGCGGCCGGGATAGTAGACGCGGTTTCCTGTAAAGTTTGACGCTCAACCTTAAGGACCACGATCTCCTCCTCGAGCTTGACAATGATCGGCTTGAGAGTGTTGATTTCTTCTTGGGCTCTGACAAAGCTGGCTTCGTTCTTTTGTGCCATAGCTTTTGCCGCTGGGAGTTCAGTTTCCTGCAGGTTATCACGTTCGACCTTAATATTCTTGATTTGCTCTTCGAGGGATGTGATGATCGGCTTGAGTGTGTTGATCTCCCCTTGAGCCTCAAGGAAGCTGGTTTCATTCTTCTGCGCGAGATTCTGAGCAGCTGGAAGAGCGGATGCTGTTTCCTTGAAGCCATCACGTTCTACCTTCAGAGATGCGATTTCCTCTTCAAGTCTGACAATTATGGGCTTAAGGGTGTTGACTTCTCCCATAGCCTTGGTGAAGTCTTGCTCGTTCTTTTGCGCCAGCTCCTTGGCCTTCCTTGCATCCTCCTCAGCCTCTCTAAGTTTCCTCTCTGTTTCCTTACCACTGTCCTGTGCTTCCCGAAGCCTATCCGCTGTCAACGCACCTGCTGCCGCCGCCGCGACCAACTTGGCCGCTGATATCTTGCCGTCTTCTTCCGCTGCTGCTAGCTTCGCTGCTACTACTCTTGACTCCTCTTCTGACTCTGCTAACCTTGCGGCCGTAGCCCGAGCCTCCTCTTCAGATGCGGCCAACCTGGCAGCCGTAGCCTTGACCTCCTCCTCAGATGCTGCGAGACGTTCAGCTGTAATGCGGGTTTCTTCTTTGGACGCAGTTAGTCTCTCGGCTGTGGCCCTTACTTCTTCTTCTGCTGCTGAAAGTCTCTCGGCAGTATCCCTCGCCTCATCTTCAGATGCAGCCAATAGCTCGGCTGTGGTGCGGACCTCTTCCTCTGATGCTGCCAACCTCTCAGCTGTGGCTCTTGCCTCTTCTTCCGCCGCAGCTAGTCGCTCTACTGTATCTCTTGCCTCTCCCTCTGATGCCATCAATCTCTCAGCTGTCGCCCTAACTTCCTCCTGTGACGCCGCCAGCCCTTCTGCCGTGGCCTTCAACTCCTCTTGTGATGCTGATAATCTTTCTGCCGTGGCCTTCAACTCCTCTTGTGATGCTAATAATCTTTCTGCTGTGGCCTTCAACTCCTCTTGCGATGCTGACAGTTTTTCTGCCGTGGTATTTGCCTCTTCTTGTGATGCTGCCAATCTTTCTGCGGTGGCTCTAGCTTCCTCTTCAGACT
This sequence comes from Morchella sp. 2018-W16, assembly GCA_024713755.1. Taxonomy (NCBI): domain Eukaryota; kingdom Fungi; phylum Ascomycota; class Pezizomycetes; order Pezizales; family Morchellaceae; genus Morchella; species Morchella sp. 2018-W16. The sequence continues at coordinate 678,687 of JAMGYY010000018.1, forward strand.
CGACTAACCTCGCTGCGGTGGCCTTCATTTCCTCTTCCGCAAGCCTCAACTTCTCCGCAGTTGCCTGTCCAGCCTCCTCAGACTCTGCCAGTTTCGCTGCCGTAATTCTGCCGTTCCCTTCTTCCTGGGCGAGTTTTTCTGCCGTTGACCTAAAGTTTTCCTCCTCCTGGGCAAGCTTGGCTGCCATTGACTTGACACTCTCCTGTTCCTGAGCAAGCTTGGCTGCCGTTGACCTGACGTTTTCTTCCTCCTGAGCAAGCCTAGCCGCTATCGCCCTTGCGTTCTCCTCTTCTTGAGCAAGCTTAGCCGATGTCGCCTTCATGTTCTCCTCTTCCTGAGCAAGCTTAGCCGATATCACCCTCATGTTCTCCTCTTCCTGAGTAAGCTTAGCCAATGTCGCCCTCATGTTCTCCTCTTCCTGGGAAAGTTTAGCCGATGTCACCCTCATATTCTCCTCTTCCTGTGCCAACTTCGACGCCGTAATCCTGACATTCTCCTCCTCTTGTGTTAGCCTCTCCGCAATATTCCTACTATTCTCCTCTTCCTCCGCGAGCCTCTCCGCAGCCAACCTCGCCTCCTCCTCAACCCGCCGTAACTTGTCCTCTGTCGCTCTACTGCTGTCTTGTGTTCTACGTAACGCTTCCGCCGCAATCGCACCTGCTGCCGCCGCCGCAGCCAGTTTCACTGCAGAAGCTCTTCCATCCTCTTCAGACGCTGCCAATTTCTTTGCCGCCGCCGCCGCTTCCTTCTCTGATGCTGCTAATCTCGCGGCTGTAGCGTGGGAGAACTCTTCGGATGCTGCTAGACGACTGGCGGTATCCCTTACTTCCTCCTCTGATGCGGCCAATCTGGCGGCGGTATTCCGTACCTCTTCTTCTGCCGCAAGAAGCTTCGCTGCAGCGGCCCTCTCACTCTCCTCAAATCGCAAGATTTTCTCGGCCGCTAGCTTTGCTTCTTCATCTGCCTTGATTAGTCTCTCTGCAGCCTCCTTGCCGGCCTCGTCAGACTCAAGGAGCTTTGCGGCTGCTACTTTGCTGGCCTCGTCTGCTTCGAGCAACCTGGCAGCTGCTGCAGCGGCGGCACCTTCGACTACGAGCAACTTCGCCGAGGTTGCCTTGAGCTCCTCCTCGGTCTCCTGAAGCTCCTTGCTAAGGTCAGGGTGGGTGGGGTAGGGTACGTCGGACTGCGTGCCCATTTCAACTACTGGGGTTGGCTCGAATTGAATTCCAATATCAGTGACCGGGGTGGCCTCAGACTGGATGCCGACCTCTGAAACTGGGATTGCGTCAAACTGAGTCCCGATCTCTATGACCTCTGCATCTTCGGATTGGACGCCGATGTCATTAGTAGTTTCCTGCTCCTCGATTGTGTGCATGGATGAGATTGTAGAGAACGCGGTCCGGGGCCTATCCATATCATTGACACCCAAGAAGTTGCGGGAACGATCAAGTACAGGGTAGTCAAGGAGGTCATCAGTCATGATACCACAATCAACCATGATACCCTTGGTAATATACGGCATATTATTTCTGGTGGGGGTAACTGGGGCTTCGTCCTCCTCTGCAGTATCTTCATCATCATCGCCACCATTGAACATACCATCACCCAACTCGGCAAACAGGCTCTTACGCTCACCAGCGCCTGCGCGTTTGTGACGTACACTGCCGGGGGATCCGTTATGGAACTGGAAAGTACCTGCATCGCTGGAGCTAGCTGAGAATGCCCTGTCCCTGTTGCTAGAGCCGACTGAGAATGCGCGTTCGCGGCTCCGGAACATGCTACTCTGGCTGGGCATCCTGGTTCCCCTGCTGTGAGGTCTACCCATTTTACTCCTGAGGCGTTGGCCGGAGCCAGGGATGGGGGTCATAAAGTCATCGTGGCGGTTGCGGCGGTCTTCGTATGCGCCGTCTGAATCCTCTTCTGTGGATGCGGAGGAGGCAACGCTGTCTCTGTGGCGGATCCTATTAACGGGGCGTCTAGAACCACCAAAAGAGGAGGCGCGAGAAGTCTTCTTCTTGACGACTCGCAGGTGAGCACCGGTCTCAGTTTCGGTAAGCTCGTCAGCTGAGGTTGGGTGATCGTACACAGGGCTCTCATTGCCAGTCCTATAGGCCTCCGTCTCTGTCGCAGTGTCATGTTCATTTGCGGTCTCAAATGCATCTGTGGTCATGCCCGCAGCTTCGTTTGCAGTTTCGAATCCAGATTCGTCTGTTTCACCCCCGGGCGGGCTTAGGGTGTAATTAGTGAGAAGAATTGAATTTGATGGGGCCTTTGTTCTGGTGGGTGAAGGCGGCTCGTCTTCGGCTTCCTCCCATTCTTCATCTACCTGGGTATTCTTTATTACTTCATCTTTGGTGCGGCGTGCACCGCCAAGGAGAGTAGTATTAAAGATGGGTCGTGGGGCACCAGACTTGATGAATGAGGCTTTACCCTTCCGTCTCTTGTCAGCACTACTTGGTGGGCCACCGACTGAGTCCCTTCTCAGCCGTGAGTTTTCAAGATCGTCCCTAGCCTCCTGAAGCAGGCGCCTGAGTTCGGCCTTCTCAGTCTTTTCTCGATTCATGTTTGACTTGAGATTAGTAATCATTCTATGGGCATGCTGTAGACTCGATTTCAAGGTCTCAGCTTCTAGATGAGTGTGTCTGGGTGTTGGTTTTGAGGGAGACGACGGTGGAGAGATTTCTGGTGTGGTTTGGGCGGGCTCCATCAGAAACGGATCTTCATTCTGTTCATTGTCCTCTCTGTGTTCGAGGGAGGCCCGTAACCGGTTGCTTTGATTATGGCTATCTTCCAGCTCCTGCTTCAGGTCCTCAACCCTCTTCTCTAGCGCAACGCGTTCATTCTCATTTGTAGCCAGATTCCTCCGCATGGTTGCAAACTCGACTTCATGGTGCTTGTGTTCCGCTTCAAGGTCTTCAAATAGTTTCTCATTTTGGTGTTTCCACTCGTCAAGCTCCTTGATGATGTCCTCTTTCTCGTGGCACAGTCGTTGAATCTCTGCATGCAACCGATCCTCTATTTCCTGCTGTTCTCTTACTTGAGCAAGTAGTTCCTGATTACGCAATTCTAGGTCCCAATTTTCCTCTTTGTATCTCTGCTCGCTGTCATCAAAGGACCGGACTCGGCTCTCGAGGAGCTCGGCTTGTTGCTCCAATCCCGCTTTCTCAATCTGTAGAACCCGAAGAGCCTCCTCGCGCTCGGACAGCAAAGCTTGGAGCCGCCTAACCTCAACGAGCAGGCCCTGGCCAAGCTCAGCTGCAAACTCGAGATCGTGCTGTCGGGAAGGTTGATTTCGCTGACGGCGTGACGGAACTGAAAGTTTTGAAGGGGAGTTTGTGCCTTGTGCTTGTAAGTTTGCTGCAGCAGATGGGACGAGCTGTGGTGAACAAGAAGTTGATTAGCCTAGAATCGAAGCCCCCCACAGAGATCTGCGGATCTACCCGAAGAAGGGGGGATGGGCAAAAAATAAGATTAAACACCATACATTCCCAGCCCCATACGGCGACGTGCTACCGCCACCGCCCATGATCTTATTCGTCAATACTGCCCTTGCGCTCTCTCTGCCGACCTCATTGTACTCCTTCTCCAAATCTTGTAGTTTCTTCTTTAGCTCCGGGTCGACGGTGTCGCCGGCCTCGTCCAGCTCCTTGATCCTCGCTTCATATTCTTGTTGCTGGCTCAGCAGCGCCCGTCCCAGGTTGCCGGCGGTCTCGATTCTTTTGTTGACTTCTGCTAGATGTGCTTCCAGTGTCCGTTTAATCTGTGATGGTGATGATGTGGGTAGAAGGATGGGATTGCTGCTGCTGTCCTGGACCGATGTCCGCTGTGGAGTCGTAAATGGGTCGTCCATCCCGGCAGACATCGTCTCCAACCGTAGTTAGGGGTTCTTTGACGAGCTGTCCGGTGCCCAGAGTAGATTGGACCAGTGCTGGTCTAGTAAACCACAGCAGGAGGGGGGGGGGTATTAGGCTGTTATATAAGGTTTTATGAGTGGATTAGAAAAACGAGCGACAAAGGTCGGACGGCCGTGGTGGAAGAGAGAGAGGGGATGTGTGTGTGATTAATAGCTATGAGTAGGCCGGCCTGGACCAGGCACGGGTGTGAGGGATGGAAGAAGCGTGACTGAAAGTTTGCAGCACGTTCCGTTCCTGAACGAGGGAGCAATCGTCAAGGGTCTGAGCTAGCGGACTTGCCGAGAGAGACGAAAGACAAATTTGAACAGCAACGGTACTAACCTAAGTAACTTGTAGCTTGGGTGAACCTTTTTTTTTCCCCCTTGCTTCCTTTCTCTAAGAGGATAAAATTATTACGAAGAAGGCTACAAGAGTATGCGACCGTCAAAAACGATGATACAACAGAAAGAGAAGTGATGATGTCAGAACTAGGAAGAAGTACCGAGGACGTGGGGAGTGGGGCCTCTTTTTGGTTCACGTTAAGAGACACGGCCAAATTGCTGCTGACGTCGCTGCTGGCAATAACTGCTGCGCGGAGTTGTGAAGGAAGAGGAAGGAGGGAGAAAGGGAAGAGAAGGAGAGAAGGAGAGAAAGGCAGAGAAAAGGAACAACAAAAAGGCTGAGGTACAAAAATGTGATTCTATTTCCTTCCTGTAGACCGACAATGACCTGTACACCTGAGAAATATCCGATTGTCTGACTGACTGGCAGATTGTTCTGCTGGCCAGTGGTCGCTGGCCAGTGGTTGGGCTAAGTATGTAGATATGTAATGTAGAGATGGATAGCCGCCCAGGATTCAGGTTAGATTCACTGTCGATGAGTGGATTGGATTCGAATATGTAGTTCGTTTCTGTGGCAAGCAGCAGCGATGGGTGAACGGAATGAGCTGCTGACTCCGCCTCTGCCTATGGGTGTGTGAGTGGGAGTGGGAGAATAGAGGCGCTGGTTCACCCGTGGTCTCGATCAGTTAGTTGTTCGTTGACGCGCTCCAGCGAATAGCAACAGAGGCAGTACGAGGCTAAGGCTGCCGCGGGTTCAGTTATATGTTTCGACCATCCACAAATCAGCAGCGCGAGCGCCCAGCACAGCGATGATCCACGTGTACGCAATATTGCTGCACGCGTTTTTAGCTATACGAATTGATTTGGCGAGACTGTGGGGGATACGTGGAAAAGACCTCGTAACAAGAAAAAACAAACCAAACGCGAAGGGCAAGTCTGTGCAAAGTGGGATCTAATAATAATATGGAGAATTGAATTTAATGGTGGGATTGTTGGATGTGGAGTTTGGGTAGTACCAGCGGCCAGTTGGTGGGGAGCGAGCGGGCTGCAGAATTTGTGAAGGGGGGGTATAAATTTGAGATGTGGGAAGAGCAGGCGGCTACAGCCAAACACTATTTGGGATTGAAATTAATAGAGAATGTAATTGAAGGGAAACCTTCAGTTGTTTGTTGGACATACAAAAAGGAAACAATTAAGGAAAGTGACAAGATACATCTATGGTATGTATGGTGATATATATGATGGGAGGGGGAGGCGAGGCGACCAAAAGGTAGGGAAGAAAGAAACTCATCCGGAGAGGCGAGCAAATGATCTTTGATATACCTTACTCGGGAGTGGGCACTCTCATGTATTTGCCCGGGTTGTTTTGATCGCTTTCACAAAATGGGATGAGTCCCCATCTTCACCCCCTGTCAAGCACCAAACAACAAGCAAGCGGTTCCTAGTCGTTCCTACATGTAGCCAACACTTCGCACTAAGCCCGGAAGTTATCAACAAACAGTAACGACTAGATTAGGACTTTAACCCGATTGGTGGTGTGGCTCAGACAGGGTCCCAGGAATGATCTGCCAGCCACAAGTTGTGGCAGTACTGCCACACCCACCACTTACAACCACCGATCCGTAGTAGAGATTACGAAGCTCTCTATCGTCATCACAATCAAAAATCAAACACCCAACACAATCATTGGCATTATACATTATATCAAACACCATCTCAGCTTAAGACAAACCAAGCAAGTCAACTCTAGAACAAACTATGCCCTCACCACCACCCCCTTCAACTTCAGTCCCTCTCTCGGCCCCAGACGCGCCTGTCCCCTTCTTCAAGCGCGCTTCCAAGTCTAAATCAATCAGGAAACGGCCTGCCACTCCCCCCTCCGACGACTCCTCCGATTACAGCTCCTCCGATGAGTCCAAACCCATCAAGAAGCGGCGAAACCTCAACCAAAAAGCCAATGCCGTCACCGCTACCTCTGTCTCAAAGCCAAGCACATCTACAGACACTGTCCCAGTTGCCCGTACCTACGCCCCAGACTCATCACGCACACTAACCTCCGCCAACGACGCCACAGCTACAAACTGGCACAACGAGATGGGCTACACCTCGCCACCCGGGAAACCGCTCGACAGTAGCACCTCCGCCGTTACAGATGAGCCGCCCGTCGCGGATGGAACCTACAAGGGCGCATCTTCATATGGGAACTTCATCAAGAAGTCCAAAGACGCTCCTGCACGCACTGTAGGGCCAATGAAGGCACCGAGCAACATCCGTTCCATTACGGTGACCGACTATGCGCCTGATGTTTGTAAAGATTACAAGCAGACTGGATTCTGCGGTTTCGGGGATACGTGTAAATTCTTGCACGCACGTGAGGACTATGCGCAGGGTTGGAAGCTGGATAGGGACTGGGAGATCCAACAGAAGTCAGGCGGGAAGCCGAAGAAGCAGGACGATGCCGAGGACGATGATGAGTGGAAGGAGTTGAAGGATATCCCTTTCGCCTGCGTCATCTGTAAGAAGGACTACAAGGATCCGATTATTACGAAATGTTCGCACTACTTTTGCGAGAGCTGCGCAATTGGGCGGTATAAGAAGAACCCTGGGTGCGCAATCTGTGGCAAGAGGACAGACGGGGTCTTCAATGGGGCGAAGAGCTTGCGGGAAAAGCTACAGAGAAAAAAAGAGAGGGAAGAGGAGAGGAAGAGGGAAGAGGAAGAGGCGAATGAAGATAAATGAGGTCAATCACATGGTTCTCTAGTATGTAGTTATGGTTTATTCTATTATATATCTGTATTATAGACTTTCATCTGGGAAAATATCAAGGCGTATTTGCATCTGAATCACTCCCCCACCCTCTCGTCTCCCGTGATCAGTGCCTAGAATCTTCAGTACCTACAGTAAAAGATCATCCCACCAACTTTCTCCTTGGCATACCCAACATCGTCCGAGGAGCTGACCGCGCTCTCCGTGCATAATACTCACCTGCAGCCACCCTACCAAACCCTGAACCCACATCCCCCACAGCCCACCCGGTCCCCCAGCTGTCAAATCACAACTCCGCATACATATGAAAGTTCCCCAGCCCATGCACGCACCTACCCATATGACATAGGTATCGATAATAACCTGCGATCCACAACCCACTCCAACTAACACACTGAATTCTTATCCTTATCCAGCCGCATTCAGGTACGATTAAGTAAAGTATGTAAGATGTAGGTACAACTTTACCCCAAAAAGCCTAATTAATTCCCCGTCGCGATCATATCATTTATATTCTAGTGTATGTACTGCCACCAGTGGACCATGGCTGGCCTTTCAGCTCTCCTCCTTGAAACCCTCGCAATTCTCACTGACCAAAAGGACAAATATCTGTCTTCATCCGGTTAAATTTCCCCACCGCACTCGATACGGTAGTTAGTGTAAACCAGGGTTGAATCATCGTTTCATCTAGACTAGGCACGTACAGCGATAGGAATGATCAATTGAAAAAGCAGTTATATGGTGCACAGATATTTCTCCATACAATTTTGACACCTTGTTTTTCCATTAATCATTCCCATCGCTGTAGGAAGGGAAGGTGTGGTCACCCCTGCAGGCTCTGCAGCCAATTGCTTCCGGATTTGGTTGCAACAATGATGGGCGAGTGACATTCTGTGAGGACCAAATACTGGTAACCAGCTGGATATGGTAACAAACAGGCCAAACCAATATCGGTTCCCTTTATTACTATTAGTCTTTATCTCTCAATAGCCAACACCCATTCTTCCTCTCCCTTTTTGTTCGCGTAACCGGAAACCCTCTAAACAGAAAGTATCAAAGCAAAAGAAATAAAAATGCAGAAGGACGCCGAAGAACAGAACACTCCTCCCAATAAACCAACGCCTCCACTTCTAATACCCTCTAACCGCAGCAGTAGTACTTGCAACAATGCAAAAACTCCACCATGCTGTAGCAATACACCACAACCGTGATAACAACCATTACAACTAGCACCTCCCTTGCGCTTCCCAAACCACCCAATAACCTCCAGTCCATCTCCTCTCCTCTCCGCCCACAATACCACATACCAACTCTCGTCCATCCGATTGAATATACGAGTGCAAATATGGCAACCCAAAGTGCCTGTTCAAAGTGTCTTCCACAGAACCGCCCCGGTACAGGGGTGATCGAGTTCAAGACAAATATTTCTACGAACGCAACGAAGGATGAACCAATGGCGATGACGAATTCGGGTATTATCGCTGGATATGCTGGAGTATTTATATTGGGTAGGAGTATGAGGAGATAGAAGCACGATGATGCAAAGGGGATTGCCGTGACAGTGGTGTAAAGGCAGCGGAACGACGTGCGGAGAAAGCGGGACCGCATAAGACACGAGAGCAGACGGGTCCGAAGATTACCCTGCGCATGTAGAGGGGGCCTAGGGCAAGGGAGGCTCCTCTCGGCACATCTGTTCATTATACCCCAGAACTAGAAAGTTAGACACGACAATATTTCTTTAGGAAGGCTTCACTGGAAACCTACAGCAACAAGCCACATGTAGAAGCACTGCGTAGCCCATATGATATTAATCAACCTGAAAAAAAAGATTCTTCCGTTGCCTGCACACCTCTCCCTATAATAATAGCAGCACAAGATTCCTGTCATGCAGAAGGCAAGAACGAGTCTTATAACGATGACCAACCCGTCAGGGATCCACTCAAACGGGGACTGGATGATCTCTGTGAAGATGTATCCCTCCGGGGGAAAGGCAAAATCGAGTTCATCCTCTAATAATCATATCCACAGTAAGCACATGTCAACTAATAGCAAAAAGTACGAGAACTACTAACCATCAAGACTATCCGTATCACAGTCCTCTCCCCCGTCACGACCATGACGTTCCTGCCTCACCTGCTCTAGAAGCGGCGTGTGTTCATTTGCCCTCGTCTCACGCTCAGAGCCAGATCCTCTATCTCCCGAGCTCGGGTCGCCATGTTCACGCCCTCTTGAACCTTTCGATTTAGACCCCTTCGATTTAGGCCCCCTTGAACAAGAGCCACCGATAGATTCATTCTCTCTAGTACAGGAGTTCTTTGAAGGCATTTAAACAGAAAATAGTGGCAGTGGTAGCGGATTTATGATGAATCAGGGGGTATCAAGAACAGAAGCAGTGAGATAATCGAAGAGTCGAAAACAAAATAAGAGCAAGGGGAACAAGCCACCTTCCAAACAGTTACAAACACCAGCCAGATCTGCAAAAAATAACGAGTGATACAGCGTGAAGCGTGGCCTCACCCTTAGATAAAATCTAAAGATGACTAATACCAAACAGATATGTAAACAGAGTAGAGTAGAGAGAAAGAGCTCGGACACCAAGGGAGTTCGGGTGCTTTTACACCGCCCAACGTTCTGGAAGACTGTCTTTTCCGTTGACCCCCCTGAAACTCCTTCTCGAGCAGCCAGTAGTGATAAGAGGAAGTAGCAATAATCTACAAATGATGGAGGGGCCACGCCCCCTCCAGCTATATAACCAGCTCTCGCTCCCCTCTCCCCCTTCTCTCTCGGTCTCATGGGGCGTAGTAATAACAACATCAAGCCCCCATTCATCACACGAGCAGTAGTGGAGAGGGGGAAACCGTCGTCATGTTATACATGTATCTACACCGCACACACATTCGAGGGGACTACATGATAACAAGTAACCCGCTCCTCTTCTTCGTGTTACACACGGATGTTCTCTTCTTCTTCCAGGACGATCCGGGGGGGTCTCAATACCATACATGTACATACATAATATGTGATCCCGTGGAACGTCCCCCCCCCCCATTCCCCAGCTTTGGCCTCCACCTAATCCTATCGCCCTCATGTTTCGGAGCAGAAGACTTGATTTGCCTCATTCCAGGCGGCGCGCTCAGCTCTCGGATCGGGTGGCAGGGGTGTGGAGACAGATGGTGGTAGGTAAGGTTTATTATTATGGATGGGCCACATCCGGTAATCTGTCACGCGAGCGTCTTATCGTGGGCAATGTGGGCAAAGCCAAGTGAAGGAGAGGAAGAAATGCGACGTATTACGCGAAACCTCAGAGCTTAATTAATTCTCCATATCCTGCTTTTTCTCTATCGTAGAAATGACCACGCTGCAAGGGGTCTCCCGGAAATCCGGGCTCGCGAGTGAGGTTCCATGATGGTTGTTTCCCAAGGTGACTAAGCTATTACAGTGAACCCCCTCCGAGGGCTAGGCATAGGAACTGTGACGGTCTTTTTGAATGCGCCAAGACAAACCCGCACACTGGGAGCTTGCGCCCTCCAGACACAATCAAAGTCCATGATTGTCATCCAGAAAGTTTTCAACCTCCCGCCGCCGACAATTCTACGCCCATCGCAAACGACCAAATAAAACACCAGAAAAAATACACCTATCCGTCAATCCCTCATCCTAAATAGTGAGTAGCCTAAAAAATTACAAAAAAATTAAATGAGTCTATGATGGAATTCTGGACGCATTATTGATCCCCGCACCCACGAAGTCACTGAAGCTCCATCATAAAGCAAGCCAAGCACTAACAACGACCCCTACCCTAGCTAGATCTGCCCATCATGCCCGGTGTTTCCGTCCGCGATGTCGATGCCCAAAAGTTCATCGAGTCCTACGCTGCCTTCCTTAAGCGTCAAGGCAAGCTTGCCATCCCCGGCTGGGTCGATACCGTAAAGACCGGCCACTTCAAGGAGCTCCCCCCCCAGTCCCCCGACTGGTTCTACGTGCGCGCCGCCGCCGTTGCCCGTCATGTCTACCTCCGCAAGTCCGTCGGCGTCGGCCGTCTCCGCAAGGTTCATGGTGGCCAGAAGAACCGCGGCTCTCGCCCCTCCCACCACGTTGACGCCTCCGGCTCCGTCGACCGCAAGGTCCTCCAGGCCCTCGAGAAGATTGGCGTTGTCGAGCTCAACCCCAAGGGCGGCCGCAGAATCTCCCAAACCGGCCAGCGTGATCTAGACCGTAAGTCCCCCCCCCCCCCCTTTGCCCCCTCCGCTATTGTTGGTGGTGGTTGCTGCTCCCGTCCCCCCTCTAGCCGCTGGGAATATGAGCGGTGTTGGACGAGGGGCTGGTATCGGGTTGTGCTAATGTTACTTGGGGAGGACAGGTATTGCCCAGACCACTATCGAGGCCGAGGAGGAGGAAGGAGAGGAAGAGGAGTAAATGGCGCTTTTATAGCACGGATACAACAATAAAAGTTTTTTTTGTGCCGGTTCTCTTCTTCTCTTCTTTGTTTTAAATATTCTTCAAATGGCGCATACCTGGGGATTTCGTTGGGCGTTAACATTGGCCTCCGTTCCCTCACTTCATTGATATATGATAATGGTGATGATTAAGTACAATTTGGGGTGAACTGAGAAGACTGTAATCAGATGTGTTTTAGGCTTACCTGTAGTGGTTCTATAGCCTAAATGTGAACCAGAATATTGTCCCATCACTCGTAGTATCTAGAGCCAATGATTCTATAGTCCACTTTCCCCCGCCCACGATGTCCATATTCCCAACCCCACATGCTCGAGTCCTAGTCACCTGACAATATACAACCCTTACCCTGCCTATCACAGCAAAAACCTTCAAACAACCACAACCTCACCATCCGAAGAGAAACCCTCATATCAATCCACAACCCCCATAACCATGGCCACATTACGCGCGCCCCTCCTCCGCCTCCCCACCCCCCGTAGCGGCGTCCTCCGCCCCTTCCTCCGCTCCAACAGCACCACTACCACCCCCCCGTACCCACCATACACCACAACCACAACCACCCCCGAAACCCCCGCACGCACGCTCAGAGGCTTCCTCGGCGGCAGCAACACCCTCTCCCGCACGCGTATTCAGCGCGCCGCCACCCCCACCACCGAAATGCCCGAGTTCCCAGTCTTCACGTCCGGCCTGCAGGGTGGCAGCAGTGAGGATAACCTGCATCACCTCAACGTGTTCGCCACCAAGCACAACACGCACATTACGCTGACCAAGCCGAACAAGGATGTGATCCTGACGCTCTCGTGCGGTAACGTCGGCTACAAGAAGGCGAACCGCGGGACGTTCGAGGCCGCCTACCAGCTGGCCAGCGTCATGTTTGCCCGCATGGAGGAGCGCGGGATCAGACCAAAGAACATCGAGGTTATATACCGCGACTTTGGGCCGGGACGGGATGCGTTCACGAAGGTGCTGCTGGGGAAGGAGGGGAAGAACATTAGGGAGAGTGTGGTAAGGGTGACGGATTCGTCGAGGTTGAAGTTTGGAGGGACGAGGAGTAGGGCGAAGAGGAGATTGTAGATATGCGGTGGAGGAGGTGGAAGTGGAAGAGGGCTGGGAGGGGGATATTGTTGGGAGGGGGGATGTACAGTTCTTACCCTGTATCATATTTTTAGTTTGGCTTCTGGGCTTGAGGAGCTCATCTTAGAGTAGAGGACACTAATTAACAAACTTTGTTGTGTCAATGCCTAGGGAGAGTTTTATTTACAGTTGACTTCTATCCCTGATAATCTATTGTGATATCTAAATACCATTCATACACAGAGACGATTGTAGAAAATGAACTTCTTCGGAATGCAGTAGTGATGATCCCCAGTCGAGCAATTGAGTAAATCTTCCGACCTACATATGTATAAAGTACCCCTTACATAGCACTTAATTAAGCTGTTAGGAATAGAGGCTGACCCCTAGCAAAAAGCAAAGGTTGGTAGCTTTTGCCAACATATCTTATTTTATCAAATAATACAAATCCTGACCCTCTATTCTAGGGAGTCAGCATCCACAGCTTAAGGGATAACTAACCACACAACATGTAGCACTATGTACGTACCGGCCCCTCACTCTCCTGGTCATCGAGTGATAAAACATGGACCAGACCACCGCAGCCTGTCAATGACCAACATACATAAATGTACGTGCGCGTGCTAGCTAGTACTCTGCCTAAGGCCCAGCCACCACCACCAAACCGTCATCAACACCGGCTGTACAAATAAAAACAAAAGTAGAGATAGGAATAATTATATATATAAATACAAGAATAAAAACGTCTCCCCGTATATAGATCTCCGCCGCACCCTGATGTCTTAGTTACCCGGCTCACTGCCAAAAACTCACGTCTCACAAGATCACGATAACGATAAGACTCCAATTAATCAATTAATTACTAGGCCAAAAACTATTTACAAAAAGAAACCTTCTCACTCTCACTCACTTCACTCACTCACTCGTCCTGACATTCACTCCACCCAACTCCACCTTCACTCATCACACCCTCCTCACTCATCGCGCTCGCTCCATTCACTTCGCCTTCAATGGCGTACCCTCCACAACACATCCCGCACGTTAGTCGTCACGGCGCCCCTCCCTGCCCATGGATCCCCATTCCCGATCAGCGCATAATCTGCATCGAGCACCCAGCAATCATCCAAAACATTGATCGTGGGATTGCCACTCTCGGCGGTGAAAAGGCGCTCGTCAAGGTACGTCCGCCAGTGCGCAGCACCTGCACCTTCAGCACCACCAGTAGCTAACAGACCACCTACTATCAGCTCGCATCGACAAATGGAAACTCGGGTCTCATGCTGCGCTTTCGACCAGAGGACCCCATGCAACCCCCGATCCAGTCGCGCACGGTGCCAAGCAATAGCGTGCTCATCAAGCTGACCGTCCCGCGGCGGCGGCGGAAGAAGCGACGGGATGCGGAGGGGCGGGTGATTGAGGACCCACAAGGCGCGGCGGAGGAGGTTCCGCTGATGGAGAAGCTGAGGAAGTCGAATGGGAAGTATAAGATTGAGACTGTGGGGGTCATTGAGAGGACAGTTCGATTTCGGGGTATGGTTTTTGCGCTTCTAGTTGGACATGTGGGATGTTAGCTGACGGGGTTCCAGACATGGCAAACTACCAATTCAACACCTCTCGCTCCCCCTTCGTCGCAAAGCTACAGTCCGCAGTTCTCGACTGCTCCTACCCTTCCCTTCAGAGGTTTGCCCTCTCTTCCGGCAAAGGGCACCAACCCAACCTCGAGATCCTTCCTCCACCCTCATTTTCCAACACCGTCATGCAACACACCTACTATTACCGCCAAAACCCAGCCATCAAAAAAGCGCTCATTGCCGGCAAACCCGCACTTCTCAACCTCCAAGCCGCCCCCAAAACGCTCACGCCAATGGTGCACATCAGCAGCCCGTCACTGCCGTCAAAACCCCTTGATATCCGACCCTACGAGACGCTCGACGCGGCCGGCAAGAAGTGCGTCGACCACCTTCGCGCGCTCTTCGCCCAGCGCCCTATCTGGACGCGCAGAGCCCTCTTCAACCACTTCCCCAAGAACCTACAGTCCCTCGTGCGCTTCTCCATGGTGCATGTCGCATACATGTGGCGCGCGGGGCCCTGGCGCGACACCTGCGTCGTCTATGGGCTTGACCCCCGCCAGTCGCCCGAGTACCGGAAGTACCAGAGCGTCTTCTTTCAGGTCGAGACGGAGAAGAGCAGCAAGGGGCGCGACGACGCACGCAAGCGCAACAGCCACATCTTCGACGGGAAGCACCTGGTGCGCGACGGGCGGTGCTTCCAGCTGTGTGATGTGACGGACCCGCTGCTGTGCAGCCTGATCGAGACGGAAAAGATCCGGCGCGTATGCGATATGAGCGATGGGTGGTACCGCGCGAGCACGATGGCGAAGATCAAGGCCATCATGAGGGGGAAGATCCGCACGCTGGCGGAAGGGAATGTGCCCGCGGATAGCGAGTTTGTAGATGTGCTGGAGCAAGAGAGCGAGAGCGAGAGCGAGGAAAAGGAGCGCAAGGAGCGCGAGGTTGCGGAGCGCGCAGCAAGGAAGAAGCGGAGGCTTGGGAGGGAGGCAGCGATGGCGGAAGCGGAAGCAGAAGCAGAAGCAGAAGCAGAAGCCGCAGAGGCGGCCGAGGCGGCCGAGAATGATGGGGAGTGGGAGGAGGAGCTTTCGGAGGAGCAGAGGGTTGATGGGAGGGTAGAAGAGCTGATGATGGAGCTGCTGAAGCAGGGGGGCGAGCATGCGGGGTATGAGGGGTATTTGGATGATGTTGGGGAGGAGGGTGATTTTGATGTGCTGGAGGGGGAGGATGATGAGGATTAGTTTTTCCTCTCTTTCCCGTAAATATTTAATAGTAGTTAGCACTCTAGGTCGCGTGATCATTGACACCGGCCAGGCCAGCAGGGGCAATAATGCGAGTGCTGTGTCATGATCGAGCGTGGAACGTCTTGGCGGTGATTAGGGACAGCCGCTTCTGCGATGGATAATAAGCACACCTGTGTATATATAGACATTATAACCACCTGGGCTGGTGGGTATGAGGATATTAATTCCAAGACCCTGCGGTCTCGAATAAACCATTGACTTGTCTGGCCGGGGAATCCCAGTGTTCCCCCTCGCCTTTTGCAGGACTGGATGTCGAAAGTATTACATTAATTAAGTCTGGGGGATTGTACTTGTGGGGGTTCACAACAGGGCGTCTGCTCCTGGATAGCCTACTCTGGGCTGGATAAATTTAGGTCTCGCTGTGGTATGTGGTCCGACAGATAGAGTGGTGAATAGGGTTGTTATCTACATGTAGCTGTACTACATTTAGATTTACGTCCCCCTGTTTTCTTAATAATAATTAACTTATGAGTGTGTTCTAGTTCAAAACGACTATACATACACGAGTGCAAGTCCAGACTTGAAACCCGTGTTGCTTGAATACCCGTTTTTTTAAGCAATACATGTAGTTACATGTAGGTACTAGCAGTGTCAAGATACGACGTAGGTACATATAGCTCGAACGCCTAGCTTCACGTTGATGGAGGTACTTTCATTAAGGCAGTGTTAATACCCACATGCATTTATAGTACTTCGCTGAACAACACGTTGTTCTGGTCATTGACCTCTGGCTGCGTATGGACCATGAATTCTTTCTTAAAATTTCTCCAAACCCGATGTATAGGGACAGGATCACAATAATAACGTACTTTAAAATTCCTCTACGGGGGCTTTCGCGTGTTTGCACGTTGGTGTTCCCAATTCCAAGTTCGACTATAGCTAAAGGGTAAAGAGACCGGCAGATATAAAGTGATCGTCTAAATACATGTTCATCGCTACGTATACGTTGACACTAATGGTAAAGTCCCTATCCCCAAAAGCGGTTGAGTGGCGAAACCCATACAAATCTGCCTAGGATTCTCTACTAAAATATTTTATTACACCTTAACCACTTCTTTTTACAAATTGAAAAATGTGCAAAGGGCTTCTCCCAAGGGTCAAAATACTTTACCTCTGTTCATCGTTATAGTTAGTTGTGTTGTGGTTCTACACTTGGAACCTGGTTCCACCTAGTTTGGTAATTGACCCTTTCACGAAAACTTTTGGGTGGGACTAGGCGTTTAGTAAAAAGTCGTGAAAATTTCAAGTACATGTATCTAAAAATCACTAGCATAAAAGCCAAGCCGGTTAGAATTGTGTCGGAGGCGCCTGCAATACGGTATGTGGGAATTGGCTCCAACCCTCAATTTCCCTCACTCATTCACGCGCACGGCCTCTTCAACTCATCATAAAATTCTTGTACTCATACAGTTATCCTGTTACAGAACGTGAGAAAGTGATTCTAGTTGATCTTTCGGTGAATTATATTCAGGGTTAGGGCTGCCCGTGAAGCTAGCCTATGGGGTGACAAAATCAGACGACAACCAGAAAAAATCCGCCCCTCTACCGATTGTAACACGCCGGCCGCCCCCCACCAACGCCTCCCCCGCATAATGCGCGACGTCAACCCGTAACGATTCCGCGCAGACGATGATGACGGACCACGATGAGAGCTTCATTGCACGCCTTAGCGCCCTCCCAGAGCGCCCTCCGTTATTTACGTCAAATCCTGTTTCCCAGGCTCTACGGATACCGCCCCACCACTATGGCGGCCAATTGCGCTCGAATACATCACCACTTGGGAGAAAGAGAGTTTTTCAAACAAAGAGAACTTCACGGTGGGGAGTTGGGGGCTCATGTGGGAGAAACAAAAGGACCGGAGGCCGAGCTGGTGTCTCATCAACATCAATTGGTACCTCCGGTCGAGCGGGACGTGCTACGGAGTTCGGCTTTGTCCCCAAACAGGGCGAAATGGAAGAAGACAAGGATAAAGTTTAGGAGGAAGAGAAAGATGCATAACCCCAAAGCATGGTTCTTGGATAGCTCCCGTCTTATCAACGCAAAGCGATTGAAAGAGGCTGTGGATAAGTGGATTGATGCGAAGGAGAAGAAAGCGGACGAGAAAGACATACAATTACTGGGAATATCGTTAATGAAAGCCTTCAATCGGAACCGACGATCACTAGGGACACCGCATATATTCAATCTAATGGCTATCACGGACCCGACATCGATCGATACCTCTTGTTTGAACCTCTGCATGGAGGCGTACCTGTTAAATAATCGACCGGGTAAGTTAATTGAGGTATATAGGAAATACCAAGGTCTTGTCAAACCCAACTATGTGACGATTAACATCATCCTGAGAAACTTTATTGCTATGGGGCAACTGAGCAAAGCAGAGGATTTGTTAAAGGTTGTCTTAGAGTCGGGTGGGCCTGTTACGCGCCATTCGTTTCAATTACTGCTGTACGGGGTGAGAAAAATCACCGAGAGCTTGCCGGACATGACTAGGGTATTCGAGTGGATGAAATCTACACACTTGAGCCCACACTCTCCAGTCTACAATATCATGATCAAGATGGCATTGGATTGTAGCCAGTACGGCCTCGCAAAGAGATATGCGGACGAGATGGTGGAAAGAGGACTGGGATACAATCTCGAAACCTTTATTTTGTTTCTCAGTAAACAATCAATGGCCGGAGACTGGGACGCTGTTGGCAAAACGATGCTACGGATGCAGGACTATAATATAAAGCTCTCGACTCGTGGCTTCAATACCCTCTTACATTCTTATGCCCGGGTGGCCGATTTGCCTTTAGTTGAGCGTTTTTTCGAATCAATGGTATCCCTTGGCATAGTTCCAGACCGGTATTCATATAACGTCTTGATTCATGCCTCTTGCCGCGCCAAAAATGAAGAAGCCAAGAGCAGGTGGTTCAATCATATGAAGTCAGCTGGGCATCTTCCAGACGCTCTCACCTTCAATATCCTGTTTCATCAGCTTCGCCAAGCCAAAGCTCAACCCTCTGTTCTCCGCCGTCTTTACAACGCCGTACTCGACATAAACCCGAGTCTTGTCAACACAATGACGAAAAAGATGCTTCTTGACTCTATGCTCAAAGACTCCCTCGCCTACGAGCGTCGAGCAAACCTCCGCCGCCCCTCTCCATTATTAAAGGATGATGTCTTCTTACCAGAGATTAAGGCAATGGATTCAGCAACCGATGAAGGCCGCCCATATGATGCAATCTGTATATTCACCGACATATTAGCCCAGGGTCTGAAACCCTCAGTATTCCTCACTGCCTCCGTAGTTCGTGCGTCTTTCCGACTCCCGGCATCCGAGCACGACAATGTCTCCCGCCTTCTATATCTCACCCACAAACGAGGCGTTCATGTCAATGACGTCGTACTGGGCGTGCTCTCATCCTCATCAAATAGTATATATTCCTCTTCGCCTTCCCCCTCCTTGCCAGAACAGCCGAATACCATTTTGCGGCAACTTCACACCTCCTATAATTTCATGAGTAAACATTGCCTACCAATCAGCCACTATATCTTGGTTAAGACCGCATGGAATCTCGCCGTATCTGGCGACCCACACGGTGCTATATTCCTAATGAACCAAGTCAGCACTTCAAGCTGGGGTTCAGAGTGGAATATTGTAGGGTTGACAACACTGCTGCATGCATATATCTTGATTAAGGATTTAAAGGGAATGCGCTGGGTGGTGGAAACCATGGAGGCACAGCAGGAAATGCCCGACAGGATATTTATGAGGTATCTCCGGAGAGCCAAGGAAACTTCTGAAAGCCAAGAGGATGAAGCCTTCATATCGTGGCTCGTGGCGCGGTGCGTAAAGCTCAAGGAGACGCTGCAGGATCAAGCGGCCGACCAGAAGGCGAGGGAGATTCTGAAATATTTCGAGGGATTAGAGGGGAAGCCTAATATTTTGCCGAAGAGAAAGAGGGAGGATGTGAGGAGAAAGTTGGTGAAGAGCCGGAACCATTTGCAGGAGTTAAGAGCTCGCCATTAATACTAGCGAAACTCTAGTTGCCGCTTTTTATTTGATGTGTTTATATTTGTTCATACTAGCTAGCTGGGGGTTGGGGGGGTTCTTCTCTTGAGTCTTTCTCGTTGTTTCCATTTAATTTATGTGTTGTATATGTAGTGGTACTTGTCTTTTGTGCGGGTAGTGGTGTGTAAATATTGGGCACATAAGTGGAGTATATCTTTTCTTTTGCATGTATGCATATACCGGGTTAGATTGGTGGGTAAAGGGGCATTATAGATATAAGGCCGGAGCCGAGTGTTTTAAATTTCAATTGCCCCTGTAGAAATAAAATCCTCTGTGGAGCCGCGCCGGGGGCGGGGCCTCTTCTCCTGTTATGAACATGGCTTTTCATAATCTCTCATCCGCGCGGCTCACATTCCATCACAACCACTAATGCCTAGGTTCTTTGGAAAGTTGGGGCAGATTATCGGAAGCAAGTGAAGAGTTTTTAACTGTCTAATAAAGGAATAACTTCTTTGGGTTTATTTGAATATGGTGGCCCACGCCGTTCCTACCTTCTAGTGACTTGATAGTAACAAGGTATAAGTACATGTACTCGCATCTTCATAGCGTTTCTGAACACAACCGCTATTACATGCCATACAGAAATGTAGTCTTGGCGGGTTTTTTGGGCGTATGCAATATTGGTCGTGTTCAAAAACGCTATGAGATTGCGAGTATGTGAGCTAGTAAACAAGTCGAGTGATATTACATGATTAGCCGGAGTAGAATGGTTAACCCGCCATATATCTGTAATTCTTAGTTCAGCACAAGACTTAAAAAGTAGTCGATGCAATTTAGCACTGAATGTGAGAGGGAGGCCTTGTTACAAAGTGGCTATCAAATTTAGGAAATCACTAGAATAAAACAGGAACCGGAATCAGGCGCGAATATAATTAACAGCATGCAGTACCCTCGCTCTCATTCTCTCCTCTATAGGTTGCAGTTTCGGTAGAGATTAGCCATCTAACATTTGTGATCTGATTTTGGAGGGAGTATTGCGGACCTGATAGTGATATTATCATACCCAAACAAAAAGTGACCAGCGAATGCTCCAAGTAGTATGCAAATAATAAAGTAGCCTTCATGTGTCATAATCATTGTTAGCTATAAATTTACATCTGGGGTCTTTGGAATGAGAACCATTGTAGTACATCGCCAATAACATTACCTGTAGCACATTTGTTAGCTCCACATTATAGTAATGGTAATATTACATCACTTAGAATTGGTGAAAAAATACAAAGTAACTAAACGTGCCAGTCAGTAAAGAAGTGTTAAGGGCAGAGTAAGGTTACGGCTCACGCAAGACCAAACTGGAGCATATAAATCCCCCCTCTAACTGCCCTTTGAAATATTGTCGGTTTATAATTTAGTGGCGTGACACGGCCCAACGCTCCTTCTAATGGCATACTCAAAGCCTTAGTGCTTCCTGAGCGGACAAGGTAGCGGTCATATTCGCGCTGAGCGCGGCGTAGAAATTCTAGGATTAGTACAAGGAGGAAGACCTAGAATAGTAGACATAAGGTAGCAATATTTAGATCTGAATGTCTTTATCAAGCTATTTATGCACTTACACCAATGCAGGAGCTAACAAACATGGCGGGAGTCTTAATGCGCCACGAACGAGAAATGAAACATGAGTCAATGGTGTACCAGTTCCACATCATCTATAGAGGTCTTTGTTAATTTCGAGTATAGCGAACAACGGGAAGCCCGAGGGTAGAGTTTCATACAGATATCTTGCAGGCTGCTACTGTGTATTTCGGTGTTGAGGTCGAGGTCGAGCTCATGGCGTGTGTACTCATGGTGCTGTGGTCCATTGTGGTCAAATGTTAAGGAGTAAGTAGTTGAAGTATACGGGGCCCTGATCAGGAGATAATGATGCTCCGAGAAATGAACTAAACTTAGCAAGAGCTAGAGCCGAGAATCTAAAGTATTTATAGTCTTTATCCTGAGGAGACTACATCGGGGCTTTGGCATCTACTGAGTGCATACCGAATCGAATACCTCACTGAGCTAAATTCTGATGAGAGGGTTTTTGTGCATAACACTTTTGAATTCTGGCCATTTTGATTAAGGATATATGTGACCAGCGAGGCGCCCACCTATGGTCCTCAGTAATCACACCATGTTATCTCCACGCTACACACAATAAATAATTTAATAACAGTGTCAGCTCCATGACGGCGCTGTGATGGCCACTAAATTAACAATCCAGAGGAGCAAACCTGCTAAAATAGGTAAACGAGGGGTCACAACTGGCAGTTTCACGGCAAACAAAGTTCCAAAGCAAGTGTTAGGTCTACCAAAGGGCAAGGAGCCACATGTTCCAAATGAGTTGCCACTACATGTAATGAACCTAGACTTCCCCAAATATCAATTCGCTTTGTATTTGGTCTCAGAATTCGGGACATCCCGCTTTGTGACCCGGTGAAAATAACTTGCGCAAATATTTGCTCACGATGAGACTTTGGGGATGAGGTGGTTTAGCTCACATATAGGGTAGCAGCAGTAGCTGCATGCACACGGGGTCGGGTTTCTTGGAAGCTAACTACATGTATACATGTATTTTCTAGTCCTTGGCGAAGACCTGTACGTACATGTACTTGTACATTTACATCATTAAGGGCCCACAGTCGATAATCCGACGGATTATAGAGTTTTGGATTATTATAGTGGGTGGAGGTGTTCGGGGGAATGAATAATCTATATTCTCTAACTTCTGCTTATTCAAATAATCTGCCAAGAAAATAATTAGCTCGAGAGGTGATTACATATTTTTCTCTCCCTTCTTCTCTTCAACGACACTGAGCTTCTCAACTGTGACAATCACAGCATTGCGATGTACTAATATATATGAGATTATCCTCAAGTTCTGCTTATTTGAATTATTTCACCCACTTATTGATAATCAGCATTTTGGAATAATCCATCAATATAATCCGTGCCGCTCCGAACGGGCCCTAAATGTGTTTAACATATAAAGTATATGTATGTCTTAAGTGTTCAGCCCTAATATAGCAATGATCATGAGTGCGCAAGGTTTGTAAAATCCCTCAACTACATGTACATACATGTGAGGGCTTTTCGAATATTTTTCTAGATACATGCAATCGTGCATTAATTAAATGGTCGGAAATTATTACAACAAAATACTTACCTAAGTAATATGTAGAGATATGTAAGTACTTTGAGCATATCTTATTTTTGAGGGGGTATGGTCCATTGTTATGCGGTATATGCACTTTGATACAAACACTCATGGTGAGATAGAATCGACATATAGGCCTAGCCCTTGTGTATATATATATAATTTTTTCTATTTATAAACAGGTGCCGCGAATTGATACTATTGTAGCAAAATAACGAGGTGGGGGGTTTGCTAAACTGTGAAGTTAACAGGATTAATAACTACATGTATATGTAGATGCATGTACATTATGGGCGCTGAAGAGGACCCGAGGTGTCAGGACCGGGGAGCCAATACATAAGTAGTCGTTTCTGATAGCTCCTATATGTGTTTTCTAGGCGTGCTTTCTAAGAATTGGTAAATTGGAGCCTCCAGGTTGAAGCTCTGAAGGCTTATAAAATAGTCAATGTAGGTATATACAATTGCAACTAATATTTCAGAATATACTCGCACGTTAATAGAGACTTTGCGCAGATAGAGCCAGCTCTATATTTCGATTATTTGGTTGGCAGTCTTTGGGATCGGCACCAATCAAGTTACCGAAGAATGGAGCTGGCTCCATTTGCGCAAAGTCTACTTATGTAAGTTCTTCAATATTAAGTCCTGAGAAATGGTGAATCGCAACGGTCCGTGACACGTTGCGCAACTCGAAGACCACAACCCCGAGGCCATAACTATGGAGCGGTAAATGTGTCAAAAGTAGTTTTACCACCGGTGGTATAGGCACTGAATTTCAGCCCTTGTTCCAGTATAAATGCTGATTTTCGGTCTTTATCCTGTATTATCACTAATACTAATAGTTTCACACTGGTAGTAAAATAGTTGCCACCGGTGGTAAAATGACCTACCACTGGTGGTGAAATTCCCCACCGGTGGACAATGTTCATATATACTGGCATTATATAGCCCCTTTTGGCCAAAAGGTCTGTGCTTTTATCCATTTTAAGGTATAAATGCTGGTATTATTTTCACCACCGGTGGTAAAATAATTTACCACCGTTGGTAAAATCACTTTTGACACGTTTACCGCACCATACCATAACACATTATAGAAAAAACTACAAGGAGGTGGGAGCAACTTGTATCCTGCTTAGATATTATTTATTAATTTTGCATCACCTCTATAATGAATTTGGTAGTCTTTGCATTGCATTGCGTTAAGTATTGCTGGCGCGGGTGGACTTGCTTAGTTTGAATTGTGTGTGGTAGATACAAGAATTTCATACTGTAAGCCATTTAGGTGCTTGTTTATGAAAAAATTTGCCTAGTATGTGGGACTTCCGCACCGTCTTTTTTGTTCGCTCCGTTTATCCTCAATTTCATTTTACCTAAGAAATTGAACCCGCTGAGCGCCTAAGTATGGTACATGGTCTCATCTGTCAAAGGGTCGTCCTAGTATCATGAGGCTCGTTGTAGTAAACTTTACCGATCATAACCCATCACTCTTAGTTAACTCGCAATATGGGTTAGGGTTTATTTGATGCCAAGCCCGAAACAGAAAGGTCCCACGAGCTTCAAGTTGCTTGACCTTAACCATCACAGACTACCCCGGGCCACGCCATCCACCATCCATCCATCCATCATCATAGTTCAACATCATCATCGAGCTCCTACCCTCTTTGAGTTATATCTATCCTGGTGTTAATCTCCATCCCCCACAACACCTGTAATGAATCACCTTCCCGAAGTCTGGGGTAGAGTATGCTTATCCCCCACCATTTGCGTCGCAACATCCTAACTGACATCTAACCTTTTAAGCCCAGGAACGATGTCTATGGTGCCTACGATCACTCTTACCTGCAGGGATCCCATCCGATGCAACATACTCAACAACCGATTGTCACCGGCACCAGTGTCATCGCGCTCAAGTTCAATGGCGGGGTCGTAATCGCTGCTGACAATCTCGGTATTTCTTGCCCTATCTTCTAGTCTACCGTACCCAATACTGATTCATCCCATTTAACAGCATCATATGGTTCTCTCGCACGTTTCACCGACGTTGAACGTCTGAAGCAGGTCGGGACACATACTGTCGTCGGTACCAGCGGTGACATGTCGGACATGCAGCACCTGTACGAGAAGCTCCTAGACTCGCTGATCATCAAAGAGGAGTACCAGAACGATGGGCACAGCCTTCGCGCGAGCCACATATACAGGTATCTGAGTCGGGTATTGTACCACCGTCGTTGCAAGTTTGATCCTCTCTGGAACTCAATCCTCGTGGCGGGGTGGGATGATGGAAAGCCGTGAGCTTGCCCCACAGTTTCTGAAATATGGAGAGTATTTAACCAAATATGAGATAGGTTCCTTGCATCCGCCGATCTTCTCGGTACGACCTTCTCCTCCCCTACGCTCGCTACCGGGTTCGGTGCGCATCTCGCCATTCCCCTTCTTCGCCGCGTTTGCCCCGATGAAGGGGCCGTTGAAGGCATCACAAAGGAGGAGGCGGTCAAAGCCATTGAGGAGTGTATGAAGGTATTGTTCTATCGTGATGCTAGGTCATTGAACAAATACTCGATGGCTATCATCACTGGAGAAGGTGTGGAACAAGTTCCTTTGAGCGGTGAAGGGAAAGAGAAGGTACACGTTGAATGGAAGAGGGATATAACTCTGGAGAACCAGAGCTGGAAATTCGCCGAAGGCATCAGGGGTTACGGAGCGCAGACTGTTTGAATGATGATTGATGGTACTGCATGATATAATTTATCAGGTTCCCTTATCAATAAATCGAGCGTTGAGGACCTTATTATGACTTTTCAGCCTACTGTGACTACTATCACTGCTTTTTGGGCCCACGACTAAACTGAGTGTGTTGCGCCCATTGAAAGGTTTCACAACCACTTAGAGGGCCTTCCGGGCCGTCGGGGCTTGTAGCGGGTAGCCTGGGGGGCCTTGAGAACGGCGGAGGGATATGAGTCCTTTGAGTTCCCGACTATTGAGTTGATTCAGTATACCCTAACCTCAATACACACTGGCTGGCCACTGGTAGGTTAGGCTAAATAAATCTGTAGTAGGTTGTTGTGTAATAAGCTGATAAAATCTGCATATTGCTATTATCACAAGAGTCGAAACTTCCTCATGACTAATTTCTACAATTGAGAGAATGCTCGTGTAAACCATTGAATACTTTTCGTCATTCTAATCAGTACATGAATCTGTACGGCACGTCAAGAGGTGTCCTGTTTTCGACACAAGTATGCTTGAGGTGAACAATATAGGCAGCAGTGGGCTCTTAATCAAAGGTTTCCAAGCTTAGTAAGCCCGGCTCCAGAGGATGTCAATGTGAGTATGCTACTAAAAGTTGCCCACAACTACATGTAGTTTACTGGGCTGTCCTATTGAATTACACATCAGTGACAGTTGTAAATATTTTATAATGGCCTAGAGTAACTGGGCCTGCGTTTTCTGGAGTTGGCGTGGTCTTGGTATGTATATACTCAGAAGGTTGTTGTAGTCTTGCTTGAGGTAAGGTAGTTCGGGAGAACGTTTATCCGTTTAGTAACTTTCTTTGTTACTGTGCAGCGCACAAGAAATCTATTTCTGGGTATGAAAAGAAGTGAAGCTCAACGTCTTAGCAACATGTAAACAGGCACGTGTATGGCTGAAAATCGGTGCCTTCGAATTGCGCCCGTTCTCATTCATTACCAAGAACCGTCATCGAAGGTAAGGTAGCTCAGGATCATGGGGAGCTCTAGCCCAACATCCCCAGCCTCTCGGCGTAATTCCAATCGGTGAGGGAATTAGTCCTGTCAATTTTTCACGATGCCCTCAGGCCCTCATATTTGCAGTCCATAGAAGGTCCCGTCCTTCCCCCACTTTCCTAACAGGTGCTAGCCTTACGAAATGCACGTACCCCCACTTCGGCATAGCTTCCATAGAAAAAGAAAGAAAAAAGTAAAGGGTCTTTGGCAATCGAGAGAGATGAGCAATGAGATGAAATAAAAGAAACCGTGACTCTAGGAGCACAAAACCGCGGGAACCACGGAGAATCGTTCGCTAGAGCATGCAAATACCTACATGTACCTAGCTATAACTTCATGAGAAAGGATAATGCTGTTCCTTTCTGCCTGATCTATTAGAGACTGCCTGGCTGCCCGCGAAACTACATGTACCTACTTACCCGGACCTCATGAGACATATAATTCCGTAATATTGATGCCGAGAGCCCCTCTGACAAAGATCCAAAATCAGGCTAAATTCCCTGTCCACCTCCGGCGCCAAACCTCCGAGGAATTGCGGAAAAGTAAAAATTATTGGCAAACTCGTTATCGATATCCCCGAGTACCGGCTTTTTTTTTTTTAAAAAAAAAAAAAAAAAAAAAGGCGCCGGGCAGCGAAGGAGAACGGAATTACGTAGTTGGGTGCACGTTGTGAAAGATTGTTCTGCTTGCCTGTGGTTGTTTAAAACCTAGGTTTTCACGAGCAGGCATAGGCAAACCATATGACGAAACGTGGGTGCGGCTACTTGTTCGAGAAGGCGGCGAGGAAGGAAGGAAAGGAAACCTGTCCGTCGTCCATGGTGATCAGTTTAATTCTCCTCTCCGGAAGGGTTTGCTTTCTAGAGCAGTGGAGCAAGAGGTAAGCTACATGTAGGTACATACATCATTGAGGTGCATAACCTGTAGGCTGTTGGTAAAGAGTGAATGTTAACCCCTCACTGCAAGTAAAGTAATCCCCGCCCCACCATGAGCTCCCCCCACCTCGGCCGAATTTGGGCTGGTAAATTCCGCTGTCCCGCCATGACCAAACCCAAAACCTAGGGACAACATCTACGTAAAAGCATTGCCCACCCCCTCTCTTCTCTTCTCTACTCTCCATCTCACCAGCTTTCTTCGCTCCTCTTCATCATTATTTTATACTGATTTCCTTAAAAATTCAGGACATATCACATAATGACTTCCGCTCTCGATCAACTCAAGGCGTCCGGGACTGTATGTTGTTACTACTATGACTTTAAACCCTATTACATTAAGGCTTGGGTGGCTAACCGCAAATTTTTCCCTAGACTGTTGTTTGCGATTCTGGTATGCCGATTGTATTGACGCTGCTGTTTAAATACCAATACTAACAAATTGCTTAAGGTGACTTCGCCAGTATTGCCAAGTACAAGCCTCAAGATGTAAGTCTTTGGCCTATGCCTCAAGTCTGTCCATATCCTAATACCTGAATTTTACAGGCTACTACCAATCCTTCTCTCATTCTCGCCGCCGCAAAGAAGCCCGAGTACTCCAAACTGATCGATGCCGCCGTTGAGTACGGGAAGGCCAAGGTACTTAATCACAAGCTCGTCATAACTCCATCCCGTCTAACAGAGCCTAGGGTGAGTCACTCGACGAGAAGGTTGATGCCACCCTCGACCGCCTCTTGGTTGAGTTCGGCAAGGAGATCCTTGCTATTGTCCCCGGAAAGGTTTCTACTGAGGTCGATGCTCGCCTTTCGTTTGACAAGGAGGCCTCCATCGACAAGGCCCTTCACATCATTGACCTCTACAAGTCAGTCGGTATCCCAAAGGAGCGTGTCTTGATCAAGCTCGCTTCAACCTGGGAGGGTATCCAGGCCGCTAGGATCCTCCAGAGTAAGCACGGAATCAACTGCAACTTGACTCTCATGTTCTCTCTTGTTCAAGCCATTGCTGCTGCTGAGGCCGGTGCGTTCCTGATCTCGCCCTTCGTTGGACGTATCTTGGACTGGTACAAGGCCGCTACTGGAAAGACCTACGCTGCGGAGGAGGACCCTGGTGTTAAGTCCGTCCAGAGCATCTTCAACTATTACAAGAAGCACGGCTACAAGACCATCGGTTAGTGTTATCCTTGTACACTGCTATAATTGTCTCCGGTTACTTACTCGGTGAATCAGTCATGGGTGCCTCTTTCCGTAACACTGGTGAGATCACTGAGCTCTCCGGATGCGACTACCTCACCATTTCCCCCAACCTTCTCGAGGAGCTCTTCAATAGCCAGGCCGCCGTGCCCAAGAAGCTCTCAGCAGAGGATGCCGTCAACCTTGACATCAAGAAGGAGTCTTACATCGACAATGAGCCCGAGTTCAGGTTTTTCTTGAACGAGGACCAGATGGCCACTGAGAAGTTGAGCCACGGCATCAGGGCCTTTGCCGGTGAGTAGAGGATTCTTCCACCCGTAACTATGCTAGGACTGCGAATGCTAACTGATTACGTAGCCGATGCCGTCACCTTGAGGAAAATCCTCGCTGAGAAGATCAACGCTTCATCGTAAATTGGCTGGGTCTGTTTGTTTACGTAAAGAAAAAAAAATGATAGAAATAGGTCTTCCTGGTGAAGGGAATTTCGAAGGGACAAAAAAATATATAAAAAAAAATATAAATGCTTGTTTTTGATTTTTCGTCACTATTATTCTGTGTGCGTACGCTGGATCTAGTGGCTTTTTCTTTCTCTTTTCTCTTTTCTTTTCTTTTTTTTGGTGTTAATTGCTTTGGAGTTTGATATGCCACTCATCAGGACTGTGCGTTATTATATAAGCTGAGCTCTTAACGCTTGGTTAGTAGCAAATTGCTGTTAAGAATTTAACCTTGATGCGCAACTATGCATGCCAAACGTGGGAGCTTGGATGAAAGAGCGTTTCACACATGGGCGTGACTTTCGCCAATCATTGGCCCATTCCAGCAAGGGTCTATTGAGCCCCTTAACCCCTAAACAGGCGACCCCGTTGCGACGTCATCTGTCATGTAAATTTCAACGTCAGTCTGATTTCAAAATCTTCAACTCCTAGTAGCTCATAATGCCACCTCCTCCACCGCAACTCCACATGCCCTCCCCAACGACTGTGCATCGTCCCTCCCCACCGCCTCTCCTCACTGCTCCACCCCCCCAAACCTGGCCCCCGGCCCAGCCCAGCAGCCAATCTACTCGCCATCCCTCCCCAAATCCGCGCAGGAGTACCTCTCGCAAGCGTAAGCCCTGGCGCAAGCTCCTCTGGGTTAAGCAAGACTACCCTGATAATTGGGTGGACCCTACGTTTCTCTCCCAGCTGCAGCGAAACATCAATGTCCATCCTTACGATTTCTACTCTCTCGTCGCCGACTCCACAGTGATCGTACAGCACCTCTCTTCTGTCGTTATCTTCGTTACGTCCTTCATTGCCATATCAGCAGAGCGGGTGTCTCCTGTTGCAGTAGCAGTTGCGTCCTCGGCGTTGACGGTTGCAGGATGGGCAATCTGGGATATGGGCTATGAGAAGAGGGAGGCCGCGGCAGATATGCGCCAGTTGACTGGGTTGAGCGTGGCGCCGCATTCTAGAACACCATCCGGGAATCTGGTTGGGGGCACAGCTGGGGGGCTCCACTCGCGCACGCCGTCGGGCAATGGTGCAGTAGGCGCGGCGGGGAGCTATTTCCCGCCGTACCCGGCGAGTACCAACGGCGAGAGTGGATCCCCGATCAAGAAGGTACCTCCAGAAGTTAGCCCTGAGATCGATAAAGCGCATATGAAGCATGCGCAGCGGGCCCGGCGACTAACGACCGCGAAATCGGCCGCTTTGATATACTGTAAGGTCCCACATGACTCTCTATATTGTAGGTACTAACCAGAGCAGTTACTTTACTCGGACTCTCTCCCATACTCCGCAGTTTAACAACCACTATCAGCGTCGACAGTATCTGGGCTATCGCGACATGGCTCTTCCTCGCAAACTGTCTTGGCTTCGACTACGGGTCCGGCGTTGAAGTCAAATTTCCCGCCTCATTACCTACCAATGCTGCCATCACGAGCTCCGTTGTGCTTGCTTCGCGCCTACCAGACACCACGCACGTGTTTTCGTTGATATTGTTCAGCATACAGGTGTTTGGACTGTTCCCCGTATTCAGACGGTACCTGAAGCACGTAAGTTGGAATCTCCATGTGCTATTGACAGTCGTGCTTGTGCTGGGTGCGGCAGGAGGGCTCGGTGCTGTTGTAGGGTGGGGATGGGCAGTCGTCTGGGTGTGTGGAGTTATCGGCGGTATGGGTGGCTGTGGATGGTGGCTGATTGGGCTGCAGAAATACAAGAAGTATGGGCTTTATTACTTTACTCCGTACGAAATGTTGTGTGCTAACTTTCTGCGTGTCTTAGCGAAATTCATGGACCATGGGATCCCGCGAGACCGGTTATTAGACGGCAATGGGAGTAGGGTGTTATTTAGACTTATGCATGCATATTAATATGAGTGCATTCCTTATTAATGTAAAGGCGATTGGTTCCATTTCATTTCCGCTTTTAACTTCTTTTTTATTGCCTTTTGTATTTTATATGGGGTTTATCGGTGCTTGCGAGTATCTTAATATTAGATGGATTTAGTGTTTTCTATGCTGCTTTCTAAGATCTAAAATGTGTATATAACTGCATAACCCTGAGATATCAGACTCCTGCGTATGATAAAACACTTGCCTACTAGTAGTGAGGCTGATGGGTCATATGATGCGGTGTAATTTTCACACCCCTACGATTCCAATAATTCGTCCTCCAGCTAAATCCTTATTAGTACTGTGATAGTAGTTTACACATTTCAATACCTACACAGTCATAATAAAAGGTTGTTTTTCAAACTCGACTAGACATAGAATTACGATTGTATGCTATCTAATGGGCAAACAATACACCTTGAAGTACTCCCAAAGCTTTTCAAACCTAAGAGCTACCATTATAAAATTATAGGCCACGTATAGCGAGTTAAGAAGGCCTGAGAGAGGGCTCCCTACTGGACTGATTCGTTATCAGTATCCCATTTCTTCATATGGTGTTGGATGAGAACCACTATCAGGACCTTACTCTACCCTATTAGGGCGAAGGGGTAAACCAGTCAGTCAATCAGAACCGCGATTTGATACTATCAATACCCGAGTGATCTTTTGTGATCAAACTCAATTCTCTCTGATCAGCAATCCTTAATTCATTATATATATTACTTCCCCCATGATTTCATTTGTATTAGAGCTATATATCAATTTTAGTCCTTCTTAAAAACACTAGAAAGCTATATGTATAGATTAGATTAGATTGTTGGTGCCAAGCCCAGAATGGAGATAAACTCAGCCCTTTTCAGAGTTCTAGATATTACGGTGCTACGGCATTCCCGTTAATACGCTAACAATGAGGTAAGAATATGGAACGGTAAATGTGTGAAAACTAATTTTGCCAACGGTGGTAAATTATTTTACCACTGGTGGTATAAGCACTGAATTTCAGTCTCTATGCTACATTAATCATTGATGCAACACTTATGAGAGTTTCCCACTGGTGGTGAAATACCTACCGGTGGTGGGGTAGCCTGCCACTGGTGTGGAATTCCCCAGCGGTGGACAATATTCATATATACTATAGCTAGCATTATATAGCCCCTTTTGGCCAAAAAGGCCTGTGCTTTTATCCGTTTTAAGGTATAGAATAATTTACCGCACCATATAAAAATACGGTATTGGTACTGTACTTTTCCTCTAATACCGGTTTAATCCGATATTCGTCACTAGCCGTAACCCTATGGTAGTGATTTCACTCCATTTCTTCATACTGTATCTGATACTCTCCATGATATATTGCGCTTCAACTCCACTTCTTCGATGATTATGTAGTTCCTTCACATAGGGACATACGTAGAGACGTAGTCAATGTCGACTAATTTACAAATCTCCAATCTTAACCTCTCATAATATTCTCCATGCAATTACATTTAACTACTAATAATCTATTCCCCTGAAGGCTCATTCAAGCTCGTTGAAAGAGCATCCGGCGATCCAAAGTTTGGAGATCCATCAGAATTCCAGTTGACTGGTTGAGCCATTGTGTATCTGTTCCCATCACACGCACCAGTTGATACTGAAGTTGCATGATACACGTTCCAAATCTCCGCGCCATCGGGGCTAGTGAAAAATCTATCAGTCACGAAGTATTAGTTAAAATCAGATCTAGATCTCAAACTAGAATCTGGTTAAGATTACCCATTATGACCAGGCCCAAGGTTTCCATTGGCACTGCTGAACACTGGTCCGCTCTTCTTCCACGAACTCGACAACAATATATTATTGGTTCCGTCCCAAGTGAGCAACCCCAACTGGTAGCTAGTAGTCCAGCAGTATGAGGCTGAGAAGGTTAGGTAAGTCTTTCCGCCATGGTAAAGTGCTGCTGGGCCCTCGTTGACAGCACCTCCTACAGTCTCCCATGAGTTCGTGGGCTCAGCGAGAAGATATGGTGTTCCGATGGTGTATGGGTTGCTCATCTCAGCGATGTACAGGCTTTGCAAGCTATTTGGGCTAAAGCGGGACCAGACGAAGTAATTCTGTGAGGTAGTGCGGAGGACGGTGCCGTCAATTCCCCACTCCGAGCTGAGTTGGGATTTGTAAGTGTAGTCTCCGAGAATGTCCGTCCCGCCTGTAATCAATAAGTGTCAGAGACGAGCGTAAGTATATCATCGATGAAGAACGAATATTCAAGTTCATTTTATTTTACTCGGGTATTTACATACCTTGCAATACGTGCAAACGTTGGTTGTCACAACATGCCGAAGTTCCTGCAGTATCTATAGGTACATGTAATTGTTAGAGTTGGATGAAGTCAAATCAACAGGGGCATCTAGCATCTGTATAGTATACATACAATAAATCCACCAAGTATTATCGATCCAATGAACCTCTGAATACCAAGACACCTAGTAAGTACAATAACTATAGTGATAGGGGCCAGATCGTAAAATGCTAACCAGATGCCCAGAAGTTTCCAGCCCGGGACGCGGTTGTATCTGTCCAAACAATGGTTGGTGTCGCTGTCTTCAATCCTTCTAAGGTAGTCGCTCGAGTAATCTCGATATCGGTCCATGTTGTGGTCAAAAGATGGTAATAACCGGCAGTATATACTAAGAACGGGTCACTGCCATTGATTTCCTTGAGTGGGTTTGTAAATGTCGCCCCGGTTGCAAGTTTGGCAACCAAGCTGAAAAGACATGATACTGCGAAGCCACGAAGCCCAACAGAAAAAAACATAATGGGTAATAGACAATTGCAGTCTGAGTGGTCTGTCAGAGAATGATGCTGAGCCTGAAATGAATATGAGGTGCTCAATATATACTCACCTCAAGGAATAATTATTTGTGCATACCGAATGTTCTGGTATCCCCTCAGGAGTTATGTCCCCCGAGAGAGCAGCCGAGCTTCCCGTAGCATATTATAGCAGCTGGGAAGTTAAATCTTGTATGTAAGTAGTTAACCAAGGATGTGATATTGGCTGCATTCGGTTTGCCCGCCCACCCCACGATAGGTTTATTGGTTTCGGCTTTATTTATGTGCTTATGTACTTAGGTACATACATGTAAGTACGTGTATGTAGTCGTGCTACTTTGCCCACGCTAGATATAGAAAGGGAATGGAATATTCGAACAAGGCTGGTTAATTCGGTGCATATCTCGGAATGATCCGAGGTACTAACGCCACGTTACTCCGTAAAGTTGCTTACCATGTTATTAGTGCAGGTACAATGTATGTCCCTGCAACCACTGAAACATCACGGTATCGCTTGGCGCGAGAAGAGCTAAGTTCTAGGCTTCTAGCGACTTGTCCAGGATTTTTCACCACTTATCACTCGACATTTACATCATATATATCTGTATTCCTGGGAATATGAGACATGTATACTCCAGTATTGTGTAAGTACATGTACACATACATACTATATGAGCACAATGTACCAGTCGAGCTTAAATATTTCTTGGTAGTATTCAATATGTATTTAAGGGTTTGCAAATTCTCATGTATCATCCTCCGTCACAAATAAAGAAGAAAAAGGAGGTTGAGGTCCGGGCCCTGTAGTGGATTACATACATGTGTACAGGGTACATGCCTCATCGTAAAAATCTGGGGTCGGAGAGCTAGAGATCCATAAACTAATTTGTATCGCCCTTGAATACGAAAAGCCCCATTTCCGAATGCTATGAAGCACTTGGGAGGCTTATACCTTTTGATCATACCATAACACCCTGAGAGGTAAATTTACGGTTAACAAGACCAAGAGATCTTCAGCCCTAATTCAAATGAATTTATCGCTCCACAGCGTTTCCCTACGCAGCGAGCTGCACACCGAGCGCAGAGGACAGTCTGCCTAAATTATGTACAGCGATGGGGAAAGTTATTGTAGAAACGGGGGTCTAAAAACAGGGTTTAGATGACTGCCCCGGTCAATAGGACTCTTACCATACTTCTACAATAATTTCCCCCATCGCTGTAGGTACAGTATTCCCCGGGGCCTAGGTCGATAGCCGACGCCGCAGACGCCAGACTGATAAGTAATACAATCACACCCGAGAAACGAATACCGCATTAATTCGTCTCATATTGACGTTGAAATTACTTGTTCTGGTGGTTTGTCTTACAAACACCCCCCAATCTTCCCCCATACGCGCTGTAAAAGGCAACTTCGACGACTGTGTAACCGTCCACCGAGACGATGCGGTACCTGTTTCTTGCCCTGTTGTATAGCCCTTAATTCATCATTTATCGACACAACAGGGTGCTTTTTAGGAAACACCCCAACGTGCAAAAGTGCCCCATATGATCCACTTCTAATAGCCTCCCATGAGGTCGGTTGTAGTAAAGTGCTACTACTCTATTTCATTATTTCATGGCGTCGTCAGCTCGTTTATTGGGTGCTTTTAGGCAGTTGATAAGCTAAGGATTCAGCACCGGGCCTACCCCGGACTATATCCTCTCAAGGCCGAGGTTGGGGTCAAAAGAAGTGGAGAAGTGGGGAACCCTTGCAAGCATTATTCGCATCTCATTGTGATATTCCGGACGAAGCCTCCCGTCTATCGTTCTCGGCACAACGACTATTGGTTGGAAAACTGAATATTTAATTTCGAATTTCTCCTCCGTTGGGTCTGGAAAGGATTTGCTCATGTGTCTTCCCCAAAACCCTGTCCCAGGGAACTAACCGATGCCGGCCGGTCATCTGTAACCTGTGTATTTAGAATCCTTGGCACTGTCAGATCGAACGCTTGTGTTGCTCTGATGCTTTGCATTTACTACATGTATGCGTGAGAAATTGAATAAGTATGCCCTCCATGATGCCTGCCCTTCTCCAACGCGGGCCTTCAATCAAAGTACCCCCCCATGCGTCCGCCGTTCGCCTATGGTCATCGCAGACCCCAAGCAAATGACCCACTCCGGTTTTCATAGGAAACCGCACCACCTATCAACATGGACCACTGGTACTCGTACACTCTTTACGCAGCGAACCCGCCCAAAGCAATCACTTACACGAAAAGTGAACAGCTACCTCCCACCGGTGAGCTTTCTTCTCCATTACGCCGAGGCCCTGGAAGTCAGAGAAGCTCGGGTTCAAGCGATACAGACTCGAAACTTGGATCATCATCGCCGAGATCGGAAAGGTTCCGGAGGTTTACATTTTCCGGTAGGAGGAAGAAGCAGCTGAATAGGCCTGCTGCTTCTTCTTTTGACAATTCAAAGGATGTGGCGCAAGTATTTAAGGCAATAGCGTATTCCTCATACCGTATGTTATTATCCGTGCAGTTTCTCTGGAAAACTCTGCAAAGACGGGCACTGATCTTAATCTATCTCCCCCCCCCCACCCCCATATAGAGCAACCAATTCCTCAAACTATTGATTCCCAAAGCCTACAACGCCATGAACGGGAGCTCAGTAGGCAGCTACGGAGGCATAGTGATAGTTCATTCAAAAGCGCCCACAGATATAGGCAGGAGCAACTCCAAACCCCTATGGTGCAGCCGCAAGAGCAATACCATCCCTCTCAATCCTTGAAGAATTCTCTGTATTTACATACATCTTCTAACAGTAGGGTTCTCCACGCTATTATTTTACTTAATAACTAATTTGGTGGAATAGTACTCACAAATGTCGAGCCCGCCCTCCCATATGAGTGGTGTGGAGGAACCCTTAAACCCTCTTCTTTCTTAGTAGAGAAGACACCACGAACAGAAAACAGATTCAGCCCTACACCAAGACCTCTCAGCTCAGGATCGAGCACTCTTGGTGAGCTAGAAGATATCCATATAGAGAGAAAATTCCCATCCGGATTCTTAATCAATCCATTCCGCATCAAGCACAATCGACCCAGGATTGACCAAGATGAACATGAATCGTGGGAGGAGGCGGTGGATTGGTGGTATGAATATGGCGAAGACGAAAGTATGTAGAACGTTGTGCTACGCTTTGACGATTTTCTTTGGGTTTCATTCAGGCGTTTTAGTATTCGAAAACCAGGCTGGGTTTGTTCTTTGTTTTGTTTTATGGGACTGCTATTTTTAACGTTTATATACATGTATCATAATATATCATGACGGACCAGAATACCATGTACAGATTCATTGGATTCAACTCTAGAACACTGCTGCTACAGATGAAAAAACTGCAACCCCCACGTTTCTCTGATTCTATTAGCTACATACTAGTTTTGAAACTCTATTATGTGTTATATGTACCTAGTAAGTATGTGCGAGGCCTTGCCTAATACAAACTTATAGTAAAATAAGCGTGTCTTGTAAAAACAACACTTTTACAAGTGCTATAGGGCCCCGACTAGCTCCGCATGGGCTTGGCAGATTTCATATACTCCAACCCTGAGCAACCTAGCTCCTTTGATAATTGTCGGGCAGCATTGAAACTTATTATTTAGAGTATTCATAATTATATCTACCTAGTTCCAGTATCCTGGAAATTAAATGGTGCTATTGTGGGTCATAACCTAGCAAATTTTTGTGCCTGCCCGATATAAATTTATGTCAGCGTATTGTACACCCGCAGGAAAAAAGCGAGGAAACAGCGAGAAGCGTGACAATGGGTGCCTCCAACTTGACATCATATCCCCAGACCTACAATGCAACCCACAAGTATTCCATAGCCATGTCTTTTGACAAGTCTGGAAAGTGGATAGAGGCTACTCTAAATGAAAACATAAAGGTTATTGAAGCCCAAGCTAGGGAAGAGTAGGAAAGGCTGGATTGAGGGAAATGTATATAAAATCATTGACAGCATGCCAAAGAGAATTGCAGCAGTAGTAAAGGGC
Source organism: Morchella sp. 2018-W16 (assembly GCA_024713755.1). Classification (NCBI taxonomy): domain Eukaryota; kingdom Fungi; phylum Ascomycota; class Pezizomycetes; order Pezizales; family Morchellaceae; genus Morchella; species Morchella sp. 2018-W16. The sequence continues at coordinate 716,355 of JAMGYY010000018.1, forward strand.
TAGGGGGATCATAAAAAGTGGTGAATATAGTTTAGAGGCCACAGTATCTATTCTGTATTTTGTTGTTTAGTATATATATTACTTCTTTTCATTTTTCATTTCCAATTTTTCATTGGGGTTTGGACGGGTTGCACCCGTTGTTTCTTCACTTTTTTCCTGCGGGTGTACATATACATGTATATACTGAAATTAGTTCTGGTGCTGTATTTTCTTATGTTTAACAAATGATTATATTTTAGTGAGCCAAAGAGTTAAAGAGCCTAAAAGCATGTATCTAACAGCGCCAACGTAACGCCCCAGAACCTTTAAGCCCGATCCACCACCAGGACATGGCAGTACAAAGGGATATTATAAGTTCAAGGCCTAGTTCCAGGGGGAACACCAAGTCCCCCCTTCCCCTTTTCTGTTTAATCCACTAATTGTATGGGGGAACACTGAGTAGTAGATATTGCGATATGTTTTCTTACCTAGTTATACTTTTTGATATACAGTCGAATCGCCCTATAAGGGTGCAAAATTGGCGCGAAGTCGTACCCTTACAGTGCATGCACCCTTATATACAGGGAGGGTTTGTGTTTACAAAGGCTATTTTAGCCCGAGAACCTATCCCTTTATAAAGCGATTACTCTTATAAAAGGTACCCTTATAGGGCGATTGGACTGTATATGTATTACGCAGTTTTAAGAACTCTGGGCAGTCAAAGTCGGAGGGTATTACAATAATTGGTAAGGTGTGGGTAATAATATGTGGCTCAAACAGCAAAATTGGTTAAAGCTAAATAAAACACACACCAATATCATCACAGGCTGTATGTTGCACAACCCGGGCAGTTAGCGAAGTCGAATCATTTTTCATGATGCACAAGCGTAGTTCCGCCAAGGCCAAAACACGTCTGTCCTTTGGCGGCTCGTGCAACCTTTAACGACATCCTTCAAACAACAATCACTACAGCTGCTATTCCCCGATTACCAACGAGCCAAAGTCCTCCGTACTCTCCCGCCAACTACCTAAAAACAACACCTCTTATTACCCGTAAAACAAATGGCGTCCCGAGGAGGCGGCGGCGGTGGTGGTAGAAGGGTACTCCTTCCTCCCATTAACTTTATCTTCAAGCTCTTGCAGCAGCACTCGACAGTGCAGATTTGGCTTTACGAGCAGCTTGGAATTCGCATCGAAGGAAAAATTAGAGTATGCTCTTCCTTACCCGCTGTTTTTCCATTTCCCCACGCGCTATCTTATGCCCGGATCACTAATGATCTGTTCAATGGTATAGGGCTTTGACGAGTTCATGAATCTTGTAATCGACGACGCGGTTGAGGTTAAATTAGCAACAAAGGAAGAGGCGGAAAGTAGGAGGGAGCTCGGTATGTTTCTTTTGTTTAATTTTCAAGGGGATACCTGCACAAGACTCCTGCTTGGAAGCTAACATAATTTCCACAAAAACATAGGTCAAATACTCCTAAAAGGTGATAATGTATCATTGATACAGAGTCTACAGTAGCCGGTATTCACCGGGCATGATTGGAGTAGGAAGGCTTAGTGGGGGTAAAATCGGGTGCGTCGTAGATTGACAAAAAGCTATAGATCAATCGAATAGAAGCTTCCAGGCTGGCGCATTTTGTTTTAGGATATCTTCTACGAATTGTTTGTTTTTAAACTTGATGCATGATGAAAACAGATTATACAAGCCTATATTTCAAAGTCCATCAAATATATATTCAGAAATTTACGTTCCCTACGTGTGAATGTGAAATAGGTATCAAGTCTAGTTACTTATTAGAACATAATGCATGGATATTTAATTTGGTCAAAAGCTATAGACCAAGAATGATCCTAGCGCATGGTGGTTGATCATGAATATGCATTTTTCATCTACCCAGAGATAGAAATCTACCTTTACTCCAGGACCACCCAACTGCAATAATTGGGGCTCTACCGTCTTGGCACACCCCTTCCTCTTCCTCTCAGGGCCCGTTGGGCGGCACCACGGGGCATCTTTAAAATGTTAGTAAAGGTAAACTCGAGGAAGAGGAACTCTACTCACTGGAGGGCCGCCTTGAGGTTGTTCCGATTCCTTGTTCTTTACAGTTTCATCGACCGACAAGATCAAACAAGCTGCTTCAGTAGCAGCCTGAATAGCATTAATCTTGACAGCAGTAGGTTCCCACACAAACTTATCCAAGTTGTTTGCGATGCCCTCATTAACAATGTCGACACCAGCCCAGGTCTCGCCGTTATGGTGACGCATGCGAAGTTTATTTAGGATGTCAGTAGCATCAAAGCCAGCATTATCACACAACTGCCGAGGAATGATTTCAAGAGCCTTTGCAAAGGCAGCGATAATGAGCTGCTGCTTGCCAGCAATGGTGCGGGAGTACTCGCGGAGGTACTTTGAGATTTCCATCTCGAGGGCGCCACCGCCGGCGACAATGTAGTCGTTTTTGACGGCCTTCTTAACAATCATGATAGCATCGTGAAGGGAACGCTCAACTTCGGCAATGAATTGCTCGGCACCACCGCGAAGAACCAAGGTGCAAGTCTTGGCTGCAGGACAGCCCTCAAAGAAGTTGAAACGCTCGCCACCAATTTGGCGTTCTTCAAAGCTTTCACAAGTTCCCAAATGTTTCTCATGGATGTCTGAGCAGGTAGATTGGACACTACCTCCGACGGCCTTCACAACGCGGTCCATATCATCCGCGGTGACGCGGCCGGCACAAAAGATGTCCCTGTCAGCGAAATACCTATACAAAATTTAGCATTCTACCAGTAGTAAGTTGAGATTATTACATACTGTGTAGCAAGATCTCCAATAGGTAGTTTCGAGAGGACGACCTTTGCTCCAGTATTCGCCAGCGCTTCAAGCTTTTGGAAAATGATTTGCCATTCGGCATCTACTATGGCTTGGTATTCCTATAAACCTCTGTCAACATGTAAACACTTATAAGAGATGGGCCTACCTACCGAAACCTGCTCTACTCGAACCTCGGCATTATCCTTTTCACTCTCTATAATCTTTATTAGCACAAATATTTAATTTAAATTGGAAATGAACTTACTCAGCTCTAACTCAACATTTAAGCATACGATCTTGGGGTTCTTAAAAGATTTGGGCTGTTGCTCAAAACCGGCGTAAGAGAACTAAAAAGGTCTCAAGTTAGTTATAACTCCGAATTAGCAAATCTTTCCGAGAGATCCCGCTCACAGTCTTCTTAAAAGCAACACCGTTGACGAAAAGCGAGTCTTGCAGACCACCCCCAGGCACTTTCTTCACTCCGATGAGCCTTTCGTTGAGCTCCTCCTGGTCCAACGACATGACCGCATCAACGCACACTAATAGAAACATCAGCATTTATCCCATCGCCATTACGAAGCTCAACCCAACGTACTCTTAGCGAAGAAAGTAGAATTTCGCTTAATAAGCTTTGAGCTCATGGCAGTAGTTGCTAACTTCAACAAGGTATCCCTCCTGTCTCCCTTTTCAATCCTGACCGCAATCTCCTTGATCTTGTTCTCCGCCAATCTGGCAGCAGTTCTATATCCCTTAATTATGACCTGTGAGCTAACCCCTTCCTCCACAAACTGCTTACTCTCCTTCAAAATCTCCCCAGCTAAGACAACAACCGAGGTGGTTCCATCGCCGACTTCAGCATCTTGGGAGCGAGCAATATCTGTCAATATCCGGGCGGCAGGGTGCACAATATCCAGTAACTATAGAAACACAGCTACGACTCAGCAAACCTGCGATCTTGACGTGGTGCTTTTGAGTAGGTGTAAACATACCTTCATAACTGTAGCACCATCGTTTGTAATGGTCTGTCGTCCATTTGCATCCACGAGGAGTAAATCTCCCCCATAGGGCCCCAGTGTAGACTTTACGGTATCTTGAACCGCCAGGCATGCGTTGATGTTGGAGATAATCTGACCACGACCCTGGGAGGCATCGGTTCCTGCGTAAAGGACCCACCACCGAATCAGCTCCCAGGCCCTTCTTTGCCCCGAATCGGACCAGGTTAAAACTCAATACGAAGAGTGAGACGCGTACCTTCCTTCAGCACGATGATCGTGGGAGTTTGTCCATTAAATGCCATGGTTGCTTATGAAGCAAAGCAAATAGAGGCGGGGCTTAAAACGAAGGATCGAGGGAGGAAAAAAAGAGCAAGAAGCTATCCGCTACGATAGTCAGCAACCTAATTCGCTAATACTAGGAAGCTTTATCAAAGATGGATGGATTTAGTTACCTTTCGTGATTGATAGGTGACAATAAATTGTGTTGTGGGGTTGAACTGTTGAAGTGGAGGGGTGTCGTGGATCACATAGAGCCGCGAACTTTTTTGAACTGTGGCGGTGGCTAATGTGTGGTCCGTGCACTCCAATTCTAAATTGGCGGAGTGGAGTCTCGTGACTGCTGTGCGACAACAAAACAACGGTGGTATCTTGCCATCGAATTCTCGTGTTTCCGGACTAGAGAGGTTCGCCAAGGCTACCTTTTTGTATGGCATGCGATAGTAGTCGTATTCGGAATCGTCATGAATTTAAGTGAATCTTGCGGTGAATATGACGTCCTATCTTATCAGATTCTGATCATCTTTCGTAACCTTAGAGACTTTGCGCAGATGGAGTCAGCTCTATATTTCAATTATCTGGTTGGCAGGCTTTGGGATCGGCACAAATCAATTTACCGAAAAATGGAGCTGGCCCTATTTGCGCAAAGTCTGTATTATCACTTTAAGCCCTAGGACGATTACAGGGCGATAACATCCAAGTTCACCACCAGCACAACTCTATGATATTGGGTGTAGGTGTATTGGAAATTTCAGAATTTATCTCCAAGTCTAACTGCAGAAAAAGGAGGGGCAGGGGAGCAGGAGGGGGTATTTCTTATTACTTTTTATGTCACTCATGATCAGCTGCGTTCAATATAATACCACATACCCCTATACCATAACAAAAATGCTAGCTGTCTCAAAGAGGAACTTCCCATACATTTGAAAATAGAAATTACCTGAGGGATAAGATGTGCCCTACAATAGTACCTTAGTTGAGTAGCGAGATGATGATAGAAAGTATGTAGTATGTGAGAGTTGATTGAGGTTTAAAAGGCTAAGATATAGCCGGGAAATCAAGGGACGTGAATAGAACACAGGCACCTCTTCGGATGTGCTTGACATTTCTTTGAATAGTTGCAAACCGCACCACTAATAATACATCCAGCGAACAATAAGCTGCAGTAGCAATTGCGGAATTTCAAAAGCGAGTGTTGTGTGATATGAGGTGAACAAAACCAACTCCAGGCCCAAACATTCAAAGAACAAAGCTAAACCAGCATGATGAATACCACTAGCCGTCATGACCTCCTTTCTTGCTCTTAATTAGAGACAAACCTAGGCATTAAACACATAAAAAGGCAGCCCATGGCCAGACCAACGGAGATAACCAGAAAATGTAGGGTTACAAAGACGAGGCACCACTATCAACAACTACAAGACTTCCAACGCTTCCAGAACTGACCCCACCCCTTGTCCCACCACCCCCACCTCCAGCACCCCTACCAGTACTCACATGGTTCTTCCCTTCTTCCAGATAGGCTTCAGTCTGCACTTGTTGACTATGCTGTTGCAGCCCTAAGGCAGGGGTTTGGGACGCGCTTGCAAGAGGTGTATTGTCACTCTGAGTTCCCTGAGAGTCTGTTGTGCTGGGCGGGGGTGGTGGAGGGGCCGTGGAATTTGGGTTGCTATGGTGTGCATTTCCGGCTCCTTTCTTTCCGGAATTCCTTCCGGAATTTTTCTTCCCCTTCCGTTTCGCCTTCTCAAGAAGCCGCCGTTTTTCTGCCATTCTCCGGCGTTCTTTGCGGTCTTTAATCTCATACTGCCGTATGAGTGCTTCTGGAGCTTCGCCAAATATCATTTCGTACTCACAAAACTCGCAGACCCAATTTTCCCCATTACTACTCCCACTCCCACCAATTGCTTCTTGTCTACGCCGCCGCTGTTGCTGAAAGGTATATTCACGCCTAGTATTTGGAATCCTGTTGCCTGACTTCTTCTTTGTCGGTTGAGGGGTAGAAGAATAGGCAGCGTGATTTGACATAGGGGATGTTTGAGTCCCAGTTGTATGCATAGCCTTTTGATATCCAGAACCGCCCATGCCTATATCTCTGGTGGTAGACGCGGGGTTGTGGAGAGAAGACGTGGAAAACGCTAAGCTTGCAGAAACTGGTGACTCACAAACAAAAGTGAATTGCGTTTGCTTCGGGGGTGGAGGCAACCCCGCTAAATCACCACTATCTTCGGCCCGGCGCCTTGTTTTTGAGAGAGCCGCAGGCTCGTCATCCACAGAAGATGTCCCCCCACTTATCTTTTTAGCAAATGAATCAGTTGACGGTGAAGGCGAATATCTCCTGCAATTCCTCCGTAAGGATGCGTGATTCGTCGAGGAGATAGTAGATAACGGTGATCTTTGCGTAGAACCACTCGATTTCCAACGACTCCGAGGTGTAGAGGTTGAGGTAGGTGAAAGTCCAGAGGGAGGCTGGGATCCACCCCCGCCGGGCCCGTTTCCTCCAATATTACATGTACCCCCCGAGCCTACAGGCGTTGGGATCTTCCGTTTCTTCTTATTGTTGGTATTCTCGGACCACTCATAAGAGTCTATCGGACCAGAAGCACTCTCCGCTGCACCGGACTCATCATTCCCGATACCACGAGAAACTGATGCATTCGAGGTATCCTCTTCATCAGACGAGTCCTGCAGGTTATCACCTACACTATGGCTCCTCGTACCAGAGCCAATAGATTTTCCAGTATCACCCAAAGTAGCGTCTCCGGCGTAATTGTTGTATGGAAAGTAGAATAATGGGGTAGTTGGTTGCTGTGAAGGGCCGAATAAAGCTGCACTGGCATCCTCGGACAGTCGCGAACGGAGTCGACGCCTCGGAAGGGGCCTAATAGGGCGTCCGTGCACCAAACTATAACTACTATCTGCTGTTCCTCACAATCTTTTATTGAGTCCTGATTTCCTCATTCACTGAATATAGGACTTTTGTAGGTGGTGATCTGGGGCAGAGTGGGGGGATACGTGTGTAGGGCTCCCAAGGATGGAGGGGATGGGGTGGGATGGGGAAATCCATACCCACAGCGGCAGACATCGTGGCTGGTAAAGGAGCTTCCCGGGAAGATTTAACTGGGGATATCTCTGGACGGAGTATTATGGTTGGTGGTGTGGTTAAATGGAGTAATCGTGTTCGAACGTATGCGACTGTCAATATTATTGGAGGAAATCACTCTGCAGGTAATAAAAGCAGTCAGGTAAGAGAATGGTGACGAAGGCCGGGGGGCAATGGGGGTGGATTTATATGCATGGAAATCGACTGCCCCACACAGCACATGGTCCTCCTTTTGCCCACACAAAGAAGCAATGAGGGGCACTTGCCTTGCAGGATAGACCGAATATATCACAGGAGATGAGCGATTCCGGGTACAAGCATACAATAGCAGCTAAACTTTAGAAACCGATGGAGAGAACGAGGATGGTATCTGGGTGAGATATAGATGAAAGTGTGTAAGGGAGTGTGTGAGTGAGGTGGGACTTGCTGGTTGGAGTCCTTGCGCTGCATCTCGGCACTCACTGAAGGGGCTCGATAGGGCAAGCTGGTCCCACACCCCGTCCAATGGCTCTACGTACCTGCCCTGATCGTCACCTTATCTAAGAGACCAAAGTTTAGACGTCTGTATCTTTGCTTGTCCAAAAGCCTAGGTTGCCTTCAATGCTGCTTCATAACAATTGATGGCCGGGTCCTTGGACTACATATAGTAGTACGAAGGGCATCGTTCATAACACATTCTAATAATTCGGTACCTTACTTTGTAAGAAATTCATGTATGTATGTACTTCAATGGAGTACATGTGTATATCCAGACTTTATGGTGTCCAGATAAGATGTAGCTTATCGGTACCCCCGCACCCAGTCAAATTCTCAGAGATTTAAATACTCTGCTTTAAGCAGATGCGGGGATTGGTCTCGTACCTGATCTCAGAAATATAAACCGGCTAACTAACTTGCCTAATCATCAGATCAATACACGGTCAATAATACTACAGTTGTATTGTCAAACTCTTTGGCTAATATAGCAGTCACGAAAGAAGATGAGTGGTTCAATACTGACTCGAAGAGGATAGTTCCGCTACTAGTATGTATATAACGTGATGCAGAATACTAAAGTATAGCCAATGAGAGAAGGTAAAAGCACAAGCTACATACATACCTCTACAGGGCTGTACCGACTCGAGATTTATAAATCCACAACCTTCAACTACAACCAAAATGCGGCTTTCATACCCCGCGCTTAAATCATTGAGCTGTCGCAGCAGAACATTAACAGATAGGGTATAAAACGTGACGAATAGGATTTGTGAGGTCTATCCAACGCAGTCTGCAGCTTGTGTGTGCATTACTGCAATCACGATCAGATGCTCTTAGACCGGGAATCAGATCGTAAAAGTATTGGGTGCAATGGTATTTAAATGCACCCTGGACCGTGGCTTATTTTTGAAGCCTTGGGGACTACACATCATGTACTCATGTAGCATTTGCTAGGCTGTCCAGACTCTTGATGGGATGCAAGTCCCAACCCACATAGTTCCCCGGATCTTTCCTCCACTCTGCCCCGTCGTATCATCTGTCAGAGAAGAACGGTTCAAATAGATGAGTTCAAATACACGACGCTAATATCTCCAGGACAACGAACGCTTTATGCACTAGTCAGAGGACTAACTCACCACCCTGGAAATCCGGAGACGAACCCTCCTCTCTCATCTCTGCTGCACGTGAAGTGCTAGATCTTATCTCATCCCTTCATAAGTGACTCGCATTTGTTTTACCTGGATCAGTACGTACATGTTTGTCGTGCTCTGGCCTGTATGGGTTTCTCGCAACAGCGTCACCGCCAAGACTTCATGCACGCCGCATCGTGGTTCCAGCGTTTCCTTCCCTTCCCGACAACATCTAGGAGCCGCCTTCTCATCAATAATTCTCTTATAACCATCCATCCAGGTGCCTTGGTCTCCATCCTCTCCCTTTGGCCTATACAAATTACTACTACTACTAATACTCCTACTACTCCTACTACTACTACCACTACTACTATCACTACTACTACTATTACTAGTACCACCGCCACACTACCGCGATTTGGCCACTTGGTTTAATATATGTTTTTACGCTCTCAAGATGCCAAACCCTCAATAGCTGGTCCTGCGCCGGCAGGTAGCAACGGTTGATGATGCGGCGATATTACTAACTAACCTTTCCGTTTGCATCCCGCAAGTCAATAACACAGGATAGGTAGTATGGTAACAATAGCTATGAGGATGACAGCAGGGGAACAGTGAGTTTGTCTTTAGGGATATAAGCGATTTTCATTAAAAAATTAACATTCAATGCATAGAGCGGGGGAAGGGGGTAGTAAGCAGCGGGCAGCGGGCACACCACACAAGGAGCGTCACTTTGTCTTGATTGGCAGTGGCTGCAGGTAGCTCAAACCGGCTTAGTCTGTCCAGCACTTTTTCCACTTGCAGGCCCAGCCCACTTTGGCTCTCGGCCGCAGTGCTAGTCTAGTTCCTTTTTGTGTCCTGCTATTATGGGAGTATTATGGCTGTCGGTCGTTTCCCGTCGCTCGCGCTGCTGAGGGGAGAGAAACTCTGAGTCTCTCACTTCCGTTACTAGGCTCGTCACTCAACGCACACACGCCCTTTCCACCCGCTCTCCGCTTCCCACTGGTCCATCCTCCTGTCACTCACGCTCGCCCTCCCTTACACTTAGGCACGCACACACTCTTGCTCAGTTTCCTCAAGTGCTGCTCTTCCTACTCCTCCTCCATCCTCCCATGCACAAGCTGTTGTTTCTCCCCCTCCTCCTTCGCCGCTGTCGTCCTAGTCTACTGTACCATTCTTAAGAGGCCTCCTAGCCTTTTCTTATCCCCTCCCCCATTGCACTTAATTACTCTTTAGTTCGATTGTATCTGCTTCTAACACCCCTCACCCCTCGGGTTTCCCTACTCTATTCATACCCTCCTCCTCCCCTCAATCCTTTATTCCTCTCCACCCCATCCTCCTCTCTTCCTCTCCCACACTGCTCCCATCACTACTACTCCTCACCGCACATCGCAGCAGACCTACTATTCAACATGGTTTCTCCCCGCCGCTCTTCGCGAGCGCGCTCTACAGCAAATCCAGCGCCAGTTTCACATTCATCGTCCTCCTCAGGATCATCTACATCCAATCGTGGCCGCCTCCAAAAACATCTGGAGAACGAATCTCATCCCGAAATTGAAACCACCTATTCTCGACGCGGAGACCACCAAGAGTCCGCGTTTGAATCCCTCCCTGAGGCTCCCACAGAAACGAACGGTAACGGTGATGAGGAAGTCGACGAGACTTCGCAAGAGGATGAGATCACCAGATGCATTTGTGGCCATCAGGAATACCAGGGCAGCGACGATGACCAGGCCGATTCCGCGGATGGTCTCTTCATCCAGTGTGATCAGTGCCATGTTTGGCAACATGGCTTCTGTGTAGGCATCACAGACCAGGCATCTACTCCAGAAAACTACTACTGTGAAAGATGTAAGCCAGAATTGCATAAGCTCGGGCACAGTAAATCTGGGTGAGTTTATTCATCAACCTATTTCATTCATTCGGATTGCCATGAGCTTGATTAGATGGCTTGATGACCATGTTCTAACGTGTTTCCCTCAGGATGCGGACCTCCCTTTATCTCCCCACTCAATCCGAACCCACTTCACCAATCAATAGCAAAGAGCAATCTCACAAACGGCGGACTACAATGAACTCCCGTGACGCCGAATACGATGATGCTCTTCTGAAGAAGGTCCTCGAAGAGAGCAAACACGACAAAGCATCAGGGAGTTCTACGCGAGGAACGAGCTCGAGAGGCCGCAAACGGGGCACCAGCGAGGGGTCTGATGAGTGAGTTTTTGCTGCCACATCTAAACAGTAATATTTCAAAGGTAGGGCGGGATGGCTGATGCTGGGGTAGACCAAAGCAAGATTCGAAACGAATGAGAACTTCCGATTCACCGGAATCGCCTACCAACGGAGCCGTCTCGTCAGGAGATGAAAAACACGGAAAGACAGCTGCTGCACCATCCTCGACTAAAAAATCACGCGGTGCGGCTGCCCGTAACTCTACTACCAGCTCCTCTGTGACTGGAAAACGGACTTCCACTAGAAACAGAGGTGGAGAAAAGAATAAAGAAGTAAGAAAAGAAGGTATTTTTTCCCTTTTCCTTTTTTCTTTCTCTCTTTCTTTTTTTCTTCTGGTAGCTTATTTTCCCTCCTCACACCCTCATACCTCTTCAGTAAAGCATAATCCAGAGTCAGTGGCATGTCTAATTGTATACTTTGTAAATAGATTCTGAGCACTCAGACGAATATCCACCGCCCCGCTCTAATAACCGCAACCCTCAGAAGCCTTCAGCAGAGGAAGCGATCAACCCTCCTCCACCTATCGAGGCTGTTCCAGACACGCCGCAACAGCCAACTAAGCGTGGCGGACGGAATGGGCAGACAAATGGCGCTTCTCGACGTCGAGGAGCCTACCGCCATCGCCAGTCGGAAGACCCCAACGACGTTAGCATCGCATCCCCTCATGTCATGGCGCGAGATCTTTCATCCACTGGAGGTTCACAAGCCCAGAAGGTAGACCCCAGTACTACCATCCTTGATAAACCTACCAAGCCCAGGATACCTCAGGCTAGGATGAGCATAAACGAGATGAAGAGGCGCGTAAATGGAATTTCAGACTTCATTACACGCACCCAAATCGAGATGGCCAACTCGAGGCAAAGCGATATCTACGCATACCTATCTTGGATGGAGGAGAAAGGTACACCTGTTAGCAATTTCAGCACACCGCAAGACACTTCAAAGGCAGTCACACCAACCTCAGGCACCGTCCCTGATGGTAAAGATTTACCGCAGATTCAAATAAACGGTAACAATGGAACTGTTAAAGTGCTTGAGAAAGCAACCGAGATGTTGGTTGGCGATATGCAGCCGGGAGCGTTAGAAATGATGGAAATGTTATCGAGTAAAATAAATCGATGGCAACAGCACTATGGGGAGAAGATATGAATGAGTTTTTTTTCTGACGAGTCTCTTTTTCTAACTTCTTGTATATGGGTTTCATGGATGTCGGCTGGTGTTTTTGCTTTCCCTCAAAAGATTAATTGTAGTCTTCCCATTTCATTCCTTTCGATTTCTTTCCTTTGTCTTGTTTTGGGGCGGCGACCTGGAATTGGGGGCCGGAGTATTTTTTTTTTATTTATTAGGTGCTTTTATTGTTATTATTATCTTAAGGGATGATGTCTTCTTCCACCGATTTGCCATTGGAGTTCTGTTGTCAATGTTGCTTTACGCCCCTGCGATATCTGTTGCGCTTTGTTAATCTGAGCCAAGGAGTGGTGAAGAATATGAATATATACTTACCTTGAAAGTGAAATTGTCATCTCCTTTTCTTCTGTACAATTTACCAACGGCTTCATTTCCTTCTCCTTCTCGAAGTGATAAGTCTCTTTAAGACCCCATCACAAGTCCAGGATTCCTAGGACTGGGGCCTTTCCTTCTTCTTCTGGGCTGATTGCTTTTATGGCGTTATCTTTTCTGAGTTTTTCCTTGCCGGTAGGGGTGCAGGCGGATCGGAAATCTGCACAATCTCTGTGATTGACCCGGGCTCACCTTCAAACAAAGGTATATATTCGGGAATGCGGGCCCGGAACAAGTACTGGGTTCACGGCATAAGCCACAGAAAAATGGTGTGGCTTACGCTGCGAACCTGTAAAAAGAGACGGCAGGGCTGATTTACATTTAGGCCATTGATGACCCTGTCGTTGTAGGTACAGTCGCACCTCGATATGCCGGATGCCAAGAACCAGACAATTTCAATACGGGATAGCAAATATTCAATTGATTTTGCAGTAAATTTAAAAAATCCCAGAGGATCCCGTACGTGACAGCAAGGGATCCGGGATATTGAGATCCGGCATAGTGAGGTGCGACTGTAGGTACACACAGTGCTCTACTTTCGAGTGGAGTGGAGTACCGGACCGGAATTGTCCTCTTTCGAAAAGGAAGTGCAGTGTGAGTGTGCACTTTATGCTGTACCCAACTCCTTCTCTTATCCTGCCCGCCCGCCCTGCCTGGCCCATGGCCGCCCTGCAATCATTGGTGGGCTGTGGGATGGTGCTGTACTTTACCCCGCTCACTTTCCCTTCCCGAGACAACCACTTTTTGCATGTATCACGCATGTGTGTTACTGCATATACCTTGGCGTCTTGGAAGTAGTTTATGACGTCATAGGCCTGGGACTGGTTTATCCAACCATCACAACACCTGTCATGTCAACCCAGGCCTTTTTTTCTTTCGGGATTCAGATGCAGGGATTGGATGTGTGGATGGGATGCGATGGGGGTGTGATCTACAGTACCGCAGGTTGTATACCAGAAGACGTGGTCGTCAGTTTGCTGGATAGGAAACATATTACCTAGCTTAATGCTGGGTTGGGCCTCCCCGGGTTTTCGTTTCGTTTCGGGTCGAGCCGTGAGGCTTGGTTCTGGTGAGTCTGGGCAGGCACCAATTCTAGGGCGTGATTGACTGCTAGAAGGATGCGAGGGATGAGATGGGGAGGAGTCGAGTGTCGAATAAGTAGCTAGTCGCCAATCTACTATAGCTAGCAGTGATTATAAACTTTAATATACTCTGACATATCTGATAATACATGTAAGTAGTTATCAATCGATCCACTGGCACCGAGGGTTCACAAACACTGCCATATCGAATGTGGCGTCTTGGTTTACATCAGAGTACCTGCTCTACCTGTCCTTGGTCCCCCCACTGGAATCGCATTGTAGGGAAAGCTGGGCCAAATGCTTCTAAACGGTGATGAATGCAGCAATTACTCTTATAATTATGATAGAGGTGACATATCTAATGATCCCCTTCTATTTTAACTATTGGAGATCATGCTGTAGACCACGAGCCAAACATACTTTTAGTGCGTTTAATATATATACCCCAGAAAAACATTTTTATTTGTAACTATATTTTGAATTTATGTAAGGTATATAATTGGATTTATCAAGTACCCATGGGTCCCTGTGCGCGTGCCAAATCCACGATGTACTGCTACTAGGGTGACTATTTGACGCCTGCTATGTTCGCATTTTGGTACAGTACATACAGTCACCTTGTCTTCGAAGCCGTAAACATCCACCACCAACCAAGTCACATGAAACCCGTGAAGACTTTAAAACAAGACTGCCGGCGGCTGATTGGTGACCAAACAGCCCTTGTGAGCGGTCAAGAATTAAGCTCCCGCTCAGACATCATTACTTGCATACTGTAGCTAGGTGTGACGCAAAACCGATCTCCAGCACCCGGGACCGAGTGATATTTCTTGATTGAACACGTTAGTGCACATTATTTACAACCACTTTTTTCTATCATATTTTTGTCCTCATCCTAGAGCAGCTCAAATTTTCACCTTACCTTCTACTTCATAACGTGTGCCGGGAAATACGCCTCGTTGTACCACCAGAATGGACCTTCAGGGGGGGGGATCAAGATGACAAAAAATTAATTTCAAAGCCTCCACCATACGTGCTGCCCTTCCCTCTGAGCTTGACAAAAAGAAAAAGAAAGAGAGAGAAAAAAAAAAAAAGGGGGGGGGGGGGGGGAAACAAGGGCTCAGGTCCTAAGCCAAGAGGGTATAAGAAGCACTTTTTGTTTGAAGGCAGTGATAAATATAAGGAAAACGAATGACAAGGATAATTAATGTTGGGGGACTACAAAATGGGCAAACAAAAGGATACCAGAAAAGTAATCCAGTCAAGTGAGAAACCAAACCTTACACCAGGAATATAAACAACACGACACGGCGAGAACGAACGCATACATACATGTATGCATCTGAAAATAGAAAAGTGACCAAGATGTAAAAATCAATTCCACTCCAACCCAATGACACCCATACAAAGACAAAAAAGACGACTCGTAAAAGTAAGAAGAAAAACCCATATCCTTTCATATAGAAAAATTCACCAATTGCACCTAGCCCGTTCTTTTGAAACCAATGTTTTTTTGTTTCGTGCTTCGCCGTGATAGCCCAGTTGGATGCGGGAATGCCGTGGATGAGATTGTCGAGTCCGGGCGATTCACACCGAGCCCAAGTATTCCCAGAGAAGCCGACTTTGAAGGAGAGAAAAAGAAAAAAGTGAAAGAAAAAAAAAGAATAGAGAAGGAAAAAAAAAAGAAAAAAAAAACAGACCCAACCCCACAACCGATGCCACATTTTGTACGTGCGATATTTTGCCCCCCAACCAACCCCAAATCCAATATACCCCATCTTTTGCGAACAACCCAAACCCCAATTGCTTGTACCCAATAAACATCTTCCTCCCAGAAACTCTTGCTCTTCACCGCAAGGAAGATACAAAGGAAAATAACAGGAAAACAACCCCTTTTTAAATGCCTTCGCCATTTGATTGAAACCCCTCTGCCCACCTGTAGGTATCCATACCCTGACCCGAGAGAGGAAAAATAAAAAAAAAACAATGAACAATTACAATACTTAAAACACTCAACAAAAAAACAAGTTTAAACAGGTCCTCCCAAGACACAGCGCCCCGAAGTATCAAGAATAAACACCCCAAACAAAAGAGAGCCCAACTATAAAACATAAAGAGATTTAGCCCCAAACGCTAGCGACAGTTCCAAGGCCCTTGTTACTAGGACCCCAAACCTTACTCCAGCCAAGTCCATCTGCACCTTGGCCACTGGGGGTAGAGTTATTAGATGGCGCAGGTGAAGACCTCTCCTTTGAGATATTATTAAAAGGGTCGCTCTCCTGGGCAAACCCGTAGCTCAGAGGTGAAGGCAAAGGTGTTGTTGACCGTTTGCTGTTCTGAACTGCAGGGTTCTGACCCTGTGTCGGGCGTGTCCCGATGGGAGCAACTCCTGATGAAGTCACGGGTGTTGTAGGTGCACGCTGTAAACGTGGCGGGGAGCCGCCAGGAGACGATGCGGAAGTCCGGCTAGACTGTGCTTGAGCACCTGCATTTTCAAATAAGCTAAATGATGCAGACTTCGACGATGGCGAAGACGCACTGTTTGTGCGTGAACGCGTCGGCGAAGCGACGGTAGACTGTCCAGCATGCTGACCTTGTTCAGTGGCAGGGGTTTGAACTGGAGTAGTATCAATGTTGCCATTCTGCTGATTCGCAAAAGGGTCAAAAGCGGACGAAGGAGACGGACCACGTGTACCACCAGCATTAGAACCTGGTGCAGAGGGGCCATTGGAGTGGATATTGGATCCTCGTGAGACAGGGTTATCATCCAAATGGCCATCCTCAGATGCATGGCCATCGGGGCCTCCGGCATAAAGAGCACGGTGCTGGCGAGCAATAAGATCACGTCGCTCGTCCTCGGTCATAGCGCTAGGACTCATGACACGATCCTTTCCGTAGGTGGAAATTTCGGCCAACAATGCTAAAGGGCCTTTATAAGTTGGGTCTCTCCCAAGATTTGGAGTGTTCGAAGACATACTCCTATTATACTGCTGCTCCTGATGATAGTTACGCAGATCACGCTCCCTTTGAGCTGCCAACCTTCGCTTTGCCTGCATCATCTGTTCCGCCTCTGTTTGGCGCGGCTGAAAGCGCTGAGTGGCGTAAAAGTTCTGGAGATTCGCGGCAGACTGAGAACGCATTACGTCAAAATCCTGAACAGAGTAGTGACGAGTCGGTAAGGCGCTTCCCATGCGCGTTTCTGAACCTGCTGGATGATTAGTTTCGGTCCCAAAGAGGCTTGGAGAAATTATTTCCACAGATACTTACCATGTTCAGGGAAACCACGAGGACTCAAGACTGGCAAGGAATCACGGCGCTGAGGGGCAAACATTTTCCCACTCTTAACGAGATTATCGACAGCTCGATCAACCTCTATATACCTCGTTAATACGTTGCAATATGAAACCAGGGTGGTTTTGCTTATAGTGCACTTACCATCAATCTGGGCGCCAAAGGCAGCGGGGTCTTCGGGCTTCATTTGAGCTGTGTACCGTGCGGTCAGATCCGAAGGGTCCGAGGCGTGAGAACGTGGGAAATGCGTCTGAACAGGAGTCGTACCAGCCCGGCCTTCCCAGCTAGGGCGAGAGCTTGGCCAGGTTGACGCCTGACTTTGAGTTTGATTTTCGTAGTAAGACATGATTGAATCTGTAAGATCTGAAGCGAAAGGAGTTGTATCAACAAGACGGACTATGGTTGCTAGGGTAAAAGGAGGCCTAGATGGCTATTCCACACTGTAATCGAAAGAGGGGATGGGGGTGGGTCCTGTCTAAATGGTGGCGAAGTGGATTAGTTAGAGGCCAATAAATAGTGTGAAGGATTTTCTTGATTTTTGACTGGCCAATAGCATTGTGAGGAATCGAGGGATAAGGATGAACAGCGGAGATAGAAGCAGGGCTATTTTTTCGGTACATAAAAAGTGCAGCTAAAATGGGGTACAACAACGTATGCAAGACAACGGCAACAGCTGAGGGAAAATTGACATACCACTAGCACAGCGGGTGAATAGTAGACAAAAAGGAGTTGTCCACTGGATTCCACTGAAGTATGTTGAAAAGGAGGAGCAGGAGGGAGAGAGGAGCAGAAGAGTGAGAAGGAGAAGAAAGAAGGGTTCTTGTGTCCAAGAAGCAAAGAGGGGGATATGAGAGGTTGGGTGTGGAAGTCCTCGGGTTGGGGGTTAGCCTTTTGGGGTTAAACTGGTGATGACGGGGTTGTGCGGGAAAAGGGAAAGGGAAAGGGCCCGTGTGCAGAAGCCAGCAAAGGAGGGAAAGAGAAGGGAGAGAGGGAGAAAAATGGAAGGAAAGGGAAGGGAAAATGTATATAAATATCCCTAGTATTTAGAAAGAGGATAAAATGCTGTTCAACTGGAAAATTTAAGACCTCAGCGCCGACTCCACAAACGCCGAAAGAAGATATCCCGGCAACTACGACAGGCAACAGTCTGGACAGAAAGGGACCTCAAGTAAGGAGGCCAAGTCTGGTTGAGCGATGTGCGGGATGGGGGGGAAGATATCGCTCCACGCTTCCCAGTCTTCGTCCAGCGTTGGGGCCGCTGCAGTGCCAGTCTGTCCATTGGCTACCTGCGGAGTAAAGCATATGCTGTGACCGACCCTTACTCGCTGCTGGATTGGGCAGGTTCGGTGATGGTTCTTCACTTCCTCGCTTTTTGGGTGTAATGTGCATCGTTCGGTAGTCACCCTTTTTCTCATGTCCTTCTCAAGGTTCCGCAGCTGCGAACGTGTCCTATCCACGACTTAGAACCCCCAAATAATTTCATAAATTTTGCGAGGCCGAAAATCAATTGCACAAAGGGGTCTCTGGGTTGATTTTGCCATACCCTGATGGCCCCGAAAACCCAAACTAGTCTGCAGTTAGGACCCTTAATACTGCGGCGTACACAAGCCGACCACGAGGAACGTCTGTATGGAATGTTCTACAACAAATTACACGGGGAAACGTCGAAACGGATGAAGGGTATGCCCTTTTCGGAGTATCCACCAGGACCACCACTTCGCGGCCCAAGGTGGACGACCTTTGCGTCTTATTGCATTTGAGAGCCCCATTGGCATGGGCCTAATAATTTATATGACATCTATACAGTACCACTCTAGAGTAGGGTAGAGTACATACATCGGCGGCAGACATGTGGAACACGCCGAACTTGCTGTAGGTACATATCATCTCTAGAGTACTTTCCAGGGCTTAAGCCTAGGTTCGGAACACAGTCTCTACATGCTGTGTTAAGCCGATAGGGCAGTGGGGAAAAGCAAAAAACAGAAGATAAATCACACTAGCAGCTTTAATGGTAAAGCCCCTACCCAAAAGTTTTCGTGAAAGGGCCAATTACCACCCAAACTAGGTGGAACCAGGTTCCAAGTGTAGAACCACAACACAATTAATTATAACAATGAACAGAGGTAAAATATTTTGACCCTTGGGAGACCTTTGTATATTTTTTAACCAGTAAAAAGAAGTGATTAAGTTGTAATAAAATATTTTAGCAGAGAACCTGTTGCTAGGTAGATTTGTATGGGTTTCGCCACACAACTGCTTTTGGGCTTTCACGAAAACTTTTGGGTAGGGGCTTTACATACTCGAGGTCTTCAGGTTTGGAATATCGTGAGAACCCTTTTTATGCTCCGGTCCCCAAACTGGTGGAACAAATACCATGGTAAAAATGATATTTTCGTACAGCAGTGGTAATAACAAAATACGCGTTTACAGGCAAACTTGTGGCTATGTCGTCCGATGACTTATTACCCACCGCTATACAAAGTCGTGTTGTATATTTCCACCTTTCGTTTCGACGCCCTTTCCAGAATAATAGGTAACCCCGTGATACGCTCTGTGCAACTGATTACGGCATCCAACACTTTGCGCCTCAATTACCAAATCGTACCATAGGGAGATCAACCGCCACCAGTACTGGCTTTTGGAGTCCCAGTGACGCCATAGCTGGCATTCCTCCAACAGAGAAAAAAGGGTGTGCGGAGAAAGCCTATGTTTACGCATCGTCACATCTCACACGGACTCTCATCCGGCACGTTCGCCTTCAGGATCAGTCGATCTCTCCACGCTTATTCGTCTTTCTTTGCCTTTACACCTTAGAAAATACTTCTTTCCGGGAGCGCCCAGTTCACCCATCCCCGTTTGCTGGTGCCCGGAACAGTACCTGGCAGTATCTCACTCGGGATATCGGGAAAGACAGAGTCCCCGTCGATTCCCTTGCAACAAGATGTGCCTGCCTCTATTTGCGCTTGCCAGATATATGTAGATACGGGCCGGGATGTAGCTCTAGTAGCGTATTTGTGGGAAATTTATCATCATCACTAACAGCACTCCTGGACAATTTCCGGTACTGTTTTTATCACACTCTGCATATCTGCTTGCCTCAAATAGAGACGCCCTGCGAAAAAAATTCGGGTAGTGGTGGAGTAGGCTTTCTTTCGGACCGCACAGGTTCCTAGGTCACAGGATCACCAACTTTGCTCACAGTAGGGTACTGTCACTCCTGGGTATTGACGGACACCGTGTTGACGGACAGGGCTTTTTGGCCAATAAGAACAAATAAACTGGACTTTGCCAGACAGACAATGGAGGCTGAAACAGAAACAAGGCAACTGTTGGCTGCGTGCAAGGCCAGAGGTTTCGACAGGCTTGGCATTAGGGCACCAAGACCGATAAATTTGACCTACTTCTTTATACTCCATACACACAAAAAAACAGCCAAAACTATATTTTTCTATGGTATGTAATAGTGGTTGTGTTTAGAAATGACGCTATGGGGTAGAGGCGTTTTTTTTTGATGAGTGTTGTATTGGGACGAAGTTGTAAGTGATTGTTAATGTAGGGATCTATAGTTACATGAATAAGAGGGTGTTTTCGATTCCGGACAAATACATGTAAGTAAGTACATCTAAGTACATGTACATGAGCATACTGTGGAGTGCTGTGTTTACATGTAGTACCTCAAATTCTTATTCCGTGCAATAAATACAGGTATGTATATATGTCAATAGATATAGAATACATGTAGATATTTGGTAACTACATGTATAGCATTTGTTTTACTACGGTATCCCAATGTAAAACACCAATTGCCTAACCCTAGTCTATATAATAAGAATGAAAACATAGAACGGTTGGTATTATCTCACCAATAACTAAATCAGCTTTTATAATAGTGTGATAGGTATGCAGAGATTACAAGATATTTTTGAAAATATTTTTATTCTTAAAAGTTGTCAGGCCATTACTTTGTAAATCCTATAACAAAAACCTGGAGTTGATGCTGGTTGTATGTTTGGTGATGATGACAATAATAGAAATAGTGACGGTGACGGTGACGGTGATGATAAAGGTAGGGAAGCAGCCAAACTACTAGTACAGCAAAAGCTTGCTATAACGGTACATTCTATAAGGGTATTCTCTCTATAACGGTAGCACTTCCCGGTCCTTTTTGCCCGGCCTTCAGCACCAGTAGCACCTTTTATATAAGGATAACCTCTCTATAACGGTACCAAATTCTGGTCCTGAGTTTACCGTTATAGCAAGCTTTCGCTGTAGGCGGTAAAGTTAGGGTAAGGCGGCCAACTTGCGGAGAGATGCGGCGATAGTGCCATATATTTTTAGCAGCCTTATTGATACGGTATTGATATAGTAAGTATTTTATAGAATATATATAAGTACTTACGGCGAGGATAATTATATAAGTACATGTACTTGCGGTGAAATTAAGTATTGTCCCAACCGCGGCTGGCAACCATGCTATTGCGAGAGACAATACTTAATTTCACCGCAAGTACTTAGTGCTTATGTCCCCGCCAAGTTTGTGTGAGGAAACGCTGTTGCAACAGAAGTGGCGGCAGAAACTTATTCTCGCGGCAAGAAGTATGAAGTATTCTCTAGATTGCAGTAATGTTGCAACATTGCAGCATTGTATGTAGTAATTATCACATCAAATGCGAAAATAGACTAGCATTCAAAGAAGTACAGAATTTTGTTAAATTCGGTCCCGTCCCCATTTCTGATACCGTATAATAGACACCCTCCATAGGTTAAAATACGTATTTAAATCACAGGCCTAGATGCACGTACATGTAGGTAAAAACATTTACAAGTAAGTACTTGTATGTATGTGACTACAAGTGCTTACATGCACAGTTGTAGCAGAAGGTTCAATTACATACAATCTCACTATGGATATGAGTAAATTCGCATCCAAAAATATCCTTGTGGGCCATTTATCCTTATAAGAGGCGCCCTGTTCCCTAAGATAATCCCTGTCCATACTCATTATAACGAGATTGTGCTGCATGAACGTGGCAGCGAATAAGGGTTAGGGTTGCTACTTGATAAGACAATAACAAGATACTCTCTAGGCAAGGGTAATGGTGTTGAGGTGGCAATAAGTCTCAAGTATTGTTCTGCAACTGCGGTCGAGGTCGAGACAAGGCGCCTGGGTTCGGGAACGCAGATGCTTACATAGCAGATTCCCCTCAATCCCCCACTTCACCAAATGGGAAACTATGTATATCGAGCCATTGATCAAGACTCAAACACCCCCTAGACGTTGGAGAAGGGGGATATATAGCATGAGTCGGCTTTCCTAAAGCCTTAAGCCCGGTACCGGATTGGATATTGAATCAAGTTGTAACGAGTGATAAACTATGAGTGCCCCGATAACATTCGAGTGATTTCTTATGCTTGTAATTTTCAGATGTAGTAAGGTCCTATTTAGCTATTGCCTAGCCTTCTACATCCTGATAAAAGAGCCCTATTAGCATGCAAAGCAATCCCACTCATAACAAACTTCCCCCTACCCTCGTTTAAAGCACAATTCTTCCGAGATTAATCTAACCCAGATCAAGAGCGACTATTTTTGAATAGTTTCGGCAACTCTTTCGCTGCCTCCGCAATTTTTGGAGAATAGTGTTTTCTCAGCAAAACAGTTTCCCAAATTGTGGCGGCGTATGGATTGCTAATCTCCGGTTCATCTATATCCATTTTATGTGTTCCGTCACCGACCCTATCCTCCGTCGAGAATAGGCCATGGAGCCTCCGTTGATGCTTCCTCGCCATTTTGTTTAGCATTCCTAGTGTTGCTAGTGCTGACCTTTCCGGCATGTTTAAACTAGATGTCATTAGACGCTTTGTAAACGCTGCGATACGTATCGGTGTATTTGACTTGTTCGCGTTTTGCTGGAAGAAGATTGTGTTGAGAGCACGGATCAACATCTCGATCTCGGTGGATACGTTAATCCGTTTTGAAGGCGGGGTGGTATCGTTCGGATCGGGAAGACGTAAAGACTTTAGAGATAACTCGAGATCAGGGGACATTGAGAGAGGTAGTAAGGTAGCATAGAGATGTGTTGTGAAATATGTCAAGTCGATGTTCATTCCTTCCCCTGTGTGCGAGTAAGCAATCTTTACCTGACGGGATGTGTGACGGGTAGAAAGCATACCTTGGCCAGATAACAGGGTAAATGCCGTTATGACGCAGAGAAGCGCTTCTCGACTGGCGTTGCGTTGGATAGGGCTTTCGGAGTCATTATCCTCCTCCTCGTCTTCCAATGCTGCTGCAATGAGTTCCTTCAAGGCCACGAGAAGATCTCCAAAAAAGTCCAAATTTATTAGGTGTGCGTATCTGCATATCTAGTTAGTTCTGGCAGCCTGGTATCACGGGACCGGAAAATTCTCACTTTGCCAATCCTTCTAGCGTTGCGCCCATAAGTGCCGGTGGCCTCTCCTTTAAGATTCTAAAGTAAGTTCCAAATACCAACTTCAAAGTCTCAGACTGACGTTCTTCTCTCTCCTCGTGCGAAACTGTTGCGTCCGCTTCGTCCATCTCCTTTTCCGAAATTTTCCTCTCCTTCTCTGATTTCCTAGCCTTCTTAGTCCGGAACTGGCGGTCCTTCTTACGTTTTCTTGGGTTTTCGACTGCTTCTAGAGAAGCCTTCACGTCGAGCTCTGAGAGCAAACGCAGCGATAAGAAGGTGTTTAATACGGACTCATCAACCGCGAAACCCTTGGCCTTGAACATTTTTGCAAGTAACTGGACTGCCTCGAAGGAAGCTGCGCCATCGTCGTCATTACGGAAAAGATCTTCCAACGTAGTACGACACTTAATAAACACATCGTCCACAGTCTTAACACTAACCCTTTCAACAATGATCTTGAGAAGCTGGTTGCGGAAGTTGAAATGTGGGACTGTAGAAATAAGTCCGCAGGAGCAATTCACAGCAATCTTTCCAACAGCAACAACATTCTGTGAATGGTCAGTTCTGGAAGCTATTTTAGTTTAGTAACGAATTCCCGAGAAACTCCAAGGAAGTAGGGAGTTTATACCCCTAGACAGCTCCGCTAGTTTTTCGACATAAGCCTGATAGTTTGAGACCAGAGACTCCTCAAAACTTCTGAGCTTCTTCACCTCCTTCGTAACCTTTGCCTTCTGCTCCTCTTCCGTTAAGGGCCTTATCCGATACCCAGGGATAATATCTTTGTATATAGCCAACTGTGTTCCTAATGCTAGCTTCTGTATCGTGACGTTTTTATCTTCCGACATTTCGCGCAGCCTCTTGAGCAGCCCAACCTAAACCACAGACTTAGTAAGTAAAGTTCCCAAGTAAAAGGTACTCTTCCACTATAGAACAACGTAC
This sequence comes from Morchella sp. 2018-W16, assembly GCA_024713755.1. Taxonomy (NCBI): domain Eukaryota; kingdom Fungi; phylum Ascomycota; class Pezizomycetes; order Pezizales; family Morchellaceae; genus Morchella; species Morchella sp. 2018-W16. The sequence continues at coordinate 740,650 of JAMGYY010000018.1, forward strand.
ATTCTCCTCCGTGTCCTCATTCAGAAGAATTGCAATATTTGAAAGCTCCTCTTTAGCGTCTACTACCCTCTGGCGCTCTGAAACTTTCGGGCGCACTTCCAATTCCTTCACCACCGGCTGAGGTTGGCCTTCTTTTTCAACTCCCGCCCACTCTTCTCCCGTATACTCCTCGCTGTCATCTAACCTTTCCGGAAGAGTGGATTGAAGCACTACTCCGCTGAGGGTCTTGATCGGAAGCCTGGTGCTTTCCTTTTCGGCTTTGCGCTTCTTGAGCGCGCGCGGTCGGCGCTCGTAGTCCTGTTCAAGGTCCCATTGCGCCGCGGCGGCGAATTGGTGTGCAGTCTCAATGGACGAACCGGACGACTTCTTTTTGGGCATCGGGCGTAATTTGAAGGTGGTTTGCTAAATCCTGGTGTCGTGGTGGGTTGGGTTAGTTACAGCTTTTTTTTTTCCTGCGGTTCCAGAGCCGCCATGCAGCCGTCAGGTGGTCACGTGTCAGGCACCCGCTCTAAGAATATTTTGTATACATGTATTGACTCAGGGTTCAAAGGTACAGTATTACATCTTATATCACTTCAAGAAAAGATCTCGCTTGCGTGTGATATATTCAGGACAATATACATGTACAGTACCAAAAAGAGGGGTGGGATCACTACGGTATTCTCGTTGATACGCTAGCAATGCGGTAAGAATACGGTATTTATATGGTACTCTTCCTCTAATGCCGATTTAATTCGGTATTTGTCACTAAATTCCGTAGTCCTATGGTAGTAATTTCACCCCATTTTTTCATACTGTAGTTACATGTAATTACGAGTACTTATAAGGATAGGGGAACCATCAGGGTACGGCCAGAGGTTCACTAAAATGCGTTGGTGTGGTCTGGATAGGTTTTTAAAGATGCCCATTTTTTTGAGTGTGGTTGGGCAGTTGTCCCAGGACTTTTGAACAAGAACTACATGTACATACATGTACGTAGACATGCAGCCTCGACCATGATCCATCTTCGGGTTGAAGCTGGGTCAACAGAGCACAATACCTGATCGAAAGTCTTATTGCAGCACCGATTGCATGGGACTATGACCGATTCCGCGCATTACATCGGTGCGATGAAGTGATCGATATATATCATACACATGGCACTCCGGTATTGCTACAGCATTGCTATGGTATAATGGCCGAAGTTCCGATTTAATTCGGAAGTTTTTAACGATACCGTGTTGCTATGGTATCTATTACATCCCCCTTTTTGGTACTGTACTTTTATGTAACTCCAGCTCTAAAGGATCCATCAATTGTACAATTGTACTAGGTTGATTTACCAGGATTAGAAAACGTACATCTACTATCTACTATGTACTACATAGGCGTTTAGTAAAAGGTCGTGAAAATTTGCCTGAACGCCTAAGTAGATTATATCGATAATGGATACACCTTGGCATAAAACCCCGCAACCTTATTGGTTGAGAGTGACGGGGGGTATTGACTAAGCATAACACATTAAAACCTGTGAACTGGGGGAGGGGGGCCGAAGGCCGCCATATGAAATGTCTAACTGGCGGGAATAGGAATTGGGGGGAGGGAGGGGGGGGGGGGGCGGAGGCCCCCATAACTACATATACGTACCGTAGAGAGAGGATTAAAACTTACACAACTCGCGGTCGCGAGGTGGTAACCCCTAGTATACGTACTACAAAAGACTGAGAAGGCCGGGCTCTTCGCTACAGTACAAAACAACAGGACGACGTACAAATTTCTTACTCGCAACATCACGGGGTTATTCAATTGAGTAGGAACCTTTATATTAGAGGGGAGATAGTAGCATAATATAATTCTTCAGTACCACTGCAGCCCTCGTACCTGACTCGTCACCCCCTTTTTTTCATGATGCACCTACTTAACTAATCATCGGCGCAAACATCTCACCAACAAGTAATCACGAGTTGCACCTTCTGCCATTTGGCCACTCGGGGTTTCCAAGGTTCCTTAAAGCACCGTAAATCTCCTGGGATATATGGGCGCTTTGACCCCCTCCGATATTTATATGACAGGCTCATACCTGTGTTTTCTAGGGTACTGCCATAGGTACATGTATGTATGTACATACATGTACCCCGGGGGTCCTCAAACTGACAAAAACCACTAATCTCGCAGCTACTGGCCACCATGCCCAAAAGCTGGGGAGTAATTTATATATGTCGGATTACATTAAGCGGAGCTATATAATAATAGTGAATGGAAGTACTAATGGAAAAGATTGACTGAGTCTAACTTTGATGGTGGTCGCGACACCGGAATGTTGGGCTTGTTGCATCGCTTTAAGGGCCCCCGGGGTACATGTATTAGGGAGGCTGTGGCTCCTTGTGGTCGAGAGCATTGGTAGCCTTTTAGACGCCACGCCATCATTCCACATATATCAGTATCTTCATTATGGGCAGCTTTTAATACATGTAGCTACTATCCTGGAGCGTACGATATTACTTATACATAAATGTAGTTCCACATGTCATTTATCATAATCACAGAATATCACTCGTAGCACTATTTTTCAGAAACCAGTTTGCGCAGAACGTTCTCCAACTACCATGGAAGCTGAGACCTTTAATGGCGGCACGCCAATATTAGTCTACCCAATTAGTAAAGTTTCGCCGAATGTTTGGGTTTCGTTCTCTAAGCAACGCCGTGCAGGATACTAGATACACCGCATACTGCATATAGGTACCCTTTTATCGAATCCGGGGTATCCGCGAGTGTTTCTGTCAAAAACAAATCCTGGGGCACATGCACATGTATCGTGGACGTCATATTGCACTAGGTAGATTCCGAGCTTTTGGGTCTGGAGGTGAGGTTGCTGGCGTAAGTGATGGGAGTGGTGGTGTAGATCCCTCACCGCAACGGAGGCGCCACCCGGGCGCTAAGAGATTTAGCGAACCGACAACCATTTGGATCTGTAACATACATACATACATGTACATGTACTTACATGTAGGGTTTGGAGATGAGGTACAGAAAAAATAAGAATATATATGTAGAAAACTTCAAGGGTGGTATCGCGGAATAGTTATTTACAGCTTCTCCTTCTCCCTCTTCTTGATTTTTTTAGAATTCGTCAGTCATCAATACATGCATTCAGATACCCGTTCGTTCATCAATTTATAGCGTTGAAAACACCATAAAACAATTTCCTGGGTCAACAAACCCTCTCAACCTAATGTAGAGCCTTTCTCGTCCTTCCAAGTTCTTCGTTGGCGCCCTTCTAAGTCTGCATTATTCAAAGGCATGTAACCGTCCCTGGTCTTCCATAATGACATTGCATAGTGCCGTACCATCACAGCAAAGAACATTTGCACTAGCATAGAGGTGAAGAGCCCGATCCATCCAACCATAATTGAAATTTGCATCATTTCCGAACAGCCCCACGCTTCCGATTTAGGGGCCGGGGGCTCAAGCCCGGCCCCATCAACTCCTGCAGCTTCAATAATATCGCTAATATGGTTGAAGGTCGTTGTGTGGAAAGTTCCGTGGGGTAATGTAAAGGAAAGTAGCCCCGAGCTAGGCGATTCTACATCGCAGAGGTGATCACGGAAAGTCGAAAATATAAAGAGTAAGACAAAACGCGAAGATGCTGAGACGATGGTGTCTAGAATAAAAAAATTTGCGAACACCGATAGCGTATAGGCATGTTGCTGTAAAGGTTAGTGGGGTGGTTGAGGAGGAAGGGGGCGCATGTATGCTCACTCTTATGGAGCCATATATACCCATTACACTAATAAATGCAGCAAAATATGTATACAATGCGAGGCTATCCGAACTTCGATGGGTGGTATCGCGAGATAATTTGTGAAAAAGGCAAGCTGAAAGTCCGTTTGAAAACAACGCTAAGATACTGATAGCAATAGTAAAACCGCTGCAAAATTATTAGTATATTGACTATTTGTTATTGGGGCAAGGGTAGGAGGGAGCTGTCGGATGCACGTACCGAAGGTGTTTCAACCCCATCCTGGCCAGATTGCGATTAAATAAACGGCCGTCAAATAAATTCTCCGGTTTGAAAACGAAATATAATGCTCCCCTCAAATTCGACCCCGTAATAAGGAAAAATCAAAAACAGTGTCGTATATACTCAAATCCTACTACCCAAAAAGAAAAGAAGAAAAAAAAAAGAGAAAAAAAAGAAAAGTTGAATCCAGTCTAATGAGGACTAGCTTCGATGATGTCGATATGCTCGCTGTGCCCGCGGTGCTCGTCGTGCCCGTGGTGGTGGTGGTGATGGTGGTGGTGGTGACCGTGGCTGCTATCAGGCTCTGCTTCGACAACGTCTAATTCCTCGGCGCTGTAGTCTGAATGGTCCGAATGGTCCGACGGTTGCCTTGCCGCAGTTTCCTGTAGGTGCATTCCATCAGCCTGATTCATATATAAATATGTGGAATATACCCGGAATATATAAAGAAAAAGTATAGGATATCTGTGCAGAGCTTACAGTGGTTAAGCCAACTACCCTTCCACGGGGAGCCTTTTCAATGTCTTCGTCACTACTACCACTAACAGAAGTGCTTGTGTAGTCAGAAGAATCCGACGGTGATTTAGTCCGCCGACCACCAAGAAAAAAGCTCGGTTTATAACAGTAGAAGCAGGTACAAATGACGACAGCACAGAGTATTATAGTAGCAAAGAAGATAGCGAGGAAGAGAGAAGTTTGAGCTTTTGTCATCCCCATCCTGAGAGAGTGCGGCGGCGGACTGTGTGGTTATTATGATGTAGCGATTTTTAGCCTGGCTCAGATTGACGTATTCCGAATGATCCGATCAAGCATTTCTCAGCAGCAACAACACTGCAGTTTCACTTTCGGTAATCGCAAGGTCGGAAACGATTGGTCCGCGGAGGGGAGCGCCAGGGTCCTGCGACCAATAAAACCTGGCCGGCAACGGTTTGGAGGTACAGAGTGCTTGAGGAATTGACTGTTTATGAGTGCAGTGGTTGACAGCAATGGAGATTTGTAATCGGCCACTAGTAAGATCAAGGCTGGGTGATGGGTGGATCTGTAACCGTAGAATTCTTACTGAAGAATCTGAAGACGAGCAAAGTCTACATGTAAGTAAGCCAGAGGGAGGGTCTAAGATCAAGGAGAACAGCGGGCACGAAGAGTTTTGTATGATCGGACACGTCGACCTCCGCTCATCCTTCGAAGAAAATAAGAGGCGGAGGTTCAGGGTTTAGTTCTCGGCCGCCGTAGGTACAGCTCTCATTGGGTGTAAGCGCCTCTGTCTGCGAAATCCCGTGGCCGGCCAACCTCCCTTCGCCTTTTAGACGATAAGTGATAAGTTGAAGCATACGGTAGGCCTGCGAGTCATGTCCCTCATGCTGTTACACAACCTGCACAACCCATGTCGTAGGTCCATGCTAGGGGTACTTAGAGTGAAAGGTCACTAAGAGGCCTCTCTACTTACATGTACTTGACCTTTAAACCTATCCTAGATTTACCCGTCTGGGTAAATTTGACTGTTTCCTTCGTTCCTGTTTCCAAAACCCATCGGATTTCACCCGTCATCGAGAGATCTTACCACGGCAGTTTCAGACCCACGCTCTTCCAAGATGGCCTTCCTGTCAACGGGAGTGCATTTCTCTGCTTCCGAGATTCTAAAATATCATAGGAGACTGCCTAAAACCACTCAGCTGTTCCTCTCCGGTAGTGTTCTTTATTAGAATAATTAGGGTATAATCCTTCTGGAAACAACCATAAAGAGATGGAAGGTTCTGTCAAGACCCAATCTATGTGTAAGGAAATGGGAAATGCTGCATCAACAACCAGGAATTTCCCCCCCTCCCAAGCGAAGCCGGCCACCAGGCCACCAGACGTAAGAGAGAACTCTGCAAACGGTAGTCGGGAGGTAATGGATAGTGTAGAACTGATCTCGCCCTGGGTGGCCATCAACGGAACTCTAACCTGTAAGCATCAGTGAGATTTGTGCTGAACCTAGCTGAGAATCAGCTGGTTAAGTGTAGAGGTGTATATTTAATCGGCCGCATGAGAGTCGAAAGTTCCCAAAGCAATTTAGTTGTACCCTTGGATCTAGTTTGCCGTCTGTGTAATAATTGAATCTATTTCGGAATGCACACACTTCTCCACTTTTTGCTCTTTCTGCATGGCCTTGCGTTCGACAGTCATTTGTTTTCGGAGTGTGCCTGACTGCAGGCCGGGGTGCAGCGATGCTCGGGAAAGTTGTCAACCTCAACCTTTAACTCGCCAGGGCCAGATACATGTACCTCTGGCCAGTGTCCGGGGATACGGAATCTTTCCTTGCACCTATTCGTATTTTGGTTTGTGTCTTCTCTTGGCTCCATCCATCCTCTAGTTCTAAATATTTCATTGGCTATCTTTTTTTTTCCCCTTCCCTCTTGTATACATGTGTAGTCTATTTCGGTTGAGTGTGACGTAAATGATCAAGTTATACTTCGAGTAAGTATTGGGAGGACTTTTATATCCTCAGGTATTTGGTGAATCTATGTCCAACATCTTATAATGAGCAGGGAAAGAGGGTGGTTTATATTATGACCTAAGCACCCTAGTGAAAAAGGTGGGGATAAGAAAAGGGGGGGATAAATCAAGGTCGAAAACAATTAATCCCAAGGAAAAAGAAAAAAGGGACAAGTCGCAGGAACAGCAGGGTCAGGGTCAGGAACAGGAACACCGCAGAGGTTGTCAGACATCGATTTGCCAGCTACGTGTAGATGCCTGATCCGAATACTTACTGACAAAGATGTATGTAACATAATAATATTAAGTTGAACAATTACATGCATTCCAGCACAGACAGCTCTCTGCTGCCTTTGCCTGAGGTTTTCTCCTGTCGGTGCACACTGTACATTGTGCTGCTTCATTCAAGCATTCAAGCAACTTCGCGCTCTCCTCTAACAACATCTACTCACACACGCCCTCTTTTCACTTTCCCACACCGTTCTCTACTTACATTCACTCTCAAACAAACCCTCTCCGTCTCTTGCGGTTAGCCTGCAATCCGTTGCTCACCACACCCGCGCTACCCTTTTGTCCCTCTTCTCCCTCTCTTGCGCCCTATATCCTTCCACCTCTCCTCTACCCTCCTCCTATTATCCCTCTCTTTCTTTGCCCCCTGCCTCTACTTCCATTACACTTCTCCTATTACGGTACCCCGTTTTAGCTACGTCAACTGTTTTTTAGAAGCTCTGAAATTTGTAGTCCCTTTCCGTTTCTACTGGTTTCTGGGTGCCCCTCTCTCCCATCTCAATACACCTACACACCTGCCCCTCCTCGGTATTGATATAATATCTCGCAAAATCCTAGATTTTCGGTCCCTCTTCGCTGGCCGAATTTTCCAACTTCACTCCTGCATCTTACGGAAGCTGGGTGTGGGACTCTTGCTCCGTGATACCGTATTCAACCGTTCCTACGCTACCGTTTAATTATCACTGCTGGCCTTGATACAATTCTTGAAGGGCCTATTAACTCTCTGTCCTCACGGCAGTTCTCATACTAAGCCCTTGCAACCCAAAGCACTCCACCTCCTTGAAATTTTATGACGTTGAACGTTGGAACGGGTGCTCCCCCGTCTCTTCACCAGCAACAGACACATTCTTCTCAGATTCTTGAACCAAGCAGTCGGTATACAGTTGGTTCGCCCAAATCTTCAACCGTCAAGCCTGCTACTTCGTCCACTCCAACATTTGCCCCACAACAATTTCTCCCTCTGCTATCACCACATCAAGAACTCACAATACAGCCTCGTAGCTTCTTGACAGAACAATCCCAACAGACTAGAGTTGGTTCTCAATCTCGCAAAGTTTACTCTCCCGCTCGACGACGGCATAATTCAAAGTCACCGGAGCGAAATCGAGGAACTGGGGGACAAGGGAATGGGCGAAGGAGTTACCCCAACCAAACAGCTGGTTCAAAACATAGCACACCGGCCATGCAAGGAAGGAGGAATGAAGGAGGACAGTCGATAGCAATACAGAGGCCTTCACTAAAGTACAACCGATCAAACTCGTCGGTTCAATCCAGCTCACTGCCATCAACCCCCAATCATAATCCTCGCCAATCAAACGGACTTTCTCGAAGTCCTTCGCCATCATGCGCTCTTGATTCACCAAGATCAGCATTATCAGAACCCGTCACAGTATCTCCGTATAAGCCGCCAGTTGGCGGATGTATATACGAGACTGCACTGGTCAACGCACGTAGGCGGATGCCGTATTCTCTTGGCAATGACAAGATCGCCCCCGAGAAGCCAAAGCTAGAAAAGCTGACTCCTGAGCAGGAGGCTAAGCTAACAAAGGATATGATAGAACTGTTTGAAAGATTGAAACCCAGTAGTGAGAGCAATGAGAAGCGGAGGCGATTTTTGGTCAAGCTTGAAAACCTGTTGAATGATGAGTGGCCAGGCCATGACATAAAAGTGCATGCTTTTGGCTCAACGGAAAACCATCTCTGCATGAGTGATTCTGACGGTACTAAACACATATTTATACGTCTTCTGTAAGAAATATCTTGCTGACATCATACAGTGGATGTGTGTATAACAACAAAGTGGAAAGAATTCAACCATGTCTGTAGGCTGGCAAGAACACTTGCTAAACGTTTGTACTCATATGATCGAGACTAGTATTATTGTGTCTAACGATCCTGGTAGATGGCATGGAAAGAGTTGTTTGTGTCCCTGGAGCAAAAGTTCCTATCGTAAAGGTATGGGATCCAGAATACCAAGTTGCCTGCGACATGAACATCAACAACACACTTGCTTTGGACAACACCAAGATGATCAAAACCTATGTTGAAATTGATGATCGGGTTCGTCCTCTGGCAATGATCATCAAATATTGGACAAAACAGAGTTCATTGAACGATGCTGGTAAGCAGATTTTGGATTCAATGTTGACCTCAGAAATTAACATGACGTATTAGCTGGTGGTGGAACATTAAGTTCATACACATGGATTTGTATGATATTGAACTTTCTTCAGACTAGAGATCCGCCTATTCTCCCTTCATTACATCAAAGGCCTCACAAGAAAAGGCCGCCTATAAGCGGGGTCGACATATCCTTTGATGATGATATCGAGGCGTTAAGAGGGTTTGGAATGAACAATAAGGAAACCCTTGGCGAGTTGTTGTTTGCTTTTTTCAAGAAATATGGGTATGACTTGGACTATGATACCAGTGTGATATCAGTAAGGCATGGGAAACTTTTGACAAAGGAGGAGAAAGAATGGCAATTCAAGCAAAATAATCGACTTTGCGTTGAGGAACCATTCAATACATCTCGGAATCTTGGGAACACTGCAGACGACTACTCGTGGAGGGGTTTACACAAAGAATTTAGAAGAGTCTATGAGGTTTTAGCAGATAGAGCTGATTTAGATGCCTGCTTGGAACTTTATGTACCACCCGAGGAACCGCAGACATCTGCCCCGCCACCCCAAGCCCAACATCGTCCTGTATTTATCACTAAAGGTAACTCGAGTCATACGAAGCGGCGTGACTTTAATGGAAATGTGAGGGGACGGGGACCACAATGGCACAACAGTAACAGTCACAACAACAATCACAACAGCCACAACAACCACAATCACAACAACCACAATCATAACAGTCATGGAAACCATAATAACAGGTCGAATCAGAACAAAAGAGCTTCAAATGGTGCTTATGGAGCCCAATTATCTCAACAGTATCTCCAACAAGAAACCTTTGGATACATTCCTTCACCACAAGACCAAATCCTTGCTTTACAAGCCCAATTTCATCAAGCGCACATACGCGCACAGGCTCTTGCTCAAGTACAGGCTGTTCAACAAGCCCAAGTCCATGCCCAGACATACGGCCAACAATCTCAGCCATCTGCAACTTCCATTAATTCATTAGGGTCTGCTCAAAATCACCAAGATGTTCTTGCCTTGCACCCAACACTGGCAACTTATGCGTATTTTGCACAACTTTATGGAATGAATCTTTATTATCCAAATCCTTTACATTCTGAGGTTTCATCGACGCCAGCATCCCCGCATATCGCCAATGATACTAGGAGCGGGTATGGCCGGGGGAGGCGTCAAAATGGGTATAACATGGGCCCAAGGTCACAGTCACAACCGCCTCCTGAAATGTACCCAACACCAGGTTATGGAAATGGAACATCTGCAGCCGGGGCGCCTGGCTCGGAAGATGAAGATTTTGCCGATCACTCTTCAAATGGGAATCCTGTGACACCCCCGGCAGAGGAGCAGGATGAGTATGTGGGTTACTATGCCATTGGTGGTTCATTGCAACATGTACCTGCTGTTGTTGATTCAGTTGAGGAAGAGGAGGAGCCTTTTCTAGAACAAAAAAGCTTAGTAGACCGACAAAAGCGTTTGTCGCAGGAGAAACTACCAACGCCACTATTAGGGACGTCACGAGATGCATCAGGTGCTCTTGGTTTGGAAAATGTCCCTGCTCCTCGTGATCATCTCAACGACCATTGTGGCCCTGTCATCGTCAATGGGTCAATTCCCGTACAATCATCAACTTCTACAGATACCTCCTGTTCAAGTCTCTCACCCCCATCGGGGACCCTTTATTCCTACGATGGGACACCTCTAAGTATAAATAATCATGGATCAGATGGGACATTAGATCCAGCAGCTGTGGGACCGAAGGAAGTCTCTAGACACACTCAGTTATATGCTCAGAAGCTATTGGAGGTGCATACACAAGCTGCTGGAAATCGCCCTGAGCATAACCTGACAGCTTCCAATATGGCCCAACAGCATACCGATACCCCGACATCCGATTCCGGTATTGTATTATCGTCAAAAGCGGAATCCCAGCCTTTGCTATCAACATCAGATGATGAAGTCACGGAGTCTATCAGTTCTACAAGGTTGTCTCCCAATCTTCGACAGCGTGCAGCTACCCAGCAGTTGCTTTGGAGCAACACTAGAGTCCCGGTAATCGATGCCTTGAAACCCAAGGGTTCCGGTTTGCCCCAAGAGGAACTTGATGTACCACCTACACCTCTGCCAGATACTTTGGTGCCTGCGTCTATATCTAAAAAGGACGACAAGAATGACGTTCCTACAAAACAGCAACATAAAAATTGCCGAAGTCGTAAATCGATCCGACCCAATAATAATAGTTCGGAAAAACCCCCCCCAACTCCTGCCGAAAAATCGACTTCAAGGGGCGGGGTTGGTTCGAAACAGAGGAATGGGACGGTAAGTAATGGTAATAAAGCTAATGCCGGCCCCAAGTCTGGCGCAAAGAATGGGTCATGGGAAAAGATAGGAAATACCGGGAAGGGAAGGAAAACAGGGGTTCAAAAAACGGTGGATCCTGTATCATTGAACGAAGTCGAACGAAAGGGCGGCTGAGCCGGTATTATTTCAACTGCCCTCATTTCCTTTCGGGATCAGGGCGTGTATAACGAACTTGTGAATACTTACGACAAAAGAAGGGATGAATTTGGCGCAGGAGAGGGGATAGGCCATTTTTGTTTTTGTTTTTAGTTTTTTCTTTCTTTTCTTTTCTTCTTTTTTCTCCCTCTTTTTTTGACCTTGTGATCAATTTTCTCCTTCCTCCTTTTCTTTTATCTTTTTATACTTGGGATTCACGGTGGCGGGTTTTTTTTCAGAATGCTTGTGTTTTCTTTCTTTTTATTTCATTCTAAAACCACTAGTGTTTGTGTGTCTATGTGTGTGTTTTCTTGGTGTAACTTTCTTTCCTCTTTACTCATTAATATGGAAATGGAGCGACTCACGGCAAAACAGCATTTTCCCTTTCCCCCTTTTTATTATTTGCACCCTTTTCAATTAGATTTATCATCTTTCTGTTATAGGCGTCATCTTATCGTTTTGTGTCCCTATATGTACCCTTTCCGCGTGGCTTTACAAGAACAAAATCTACGGGAGAGGGTAAATGGAATTATATGGGGAGCAAAGTTTTGCTATTATACCAATAAACATGAAGGCGGACATGCAAGCATCTAATCATTCTAAAAGGATTGGATGATGCAGGATTGCTGGTGGAAAAATTGCTTAATTTCTGGCAGGGTTTTGTCCCCCTTATTTTTCCATACCATCACCTGCCTGTTAACTTTTCTTTGTCAAATACTTTCCCCCTAATGTGGAGCTACAGGTGTGAATGGGGAATTGAATGATATCCCTATCATGTTTCCCAAACCTGAGTACTATACAAATTTTTCTTAATTTACTTTACTTTACTTTTCCTTTTTGTTTTTGATTAGCGCAAGGGAAGGTGTTTCTACAGTGGAGTAGAAATGGAGAAACGAAGTTGCTGGTTACGGCTTGTGTAGGGGAGCATTGCTTATAGGTGTCTTTTTTTTCTTCCTGGTTCTTGATGGTATTTCCTTTTCTTTTGTGTGGTCATTGCGGGTAAGGTTCGGTTTGTGGTTCGGTTTGTGGTTCGGTTTGATCCGCGGGTTTTGGATGTAGAGGTGGATTTAAAGCTTGTTATCATCTTTTGCGGTTCTATTTTCGGTTTCTTCCTCCTCCTCCTCCTCCTCCTCTTTATTTCCTCCCCTTTCGATTACCTTTTATATCTCCCTTCACCCTTGAAAATAGCTTTATTTATACTAGCTATGTCACTTTGGATATGGTAATCGACCATGGGTCTATCGTTTTTCTTCTATATATACTCTTTGTCCGTATTCCCGTACTTTTATATAGATTCTATATATGGCTTACAAAGAGGTTGAGGGTTGTTTTCTTTTGGTTTACTTTCCTAGCTTTAAAACGGTAGCCTTTTTTTCTATGGTACCATGGTTATCTTCGTTGCTGTTTCCCCTTCAATTTAATGTAAATCTATTATCGTTGGTGGTGTTGGTTAACATATATAGTGTCTACTTCCCTTTCCTGTTCAATTTTGTTTGCTTGGTTTACCCTCGTGTTGGGGGTGGTTTGGCTAGGTGGTATAGATGGGTGAATGGATATTTGAGTGAATGGGCCTTTTCCTTGATCCTTTACGCGGTTTGGTGTGTATGTGACTCTTACTATGTATATGTTCGTGCAGCGGCTCGATTTACGCTCACGGTTTCTAAAATTGTGAGTTAAGTCTTGGAATACATTACACGAATCTTTTATTCTTCCCACAAGCAATTTATCGGCTGTTTTTCGAGTCATGCATGCCATAGGTTACTGTCGTGTTCTTTGGAACCTCAAAGTATTAGGATCACTACTATAGTGTGTTTGAGGATAAGACTGAGCGTATTTGTCTGTTGAGCATTCGGTAGCTTTTTGTGAGCTGGGGATATTTATAGCCTTAATGCCGGGATAAATAGGAATGGTGTTTAATATAGGATAGATCCTAGATACGGTTAGCTTTATGACTGAACGTCTAGCTAAGGGACACCGCTATGACCTGTGGAGGTGACTTAATGTTGATGAGTACAGTACCAAAAAGAGGGGTGGGATCACTACGGTATTCTCGTTGATACGCTAGCAATGCGGTATATAAGAATACGGTATTTGTACGGTACTCTTCCTCTAATACCGATTTAATTCGGTATTTGTCACTAAATCCCGTAGTCCTATGGTAGTGATTTCACTCCATTTTTTCATACTGTATGAGTGGTATGACTTTTTGTGGTTGGAAACTCTAGGGAAACACCGCATGATATATATCGGTGCTTCATTATTCAAAAATGGAATAACCACCTAAGGTCCCGCCGCTCCTGATGCATCGGTCTCCTCTTTCGTTTGGTGCTAGTAACTACATATCTACATATATAGTACGTCTAATAGTGTAGCCCCCCCCCCAGGTTTTAACCAGGAGTCACTCCTAGGCCCTATTATAACGGTTGCATTAATTTTATCTAATGTATATATGCGCCCAGTCCCAGGTAGAAGGGGACTAGAATTATAGAACATAATTATATAAGCATCGACCCAACTTTATATAGATATAAATTAAAGTGATTTTTACATGTACATAGACATAAACATTGTTTGCAATTGGCCTCCCCGCAACTTTAGTCTATCCTCCCCAAAAAATACGCCAATTCACGTGACTGGAAGCTCACGCGCGCATGCATGAGCCTAATATCAGATTAATGAACCGGACCTCCACGGGACTCACGGTTCAGATATATACTGATCTCCACATAATTACGTGAATGGACATTAGAGAGGTTTCGCAGCTCACGCTGTACTATCTACAGGGGTGTGGAGGGCTTGAGAAAAAATCAGATTTAATCTGTACTCTGGGCTGTGTAATGCCTTGAATTGTACTAGTCTGTGGAATATTGGCGTGAGTGGTCCAATAAGGTGGTTTGTTTACATGAATGAAGTCTGTATTAATGCTTCACTAACTTCGTGCAGCATTAAGAGTCTGTATCTCGCCCTGTACTAACTTGGCGGTTTTATCCCTGCGGTCACTGTGGAAACAGGTAGATACACGAGTTGCGAAACCTCTCTATTAGTTACATCGAGATATTAACCAGGACTCCAGGTCTAAGTAGGCATTTGAAGGTTTACAGTCACATCCACCCACCAGATACCGGTCACACAAGACGTCGAAGTTGCCTTTTCAAGCCAGAGTGAGGGGAGATTAGGGGGCGTACTCAAGACAAACAACCTAATATGGGAATTTCAACGTCTTGTGTGACCGGCCGTCTATTCGAATTAATGCGCACGTGCGTACGGTAGAGCCATGGCCAAGCAACGCAATCTTTCTATCATATAAAGTCAGGATTAGTTAAGTAGGTCCTTTTAAGCTATATATAGCAGACGTACCCAAGTATACATATGCGTGATACTGTTGCGAGTTCTCTAGTATACCATTAGGTTTTTGATTATATAGACTAACCAAATACTCCGGTCTAAAATGGTTTTAAATGATCATGAGGGGTGAAAGTCCTAATATTTCCTAAGTGCCGGTACGTATATTGGTGGTACATACTGAATACATGTGGACTGCCATCCTTAATAAACTGCCATATCCCGAAAAATCGGCTGTGCATATGAAATCAAAATTCTTATTAGCAGACATGATCTACACCGTTCAACCAATCATTAAGCAAATAATCCGGATCCCTGGCCGGCCGGGGATAGCCAATTTTTTCGAGTTTTTGCGGTATTTGATCAATTTAACAATTAACAAACGACGCTGTTATTCTATGCCATAGTCTACGATCGACTGTATATACACGCATTTTTATAAACATCTATATGTATGTATTTTAGTAAGAGGATTACATGGTTCATATGATGCGGTAAATGTGTCAAAAGTAATTTTGCCGACGGTGGTGAATTATTTTACCACTGGTGGTATAGGCGCTAAGTTTCAGTCTTTATGCTGCGCTATTATTATTACAAACACTTATGAAGGTTTCCCACGGTGGTGAAGTGCCTGCCACTAGTGGTGAGGTTCCCCACCGGTGGACAATAGGGCTCATATATTGGCACTATATAGCCCCTTTCGGCCGAAATGTCTGTGCTTTTACCATAAAAAGTGACATTATAGGTATAAATTATGGTATTCACCATCGGTGGTAAAATAATTTACTACCATTGGTAAAATTACTTTTGACACATTTGCCGCTCCATACTCCATAGATTCAGGCCTTAACCAATATAGAGGTCCTGGATTTATATCCTCTTAACCTATAACTACCCCGTGCTCCAGAGAATGTTTAATCTATCTAATAGATTTTCCGTGCATATAAGTTTCAATTGATGGTATAACTGTTAAGATATATATATATATAAGGGCGAATAAGATTACCCATGCGAGACACGAATTCGATTATTCATTCTACATGCCTGTGTCGTCCTGAGCGGTGGAGTTGTCCTTTGCCATAGAGCAGCATCGAGGTTCTGACTGGTTTCGGTCTACCTACTTTAACGCCCGATCGGATATTCCTATGGGCCTGATTTCAGCTTTAGCGAGGGCTTAGCCAAAAGTTAGTCTAATAAAGACCTTATACATTTTTTTCAAGCCTTTTTATGTATTGTATAAGTATGATTTAAGGAATATATCAGGTTCAAAAAAAATCTATAAGGTCTTTATTAGACTAACTTTTGACTAAGGCTGATAGGAATATCCGTTCCGGCGTTAAAGTATCTCGACAACTAAGGTTTCATTTGTTAGGTACTGGTTTATAGTATTTATACAAATCTCCTCCGATAGAGAAGGCATATATTGTCTACTCTAGGCACAGGCACCCCTCAATGTTACTTTATTTAGTTTATGCTTAAGGCACGTTGTCGCATCAAGTGGTAAATCAGCAGCCCTGTGCTCGGGCACGGGCCACATGCACGCCCGGCTTTCGGCTGTCTCGGGTCAGAGCCGCATACAAGCGAACAAGCGTGTACTTTTACTACGCTACGTAAAGCTCCGCGAATACCTTCTATTTCCTCCTCCGGCCTTCCCAACATGGTAGTTAGATTGCACTCTTTCGATCCCAGGACTTTGCAAAAGTTGTGACAAAAAACAGTTACATACATACATAAAAGTGGATCTCAGTCTCACTTTCTCGCTTCTCCAACTTTCGGTGATTTACGGGAGCTTATATCGCGGTATAGCAATATTTTGCCGGTTCTAGGTCTAGCGTCGTGGCTTTATCTTATCTTTTCGAGAATTAGAATTTCAAGGAGCTAGCTACATGTAGATGGATGTTCCCCGATAAAAAAGCATCACGATGTCCTCGCACTGCCCGCCCTCTCACCTCCACGATCGGAGAAATTCGACGCCAATTTCATGTCCCACACCCAAAACTGGGTTTGGGCTTCCCCCCCTCCTTTCGCTTGATGATTTTACGGAGAAGCTGTCCGTCATTTGGTTATTTGTTATCTATATAGATCTGACATCATCTCTAGCCTTTGAAAAAGTTAATTTTTTTTTCATTAACCACCCGAACCCGAAGACTCACCAGCTTCGAAAAATATAAATATAACAAAGAATTGACGCAGATGCTATTAGAAAGCGCCTGATCTCATACCGGGAAAAAAGAACAAAACTGCAATATCTTAATTCAGCATTCAAAAAAAGAAACAGCTTCAAGTCGAATGCCCCGACAAGAATCTATCCCAATCGCAGCGAATGTGCTCGGCACCATAGGTACCATCCTATGGTGTATCCAGCTCATTCCTCAGATATGGAGAAACTACCGATCAAAATCTACCGAGGGCCTCCCCGCGCTAATGATGTTCATCTGGGCAACCTGTAAGTTTCGCAACACACCCGAATCTAAGCTATCTATTAAGAATTAAAATATATAGCTGGAGTACCCTTCGGAACCTATGCAATTGTACAAAATCTCAACATTCCCATTCAGGTACAAGCACAGGTTTTTGCCTCTCTATCCCTCATCTCATGGGCACAGTGCCTATGCTATGCCCATGGATGGAGAGTCTGGACGGCTTCCCCGCTAGCATTGGGGACGGGTATCGTGTATGGCGGTGCTGAAGCTGCTTTGGTCCTCACCCTTAGACCGTTATACGAGAAAGGGACTGAGTGGCCAATGTTAATTGTTGGGGCTATTGCTTCTATTCTTCTTGCTGCGGGATTGATACCGCCATATTTCGAGATTTGGAAAAGGCACGGGAGGGTTGTCGGTATCGGTATGTAAATATTTAGTATCTCTGAGGTGAGGCTACTGAGATGATGTGCTAACTTGGGGGTGGGGTGCAGATTTTGTGTTTCTTTCTATTGACTGGGCGGGAGCTTTCTTTTCGCTTATGAGTTTAGTAGCGCAGACGACATTTGATTATATGGGAGGGGTTCTGTATCTTGTGTGCATTCTCCTCGAGACCGGGATATTTTTCTCGCACTGGGTCTGGCTATTCCGCACTAGAAAGCAAAGAGCAGTGGAGAAGGCGATAGAGCGGGAAACAGGGGATGCGGGCGTCGGCTATTCAGTAGAAGAGAAGGAGATACAATCAAGTAGGAATAGTGTCAAGGAGGATGTAGGAATTAAGGTTTGATTGAGAATCAAAATTTTAAGCTGGTATTATCTTAATTTTATTTTCGCGATAGTGACATGAGCAATCTTAGGTAGAAAAGTATTACGATTATCTTTAGTTCATAGGTCGCATAGAGTTACTTAGGCAAAGCTCTATGAGATGTAGTAAAGAAAGCCGCTCTATGAACGTTCAACAGACACAGATTTCAATGAAGAGCCTTGTGATATAGGATCACCCGATATCACTCGCAATTGAGCAAATATTTTAGACGAGAAATGAAAACAAAAAGACGATAGAAATGTGCAACTTGAAATGTGAGAACGTCAATCGGTAAACTTACATGATTTCAATGAGTCTCGTTCAGCCATGCTGATGGGAGTAGTGGCCATGAGGACCGTGTAGCCGTTGTGAAGCTTAATACTATGGTTTTACTATAATATCTATGACACAAATTATAACTGCGTGATTTAAGAGCCCAGAATTTGTGCAGAAAGCTAACTCGTAGAAAGTCCACTGGATCTTCTTTCCCGATTGAAAGCTAAGGCCTCATCAGTGATAATAACGCCCTATCGGCCTTCATTGGGGTGGTCGAGCCGGATTCGAGAAGCCTAACCCAACACAAATAGGGTTGCCATTGGCCACACAGTGCCAGGGCTTTGCAACATGCAACCCACATTAAGCCTCGACCCTCTCGAGTCGTGAACACAATAATGTAGCACAACTTGGTTGCCTGATTAAACATAAAAAGGTTCCAACTGCCATGATACTTTCCGGATTGCAAGCACTGATATCTACTCTAACCGAATAACCTATAATATGAAGGTGAAGGGAATTTGCATTTATCGGAATTGAGTCTTATAGTAGGTGGTGAGCGTTGACAGCTATTAGATATTTGTCTGTGGATCTTATCCAAATAAGAAAATCTAATTTTGATTAGTGATAGGCCCATAGTTTGCATGCCGTTCTGCTACCCCATAACTTTATAGTCAACCCTTTTAATATCCATAGACAAAGAGCGGAAAAATACCCGCTGATACCTGTATGAAGAAACATTCTAAAGTACAGTTTAATTTATGCCAAAGGATATAAGAAACGAAGAAAAAAGGAGTCTAGAAAAAATAAGAGCAAGAGATAAAGTAGGTATTCGGTGTTTTCTATCGCGTTAGCATGTGCTCTCTTCCAGGACCAACTCCAATGTTCCCTACTGGTACACCGACAAATTTCTCAATGAAATCGACGTAGTTTTTTGCTTCAGCTGGAAGTTCGTCCCAAGAGGTGAGCTTGGTTGTTGGTGAGGACCATCCAGGAAAGTTTTTGTAGATAGGCTCGCATTTTTCGAGGATCGTAAGGTCCGCTGTGTATGTGTTAGATTGTCAGATATTGTTAGAGGGCAAGGGACATACCAGGGAAAGATTCAAGTTCCGTGCCTTCGAACTTGTAGCCGATTGCAACTCTAATCTCGGAAAGACCATCGAGGATGTCAAGCTTGGTCAGGTTGAGGGAGGTATAGTGGTTTACAGCAGTAGAATACTTGACGATGACAAGGTCAAGCCATCCACAACGACGCTTACGACCAGTGGTGACTCCGACCTCCCTCCCAACATTCTGGAGGTGCTCGCCAATTTCCTAAGAGAATATCGTGAGTAGATGATGTCTTACAGATCATGCGCGGAAACCTACATTCAGCTGTTCAGTAGGGAATGGGCCGCCTCCAACACGGGTTGTGTAAGCTTTGACCACACCAATGATGTTCTTTATTTTAAAGGGTGAAATAGCTAGTCCGGTGATAACACCACCAATTCCTGTATTGGAGCTAGTGACATAAGGGTATGTGCCGTAGTCGATATCCAACATAAGGGCATTCGCACCCTCGACCAAAATTCTCTTATTGGTGTCGAAAGCCCTCTGAATGAAGAGGACCGCATCCACTACATATGGCCTCAACGTTTCATAGTAGACCTTGTACTGCGCTAATTCCTCTTCAACATCATAAACCAGTAGGTCCCCGTGAAGCTTCTTGAATGACCTTGCAAGACCTCTCAGTTTCCTCTCGAATGTCTCCCAATGGAAGAGCTCGTAAACACGAATGCCGCTACGGGCAGCCTTCGTAGAGTATGTTGGGCCGATACCTTTCCTGGTGGTACCAACTTGTGATGAGCCAAGGGCGCTCTCCTCAAGCCCGTCAACCTTTTGGTGAAGATCGAAAACAAGATGGGCGCGGTCGGAGATGAATATGCGACCAGTGGTGTCAAGTCCTTTCATTTGAATGTTTTCGAGCTCGTAGAAGAAAGATGGCACATGGACAACGACACCGGAACCGATGAGGTTGAGGCAATTGGGATTCACGAGACCTGAAGAGGAGAGTGGTATTAGTAGTGGATACGACGAAACGTTACATTGATACAAAATTAAGGGGTATTTTATAAATTTTTCGATTGTAGCAATACCAATAGAGACAAATCTTTTTTTGATACTGGAATGAGTCATAACTAACCTGAGGGTAGAAGGTGGAAATCATAGGTGATTCCCTTCACCACAATAGTATGTCCAGCATTGTTTCCTCCTGCGCTCCTTGCACACACATCAGCCTCGCTGCAGAGGATATCAACAAGTTTTCCCTTCCCCTCGTCACCGAACTGGCTGCCCAAAACTACGGTAGCCATGATTTAAGCAGGTTGTAGATTTTTCCTTCGTATAGTCGCCTGGCTAGGTCGTCGGAAAAGAACAGACAACCAGCGAAGACGGCACGGTTAAGTAAAAATCAAAACAGGCCCACCGCTTGGTGGGGTGGGGGTGGAAAGAAAAGTGGGGTTTTTAATGCGGCCGGAAAGGAAAAAAAAAATGGAGTAAAGCTTGGCATTGGGGCACGCAATCGTTGCTGATCTGTCTAGTCTAACTCGACCCATGAATTTGTATCTCGTACCTCGCTATAAGGGACCTGCATAACCGAGCCCATTTTGTTAATTCCTGATACATACATAGATTTATTTTGTATAGGAACAGGGGGTAGCAGGGATATGTACTCTATATTCAGAGAATTCCCATCATACTAAAATGAATTATTGCTTGCTCTACTCAGGCGTTTAGTAAAAGGTCGTGAAAACTGGGGTTGCAACGGGGCAAATTTTCACGACCTTTTACTGAACGCCTAAGTATATCGAGGTTAAATTCTGTTCTTTATCAAGCACGCCGGGTTCCTTATGGCGGGGTGCGGGTGGACCTGAAACAGGTAAATACAAAAGTCCGGAATGCATAGTAGATTATGGGCTGGGAACGAGACTTAGATACCTCATTCCCCACCAAGCGAGTTCACCACCTACCGAGTGTGAGGCCCTCCCACACGCAAAAGACGGCCGCTAAAGCGGGGATTGGGTGCTGCACTCGGTGGGTGGTGAGTGAGCTGGGCAGGGAACGAGGGTACTAACTCTACAACCACCGGGACCCCGATAGTAGCAGACTCGATAGTGACACTAGTAGCATACTCTCGATAATTCATCGCAACCCCAATAATGGCATATGGCCCGGAATAGAAGTTCCTATGCTACTATCGAGGCTGCGCTGTAGGTACAGCTGTATAACTTAAGGCCCATTTGGCAACAGGCCAAAACGGTCTTTTGTTAGGCCTTGATCCCTGGAAAGTGCCACATTGTTGATACCGGGGCCTGGTTCTGGATCTGGTCTAACCTAGGGTACCTTAAGGCAAGATCTCAAGAGAAGACAACTCTATAATTTGAATAAAAGGAATATATGAACCATAAGTTGACTATAATACTACCTACATTAATCTCACTCCGGCTTGCTTGCTCTTTTTCGCAGCAGACTGGACTGCCGTTGCTGAAGTACTATTAAGGCTTGAAGCCGCTTCCCTCTTTTTCTCGTCTTCAATTTTCTTGAGTCTCTTCTCAGTTTTAGCTTTCCCAGAGCCTTTGCCATGGAATTGATGTGAAAGGTGTTTGAATGCCTACATATTTGCCAGTTGTTTAGAGATGGGATATAACATAAAAACTAAACGGATGTAGCATACCTCTTTTTGAGTCATGTCCCGCCCAAACTCATCCTTATAGCTTAGATTAACATCCGGTTTGTACTCCTTAAACCTCTGTGCCATTTCCCTTGCTTCTTGTAAATCTCTCTGTCTATTCTCCCACCTAGCATGCTCTTCTCTCTCTCTAGTAGACATGCGATCAAACTTCCCGCTTTGTCTATCACGGAGTCTTTGCTGCTTGGCCTTCTCTTCTGCTTCAAGTTCACGTATCTTCTTTTCGATGCGAAATTTCTCACGATCGCGAAGGAGATTGATTTTATGATCTGCCCCTTCGTCTCGTTTGAGTAGGCCACGTTGGTTTAGCATAGCTAGTGTTGCTCCCACGCCACGAGATATTGTCATCTCCTCGCCCAGGCCGGTACTTGAGATCTCCGGTGGTGCTGGAGCAATTAATCCCAAATCCTTTTGTTCCTCCTGTCCATCTTCCATCTTGACATCTTCATCGCGCTCATGCTCGGGGGAATCTGCCATGACAGTAGTAGCAGCAGGTGCAGATCTGGACTTCCTCCGTTCTGGAATAACAGGTGCCCTGAGTGCTGCGACAAACTCGGTCGTCTCATCAATGATAAGGCCAACCTCATCATCGTCGTCACCCTTCATTTGGGTGTCTTCTGCATTACTCTCTTCACGTAGTTGACGTGCTAAATCGTCGGGCTTCAAAATCTTACGTTTTTTTAGTGCCATTTTTCGCTGCATAGCAAGTGAGCTCTGCAAATCATCATCGTCTATGAAGGAGACATCTTCATAAATTCTCTTAGGTTTGATGGTTGGTTTACTGTCAACATCCATAGTTTCCCCACCCGCCTCCGCCTCAATTAGTGGTGGTGGTGCAAGTGAATCCTCGACATCACCTGACCTCTTCCTTGTGCTCTTCTTCTTCGGCTTCCTGATCTTTATGGTAGATGGATCCACATAATCCGACATAATTTCTGGCCCTGCGCCAATCCTCAATTAGTCCATTCGAGAATGTGAGTGCACATATACTCACTTGGTATATCTAAAGTAATGGGTTTTGCCTTGAGTCTCTCAGCGATTTCTTGCCGGTGAATATCAGAAATGTCTTCGGTGCTCCCACTACCATCTAGCACAAACTTCCTCTTCCTCTTGCCTTCTATCTCCTCGTCGTACTGGGAAAGTATAGATGTTTCCCCATCAGCGGCTTCATGGGGGTTATAAGCCGGGTTTTTCTTTTTAAGCTCGAGCCGCTCCTTGAGGCGCTCGCGTTCCGCCAGAGATGTAGAAATAAGCTCATCTCCCTCTTCTATCCCACCCCAATATCAGACCAACCCTTACTTGAAGTACAACGAAACATACTCACCTTCGTCCTCCCCAATCGTTGAATCCTTCAGTGTCAACACTACGCCCTCCTCTCCAATTGCAAGCTCCTCCAAATCATGCCCCACCCTCACACCCTTCAAATCCGCTGCTGTATAGTCCTTGGTCTCCCTTGCTAACCTTTCTAGCTCTTCCTCCTTTTCTTTCGCCATCTTCTCTGCTAACTTCTTCTGGCGCTTCTTCATCTTCCGTACCCATGTTGTCGTGTCCTCTTCGGTCTCGTCCGCCTCACCAAGTCCCTTACCTTCCAACACGGCGAATCGCTTCGCTGCATCGCGTGCCTTTTTAATGCCTTCAGCACGTGCACGACGTGCGGAATCAGCTTCGAGAGTAGACTGGTGGGTTTTCCAGTTGTCAACAGCGCGACGATCTTGGGCTTCAGTTGAGTTATCGTATATGGGGGTGGTATCTGCAGTGGTGGCGGTATTGGTAGAAGGAGGGTCGGCTTTGAGAGGTTTGAGACCGAGTGAGATACGAAGCTTATTTGTTTCTTCTAGGGAAAGTGACTCTTCCATTATTGAGGTAGGTGGGGGGAATAGCTCGAGGAACGTTGATAATCGTGAATCATGAATCCAATCCCGTGACTGGTGAGACTTGGCGCCAAGCTAACTAACTACAATATGGTGAGATACTGGAGATAGATTGGTGTACTTATAGTAGCCTAAATCATTCTAACGCTTTCTGACAAATATCAAAAAGTTAAGTTGCTCAGAGTTGGTGCAATTTGTGAGATTTGTCCAGCCCATACAAAATTGAGAGTATCCCTTGGACGGATGAAAGTTGTCAAATTCGCGACCTGGACCGTGCACCACTTAGTAGAGGAATTATATTGCTTGTTACGGTAAATACAGTAGCAACCAGAGAAGCAAACAAGAATTTCGAATAGTTTACCACACTAAGTTAATATTAGCTGAAAGAGGGAGGTCGCGAATTTGACAATTTTCATCCGTCCAAGGGATAGTACATGTAGTTTTCAGAATTACGCCCATAAAACCCACAGTTCTTGCAAAAGTATTATTTTTACAAGAAAGGCTTGAGTAAGGGTTATACTTTCTATAATTTTCATTAGACAAGGCCTCATGGATCTCAAAATTTGATGGCCATTTTTGGTGGTGTTCTATATTTTTTTTTTTTAAACTCAGGCTAGTTTATTATGGGCTAAACTAATTGCGTGCAGTCAAAGACTATGGCATAAAAACCCATCCCCTAACAAAATACAAACAGGCGTCCCCTAAAAAGCAAAAAGGAAAAGGCAGAAAGACAAAAGAAAGAGAGCCCATGGTGCGTAGAGAAGAAGAGAAACGCGAAAAAGATGAAGGGGTGAAGAAGGAGGTCTTTCGCGCCATAGTCCTTCCTGCAGAAGAAACCCGCCTCTATATAGAGGCTTTTTGAGAGGTGGAGGATGTGAGGAGGAGTACGGCGGAGGGTGGGGGAGTGTCCCAGCGTCTTGGTATCAATTCCGACTGTTTGGTAATCAGGGTAGGAATACGGTAGAAGGGGGAAGGTTAAGCGAGGGAGGTTACGGTGAAATGTTGGTCACGTCATTTCTTTCCATGAGGTTCGGTTGCATTCATAAGCAGAATGGTGAATACGGCGTGGTGATACTGGGTTTCCATGACGTCCTACAAGGATGTCATGTTAGACAAGTCGTGTTAAATAGCTGGTGTAGACGCTTTCCTTTAGTCTTTTCCTTTCTTTCCTCTCTATCTCATCTTCCTGTTATCAAAATACATAGTCTCTCCATAAGCCATAGCTGCTTTCTCTCTCTAAAACCTCTTTCATTGGTCTCCTATAGTTTCTCCTCATCCTCGCCTCAAGACTTGCGATCCTCACTTTCCTCTGCTCGCGCTTGTGTTCAAGACGCCTGCTGTCGTCGCTTTAGCCTTCGCTGCTCTTCGCTTCTCCTGCTCGCTGGCTGCCTCGATCAACCTCTTGCCTCGCTTTCATCTTCGCCTCAAGATCCAAGACTCGTCACAGGGAGACAGGATTTTATACTGTTTCTATAGGGATTGTTGGGAACAGCGAGACGGGTGGGGCTGCTGGTAGAGGTGGTAGTGGTGGGGCGGAGAGGGGGGTTTTGAGGAGGGCTAGCCTTGTGGGGCAGGCCAGGTTGAAGGAGCGGTCGGGGCCTTGGCAGTTGACACACTTGGCCTTGGAAACTTCGCAGCAGTTTTCCGTTGGCCATCTCGCTCCTGGGTAGCTAAGTACCAAACAGCGGTTGTCGTTGAAGTCATGGTTGAGGGTACAGATGGCGCAAGCTGGTTCATTTTAGCATAGTTGGGTGGGGTGGCCGAAGCGGCAGCACTTGCGGCATTGGATTCTGGAGGTGGCTGGGATCATGGCTGAGTAGCGGCAGGGGCGGGAGAAAAGGCGGACAGTAGGGCCGAACTTGTCTGTATCCTCCGTGAGGACGGAGACGACGACCGACAAAGTGGCCTTAACGTTGTGAGAGGTGGAGTCAGGGTTGAAGAACCTGAAGGAGAGTGGTTTGACGCCAGTTGCGAGGTTGACGCATTCGGGGAACGAAGCGTCTAGGGCCTCTTTGTTTTGGAAGGCAAAGAGGGGGATGCCGTGGATGGCAATATTGACGTCAGTGGGGGCGGGGCGGAAGGTGTTGATGGGGTTGTCGGGGGATTTGATGGCCTCGTTGATGAGTCCAGTGAATGCATCAGCAAGCTTTACCATTTGTGACTAGAGTTTCCTGAATCTCCTGACAGTCTCATCAGGAAAAAATAGGTTTCGTCAAGACGCATCTTGTCTCCCAAGACGCAGAATACCCAAAATAGTCGTCTGGATGCGTCGGGATGCATCTTGCGCCTCCAAAAAGTGATAGGTCGCATTTGGCTCGTCTGAACTCGTCCAAAAGTGATATATTATCTTTGGCTCGTCTAACTCGACTTAGCTCGTCCTAAATGTGACAGGTCGTCTTTTGACATCTCCAAAATGTGATATATTGGCAGAAAAGTGATATGCCGGCACAAACTAAGCCCGATTAGGACTAGCTCCTGTTATCCACGTCATTCTTGTCGCAGTTTCCAGGTCTTAAGCACCGCCGCCGCCGCCTCCGCCTCCATCTCCACCTTCACCTCCACCTTCACCTCCACCTCCACCTTCACCTCCACCTCCACCTTCACCTCCACCTCCATCTCTATCTCGAGTATCTCCCTACCCCATATTCCGACACCTATGCTAATGTCTATATAGAGTCCTACACGCCCAAATCGACGCCCAAATCGACGCCTAGGACACGCCCAAATTGACGCCATGGACTTGCCCAAATCAACGCCCAAATGGACGCCATGGACTCGCCCAAATCGACGCCTAGGACACGCCCAAATGGACGCCATGGAGACGCCCAAATCAACGCCATGGACTCGCCCAAATCGACGCCTAGGACACGCCTGTTACGGAGCGAAGCGGAGACTATATCTAACCAATGCATGCTCACAACCGGCGCGAAGACGCAGACGAGACGAGACGAGAAATGGCGAGACGGGCAACGGCGGACTTAACCGAGAAGCAGGGTGGGGACACAGAGTCCAGACAGAGCGCGAACGGCGATGGAAACGAAGATACCAAGAGAGACACGACGGCTGTATCAGACATTTAACGAGACTACGGCTAAATGGCGACGAAGATCAAGCTAAGACGAAGATTTACTAAGGGGATGACGATATATTCCAAGAGACGAGACATGAACAAGTAACAACTAAAGAACTAGAAACGAGAGTTGATAACAGGAAGTGCTACAGAGAAAGGAAAGAAGAGAAAGAGACAGCGAAAGACTCAGAAATTTAATTATATATACAGTTCCCCAATCCCTGTCCAGGATGACTCATAACCCGCAGAACGGAAACCCTTAAACCCAAAGAGAAACCCGAACCCTAAACCCAGTTCCATAATATCCTAAAAGAGCAAGCAGTACGCCGCGATAGACAGGTCCTCCTTCAGGCCTAACTCCCAGAGGCCTAGGTTTGCGAAACTGTCGCGAAAGTCTTGCACCAGGTCGCAGATGTTCCAAGTCCGGCGGGGTTGATACGACGGTTCGTCAGAACCGCAGACCTGACCAAGATTCTAAGCGCTATGTCGGCCGAGAATCCAGTATTGCATCGACCTCCCATTCCTGTTCGCCGATTTCACCGGGGCGGCTAAGGTTGACCTGACGGGGTGTTGGCAGCGAGGATAAGAGCGATATGGAAGACCGGATGGATTTTCATTGAAGCGGGAGGCTGAGTTCATAGGCGTAAGGACTAACCATTCTCGACGGTATAGGCGCGGCCTCAATCGAAGCTTTCTTCGAGGGTCGCTGGTTTCAATGTTCCTAGTTGAGAGGAAAACCCTACGCTTACTGCACCTGGGAGCCGGAGTTCTACTTATGCGTTGCTGAGTCTTCTTGAATCTTTTGAGCTCTAAACATTTCATCACAGAGAATTCCAAGATTTGTGCCATATCCCTACCATACCGTTGGCTTGGCTTTCCTTGGTCCTGCCACGCTTAGTGGTGCAAAGAACGACATCCTTTCCTCCCATAGTTTGCCTGAATGGAGAGAGCTTGGTGGTTTCGGAGACGTGGTTGTTGGTTGCGAACTCTGCCATAGAAGATTTCTACCAATCATCCTGTTGATACGTAAACATAGGCCGGAGGTATTGTTCCACGATTGCGCTGATCCTCTCCGCTTGCCCGTCTGCTTGGGGAAGGCAGTGCTGTAGCGGGTGCGATTTCTAGCCTATTGCAGAGGTCTTCCAGAATTCTGCCGCGAACTGTGTCCGTCGGAGACTATGGTTTCAGGAGGCCGTGGAGTTTCCAGACTGATTCCAAGACATGTTGGCCACGTCAATAGCGGACTCTCAAGACAGGGTATGAAGTGGCGATCTTTAATCGGTCGACGACAACGAGATAGTATTAAACCCATCGCTTCTCAGTCCTGTGAACGAAATCCATTGACACATCGGACCATGGACCTTTGGAGATCGAGAGTGGCGGAGGACTCCTTGTAGTGCATTGCGCCTTCGCTGCGAACAGGTGTTATAATTCATGACATAGCGTCAACGATTTCACAAGTAGGTAGTAGTTGCGGCTGATGAGTTCGAGGGTTTTTGGCGTGGGTGTCCAGCTGGAGGGCTTATCATGGTGTTCCTGCAGTAGGCGTAGTTGGAGTTCGCCGAGGTCGTGACGTAGATCGCTTCCTCAAAGCGGAAGCCTTCCTCCGCTTCCGCATTCTGCCGTGAGATTTTCTTGGAGTCTTGGTGCCGTAAGCATGGTGAGGACTTGGTGAAACTGTCAACTTGGTAGCTTGGGTCAATAATTTTTTACAGTGCTCCTTCAGCGGATTCATTTAACAAAGAACCCGCGAACAAACTTAGCTTCGACTCCTGCATCTAAATTCCTCTTCTTCAACACGACTTGTGACTGGCGCGAAAGGCGTTCATCCCTTCCTTAGCAGGTCTCCTGACCTCCTGGTGAGTGCATCCGGTTTTCCTCCTTGTTTTCCTGGCCTAAATGCTGATGACATTTAAATTGAAACGAGACAGGAATTCAGCCCATCGGCCTGGCGGCGGTTGAGGAGTTTTATTGACATACGAAGTATTCCAGATTCCGGTCGCATGGACTTTGATTGGGAACTTAGATCCTCTAGGTTTGAGCGCCATTCCTCAAGACCGGATGACCGCCAGTAGTTCCTCATAGATCTCAGAATTGCATTCCGCTGGCGAGTGTTTCTTAGAGAAGAAAGCCACTGGGTGCAGGATCCCTTGATCATCGTATTGGGACATAATCATGAGACATAGTCCGGAAGCGTCGGTCTCTACTATGGTCTCTTTCAGTCAAGTGTGCCAATATCGGCCGAGGTAAATCGTCCTTAAGCTTCTGGAATGCCTCTTCTGCCTTTGGGGACCAATGGAACTTTACGCCCTTCTTGGTTAATGCCAGTGAGTGGGAGACAACTGAGTAATGACGCAGATATGAATCGCGGTAGAAATTAGCAAAACCTAAGAATTCTTGGACTTCCCTAAGTTTGGTGGGTGTTTCCCATCCGTTACCGCTGAGACCTTGCTAGGATCCATCTTGACGCCGGGGTGATGATCGATCTAAGGTATTTAGTCTCGCGAACATAGAACTCGTGACTTCTACGGTTTGAGGTGGACATCGTGGATCTGTAGAACTTTAAGATTTGCTTTGAACGCTGTCGTTTGTGTTCCTCCAAAGTTTCCGAGTATATCAGGATATCGTCCAGGTAAGCCGCGTGGCGGTCGAGAGTATGAGCAGATCATTCACCCAGTGTTGGAATGTGGCGGGCATTGGTTAAGTAAAGGCATAACATTGTACCGAAAATGGTCAGAACGGGTCCTAAACGCGGTTTTCCACTGCGTCGCCTTCCTGAATCCTGATCGATGGTATCCCCACCCAAGATCCAGCTTGGTATAATACTTGGCCTTGGAGAGCGGACAGTGTCTCTGGTATGAGGAGGAGGATGGCGTGTTCTGACAGTAATGTCATTGAAATTTCCTGTAGTCCACACAAAGCGAAGGATCCATCTGCCTTTTGAACAACAGGACGGGGCACCGGCGGGGACTCTGAGAACGGATGAACCCCTTTCCTAGGTTCTTCGTGATATAGTCTCGCAAAGCCTGTAGTTCTGGTCGGGACATTCCATAGAGCGGGCCGAAGGGGGGCTGCTTTCCATCCTGTAGTACTATTTTCAGGTCGTGAGGACGATGGGGTGGCAGAGACGTGGCGTTGGATTCCTGGAACAACGACTTGAATTCTGCTAGTGACGCGTTAGGGGTCGGGGCGGGGTTCCTGGCGAGCTTCATCGATGGAGGAGGGCGAGAAGAGATGGTTTTGGCGTCATGGCTGAGTCCACGAAATTGCCCCTGATGGCCAGAATGTGTATGAGCGGCTGTCGGCGAGATCGAGATTCCTTGAGCGGTGACCGGCGGAGACGGAGCAGTTCTGAGCCAGAAATCAGAGTCGAAGATGACCTGATTTCTTTAGAAGGGCGAAGGTCGTGGTGCCGCGATCCAGGGGATACCCACGACGATAGAAGGTAGTGTCCCAACTTGGCGACAAAGAACGGAGCAGTTCCTGGTGTCGTGGATATCCAACGGCGAAGTTTGGCGACGTGGTGATCCTTCCTCGATTCTACTTAGCCTGCCGTCGATTACTTCAAGCAGGCGGGGTTTCTTCAGAGGTGTCGGTGAGGCCATGTTTGGTTGCAAAATCCTTGGTCGACGAATGCATACCCTCGACGCTTCCCGTCGATCGATGGCGAGGAAAGGCGAGACAGAGTTCTGAGCGATGGAGCAGGTGACGAGTTGGTCCTCGAACATCTTGTCACCGGACACAGCAGCCGAGACGACGTATGGGCGGGACTAGCCCTTTGGTGCCATTTTTACCAAGTGGCTGACCTTTAACGCCGGTTGATATTCTGTTCAACTCGGCGCCAGCTGTCAAGGGTGAGGATCCTGAACGGGAGCGAGAAGTGGGCGCGGTAGCGTGAGAGCGGCGGCGGCTGAAGGTTAGGCGATGGTGGCGTTAGCTGGGATTCCTGCGCGACAGAGGTGATGCGGCGGATGTCTTCTTCCTGGGCGGCGGTCCGAGTCGGCGGTGGCGAAGCGTCTTGGTGGAGCGCCAGACGGTACGAAGTTGTTCTTCTTCGCCAGTGATTCTTCAACCTCGAAAGCGTGGTCGGTCGGCATTTTGTTTGGTCGGCGATGACCTTTCAGAGCCGTCAGATACGGCAGGTTCCTGTGGTGCGGGGGTGTTGGGGAGGTTGGGCAATACGACCAGGCATTCGGAGATGAGGCTGTGAGCCTCCGTGAGTTCAGGACCGCAGTCCTCATTGGTGGAAGTAGAGGTGGCCCAAATTCAGAGCGGCCGAGGCCTTGACGGGGACTGTGGCCGGCTGCAGGCGGCGATGGTGTGATGGGGCGAGGTGGGTTCACGAAGACCGCGGATGATGGCACCGGTGTTGGCCGTGAGCGTGGTCGTCGGTGGGTCTTCCAACGCGAGCTGCTGCCAATGAGGTTAGGTGAAGGTGGCGCTTAGCCCAGTGGGGCTTCAGCACGCTTGAGCTTGTATTTCAGCGTATTGGCGGAGGACGGAGACGGAGGGGTCGGGACCGATGCGATGGCCCATGTTGAACCAATGGGCTTGGAGGACGAGGCCGAGGTAGCAGAATCCTTTCCGTTCCGGAAAGAAACATTCGAGGGGACCGGGGGAGAAGACGAGAGGGTGGCGACAGTCCTCATTGGGGACGTCCCAGCTGAGGTCGACCATGGTGGCGACCGAGGCTAAGCGAGGCGGGGTTGTGAAGGTTGGCGTGGGAGACGAACCTTAGTGTTACGGGCCGAGACTATATCTAAACTAGCCAGGTTCACAACCGAGGCGTAAGACGAGACGCGAGACGAGAGCGAGGACGCAACGAGGGGACTTAACCGAGAAGCAGGGGTAGTGGGACACAGAGTCCAGATGGCAGCGAACGAAGTGATGAAAGCGAAGATACCAAGTAGAGGACACGTGCCTGTATCGCATATGAACGAGCGACTATGGCTAGCGGCGACGGCATCTTCTTCAAAACGAAGATGACTAAGGGGGATGACGTATTATATTCCAAGAGACGATATTAAGGAACAAGTAACAACTAAAGAACTAGAAACGTAGAGTTGATAACAGGAAGGTTGCGTAGGAAAGGAAAGAAGAGAAAGAGACAAAGGAAAGACTCGTAGCCGACTATATATACAGTTCCCAATCCCTGTCCAGGGATGACTCATAACCCGTGTAACGGAAACCCTTAGAAACCCAAAGAGAAAACCCGAACCCTAAACCCAGTTCCATAATATCCTTTCCTCCGCAGTAGCTCGTGGTACGCCGTGATAACGCCCAAATCGACATCATGGACACGCCCAAATCGACACCATGGACTCGCCCAAATTGACGCCATAGACTTACCCAAATCAACGCCCAAATCAACGCCATGGACACGCCTATAGTGACGCCTAGGACACGCCCAAATGAACGCCATGGACACGCCCATAGTGACGTCATGGACACGCCCAAATCGACGCCATGGACACGCCCAAATCGACGCCATGGACACGCCCAAATCGACGACTTCTACAGGTAGTGAGGTGGGCATGCGAAGGCGTGGAGGCGGGGACCATCACAGCAGTATATATTTGTATATAGAATTATATAGGATTACATGAATTAAATAAGCGATGCATGAATCACCCGAACTGTCTAATCGTCGATGTGACGTCAATTCGTGAAAATTAGAGTCAAGGTTCTGCCACTGCTAGCGCAAGAAAAAGGTACAAGACGGGGTTTTGGAGACTAAAGACGAAAAATGCGTCTTGGGAGACCAAGACTATCTTGTGGCGCCGGGGCGCGGGGATGCAGGTAAGCAATTGATATTTGGGCGTCTTGTGCCAATTGTGGCGCCCAGGCGCCACAAGACGCAGCCTAATTTTTTGCTGATGCTCCTGTGTCTCCTGAGACCCCTGTAATCTCCTGAGACTTGTAAAATCTTGCTGATGTGCATCGAAGTAGGGGGCGTAGGTGGCGGTGGGGACGGTGGGTGGGGCCAGGATTGAGACTGTGCCGCATTGGTTGATTGAGACGAAGAGGGAGGTGACTGGGGCTTTCTGGTTGTTACGTTCCAGAAATTGTCCCAGAATGACTGAGAGGGTGACGGTGAGCTTGTCGGTTTCAGGGACTTGGGTAGGAGAACACAAGAACCCACATACGCATGGAGGCTTTTCCTTCTGGAGAGCCAGCCTTCCTTTCTTTTGCTTATGGTTAATACCACTGTCACGACGCCAGACGCTTTTAATACTGTGTAAGGGTGAGAGCAGAGGTTTGCCTGATATTGGGTCTCAAGCGAGGCTGCTCTGCAAGTAAGACGTAGAATATCTACGACATTCGAGAAAGATATAAACGAGGAAGTGGAGAGGCAGCGATAGTACTAGTTTTAAGTAGAACTATAATGTTTAGATACTAAAGACAGAAGACGCGTGAAGAGAGGAAAAGAAAGAAAGACAGAAGTAGGCCCTCGCCCTTTATATAGCCACCAATCCTCTGCCGCCTGACTCATTCGCCACAGAACCTATATGACTCACCTCCAGAACAGAAACCCAGAACCTATCTCGACTCATCCTTTCACAGATTACACATAACCTACCTCG
Organism: Morchella sp. 2018-W16; assembly: GCA_024713755.1. Taxonomy (NCBI): domain Eukaryota; kingdom Fungi; phylum Ascomycota; class Pezizomycetes; order Pezizales; family Morchellaceae; genus Morchella; species Morchella sp. 2018-W16. Next base: position 774,145 of record JAMGYY010000018.1, read on the forward strand.
TAATCCTTCCACCTAACCTAGACCTTCATGAAATTGTGGGGTTTGGATGGGATGGTTTTGGCGAGTCTTCCACTATCCGACCTTTTCCTGGATCTGAGACACAAGGAATGACGAATGAAATGGTTCTAGTGGTCTTCTCGGATGGTGCGGATCGACTTCAGACTCGCCTGGGTTCATCAGCAAGACTTCATTTGTCTCCTGAAGTCTCCTGAGCCTCAGGAGACTCAAAAAATATCTAGGACTCTCAGGAGACTCCCAGGAGACCCAGGAGACTGTTGGGAGGCTCCAGTCACAAATGGTAGTTATTGATGTTTCCTACAGAGTTTCAGGTGACTGAGAGGTGATGGACTTTTATCGCACGAGGTGACTGTGAATTGCTGTTGAAGCTGGATCATGCAGATTCTCACTGTCTCGCTAGCGATAGCATCCATCAGCAAGCTTTACCATTTGTGACTGGAGTCTCCTGAGTCTCCTGACAGTCTCCTGAGTCTCCTGAGGCCCCTGTAGTCTCCTGAGACTTGTAAAATCTTGCTGATGTCGTGCGTGGCGCCAGGGTTGGTGACCCTGTCGTCTACTTGGGTGAGGTTGAGGTCTGCTATAGCCGCCTGTAGATGGGGGCTAGAGAAGTATGACATTTTGAGGTTAAAGTTTTAAAGAGTTTTGGTGGGGTGGTGATAGTTGCCACGCCGAGCTTGGTGGTTGATTTCAAAAATCAGGGACGGAGAGGGGAAGAAGGATGTGGTGGTGTTCTATATATCATCTATATATATAAAGTAAAATTTATTCAGTTTAAGGCCGGCAGATAAGATAGAGTGGGCGACTTCCCATAAGCAAGTGGTGCGAGATAGATCCAGTTCCCATGAGCAAGTAAGATTTTTCTATTCGCCGGACCCCTTCTGTTCACGAACATACATTGTATATGACTTGGCATGAGGTAAACCCCAAAAAAGGTATGGTATGACTTGGCTAACACCGAGTGATACTCCACGATCCAAGGGCTATTGAAGCCAATCGTTCTAGGTATTGCATGAACGGCATATGAGGACTTAAGAATGCTATAAGCGGAGCTAGCCTTCTGTTGTATGTATTTATGCCCTCCAATTGTGAATCGTGAAGACCATAACCGCTCCAAACTACATACATAAGCGCTAACAGAAGAGACAAATATGAGCGTACCAACGTATCTAAATATTTGAGGCCCACATAACAAAGCGGCAGTCCAGGCCCTAATGCCCCCATACTATCATTCCTATTTCGAGAAAATAGAGACGGAAAAAGGCAAGAGAAAAAAATGAAATAAAGTAGCAACGAGCCAAGGGTATAAACATTATATGAGCCGACTTAAGATTGAATAATAATCTCATACCCCAACAATACCTCTGTGCTTGCGCCTTCCCAGCCCCTATTACCCGCGGTTGAGATCATGTATTGGCAGGTCGTATCAACATCTATATACATGTTAGAATTTGAGACTGATTTGGAAAGAAATGTTTGGATATAATATAAGGCTTACATATTGACGATATAACACCCCCATGGTGCCCCGGAATGATTAGGAATGGGACGGTCGACTTTGTCCCTTGGTCACTCAAATCATACAAACGTAGATTATCAAATGATGCACTGCATGTATTTTCCGGGTTAGTTGTTGAGGTAAGATGTGGGTGGAGAAAACTGACCAAACCAGGTGCCTACCATTGGGCATTGCGGATAATGCTGAAACCGGTCCGCTTCCCATAGGAAATCTCATTGTCCTCACAGGCTCTCCAACTCCTTTATGAACGCTGAATTCCTCTACTGTACCATTTCGTCTACCGACATAGACAAAGTTGCCATCTGTGCTCCAACAAGCATCCATGCACCAAGGCGGGACTCCTTTGGATGGTGTACTTGTTGCGACAGGTGTGAACTGTCGACGGTCCCAAATTCTGAATGTCCCATCCATAGAGGATACCAAGAACACATTTTGGTCCGTCGTGGAGGCAGATAATGCTGCCGCCGTAGGTATATGGTTGGTAGACGGGACATCGTGGTGATGCACGCCATTGGTACCGTTTAAACTCTCGCCATTTTTTGTCCCACCCGAGCCACTATCACCCATGGTGATATCCCCGTCTTCGTCACCTTTTTGGCTCCCGCTCCCGTTTTGAGAAGGTTTTGTGTCACCATTAAGCCCAGATCCACTGGCGATGGCTTGACTCATCTCATCTACCTCACCACCTCCCATGCCCATTTCATCGTCGTCGTCACCGAATAAACTCCCATAACTCCTTGTGCTTTCCGCCGGGCTTCCCGGCGCATCCTCGTCGCCGTCATCTTTATTCGCTCCACTAAGCCCGTTGGGGAGGCCGCCCTCCCCCCTTCGCCCCCCAGATGCCCCGTTTATTAGACTATCTCTTCTAATCTCTTGCCAGCCATCTGAATATGGTCTAAAAGCAATGCTTGAAACCTGCCCTGCATTGGAAAGAAAATCCCGTGTTGTTTGTCCCGTGTTTAAATCCCAATCGTAGACATTTCTATCCCAACTCCCGGATAAAAGAGACCTTTCATCCGAGGAAAGCGTGAGTACACTAACTGCCGAAGTGTGTTTTCGTAGCGTAGTTATAATCTTTCCTTCATCATGCCGTACGGATTGAAGATTTATGCCACCGCTCTAAATGGACTACGGTAAGTATGATTCATGCTAGAATTGGAGGCTTGAAATACCTCTAGACCACTTAAGAGCCATAGACTTTGGTTTTGAACTGCTAAGCTATATACGGGACTTAGCTTTAGATCATCCGTGGTTTCTGGTATATACAGGTGTTCAGATTTAACTGCATACATGTCAGTCCACAAGCGTTTCAATGAACTAGATAGACGAACCAACTGGTTCTTCGTTCTCCCAGTAAGATAATAAGATGCCAGCCTGTGCATAGGGATATCGCGTTAACCGCTTGGCTACCGTAGTTCATGTTTCAAGTGGACTCACCCTCGTAACGCTATCAACAAACGGATGCCTTTGGGCAACCGTCAAGGGAACCCTTCCGTTGATGCTCCCAAACCAATCAAAGCGTCTTATATACCCGTCGCTCCCACCTGTAAATATCCATCGCATGCAAGGCGTTGCGCAAAAAGCGTTTATACTTGTGGACTGCGGTGCTGCTACATAAGGCACAATATCATATGTAGAAGCTGTTCCAGCACCTTCTCTCAGCTTTGGGCGTGGCCGGACATCCTTAGGCTCCTTTGAGCTTGAACGCGAGCGGTGAGGTCCCTGGGGATGTTGTGAATCTAACAAAGAGGTTAGTTCAGAGGTAGATGGAACGTGATGTGGATCCCGGGAGTTACCCTCGCCGTCGCCGTCGCCCTCCTCATCGCCCTCGTTTTGATCGTCCCCGTCAGGGTCAGCGTCCCCATCCACATCGTCATCATCATCCGAATTGTGGTCAGATTCATCTTCGTTTTCCTGGTCGTGGTCATCCATATGGTCATCCTGCTCATTGTCTGAAGATCCGACGTTGGAAGCTAGAATGAGTAGTTGGCTCAGTATTGGTTCTCTAAAACTATTGGTGATACACTCATGAGGCTTCCTTGATTCGTAAAATAACGTGACGAATGGGGCTCTATGAAAAAAGGTTTCAAATACCATTATCATTATGGTTTCGTTCATCATCTGAATCCATCTCGCCGCGCATTCTAGTTCTCTGCTTGTTTGGCCTGACCGCGTATCTTCTCGTCTCCTTTAGATCCTCTCTGATACTGTAGCTAATGTAGGCCTACGCGACAGTATTCCAAAGTTCGCGGTAAGTGTGTGGAGGGCTCCCAGCGGGTATTTCGTGAAATTGTAATGTGATAATCTACGAATGTCTACATACATGTATGGTGTGTGGTGATAGTAGGCGCCCCTAAGTTAATGATGAACGCGATCTAAATCCCCTTACCCTAATCGATACGCTCTGCCAAGAATCGTATGTATGCGCGCCTAGCTTTCTGCCTCCGCAGGGGGCTCTTGAAAAGTACGTACAAGTAGGTACAAAGTATGTACCTACCTATGTACTTGGGTGTGAGGGTAAGTGATCAGAACTGCTCCTGGTTGGTAGGAGAACCTTCTGGGGGCCCCACCCTGGACTTATATCAACCGTGTGCCCCAGGAAACTTGAGGCCAAAACTTGGTCCTCAATTTTACTGCTGCCTGCTAAAAGTTATCTCTACACAGTCAAATTTATACCCAAATAGCATATAGAGAAGGTGCTGATAGATACAATATTTTAAATATATTTTTGGATTTTTTTTTGGATTTTTTGATGAGGATCTTGGAAAAGTTCTGATGACTTTTTTCCCCCATTCAAGATAAGAATTCTTGGCAGGTCTTATTGGCCCCAGCCTGTCGCACCCACACATTCTCAATCAATTGTCATAGAGTTCTGATCACTTTGGTTCACACCCGAGTACATGTATGTACTTATGTACTCCAACGACAGCAAATTTTCTTGCAGGCCAAGCGACTTCCTACTATGTCTACATGTATTTACATCAATATCAATGCCTACATGCATACTGTAGTCTCATATATATATACACGTATCTACACGTAACTATACGCATACGAAGACATGTACGTAATGTATGAATGCATATATACTTAGAAAGACATGTAAGTAAACTAACATACTACATCTACTATGCACTAGATTACACCCATTTGCTGCTTTTGTTTTAAGACGTTACTCTCACCCTGCCTGCAGTCAAATAACCATACCCCACAAAATACCAGAGGACAAAACTACATAATTATAAGGATAGAATTCAACTAGAAATAATTCAACAAAAAATACTAACATCAAAATACTTTGTATAGAGTTGCAAATCGAAAGCTTAATTAGAATATAGAGTAAAGGGATAGGTGTGAGCAGAAGAGGCCCTGGAGGGAGTAGGTGGGAGCAGGGGAGGCTTTAGAGGGTACATGAAAGTGAAGAGTGGGGGGCGGGGAGAGTAGGTGGGAGCGGGAGAGGCTTTGGGGGGAGTATGTGGGAGCAGGAGAGGCCTTAGAGGGTACATAAAAGTGGAGAGTGGGGGGGGGACATCAGCAAGATTTTACAAGTTTCAGGAGATTACAGGGGTCTCAGGAGACACAGGAGACTGTCAGGAGATTCAGGAGACTCTAGTCACAAATGGTAAAGCTTGCTGATGGAGTACATCAGCAAGATTTTCCAAGTCTCAGGAGATTACAGGGGTTTCGGGAGACTCAGGAGACTGTCAGGAGACTCAGGAGACTCCAGTCACAAATGGTAAAGCTTGCTGATGTAGATGGGAGCAGGAGAGGCTTTAGAAGGTACATGAGAGTGGAGAGTGGGGGGCGGAGGAGTAGGTGGAAGCGGAAGAGGCTTTGGGGGGAATAGAGAGGTTTTGCAGCTCACGCTGTACTATCTACAGGGGTGTGGAGGGCTTGAGAAAAAATCAGATTTAATCTGTACTCTGGGCTGTGTAATGCCTTGAATTGTACTAGTCTGTGGAATATTGGCGTGAGTGGTCCAATAAGGTGGTTTGTTTACATGAATTAAGTCTGTATTAATGCTTCACTAACTTCGTGCAGCATTAAGAGTCTGTATCTCGTCCTGTACTAACTTGGCGGTTTTATCCCTGCGATCACTGTGTATCACGGTGCTAAGCGAGGACAGGGACTAAACGAGCCAAGGTGAACCACCGAGGCGGAGCTGGGACAAGGGGGTGTGTGGAGACGAGACGAGCAGTGGGGTTGTTGGGGGAACTGAGAGGTGGGTTCGAGGTGAGGGTGCGAAGAGGTGGTCCTGTCGTCCCCACGGGGTCAGCACAACCGACGGGACTATGGCTAAGAGAGAGAGAATATATTCTAGACGAGAGAAGACTAAAGACGCCTAAGATGACAGGAAGGTTGCGTGAAGAAGAAAGGAGAAGAGAAGTCACTGGCGAAACGAGCCCCTATATATATCCTCGAAAACCCTCGCTGACTCATCCCATAAAACCTGTAGAACCCCAAGGAAATCCATCATTACAAATACCTGCATGCCGTTGACTATTGAACCCTGCAACCGACAACCATGTAACATAAGAGAAACCCCGACTAATCCTTCTTCCTCAAGAATCGCGTTGATATCGTATCACGCCGTGATAGATATTAGGTCCCCTCCGGCGCCTAAGCCCTCTTAGCCACGGTAGCGTTAGTGGAAGTCCTTAACTAACTCGGTGAGTTGTCTGCGCCATCATGGCTGAAGGTTCATCATACCCCGCCAGATCGGACGAGATCTAATCGCCCGCTTGCTTATGCAGAGTCAGGATTGCATCGACCTCCCATTCCTGTTCTCCTTCTATCTCGACAGGTGGTGGCGGGGCTGTAGTTCTTTGACGGGCCACGCCGCAGGAGACGAGTAGCGATCGTGGAAGACTGGACTTTCATTGATGGGGGTAGGGTGTTTCGTAGAAAAGTGACAACACGGAGACGGCACGGGCCGATCTGTTTCAGTCCAGCTTCTTCGGCCTTAGTGAAGAAATTTAGATAACCATACTTCGCTCCGATGGGCGTAATGAGGGCCGGAGTTCTGCTAGCGTTTGATTCTTCCTGGATTTTCTGTCTCAACATCTCAGCCGAAGGAAGTCAAACACTTCGACATATCTCTTGCCATAGTGTTGGCTTCTCGTTGGTAGTGGCACCATGGTGGAGAGGAAAGCGTCATTCGGAGTGTCGCCATAGTTTGCTTCGAAGGGAGAGTTTAGTGGATTCCGATACACGATTGTTTGTTGCGAACTCGCCATCGGTAGGTAGTCACCAGTTGTCTTGTTGGTAGTATGACACCGAAGACTGTTCCACGATGGCATTGATTCTTTCAGTTTGGCCGTCGGTTTGAGTGGAAGGCCGTGAGAAGCGGAAATTTCCAGTCGTTCAGAGTGATTTCCAAAATTCGAGTGAATTCGACCGATCGACACAATCTTTCCGGAGGCCATGGAGTTTCCATACGCTTCCAAATACATTCTGGCTGACGCCTCTCCCTGATTCTTCAATGCATGGATGAAGTGTCATTTTGTGATGGCGATTTACTTTAGGATTGCGTTAGAATTGAGGCGGTGACAAAGTCCATTGATACGTCCAATTATGGTAGTTTGGGTACTGAGAGGCGGAGAACTCCCCGAGGTGCATTGCGGTTTGCTTTTACTTCTAAGGTGTGGCAATTCATAACATATGGGTCAAGATATTTTCGCGTGTTTGGCCAATAATATTCGCGGCTGAGGAGTTCAAGTGTTTTGGCCTTCCTGGGTGTCCTGCTGATGGTTTATCGTGGTATTCTTGTAGGAGTCTGAGTTGTAGCTCATATTGCAGACTGAAGAGTTTTCGGTACAGGAGAAGCCTTCGCTTTTGCGATTCGGCGAGTGAGATTTGTTTTGATTGTTTGGTGCCGTCTTTTCAGATGGTAAGGACTTTATTCGAAAACTATCTTCTTGGTAAGCAATAATAAGAACTCACGGATGGTGGGCGTTCAATGGATTCATTTATCAAAGAACCCGCGAACAAACTAGAAATTCAAATTTTCTTCAACACAGTCTGGTACTGGTACGCCAGGCGTTCATCCTCCCAGGTAGATCTCCGATCTCCTGGGCTTAAAGCATCCGGTTTTCCCTTGTTTCTGGTAATTGTATAATGAAATCAAACCGGATAGTTAACTCCGACCAACGCGGTAAATGCCGGTTTAATAGCTTTGTTGACATGAAGTACTTCAAGGTTCCTGTGGTCCGTCAGGATCTTGATGGGGAAGGAGGCTTGTTTCAAGAAGTATTCCATTCTTCAAAACCCGGATGATTGCTAGTAGTTCTTTGTCATAGATCTCATAGTTGCACTCGGTATGCTTCTTCGAGAAGAACGCCACAGGATGTAGTATACCTTCGCCGCCTCTGCGACACGTGATGGCGGCTGAGACATAGTCGGAGGCGTCTGTTTCCACTATGATTTCGGGTCGAAAGTTACCGAAAGTACGTGGTGAACGCTATCTTTAGGTTGTCGAAGCTCTTTGGCTTCTCGGTCCATTCAAACTTTACTCCTGTCTTGGTGAGGTCGTTAGAGGAGAGACTACTTTCTGAAAGTATCGTAGATGAATCTTCGGTAAAAGTTAATTCCTGTACATCTTTCAGACAGGTTGGTGTTTGCCAATCCCTAATCGCATGGCGACCTTCTTTTCATCCATCTTGATTCCTCGCGTGAGTCAGAATCCTGCAGACATTGTTTTTCGACACGCCATTCACACTTCGGTTTTAAATGTCGCCGTGTTGGTCAGTATTCGGAGAATCTTGTCAACACGAACTTTATGTTCTTCCAGTGTAGAAAGTAGATGAGTATGTCATCTAGGTAGGCCGTCGATCCAGGTGCGTAAGATGTCATTTACCCAGTGTTGGTGCGGCGTTGGTAAGACCGAATGGCATGACTGTATATTGAAACGACCATATCTGGTTCTGAACGCCGCCTTCCATTCGCCTCCTTGATTCGGAGTTGGTGGTACCGTATGCGTAGATCGAGCTTAGTGAAGTCTTCTGCGGAGATGCATGAATGTTTCCGGCGTTAGTGGCAATGGGTGACGGTTCTTCACCGACTGCATTTAACTTTCTATAGTCAACGCAGAGGGAGGGATCCATCCGCTTTCTTGACGAATAATACCGGAGAGCTTCTTTGGAGAGGTGCGGATTTTCCCACTGGCTAGGTATTCTGCCAGTAGTCTCTGAGTGTAGTTCCAACCGAGTATTCCATACATGGGTCCGAAAGACGGTTCTGCCTTCCTGGATGTCGATAGAGATATCATATTCATCTGTGGTGGGAGTTTGGAAGCGTCTGGTTCGTCAAGGAGGTGGAGGAAGTTGTGGTGTTCGATTAGACAAGGTTACGGGTCTTTTGATGGTTGGTTAAGGAGGTCATCGAGGGCTTTGAGGTAGTTGAATAGAGTCGCATTCCTTTCTTTTTATTGAGAACTTGGAACGATATGGGGTTACAGCAGAGATATTGGTTTTGGTGGGGGTTCGATGGAGATCGCCTGCGATGACTTATGATTGAGGAGCGATTTGACACAGATGAGGAGTTAAATTGTTGTTGCATGTCTTCTCATCCATGGGAGACCCATAACTATTGGGTAGTGTCATGACAAAGAAAGTCTTCTTCCTGTGTCCGTGGATGTCTGCTGAGGATGACTTTATGGGTGACCTTCCCTGATTCGACAGGGTCCTACCGCCTATTACGCCTATGTGTCGAGAATGAGGAATTGTTTTAAGTTTGTGGTGGCATCTGAAGTCTTTATCTATGAAAGCGATCCTGAGGCCAGTATCAATGAGGCGTATGATGGGATGAAAGAATCTTTATTTTGAGAAATAGAGCAAGTTACGACTAATTGATTCCCATCCATATCCTTTTCTGAAACCGAAAACCCAGAAACCGAAATCCTAGAAAAAATCTTTAACCGCCCCTGAGTGGCCCACTCACCCAGGAAAAATCTTTAACTTCATCGCCGGAGGCTCCTTCTTCCTTCTTCATTCTCGATGTCTACCCTCGCCTCCCTTATCCTGGGCTGCTGGCGGCGCAAGATTCCCGAATGAGGTCCCTACACCTCCACAATAGTAACATCTGTTTCTACCGTGGCCTTCTTTTCCCGAGGTCCGGCGTTCGACCATGGACAGATCCATGGGGACTGTTCCTCCGGTGTGGGACGGATGGGGCAGCGCAGGAGGGTATGGCAAGGTGGTATGTGCGGGCGGAAGCAGAAAGATGAGCTTGGTAGAGTGGCGGCGGAGCAGGGCTGTGTAGCGAGGTAGGACGTGCGACGGTCGCGGAGGACTGGAAGCGACGGAAGCGGCGTTGAGGATCTGTTGTTTGTTGTCCAACCTTTGAAGGATGGCAGTTCGGCGACCGCGGGCGGGTGTTCACGACCATCGCCTCTTTTCGCTAATTCCGCAGAGACTTTCCACGCGTTAAGCTTCCCTAATCCGATCGGGCGCGTTAACTTCGGCGAAATAGTCCGGTAACGATCGTCTACTGGCGGATGTTTCTGAGTTTTATGCGCGTTCTACCAAGTCCGGCCCCAAAGGCTGTGGTCAATATTTCAAAACCTTCCAGGGGAGGTTAACCCGTTAGTCGGTATGGCATGAATTGGCAGCGGCGCCAGGCGAGAGGGCGTAGTGAGTTGGGTGAGGGGTCGGCATTACCAAGAGCTTGAGTTTCAGCATGTGTTGGAAGAGGAGTTCCTCCGGAGACCATTGAACTGGGGTCCGAGTCCGACTTCTCCATTCTTGCTTCTACGGGTGTTATGTTCCTGAGGAATCGGTTAGGCGAAGAGGAGGTGCGGTGCTGGTTGTTCTGCTGGGTGATGGGGCCTTTGCAAGTCTTCGCAGGCTAGGGTTTCTTGCATTTGCTTGGAGGCGAGGCGATGACCTGGAGCTTTGTGGTATTTGCTTTTCCTTTTCCAAGTCTTCGTTCGGTGATCCTTGTTTCCATATCTCCGTTTCATCTGCCTCCTGTTGGGTCAGTCTCATTGCTTTGGAGTTCGCTAATCGATGGCTACGCATGACGACATTGTGGTTAAACAACGTCCTCAGATCGCCTGGGTCTTCGCTTGGACAAAGACCCAAGTCTCTTCAGTCGGTCATAGTCGAGTTCTGTTGATGACTTGTTTCGCGACATGTCGTGAGTTGCTGGTTCGGCGTTATGGAGACGAACCTTAGATTACATGGCGACAGGACTAAACGATGGCGAACTAATGGCGGAGCTGACATGTGTGGAGACGAGACGAGCGGGTTGTTGTGAACCGAGAGGGTTCGAGGTGAGGCGAAGAGGTCCTGTCTCCCAAGAAAGCACAACCGACGGACTACAAGAGAGAGAATATATTCTGACGAGAAGACTAAAGACGCCAAGATGACAGGAAGGTTGCGTGAAGAAGAAAGGAGAAGAAGAGAGTCCTACGGCGAGAACGGCCCTATATATCCCTGAAAACCCTCGCTGACTCATCCCATAGAAACCTCAGTAGAACCCCAGGAAATCCATCATTACAAATACTGATGCCGTTGACTCATTGAACCCTGCAATCGACAACCATAACGTAAGAAAACCCCGACTAATCCTTCTTCCTGCAACCGCTTGATATCGTATCACGCCGCGACATCGTGGAAACAGGTAGATACATCGAAGTAAACCTCTCTAATAGATGAGGCGGAAGGAGTTTCTACGACGGTACGACACCATATCGAAGACTGCGGGAAGAATGACAATGCGCTTTCTCTTAGGTTCTATGGGTTTTGGTTGCAGGGTTCTATGAGTCAACGGCATGCAGATATTTGTAACGATGAGTTTCCTTTGAGTTCTACGGGATTCTATGGGATGAGTCAGCAATGGATTTCCTAGGTTATATATAGGGAGCTCTCTCCCTCGCTTATCTACTAATGGATACACTTTGGCATAAAATCCTGCAACCTTATTGGTTGAGAGTGACGGGGGTATTGACTAAGCACAACACATCAAAACCTGTGAACTGGGGGAGGGGAACCGAAGACCGCCGTATGAAATGTCTAACTGACGGGAATAGGAATTGGGAGGAGGAGGAGGGAAGAGGAGGAGGGCAGAAGGGGGGGGGGGGGCTGAAGGCCCCCATAACTATATATACATACCGTAGAGAGAGGATTAAAACTTACACAACTCGCGGTCGCGAGATGGTAACCCCTAGTCTACATGTACCGTATACAATGTCATATACATGTTGTCTTGGCTGCAATTTAGCTATAGCATTGACTTCATTTAGTATCGCTAAAATGGCTTTTCTCAAGTACTGATCTACATGTAGACAGTGAAAGTAAATACATACATGTACATGTAGTCATGGAGCCGGTTTAGTAAAGTGGTGTATAGAGTTGGCCACACTCATTTTCAAATTTTGAGTTCAAATTTCGAGCTCTTGGCGGGCTATCCTGGACACCAAAACCAGTCGCCAAGAACTAAATATTCAGACTCAGCAGTAGTTGGCCAATACACTCTAATATGCGGTTAACTGCGTGACTTAAGCTCGTACTGGTGGCCTGAAAAAGTGCCAAGACGCCCCACTTACTTTCTGCTTTTGGCGGGATGCCTGGAACGCTTTATAACTCAAATGGTCCACCGAACTATTCATATCTCTATTAGTTCTATCGATGATTTGACATCTCTGCCGCGCCTCTTTCGAAACCACTCTAGTCACTTCTATAACTTCTCCTCGCCCTTCAATTTTCTTCCTATTTTCGCTGTAGTTCACATGTCTACACTTGCTAGTAGTAGTAGTAGTAGCGGCGGCGGCGGCAGCGTAAATGGAGGTAGCAGGAAAGACCAACGGAAGAGAAACCGTGAATCCAAGCTTACAAAGGGAAAATCTGCAGTTTCAAAGAAAGACGACCCAGAAGAGACCACCGACCAAACTTCCAATGACACTCCCGAGGAAGTTGAGGATGGCATCAAAGAAAGGGTTGAGAATAGTACACAGGATGTACAGGATTCAGAGAATAAAAACGAAGAACCACCACAAATAACCTACGATGGTGATAACTGGGGACCAGATACTCCCCATACGGGCCAGACTAAGATTCTCAAGAAGGGGCGAAAGAAGAAAGAAATTCACGGTCTTCCACCACTTCAGATTGCCGGGGTGGTTTCACCAAGTAAGGACAAAATTATAAGAGATAGAGAAGCAGCCCTTTCCCAAGGAGAGTTCCATACGGATATCTCCGAGAAGATAGGTAGAGGTGGGAGGGGGAGAGAGGGAGAAATACCTGCAGGAAGGAATCCAGGAGTACCGAGGAACGAGAATGTGGCTCGGTAATAGCTAATCAATACTTCCTCTGAGACTCATCTGACCTAACCCTGAAAATTTCTACCTACAGTTTCGAGAGAGAGAGTACAGACCACTTCGAAGAAGCATGGCGTAAACGTCCGGACGTGCCGACAACTGAAGAATTGATGAGCACAGGCGTAATAATTCCAACAAACCGCATCAATGGAGCCTTCGACAGTGTGGACGAGTACCTCGAAACACACTACGAACTTCTGAGGGAGGATGCGTTCGCAACCCTTAGAAATGCTGTATTACTTATGAAAGAGAATCCAAACATAGAGGATAATCATGATGTTTCGGTCTATGAGAATGTGAGTTCGTCCGCCTGTATAATTTGCCCGGTCTTGCGTCGGTGCTAAAGCTTATGTACATTATTTCTAGGTTCGTGTACTTGGCCTAACGTTCTCAAATATGGGAATCGCCACCAAGGTATCATTTTCTACCAATCGTGCAAAAAAAAGGATTCCCTGGAAGCAATCAAAGCGACTTCTTCCAGGCACACTCGTATGTCTCTCACATGACAACTTCCAAACAGTCAAAGTGGCTACTGTTGCAGCCAGGCCTTTGTCTGGGCTTGGAATGAACCCCCCCGAGGTTGATCTACTCTTCGGCGAAACCGAACTTGAGATTGATACGGAAAAGGTTTTTCTCATGGTAGAATCACGTACTGGGTATTATGAGGCGTATAAGTGGACTCTCAGGGCATTACAGAGGATGACAAAAGACAAGTAAGTTCACCATTAACCCCTCAATTGCTAAATTCATTATCATTATTGTTATGCCGTTGTTACTAATTCTTGATAGTTTTCCCTTACACGAGCATATATGCCTCCTTGAAAAAAATATTCCACCACCAAATTATGTCATACAAAAACCTTACCTTAACCTTTCCTCCATATCTCCAGATATTCCAGATAAGGAGCCCTTGGAAGATGTTAATATCATTAAAGCATGGCCTCAAAACATTTTAACCGCCATGGACCACACCCAAATGACAGCTTTACGTTCGATTCTAACTAGACGTGTTTCGATTGTCCAAGGGCCCCCAGGGACAGGAAAAACATACGTTAGTGTCCGGGCACTGGAGATTTTGCTGCATAATATGGATGCGGGAGATCCGCCTATTATCGTGGCCTGCCAAACGAACCATGCATTAGGTAATCCTTTGGTTTCTCTATAGCTTGTTTAAGTCTCTAATCGATTTCTGTGTAGACCAACTACTAAATCACATCCTTAAATTTGAAGACGATGTCGTGCGCATGGGAGGCCGTACACAAGATAAGGACAAAATCAAAGAGCATACAATGTATGAATTAAGGGCCAAGAACGGGGGGAATATTAGAGTCCGGGGCTCCCAGCATAGTCACGCGTCCATAAATTTGAAGAGGATCAAGGAAAGGATAACAAAGCTGTTCGAATGTCTCAAACAAGAGGTTTTAACGGTAGATGACTTATACGATAATCGCCTCATAACTCCTTCCCAAGCCAAAAGCTTTATCGAGCGCTCAGCAGGTTGGATAGTACCCGAGGAAACTGGTGCACAGGGGGGTCTCATGGGCCAATGGCTTGGTGAGTATTTCAAGGAAATCCAGATTCAAGACATCATCGATGGTGAATATGAAGAAGGAGACATCGAAGAGGAGACGAGAAAGGAGGTTGAAGAAGACTTTCTTTCTGGACCGGGAGAAAATGGCGATAAAATAGATGACAAGCTCAAGGGTGATTGGTTTGGGATGGGCCGTCGATATACCGTCGAACACCCGACCGGTGTTACAATGGCGGAAATCCAGCAGGCAAAACGTGTGCAAAATGTTTGGGACCTTGAAGGTTATGTGAGAGCAGCCCTCTACCATTACCTCAGGCAGGAGTTGATAAGCAAGATTTGGAATGAGGTTAGAGCTCTTAACAAGGAATACCAGCGTTATTGCCAGATGCTTAAGATAGCAAGAATGGAAAAAGACGCGCACATAGTCGGCAAGTCGAAGCTCGTCGGAATGACAACAACTGGGTTGGCTAAATATAGGAGTATCATTGCAGCTGTACGCCCCAAAATCGTACTGATTGAAGAGGCAGCAGAGGCATTGGAGGGACCTGTTGTGGTCGCATGCATGCCGAGCGTCGAGCACTTGATCCTAGTGGGGGATCACAAACAGCTTAGGGGCCATTGTTCTGATATGAACCTCTCCGATGACCCATACTATCTAGACATTTCAATGTTTGAACGTTTGGTTACAAACGAATTACCATACGAGACATTGAGAACACAGAGACGTGGGTTTTGTTAGAAACAAAATGAAAAGAAATTTACTAATAGACCTGGACAGGCATGAGGCCAGAAATCCGAGAAATCTTGAAGCCTATTTGTATGTCAAATGCCCTAAATTAACCTGTTTTCTTAGATGTATTAACCAACTGCACACAGATGATGATACACTTGTGGATGACAAGAGTGTTCTAGGCCGTGAATCAGTTCAGGGAATGGGTGACGTAAATGTAAGGATCCATCTTCTAGAAACTTTCTTATACTTATTTGTGTGTATAGGTTTATTGGTATACACATTACTATCCAGAGAGCACGGATGAGGTCCATTCGCGCGTGAATAATAATGAAGCGGACATGATAGTTCGCTTTGCGGACTACCTTGTGTTGAACGAGTTGGAACCCAAAGATATAACAATTCTTACATTTTACGCCGGACAGAGAACCAGGATTCTCCAAGCTTTGAGGAAAAACATCAATCTTGCCCAAGAGGATATCAAGGTCAAAACCGTGGATAGTTACCAGGGAGAGGAGAATACCGTGATTCTTCTAAGTTTGGTGAGGAGTAATGATTATGGCGAAATTGGATTCTTAAATGTACTATTGACCCTTCTATAGCCAGGCATTGAAATGACTGACACGATTTAGGTCGAAAATCGTGTTTGCGTCGCGTTATCACGTGCCAGAAGAGGTCTCTACATCTTCGGAAATGCTACAATAATTACTCAGGCCAGTAAATTATGGTGGGAGGTCGGAAGTATTCTCAATGTAGCACCATCCCGGCTTGGGATTGCCCTTCCCTTGACGTGCCAGAAACATAAAATCAAAATAGCAATTGAAGGTATGGCTTGCTCCTACTAAAAATTATTCATAATCAATTGACAAGTTACGGGACTCTAGACCCCCTGGATTGGATTGACATCAACGGAGGTTGTCGTAAATGGTGCAAGGAAGTTTTACCGTGTGGCCACGGCTGTGTCTTGAGATGCCATCCGTGAGTTCAAGACTTTCAGCAAATATACTAGGGTTGCTAACCGATATTTAGGTTTTCGCACGACTTGGTACGATGTACTTGTCAATGCGATAAAATCCTTTCATGCTCTCATCAATGCGGTAATATTTGTTCAAAAGAGTGTAGCTGTCCAAAATGTGGCAAGCAACCAGCGAAGCCACGATCACCACCACCAGGCCATCCCAGTAATCAAATCAGCGCCCCTAGCCCACAGACACCTACTCCTCCCGTTACCGCTGTCGAGAACCGCGCAGCAGAAAGGCATGTGGTAGCTACTGGAAACACTGATAGATCACAAGCCACCCCACCTAGGCTTGTCGATGTCGATGATGAATGGATGGCTGCGCTGCCGGTCAGTCGAGTACAACAGGTAGTAAAAACTGGGGGCGATCCCCCAAGGGTTTCCAGAGGAACTGCGCCCTTAGAGTACACTCAGGGTAATGACCCTCGGATGCAGAACGATTACTCCCAGAAAATCTATCAAGATGGCCGACCTGGGGATGATTACTCCAATGGCAATTACTTTCCAAATAATTATTCTCAGAACAATCATTCTCTACAGGGCCGTCCCACACCCCCTCAGGGCCGCCCCCCACTCCCCCAGGGCCGTCCCCCCACCCCCTCAGGGCCGTCCCCCACCCCCTCAGGGCCGTCCCCCGCCCCCTCAGGGCCGTCCCCCGCCCCCTCAGGGTCATCCTCCGCTATCTCCTCAAAATCGTCTTCCTTCTACCCAGAACCACTCTCCTCCCGACCAGAGTCGCCCTCCTCACCCACAAAGCCGCTCCCGGGGAAATTATGAACAGGGGGGCTATCGGCATGGCGGCGATCAGGACGACTACCCGCGGGACGATTACCAATGCCCCCGCAATAACAACTATCCAAACTACCCTCCAAACAACTATTCCCAAAACGATTACTTCCAGGAGGAAGCCATCAACCATCAAGCAGGGTATGACGAGGCTTATAATAACAGCTATCATAGCCGCGGAGGTCCTGCCACGGCACCTCGTGGCACGGCTTATCGTGGTTCCGGTCGTCGTCAGCAGGTCAGAGAGTCATGGCCAGAGGATGATGGGGGCCCGCGTTATATGGAAGATAGAGGGGGTGGGGTGCAGCCGGGGGGAGCAACGTACAATCATTGGGAAAACAGGGAATACCCGCCGCAGGGACGCAGGGCTCCGGACGCGTGGCCACCCCTTGAAAGAAGACCCGGAGCTATGGGTCCCCCCAGAGGCCTTGAACCGGTCCATAGCAATATTAATAGTGTGTGGCATAGGAATGGGCAGTCTAATGGAGGTGGAGGGAGGCGGAGAGGCTATACCTCATATACTACTTACCGCTAGGTATCAAACGTTTTTCCTGTTTATTTCTAGTTAGGGAGGTTGCTGGCTGAGTAAGATATTTCGTCTGCGGTTGAGCCTTTTCCTTCGAAAAGCTAAGAGCTTCTGGGGTACATGCTTGCATGCTGGAGTCAATTTTTTCTTTTTCTTATGGCAATTTTTTTTCCTTTGTATGGGATTTTCCAACCCATAGAGATGTTATATTTTTAACTCCGAAAGTTAAGGCCACCACCGAGTGATGATCTGTGATCTACTCTCATTTTGTTCATTTTGTTCGGCGAGAGTGCGGGGATCCTTATCGTTATAGACAATAGAGGCTTTATGGCTACGCTACTAGCTAACTCTAGATACTCTCATACATCCCCATAACTTGCACCCGGATGTAATCTAATCAGTTTGTGGGCCGAGATTTTGGCGGCGGGCGTCACCATGAATCACTCGCCTGAATCCGCAGCTCTAAGGGTTTGAAATCTACAGTACTAACGGTGGGGGATCGCTATAGTAACACTACGGTATTCTCATCTACTTTATACTATGGTATTCTTATATTGTATTATCTATACCACATTTCTTTCCAATATCGATCTATGAGAAATATATAGGGTAGAGAATGCCAATTAGCGTCTCCCGGTACAGCAAATTAGGACTAGTAGGGGTAGACACCATGCTGCTGCGAAGGTTGTATGAGGAGTGTCTTATCATCCTACTGCCAAAGTACACCATCATCACCATCACCATCACCATCACCATCGTTATATTATCATTATCATTATCATCATCACGATAATCATCGCCTGACCAATTGAGTAGATCACACCCTTCCCCATTGAAAGTACCTAGCCTATACCATGAAAAAAAAAATTCTTAAAGCATTTCCCAGCTCTGGGAAGCCCACCATCAGGGGGATAAGTCGTGAGGTATATATTGAAAGATCTGGCGATGCCCACATTTGAGACGCTCCAAACTGAAAATGGGGAACTAGGGTTAGGTAATACGAGTTTTGAGCATTGATCTATGTTCAGTACTTTTACCGGAACACTACCGTAGTGAGTAGGGTTTAGTATTCCCATTACTTCTGCATTTTCTGAATTACGTATACTATTTTGGCTATATACTACTGTACTCTTACCGTATTTCCTCAACTCTGGCACTTCCAAAAATAAAGAATTTCTATTATACAGCATTTACAGTACTGTATTTTCAGTGGCAGTACCGTATAATTCCTCTTACCATAGTGATACAATAGTGATCCCATCCCCCTTTTTCCGTACTGTACATGTATCGAAGCGGCTCCATCAATCAAGACTACATGTACATAAGTAGCTATCAGCCCCCTGTTTTCCCTTTCCGGGTCGAGACACCACACGGAGAGTTCCTGGGGTAGTCCTAGGCCTCGCCTGGCTTTATAGGCTTGTACTACAGGACTCTTCGGTCTCCGGGGAACTTCCAAGAGGTCGATAAATTAGTGGATATTTTGAGTTTACTTGAGCTCTTCAGGTTTATCCTGCGAAAGTTTTTGGGAGTCTAGTTTTTTCAACTACTTCCACGGTGTTATAGTTGGGGAGGACTTTTTGATCTCTGGGAGGTTTCCGAGGGACCAATGAACTGGAGGTTTTTTGCCTTCTTTTTCAGGTTCGAGATGGCCACATCCCGGGCCCGCAATATTCCTTTTGATACTCCGAGGGTCTTATATATATGATCGTATTTCAATCATACCTACTCCGAAAGTTTGTCCCTGAGGCTAATCAAACTTTTTTAAAGAATCTTCTACCTTTGTAAAATCAAGCACGTCTTCAGTAAAGACATTTAGCGTTAAACACCACACCAATGGGTTTCCCCGAGCTTAAGTAATATTTGGACCAGAAGGGAAAGCGAGAATTTTCTTTTTATACATTACCCTTACAGTTCCCCCCCACAAACCTTTCTAGGGCCTTGACTAAACAACACACACATATATATACATACACATACGCACACACTTGGTAGATTTTATCAAAGACATCTACAACAAGAGATAGCGCAAGGCTATGTCTGCAACGAACTTCTCAACCCGTATTAATGATGGGTACCAATGAAACCCCCAAAGCTGATCTTCCTTCTAGATAAGTAAGATTAAGCGCTGAGCCGTCCTGGCAGTCTTCCACTCCCTTCCCCTTTCCCACGGTGCATTAAGCTTAGTCGACCCTTGCCACGAGGCCCTAGAGAATACTTCAAGCCCTACACCGACAGCACCACCGCCCAGCGCAGCGGCCAAGGCTGTAATGAGCGGGCTCACAATGAAGCTTGGGGAGCCGCTTCTTGGGTCAGACAAATCACTACAACGAAGACGGGCCTCAGATCAGAAGCTCGCCACCCCCGACGCCGACTTCTAAGTAAAAAAAGATGAGGGCCTTACATAGAGGAATCTGGGGGAGAATGTCTTGTTTGGGTACTCTAGGAGGGCCCTGCCCATAGTGAGTAGCCTTTAATGAAGGACCATTAGAGTAACGAGTGGTCCTATAACCCGAGACGGTACCAAAATAATGATGGACAAGACAGGATTACTGGTCAGCATACGCCGCTTAGGTTGAATACAGCCCCCAATCCATAAACTGGCTTGAAACAAGGCAGGCATGAGGGTCAAAAATCAACTCCCAGACCAGAATTCTCCTAGCGCAAATAAAAGACGGTCTCGTACAATTATCATAATTAAGGCTCCACCTCCAGCGCGGTGACATGCCACAATTGATCTTATAAATTCACTGAGAACCACGGTTGCCGCGGTTAACTCGAGCTGATATTAAGCAGAGCACAGTTGGACGAGCAAGACTGTACCAGCCTTTCCAATAGTGCTACTTATCTTTACTAGAAACCCAGCTTCACCACACCCAAACACCAAGAATCGAGATACCTAGGTGTTAGATCTTGGATTTCATGAATACGAGAGCTACATGTCTACGTTACAGGTAGCAACTTTATAGACCTATATTCCTCCTTCTACCCTTGAGCCTGTATTACTGGCAGGACATATCTGGCCCAAACAGGTTTCAGGACACGAATGATGTCTTGCTTCGTACCGGGCAATATAGCTCCGCGAGTGATATCACATGATCCACTCACCGCATCAGTCTATGTAATGATCACTACTATTACAGCAGAACTGTATGGTTTGCGGGTGACTAGAGTACTTATTGCTCGCCGCTGACGGCTGCATCATAAGGCTGTCAACTAGACCACGACTCTACTCCTGTCTCGAATGCCTGGCTAACACGGAGGCTTCAAACAGCCGAAAGGCTAGCCACGAGTCATAGACAAAACTTAACCCTAGTGGGTTCAAAATCACTGAGTTTTAAGGCTCCATGCTTTTTTGCGGGCTCCGACCAATCCCCGCTGTCTGATTATTCTGAGGAATTCCGCCATGAGGAAATGGAGGCACCAAGCAGCAGCCTAATCAGGTCTTTACAGGGAGCCAATTGAAGCATGTTAAATACCTTTACGCGAAAGAAAAATCCTTTGCTGTTTAATTTCTTAATATCATTCAGAACACAAACACACAGAAAAAAATGAGGAGGGACGAAACCGCCATTTAAACCAAGTTTACACTTTAAATTTTTCCAGTTTTTTCCTTTCCATTTCTCAAGACTTATTAGGGCAGGTGGCAAATTGGTACTTATAGCAATTTAAAAGGGTTTGAAGTAATTGGGATAAAACGAAAAGAAGAGAGAAAGACTGTGATACTGCATGAAGAATGTGAGGGATAAGGAAAGAAAAGGGAGCTCCTCTAGACTCAAAGAATCATCTCCTCGTCCTCATCAACCACTGGAGCAGAGATGTTGGTATTGACCGCAGGGACCGAAGCTTCTGCACCGGCCTCGGCAAAGTAATTGTTCATCTCCTCATCCAGCTCCTCTACAGTCTTTCTGGTTCTTCCATTACCGGCACCGGACCTAGTATTCTCCTTCCTTGTGCCATTATTGTTGTTCCTTCCGCCATCCCGCCCGCCACGATTCCTCTCACCCCCCCTTATGGGCTCATCAGCTCTAGCACGCTCACGTCGCCTTTCTGGAGGCACATAGCGGTCGATACCTGGAGGTGTAGGGCGACGGGTGGGATCACGTCGCACGTCGGGGCCAGGAGAGGATTTGGCCTCTCGTCTGCCAGATCCGCCGCGGCGCATTGGTTCAGAGCTGGAGCGCTCATCCAAAGTAGGGGCCTTAATACGGTCGAATAGGGACTTGGAGGTTGAGACGGGCTTGACAAAGGTGAGCCGGATTGGTTGGCCATTTGCGTTTGCGCCGTCGAATTCGGCCACAGCGCGCCTAGCATCTTCCTCGCGCTCGTAGGTCACGAATGCTGTACCTTCTGAGCGGCCGGCACGGTCGTACTGGAGCTCGAGCTTTGTGACAATACCCTGACGCTCAAAGAGCTCCTACAAGATATTAGATATCGCTTGCAGACAATCACTTGAACCGGAATGGCACATTACCATAAGGTCATCGCGTCCAAGTTCGTAATGGATGTTTTCAACCCTCAACTTCCCTGACCCAGGGGCACTAAATCATCATTATTATACTGCGCCAGGAACCCAAGGATATATCAAAAACTCACACTCTGGTTGTCTCTGAAGGAAAGCGAGCATCGGCAGATCCACCGCGCCTGAAAACTTCTCCGCCGGAAGCATCGCCTTCGTATTTATCGTGAACCCAGGCTCTATATAACCGTTAGCCACACTCTCCCACCAATCAAGCTATGGGGAAACGGGGAGCTCAAACAGGGAATCGTTGTATCCTCTCTGATTTCCGGTCTGTCAACTCCAAACAGAAAAAAGAAGCAAGACGATCACGTTAGCCAGGCTGGAACTTTTTTTTTATTTTTTTCTGCGACAATTTGCGTGTATGTAGAAATAAAAGGTGTTTTTTTTTTGCCGTTAATCCTCTCCTGGCCCATAATGCGATTCTTGTAACACAAAGAATCTGGAAGGAAGAGGAGTACTAAGACTTATGACTTATGATAGGAGGATCATGATGAGAGGCAAAAAACTGGAGGAGATCAAAGGAGGAGGTGGTGGTAACACGCCTGTGGCTACAAACAACATCTCGCGTTAGATTTCCTTCTATCTCCCTCCCCCCCCTCCGAGCGGGGAGAAAGTGCAAGAAATAAGACAAACCTTTCTGATGCCGCCCCTTCGATCTGTCCTACGGCGGCTTCGGTTCCCATTCCCGGTCCCGTTTCCGCCATTGTTTCCGCCATTATTGTTTCCGCGCTTTGGGGAGCGTTAGTCTAGGCAGCCAGCACACGCCCACAAACAAGAGAAGAAAAACCCACCGAGCGCTCTCTCACGACGTCGTCAAGAGCTCTATCCATAGTTCGCCGAGATATAGGAAGTGGAGTATTTGTCGGGCGGGAAAAAAAGAAAGAAAAAAAGGCTGTTAAAAAGGGGGGTGGTGGAGGTTGTGAGGAAGATCTCGAGAGGTGTGAGTGAGGTGAAGAGAGGAGAGGAGAAAGGGAGTTAAGCTGGCAGACGAAAGAGAGAGAGAGAGAGAGAGAGAGAGAGGTGGGAGGATCAACCAACGTTGCACGTTACACCTTTACCAAACCCTATCCCCCCCCCCCTCCCCCGAAGAGACGATCCTGAAACCAACGAAGCGCCAAGCACGGCTGATGCCTTGATGCGTATATGTTTGCGGTTAGATGGTTCATGGATGGTCACTCGGTAGATGCTCGGGAGGAGATGGACAGCCTTTATAGATCTGCATATAATTCCTTTTCATCAACTCGCCACGACTCCTGCGGTTTTTCAAAAGGTACTGATCATGATGACGCCACACACAACACAGCAAGTAAATCACGAAACGAAACAAAAACCCTGCTGCAACATCCTTCTAAACGAGAATTCCTAGTCCCTTTCTCATGGATAGCATCATGCCCGCGCGAGACCCGGCGTACTGTTAGCAACCATCACACCTGCGCTCTATCTACGTGTTGTTACTTATTCCCTCCACCCACTAGGTACTTAACCTCAGCGTCGCCAAAGAGCCTGTGGACACCTAAAAGGAGAGGCAATAATAAATAACCCCCCTCTAAAAGCAGCACTTCTATATCCCTGGGGGAAAGTCCCTACTAGTATGTAGGTCTATATATATATATATATATATATGTATAGCGATCGCAACCCACTGGCACCCCAGACACTCCGAGCCAACATCTCGGTGTCTCACCCAAAGACGGAGCAAGCTCCAGAGCGGCATGGGTCTTTTTTCCCTCTTTGTTTCTCAGAAGCGTATTTGAGATAGTGTCTTTCTGGCGGGCTGTTCCATTGGCACATGGCATATTCATTCTAGACTAGACTAGGGACAGTTCTTTTTACTACCGCTCGGGAACACCACGGGCCCGGCTGTCGGAGCCGATAGCAGAGCCCTTTCAGCCCCACGTCAAACCCGAGTTGTAGTAAGGTCTTATAACACTATCGGCTTTTACACTCATAATGCGGTTGCCCACTTGAAGTAATTAAAATTATTGTGAATATTTAGGCCGTACGTTATTGGTATTGCATTGATACCCGGAAAGGGGGGAAATCAAAGTATAGGGATGGTTCAAGACTTGTGGGCCTTTAAGAGTGCTTTAAACGAGTAGTGATGGGGGAGGAGGCCTATATAATTCACGCTATATATGATCAGTCCCAATCACAAAATGTCACTCGCTCTATTCTACATATAAAAAAGGACTAAAGGGGGGTAAAAGTGTAGGCAAGGGCCCGCAGCCGAAAAGAGGAAAGAAGAAAAACAAAAGTAGAAGACACCCCTCTATCTTGCCATCCGCTTAATCCTCTCCTCGGCGGCCCGAGCCCTCCTCTCCCTCTCCAACCTCATCCTTGCGTCGGCCCCCAGTCCCCTCTCCTCCTCCTCCCTCTTCCCCATTGCCATCTGCACGCCCCCAAGATTTCTCCCCCCCTTCCCCGGCAGCCTCCTACTCTCCGCAGCAGCCTTCGCTTCATCCTCCCTCAATCTTCTCACCTCTCTCTCCCTCCTCTCCTTCTCCCCCTTCTCCCCATCTCCCTTCTCCCGCCGTTCCCGCTCCTCGGCCTCTGCGCGTGTCAGCGCGGCTGGCACTCCCGCTGCCTCCCAGTCCCACGCGCTGTCCCCGAGCTCATGCCGCGCGACACGGAATGCATCGCGCGTGGCGCGGTCGCCGCAGAGGACGAAGGCCGGGTGCGGTTGCGTGGGCGTTGTGAGCGTAGGGTCGGCACGAGCCTTGAGTAGGAGGGCGGAGACGACGGCAGGGGATGATGAGGCGGCAGCGAAGTGGAGAAGTGTCGGTGTGTGGTGGTTCGGTGGCGTGAAGGTGAAGGTGGCGGGGAGGGAGTGTGCGCTGAGATAGGTGAGCAGCGCGGGGGCCTTTGAGCGTCGAATCAGCGCGGTGAGTTGTGTGCTGTGCATTTGTGCGGTTTCTTCGGCGGGGGTGAGCTTTGGTGGGGCAGGCTTGGGTTTGGGGGTGCTGGCGGGGGGGGGGGTGGTGGTGGATGAGAGAGCGGCGAGGGAGGCGGTGGTCAGTGTTGAGAGCTTACTACGCGTCAGTTCGACGAAGCACCGCATAAGCTCGGACTGGGTTGCGCGGCGGGTACTGAATGGAAAGCCGCGGACACGTGGGTCGTTGCTCTTCAGCGGCGCGCCCTCCCCGAACAGCGTACGGCGGTTCGAATTGCCCACTGCACGTACATAGAGCAGCTCCGCGTTATCTAGCCACTCCTTCCACCCACTCAGCAGCTCCCTAATCTCTGCCGTCAGCGCGACCTCGTTGTAACGTCGCAAAGAGCTACCCGCCGAGTGCGCCGCGCCCTTCGCCGCATCACTCGCGGACTGCGCGCCTCCCTGCTTCCGCCGCGTCGTGTAGCGGTGGAACGTCTTGTGCGCTATGATCACTGCGGAACGCTCGCCGCCGCCGACTTTAGAAACCTTAGGTGCAAGGGAGACGACCATAGCTGCAAAGTGGCCGCCACCGATCATGCACATGAAGATGTGTGGCTCGCGGCCTTTTGGCTGCGCAGAGAGCTGCTTTGAGCGCAGCGCAGAGAGCCATGAAGCCTCTGACTGCTCGGCGGTGGTGAAGATCGCGCGGTAAACCCCGAGCGAGGTCTCCGCAGGTAGCAGCGGCGAGTTGAACCATATTATTGGTGCCTTTCCAGCGCCCTGCTTCCAGCCGGTAGCGGTGGCGGCAGTGGCAGGCTCGTCATTGGGGTGAGAGAGGATGGCGTTGCGCTTAAGGAGGGCGGAGAGCTGATCGGTGGGGCCACTGTTGTCATCCTCACCATCAGAGGGAGAGCTGCTGTCAGAGCCGGAGATGCTCTCGTTGAGACCCTCGAGGAGGTCGTCGAACTCAGCTTCAGCAACGGGGGGTTGGCCACGAAGCTTGCGTTTGAGGTTGAAGTGGTGGAGGTCGGAGCGGACGTGGGCACGCTGGTCGGCAACGGTCTTGTTGGTGATCTTGCAGAGAGCACAGGAGGTTGAGGAAATGTCAGGGTCTTGCGGCACCGTGGTTATAGTGGTAGGGGAGGGCTGGGTTTCGTCGGGGGTGGTGGGTTGGTCGGTGCGGAGGGTGAGGGACTCGAGGAGGTCGGGGGGGATATCGTATACTAGGTTACTGTTAGATATGGAACGGATCTTAGGGATAGATGGATGCAAACCGTAGACGGGACGCTTGAGGATATCCTCTTCTTCTTTAGCCATTATTGGTCTTGTGAACTTCCGTATGTGGTTTTTTCTAGTCACTAGGATGATGACCGTTATACAGTTTTCTTTAAACTATTATCACTCGAAGATGGCGTTCTTCTGCTCTTTAGTTATTAGTGTTGTTGTTGTTGTCCTTCTGATATTGGTAGTGGTGATGATGGTGATGTTGGGGCCCAAGATGTAGATACCGATAAACTCTTGTCAGGCTTCCACAAATTGAATGACGCAGAGATTCTGAGAGATGTTCAAATGCCAAGATTTCCTTTCTTGGCTGAGTCATCCTCACTCACATCTGGCGATCATCATTGACTAAGCTTTTTAGAGACTAGTCAGGACAGAGATCCCTGGCCACGATACCGCAACGGGCAGGAGTCTCCTTCCCTTGAAGGTGAGCTTCTTCTTCTTCTTCTTTTTCTGCTTCTTCTTCTGCATCTGCTTGACATGGAGAGAAGATTCATACATGAAGAAGAAGTTAAGCATGTAGCAGATTCACACATGATCTGAGGCTCAATTTTAACTACTCTACATGAATGTGTGTACACATAGCCATCTCTCCTGGACATGTACTTGTTAATGACCGAGTACATGTATTTACTCGACACGACCTGTGCTCTCCCGTAGACAATTCCAATTGGCACACCCCCTCCCCCTTATCCTACCAGAGCAGAACAGCATACAAGTATATATAGTAGAATTCGGGTAGAGCATACATGTAATAATGCCAGGATCTAATAAAAACCCCAGTAAGAGACATCCCAAAATTAATTCCCCCACACATCCCACCCCCCTCCGGCAGCTTTCTACCGATGCCCATACCACCCACACCCAAAGTCGAGATGGTTGCACCAGCTCAGACGTCTCCTGAAGCAGGACTACGAGGCTGAGACCTCCCTCCCCTCCTTCCTTTTGCTTGCATGCATGCACAAGCAAGACCAGGGTGGTTTTTTTAGACTTCTTCTACCCACCGTTCCCTCCCCCCCCCCCACACACACAACCAAAACCACAACTCACTCGATCATCACGCCAGTGGGAATGTATATGTAGACAGTAGCTAATACCATCTACCATCGACCCCCCAACTTCACGAATATATATACCTACATCACGCAAAAACATAACAATTAAGCAGAACGTCCACGGGTAGATTCATATGCCGATCAATCCCCCGAAGCTTCAGCACCAGAAACAGCCATAATGACAACGACCATCCACCGCCAGATCGGGCGTATGGGCAAACGGTCCGCCGACGATGTATTGCCCATCGTAACCCACTGGAATTAAGCTGCGAATTGCTGACGAAAACTCCACAGGCCAGCGTAGCAATGATCATCAAAGAGGTCAACGACGCCGAGTTGCTTTTGACGAAGGTTACTCCCCCCTCCCCCCTCCCCCCCCCCCACACACACACACTCAACCTCCTCCGCGGAATCCCCCCATAGCTAACACCTACATGTACCTACCTGCAGCTTCTAGAACACACAAAGGCCTGGCGGGATGCGTGGTCGTCTATCCTCGTCAACCAGGTTACCCTCTCGGATTCCTTCCATGATGTCTACAAGACGATCCCCATGCCCGGGGACTCAAAGGTGGAGGTGCTCGAGACGCCGACGGACACGTTGCGCCGTGTTGCGACGCTGCATGCCGCACAGAATGATCTGAAGGCGGATATGCTGGATGAGATTGAGAAGGTGGATCGGTTGCTTGTCGAGAGATTGAACGAGGCCAAGGTATGTTGGGGCATTGGGAGCTTTGGGAGGGTAGGTTGGCTGATAGAGATATGTGTGTGTGCGTGATATAGGCATCGTTGAAACCGGTAAAGAAAGCAATTGAGAAGAGGGAAAACAAGAAGCTAGACTATGAGCGCTTCCACAAGCAAGTTGAAAATTCGCGCGCAAAGAAGAACAAGTCGGACAGGTGAGAGAACCACTGTCGCGTGCTTGGGTGGATCGGGTCACTTTGCTAATACATTTTAATAGAGAGTATTCGGTCCAATCAAAAGCAGAGATGGACGCCGAGCGGTCCAAGATTGTACGCAAAACCACCACCGCCACCATGGCTACCTAGTAGCTATAGAAAACTAACATATAATAACTCTCAGGCCTACGAAAATGCCGACGAGCACATCAGGTCCTACGTGCCTCCCCTTCTAGCAAAGATCCTCGAATTCGTCCCATGCATTGTCGAGTTCATCGTCATCACCCAGCACACTCTCCTCCAAAACACCTACAGCGCCATCTACGAGTACGCCAATGACTACGGTTACACTGACCCCGACGGCGCTACCGTCATCTCCGAGTGGGAGTCTCAATTCATGCCTATCCGAGAGCACCTCGAATCCGAGATCACCTTCATCGCTCGCGGCAAAGCCGTCACCCAACCCATGAACGTCATTGTCCCCGAAAAGAGCATTATCCCGCGCCTCGGCCGCTCCAGCAAGCCGCCTCCACCCCCACCGCCGTCTAACCCCCCTGCCGGCGGCGCCCCAAGTTATCACGAACGTCCCCCCATCACCACCCGCATCTCATCCAAATCCAGCCGCGGCGATCCTCCACCCCCACCCGCAAGCATTAGACCAAGCATACGCTCCAAGACCTCCAACTCCAACTTCTCCGCTCACTCGCGTGACGAGTCCCCACCTCCGCCACTCCCGGGCCCACGCCCCGGCACAGCCAATCCCCCGCGCAGCGACACCCACAAGGGCATTGTCAAGAGTCGCTCCTATGGTAGCAACACCCCCCTCGCCGCGGTCGCCCAGCGCCATGCCATAGATCCCCCATCAAACTCCTATCTCTCGCCCAAGTCCCCCGCCGAGATGGCGCGGCGCAAGAGCGACTCTGCCGGCGAGTTCCAGGGTGGCATCGGCGGCGCCGGTAGTAGCGTCCAGGAGCGACTGGCTGCGATCCGTGCGGGCCAGAACAGCCTCGCGAGGGCTGAGAAGGTTGTTGGGAATGGCGGGGCGCCGAAGCCACCGATATCGAGGCAACCGACGGGCGCGAGTATGGCGAGCGTGGCGAGCTATAAGAGTGCTGCGAGCTATAAGAGTGCTGCGAGCGATCTGAGCAGCATTGCGGGGAAAAAGAAGCCGCCGCCACCACCGCCGCCGAAGAAGAAGCCTGGATTGGGGCTGACGTGGGTGCGTGCGTTGTATGATTTTGAGGGGCAGGACGCCGGGGACCTGAGTTTTAGAGAAGGGGATAAGATATTGGTGGTTAGGAAGACGGGGAGTGTTGATGGTGGGTTTTCTTTTATTATTCTATTACTTTGTTTGGATTTAGTAGCTAACTGTGAGGGTAGATTGGTGGGAGGGAGAGCTGAATGGGCGTAAGGGACAGTTCCCGGCGAACTACACGGAAATTGAGTAGTTTGGCTGGGGAAATCCACCACTGGGTAGTTAGTTGGGGGGGGGGGGGGTTAGATGGCGGTATTTATTTATTGGGGTGAGAAACCTCCCCCCCCTTTTTTTTTTGACTTGTTGTGGTTTTGGGAGTATGTAGTCAATTGCACGCCTTACTTTAAGTAGTTACTAGCTTGGTCAGAGGTGTTGGGGGGGTGGGAGGGGCCATCATCATTACATGGGTTTTTTTCTTCCTTATTATCTTTGTTTGAATTCCTTTTGTCTGTCTGTGTGATTAAGTGCGTCTAGCCAGTTTTAGTTTTAGTTTCGTTTACTCCAATACCCCCCTCCCTACCCACCCTCGCTCTAGACCCGGGGGTATTGTAGTATGGGATTTTAGTGATGTATGAGTGTATGGGGGCAATGAAAATTGCACGTGTGCGTCCAGCAATTAATTAATCGAGGGATATACATGTTACATGGTGTAGTTATATCCATAGAAAATGTCCGGTTTCTGTGTCGGGGCCTAAAACGGTTTAGATTCCCATATTGAGGTGCTAGAATATGCCCGTTCCCGCCCGGAAAAAAAAACCTAATTTTTTTGCGCGTGTGTGGGGTGAGGACCGGACACCCCGACATGGGAACATAGACCGTTTTAGGCCCCGACAGAGCATGTTATGCTTCCAGACCCTATGGGAATACATGTAGTACGTGGTCGAGGTAAATACATGTAAGAATGCCTACACGAGTGAGCGGGCGGGTAGGTATGTCATAATAATGCACACACTCGAGTGATACCTCATGACGCTGTGAATGCGCGGCGGGGGTACCTGGTGCTTTAGTGTACGGGTATAAATACTTGATACACAAACACAAACACGAACACCCGCGGCTTGCTACGAGCAGCTTGCTGGTCTGCAGCATTTAAGTTTAATTTCCGACATGCAAATGTCAGGTAAACCCCGACAGTCTCTGTTTACTATGTCGGA
Organism: Morchella sp. 2018-W16; assembly: GCA_024713755.1. NCBI lineage: Eukaryota > Fungi > Ascomycota > Pezizomycetes > Pezizales > Morchellaceae > Morchella > Morchella sp. 2018-W16. Next base: position 804,621 of record JAMGYY010000018.1, read on the forward strand.
GATCTAAATTAAATTAAGCCCGGGCCGGGGATGCTAAAAAAAAAGTTAGGTTTCCCGTCGGGGGCCTAAATGAACCCCGCCGGGCCCGGGGCCATGTAAACTCATGCCCAGGTCTGACAGCGCCCCCCAACCACGACAGAAACCCTCCGGCGCCGGAGGGCTCCCAATACTCCCGCAAAAAGATCTTACCAAAAGCTGAAATGATAGTGCTGGTAGGAGGACTGGGTGCGAGCCTCAGGGAGGCCGGCCTGGAGTGGGTCGGGGTCGGGGTCGGTTTGTGCATGTGTGCATGTGCATGCGGTGGTGGGAGCGGCGGCGTACGTAGTATAGTGTAGTATTGCTTATGGTATTCAGTGGATGGGCGCCCTCACCTCATGCATGTAGAACGTATCGGGTAGGGCGGGGCGGGGCGGGGCGGGCAGGGTAGGGTAGGTAAGGTAGGATAAAGCAGGGCAGGGCAGCTGTAGCTAGGCAAGAGGCAAATCTCCGATATATATAATTTATGTAGGGGAAATATGAGCCATTTTATGCAAGGCCAATTATATAGTCGGGGCGTGGGCGCCTGAAGATAACAGTTGCCTACACAATTAATTAATTAAAAGATGATAGGTACCTATTGTGACCAACGAGTGATATTTTGTGATTTTCTAATATAACCCCCCACCCCCCTAACGTTTTTTCCCTCCCCACTACTACCACCACCACTTTTAATTACGTTTATGATTTATGTCTTCTATGGGTTCTCTATTCACCCCAAAATGTCTGTCGACACCTTGCACCTAAACCACCAACCGACTTTTTTTTTTGGGGGGGGGCGAGTATCGTGCCCTACTAATTATTATAGCCCGGCACATAGCCTATAGCAGTACTCCTATTCTCTGTCCCCCGCGACACTGAAATAATGGTGTTGTAATATGTGTTACGTCCGTACCTGCGGAACAGATCCTTATGTCTTTTTGGTAATACAGTAAGGGAGGGGGGCCTGGGGGTAGTAGCCTTTTTATAACAATAAATGCCTCGGCGGGAAGCAGTAGTACTGACATAATACAATATTGGTCTAGACCCTGCAACAATTATTGCAGTCAGGATATATCTTTCCAGCCCGCAATAATAATTCCAGGCCATAACCTACGGATTGCATGAATTATGAAGTACAAATAAATAAATAATAGCAAGTACATGTAGTTGCGTTTAGGCGAACGAGTGATATCTGATGACCAACGACCCACCGCGCACTAGCGCATAAGCCATAACGCGTCGAAAAGCTAGGCTATCTCTTTTGCTGGTGAAGCTGCCAACATTTAAGGAGGCCTCATAGTGCACCGTGCACCCGGGAGGTTTCCCTCAGAAATACGCCGTCTGTACTTCTGAGAACTGGTTCATGGTTGTCACGGTGGCGGGGGTGGCCTCTCAAAAGTTGGCAGCATTTAATCACCAGTGAAAGAGATAGCAGAAACGTTATCCCGTCGTCCGTCAGTAGAACGCTGACCCACCCCCACCCCCACCCCCACCCCCACCCCCAGAATTTGGTGTGGCTTTACTTACAGATCTCGTTATCTCTCTTATCAGATAATAGGTCTCCTATAGGCTTCGTTCCTCTAGGGGGGTCAGCATTGAGGCTCCAGTCTTGGTAATGACCCACGACCCGTAACGGCTGGTCAGCGTTAGGACCTGGTCGAGGACCCACAGGCCGTAAATGGTAATGATCTAGATCATATCCTCTTCGGGGTTGTATCACCAAGTTGTAGACAATCTGTGGAACGTCTGGAGCTTTACTAGAACCGCACCTATACGGCCTACATTATGACCTGTCCCGTCAAAATCGCTATGACCCCGACCATTAAGAGGAGTCGTTATGATCCCGGTTATTGTTGGCGGACCATGAGATGCGGCCCGCTTTGTGTAACCGGTACTGACACGTGGAGTAACTAACACCCGCTCGGAAACACGCCCATACCCGCTACGATAGACACCCCCGCCATCGAACTCATCGGGGATATCCCGCCACCCGCACACCACGCCAAGTCCCACCCAAGACCCAGCTCTCGTTATCCCGAGATGACCAGGCCGCGAGGAATTGGAAGCCCCCACCGCCCGGGCGAATGAGGAAAGTAATGTTGTCTCTGCCCGATGAATAGGTGTCTATTCGTGCTGATCCAAGAGTGATAGGACAGCTAGCTACATGTAGCCAAGGGCCCCCCAAACCGTAAATGGCGAACCGGCGTGTCGAGTGACACCTCATGATGCAGATGATCTACGGATGACTACCACCGTGACAACCATGAACCAGTTCTCAGAAGTACAGGCGGCGTATTCCTGAGGGAACCCCGGGTGCACGGTGCACTATGGGGCCTCCTTAAATGTTGGCAGCAAAAGAGATAAGCTTTATTTCGGCCCACGCCAACCACTGTCCCCTGTATCCAGTCGACCTCGCCACCGAGCTAGGGTTACTAATTTTGTTAGGAAAGTGGAGCCTGGGAATAGCTTTGGTAACTAATTGTACAGGCTATGTGGGAGCCATCTAGTTCAACATGAAAATTTGTAGTCGTTACCTGTTGTCGAGCTTCTATGCAGACTGGTAGGAGTGAATAGGTAGAGGCAGTGTAAGGGTGTGGTAGATACATGTACCGCTTCCTTCCTATGTATTCATGACCATAAGATCTATGATTACATAATGATAGACACCATACATGTATATATACTTCCGCCCAGGGAAGCACCTCCACGAGCTCCTTCTCCCAAGGCCACACTAACCACAACACCAACCCGCCCGCATAGAGCTGACTAGACCTACTCGATAATTTCCCTATGAGACTACTAAAGTCACATATGAGTATTCAGGCTTCAAGCGGGAACACAAGGGTACGTCTTAGTCTTAGTCCTAGCCTTAGTGTTACTTTGGGGTACGGGGGATAAACAAAAGTAGATCACCCGAAGCGGAGCGAAGGCCCCCCACCCTGCGGCTGCCAAACACCCGCCAGCAAAGACCGGGCGCAAGCCCCGTTTCAGGGAAGGGGCGATTTATTGGGGACACCGGTTTGGCTCACGGAAACAATGTTTTCAGTCTCGGTTTTGTAACTGGCGTTTTAAGCATATCAAACGTTTCCAAAATTCCAACTAGAGCTTGACCCCATGGAACGCCTTGTTGGGCACCCCCGAACGGGCCTTTAAGCGTGCGTGTAAGTGGCCCCTATAATTGGGTTGATACGGCGCTTATTACCCCAAGCACTATGACTTCCAGAATAGGGTGATTATTATAAGGTTGTTCTAGAATGACCAGGGATAGAGCGGGCCATGGATCATGGAATGGCAGGGTTCCAGCCGAGCTCTAGATCTCCATTTACCTTAAAGGTTTGGGTAGCGATTAACTGTGCCCAAGCCGGATTGACTCAATTTAAATTCAATATATGTCAATAACCACTGAGTCTGAAGTACTGCTAAGGCAGGTAGGCCGGCAGCACAATGAAGACTTAGGTCAGTGCCGCCACATGTACTCGGGTCAGGTAATAAGAACCTGAAAATGCAAAACGCAAAGCAGGGGCCCAATTTGGTGTAGTTTTTGCTAGTAGCAAATCAGAGATCGTTACCGTTAAAAGTCATTTTCGGGTTCTTCTTACCTGACCCGAATACGTGTAGTTTCGCACCCCTTTCCTTGGGGTGAAGTTTTCTAACGGTGGTTGCAATGAAGGATAGCGTTTGTATACCTCCTTCACAGGGCCCCACCCATATGTACGATCTAGTCTGATTGGGGGATTGGGGGTAGTAGTGCCCTGGGCGGTTTGCTTTTTCTGCATGTCTAAAACAGGTATGGCGCCCGTTTAGGTTTGAATCTGTATGAAAACCTTGAAGTTCTCAACCGGGTCTTGATTTTCCATGGGTTAGTGTTCAGGTTCTACCAGAATCATTAATATAGTGGTACCGGCTAGTGGTTTAACAGTAACAACAATATCAGCCTAGGTGGTACCGAGTGCGATGCCATGATGCTGGGCTTCGATACCCCCCCTCCCCTTGTAAATCAAGGTTTCTACGCGCCAATAGATAGGCTGGGCTCATGAGAGGCAAGAGCCTAAACCCACAAACCCTTTGCCTTTCCACCCCGCCAACTAAACTTCATCAATCCCACTGTAGACTGCCCTGTCCATATAAACGAGACCCAGCCAAGCTTGTAGACATAGCTGGGAGTACTATCTCTAGATCTTCCAGGAGGCCAGTTTTTGGAACAAAAACAAGAATTGCGGATAAATTTATACCCTGTCTCGCCAAGTATGACTATGCACCATGATGTGATGTGAACCCCTATATTGGCCGCATTTCGCCAGGAAATTGGTGCGTACTTTACTGATCCCGAACCAGCCGTTTTGCAAGGTTTTCTGCTAGCAATACTAATCGGCCTACATAGAAAGCCACGGATGACAAACACCCCAGGCCAGTCTAACTAGTTCCAGCTGCCTGGATCCGGCGGGCTTGCTTCACCAGATTTCGATCTGGACCATCGTTGACAGGTCAATCTACATATGTAGACATTGCCTGTTTTTAGAGCCGGATAGGGAGGGAGCTGACGATAAGCCTTCGCCATCGGGGGGCATGACCAAGCAGATAATCCAAACGGAGGAGTAATTCTCCGTGCGGTTTTAACTAGAAGCCATCTCAATAGTCTTGGTCTTGTGTAGGCAGGCTTGTATGTACTTCAATTACTCCGAGATCAACGAGTAATGTAAACAGATCATCCCGACCCGTTGCTCCAGGGTGACCACTCAATACCAGCCCGGTTTGATCCTGATGCCGGATGTGCAAAGCATTGATCCCAATAAACTCGTCAGCTGCTACACGCGTTCAACCGGGTCACCTCTGATGGGCTCGTATGATAAATATTCTGTCCTAAACACTAAGTAATGAGCACGGAAGCCGGCAAGGAAGCCTCGATCAATTGTTTGACGAGGCCGTGCGTCTCACGTCTCTCGCTCGCGTATCTATGCTCTGACTCTTTGTTTCGGTTAATAGATACAGGTTTCTCGTCCCGCACGTGGGATGGCTTGGGCGCGCTGCCACAAACCTGCCTATTTAGTGTAAAAAAAAAAACTTTCCGGCTCGGGCTCGTGGGCCCATGTTGTGTTTGTGAACCCTCAGGCCCTCTCACCCTGAATTTTATGAACGGGGAGGGTTGGTAAGAGACCGACAATTCGGGAGAAACATTTGTCCATGGCGTGAAGGGAGGAAAGGGCTAAGACACTCCCACGTTACGTTCCCGCCCCAAGAGCTGCTGGGATAACGTCAAGAAGAAAGAAAAAAAAGTTTCATGCGGGCCGGAGGATCTTTGATCTTTCACACCAAGCAGCACCCGGCCATAGTACGGCCGAAGGCGGGACCGGGGTTTTGTTTAGTGCCGATTTTGGTGCTAGATTAAGGGTACATACATGTACCTCGGCATAACTTAAATCTCCAAACGCTGGGCCTCTGCGAGGGAAATCTCCTGAGGCAACAAGCATGTCCCGGCCGAGTGTAGGAAGATTAACATCTATAACCCAATCGCCATACTTTGCGTAACTCATGGTAGATCGTATTTCGCCAGATGAATCTTGCTCGATCAAGATGGGAATTTTTTTGGTAAGCATCAGGGGCGTAGACCTCTCGTCCGGGAGGTAGATAATTAAGCCTGCAAACGGGCTTCTCTAGGATTTACTCGAAACTTCTAGAAACAAATGCCAAATCCATAAATCCTTAATGCAAGCCTGAAGCCACACAAACGTCAGCCTGCGCAAGATTAAAAATTTGCACTCATCGTTACACTTCCGTAAACGAAAGAAACCCTATTTTTTCCCCCCTTGGATTTCATGTCTCGCTTTTTTTTTCCCATGTGGCACCGGCACCTTTATCCGAGCTCTTGGCATCAGGCGTCAGGTCTATGACAGTAAATTGAATGCATGTGGGTGCCCTATCGCCGGTCGCAGGATAACAACCCTACAAGGCTCTGGCATTAAGTGAGTGAACAAAATTGGGCGTTGACAGGTGAGAATCCGTTCACTCACTAAATCCCAGACCCTTGTACAACGGCTGCCTTAAAGCCGGTATTAGATCGCCGAATTAGGGTAGTTGTGGCTCTTACCTCGGCATCTTTGTCCACCTTAGTCACTAGTAGATGATTAATGTCAAGCTTTTTTCTCAGTTACGCCCGTGGGTCAGGACCTCCCGGAATGATACCTTCCGTGCTGTAAAAAAATATAGTTCAGGATATCAAGAATCCTTATTAAATAAGAGCATTTCCTCTCTCGACTTTGATCTCCCATCATTGAATCCAAACAACTCAAGCATAGCACTTGAAGCTTAGACAGCCATCTCAGTTGAATAGCTCTAAAGTACTTTGACAAGTAGCTCCAATCAGGGAATATAAACGTACTTTTCCGGGATATTCAATCTTAAAAGTTATTTCAATGGCGACATCAAACGCTCCCAGCGAGGGAGCATTGGAGAAAACCTTGTCCGCTTCCTCAGCATCATCCTCAGCATCATCTTCAAAAACCGTTGCCGAAAACGGCCCTCACTACGTCGATCTCGAATCCCAAAGCGGGCCCAGCGCCTATAAGTCCCGTGGGCGAGGAGCTTCAATCTCATCTGCAGCTACTCAAAAGGATATATATCAGGATTTATCGACAGAAGACGCAAATCTTCGGCGACAGGAGACACTGCAAGAACTCCGATCTGTATATTCACGACGGACCGAAAATGAGGGTGAATTGGACGCTCCAGACGATGCTTCTGAATTTAGAGATATCGATCCTGAACTGATTACATGGTAAGCTTGATTTTCTCGACATACTTGGTGCTGGGTAGTGTGTTAATGATTTTTATGAATTATAGGGACGGCCCAGATGACCCAGCGAATCCCCGTAACTTCCACACAAAAAGGAAATGGACCATTACTTTGATCGTTTCCCTTTATACATTTGTCTCCCCATTTGCTAGTTCTATCGCTGCACCTGCCGCTCAGGCCTACGCAAAAGAATTCGGCATCACCAATAGCACAGTTGCCTCTTTGACAGTTTCAGTATTTTTGATCGGTTTCGCATTCGGCCCCCTGTTCTTCGCCCCACTCTCTGAGATTTTCGGACGTGTAAAGGTCATGCAAACTTCTATCTTCCTCTTTTTGATCTTCAACATTGCCTGTGCCGTCGCCCAGACAACTGGACAAATGATTGCATTCCGTCTCCTTGCCGGTTTGGCTGGAAGTTCCCCCCTGGCTCTTGGTGCTGGTATCTTGTCTGATATCTGGGCACCCGTTGATTTGGCCCGAGCAATGGCTTTTTTCGCTCTTGGCCCGCTCGTGGGGCCTGTTTGCGCGCCAATCATCGCTGGCTTCATTGTCCAGCACATCTCATGGAGATGGGTTTTCTGGGTCTTGTCCATTGTCACAGGTGTAACGGCGGTCGCTGGTGCCATTATCTTCAAGGATGAGACATACGCTATTGTTATTCTCAACCGCAAAGCTGCTGCAGCAAGGAAGGAGACTGGAAATGAAAACCTTCACACTGTTTTTGAGGTCAGCAGAGATATCAAGACTAGCTTCAAGATCGCTCTTACTAGGCCTTTCTTGATGTTGGCATTAAACCCTGTGCTGTTGTCCCTTGGACTATTCATGGCCTTCACTTATGGGTTCCTTTACTTGATGTTCGTCACTTTCCCGACATTGTTCCAGGGTGAATACGGCGAGACCGTCGGTATTGCCGGTTTGAACTATCTTGCTCCCGGGGTTGGGTTCATGCTTGGACTTGCAACCTTCACTCCAGCACTCCAAAAGACTTACCTCAAGCTTACCGCTGCCAACGGTGGTGTTGCAAAGCCCGAGTTCCGTCTTCCTACTCTCTTTGTTGGTGCCATTTTGATCTCTAGCGGTCTTTTCTGGTACGGATGGTCCGCTGAGAAGGGTCTCCATTGGATTATGCCGCTCATCGGAACCTCCATCTTTTCTATGGGGCTTATCTCTGTTTTCACGTCTGTCCAGACCTATCTGATTGACATGACACCACGATATGCCGCCTCCGCCGTTAGTGCAGCTACCCTCTTCAGATCCCTCTTTGGGTTTGCGTTCCCGCTGTTTGGAAAGCAGATGTACGACAAACTCGGGTACGGATGGGGTAACTCTTTGATGGGTTTCATCGCATTGCCATTGGGACTGTTGTTCCCGCTGTTGATCTTCCGTTATGGTGAAGGGTGGAGGATGGCCGCGGAGAAGAGGATTGAGAGGGTTGAAGCGGGCCAGAGGGCTTCCGCCGCTGCTAAGGATGCGAAGAGGGCTCAGCAACAGGCGGAGAAGTCATAGTCACTCATAATAATTCTTCTTCTGATTTATATTATTTTTCTTTTGTGAATATTTTGGGGGTTTTGGGTTCAATGGTTATCATGTATTTTTTGTGTTTCATATTGGACTGGTTTCTTTTGTTATTAGCGGGTTGGGTATGTTCGATTGATGTTTAAAATACTGTTTGAAGCGCTATGATGCTGTGTAATTATTAGTTGGTTATAATGTCTTGATATTTATAGATTTGAAGATAGTGTAGAACGTTGTTCTTGGTTACCCGGTTCCAAAAATCGTTTTGAAAACATTACTTTCAATTTTTCCTCCTATCAATTGCGATCAGCCATACATGTTTAACACCTCTATGTTCCATCCAGGGTCTTACCATCCTGGGGGACTTTTGTGGCTAACCGTGAAACACCCAACGAAACGGATGTGATAACGATTTATCCACCTGTACGTACACTCGCTCGCGGGGCGACTGTATTCAATGTTAGGGATTTTAAACCAATAGTTGGACTCACATTGTCGACGCTGGACTAAATTACCACTACGAGACAGAATCCGTCTTCGCCAGGCGGGTGCACCCGGTACTCTACCAGGTATTCTCATCATCCAATGCTGGTGTCTCCCGAGAGAAGATCTTATCGATTTACTGCAGGCTGATGTTCGTGCATGGAGGCGTTCTGGTGTTGACTGGGTTTTTGAGCTCAAGTGGAAAGGCTACCCAACCAAGGCCGCGCCAAAATCAAGCTTAATGCACGCCAAGCTGAGACTGGGGGGCACGAACCAACAGCAGGTGTTGGGAAGGGGAGGGCAGGGGAGAGGTCTAACCGTGTTTGTAACGGTTTCTTAGTAGCCCGAGCGTTAGGAACCCTTACTGATCGGGTTTAGAAGGCTGGTAGCTGTTTGCGCCGCTGTCTAATTTCGGAGAAAGCTCGAAACGAAACAGCTCCTTTTTTTTTTTTTTTCCCTTCCCTTTGTGCGCGAATGTCCTGCTGTCAGTCAAGTCTGTTTCCTGTTGTCTGAGTTGATTCTGGATGGACCGCCAGCGAAACGATGCAGATGGTTGATTAATTGTCATGTTTGTGTTTATGCATGAATACATACATGTAGTACTTATGTGTCTAAAGGTACCTACTACAGCAGTGCCTTGCCTGGGTACCATACATGTATGTAGCTGTGAGACGCGTTTTTTTTTTCCTCTTTGCAGCTGTGTTCGGTAAAGTACCGGGACAGCTCATGGTAGGGCAGATAAACGAGGACTCTAAAGGAACTGCCGGGACGGGCGCGTTGAAATCTCGAAGACCTCAAGGGGGTAAAAGAAATTGAATGATACATGTAGTAAGGTAGGGGGAAAGAACTCTTGCAAAGCGCGCCCCCACAAACAACCCATGCCCGCGCGCCCGCTTTTTCACAATTGAACCCAGCAACTCGGGGAAGGAAATTAAGTTCGGTTTCCTTAATTAGGATCGTAAGTTACCTTTCTGGTGTGTAACTGCAGCTTTTTTTTTTTTTTTTTTTTTTTTTTTTGCTCCTCTCTCTTTTCCACCTCCCTTCCCATTTTACACCGGCGTATTAGCTCTCCCAAGCTTCCAGAACGCGGTTGATCATTTTCGCGCCCGGTTTCTCACTCGATCTTTTCCTTACTCTGCATTCTGCTTTCCTCTTTCTTTACACTCTTGGACTTAATAATATACTTTTCTTGTCTCTAACCTCTCTCTCTAGCTCATATCTATCTCTCCTCCAGTCGTTTGAGATTTTATTTTTATTCCACTTACTTGAAGTCTTATATCTTTTTTTTTTCTTTCCCTTTTTCGTTCTTATATTGTATTTCCCTGAATACGTTCGGTTCCAGCCTGCTCTCTATCTTCCGCGTCTCCCCACTTCATCCTCTTACTCGTCATCTGGCCGTGGTGTGTTTTGGTTGTCTGTCTCCTGCTGCACCGTACATACATATCCTACCCACATTACATTAACATTGCCCACCAATACACTACTATATACAAGGCGGCTCTCTACATACACATCAAATACAATTCCAGTGCACACTCAAACTATCTATGCAGCACAGGTATGGTCTGCACCTAGCTCCTATATCCTTCCCCACCCCCCACCACTACCTCCCGCTTCCTCTCACGTACAGTGAGTGCTGTGCTGTGCTGTGCTGTGTCGTCTGTCGTTCCCCTTTTTCGAGTGGAGAATACCATGTGTAAAAACGTACTGCGGCTAATAACGGGGTCTACTTCCTCTCGGTCCAGCAGAAGACGAGAATACAACATCGTGATACTGGGAGCCGGTAAGAAATCACTGTTGCCATACGAAATCTAGCTTCATCTCCCTCTTTTGGTCTCGCTGACTGGTGCTCGGTGGTGCAGGTGGTGTTGGTAAAAGCTGTCTTACAGGTTCATTCTTTCCTCTCCACTTCCTTCGAGGCTGGTGTCGCGTGCTTGGAAGACTAAACGATTCGTCGATGCGTAGCACAATTCGTTCACAATGAGTGGATAGAATCCTATGACCCCACTATAGAGGACTCTTACCGGAAGGTCATCGACGTTGATGTGAGTTTTTTTTTTTTTTTCAACAGCCTTCCCATTGTGTCCGTTACTACGACGGAAGACTAATGAAATATTTCGTTGCAGGGTCGGTCATGCGTGCTCGAGATGTCAGTATACCCTTCTACCAATGCGAAATAAAATTCCACTCCCAACCCACAGCTTGAGTGTTTAGGAAAGGCTAATATGAAGCCCACTACTTTTTCGCGGCGAATTATAATACAGCTTGGACACTGCAGGAACAGAACAGTTTAGTCAGTAGCCTTTGTTTTTGTTTTTGTTTTTTTTGCTTGTGATCGGGGAGAGGGCCAATCAGTATGGGAAAATTGTGAATAATCGAGGAGCTAACGCAATGAAATTACCCCGATGTAAACAGCCGCCATGAGGTAAGAAAAAAGCTTCCACCTAACTACCTTCCATTAGAAGCAAAACGCTAACGTCATTTCAGAGAAATATATATGAAAACCGGTACCTACCTTAGCTCTAATAAATCCCCGTCCCAAACCCCTGACTAACGCTTATCACCTCACGTAGGCCAAGGCTTTCTTCTCGTCTACTCAATAACAAGTCTTAATACGTTGACCGAACTCTCCGACCTCCGTGACCAGATCTTGCGCATCAAGGAAGCCGAAAGCGTCCCGATCGTCATTGTCGGCAACAAATCAGACCTCGAAGAAGATCGTGCCGTTAATAGCCAGCGAGCAATCAACCTTTCGCAAAAATGGGGCCGTGTCCCGTTTTATGAGACCTCAGCAAGGAAACGGCAGAACGTGGATGAGGTGTTTTTGGATCTATGCAGGCAGATGATGAGAGCGGATGCAAATTCCGGTTGGGCAGCAGATGGATATGGGAAAGAAAAGCCTTCCGGAGGAAAAAAGTCGCCGAAGACGTCTGGCGGAAGACAGGGCAGACCAAGGTTCTGTGTGATCCTATAATGCGGGGATGGCAGGCAGAAAGGGAGAAGGGTATGGGATATCTCTTTTGGTCAATGGTATCGGGTTTTTTTTAAGATCGGACTTTTTTTTCTTTTTTTTACATTTATTATTTTCACTGACCCCCGCCGGGACATAATTCCCTTATATCAAGCCTTCCCTTTGGATATCCTGTTATCGGAGGTGTTCTGCGTTTGAGCCCTCCTCAATTTTGTTTGTATATAATATGTTTCATTCGGCGCCATTTGGGAAAGAGAGGGGACGTCTGCAAAGACATGGGAAATAAGGTAAGGACGAGAACAGGGCGCGCGGATTATAGGGGCATTATCATCTTTTTTTCTTTTTCATTTTATTTGGCGATCATTGGCGTCGACTGCTGTTTATGTTTTTGATTTTGGGTAGCCCATTTTTGAATTTTCCAATTTGTGCTGTAGCCGCCACTGTTACTGTTTTACTGTTGCACTCTCTATCTATCTCTTTTTATATCGTGGTTCAATTTGGGCATTTTTTGGTCGTTTTGTCAATGGAAGGGAAGGAATGATTTTTTTAGTCTTTTTCTTTATTTGAATCTCGGTCTTTTTCCCGTGGGGTTTTCTTTCTTTCTCGCTCTCTTCCTTTTTTTCTTTTCCTTTTTTTTGTTGCATGTCGTGTAGCGGATATTTAGGGATAGGGAAAGGCTTGATTCTCATCGATGCATCATCATCGCACCCAGCAGCTTGAACTCCTACAAACTGGCAATTGCGCCAATTGACCCGCAAGCATATTCCTGTAAGCAAAGCACATGTAGATACTCCCATGTACCAAACACCTAGGTTTTCTCCTAGTTACATGTATAGTAGGTAGGGCAGCTATACCTAGCCACCCGCGAACCCAGGCATCTCCTGCGGCGCCATCCCCGGTGAGAACGCCATAAGGCGCAAAGCGTAGCAGGAAGATCTAGGTACATACCTCTCTACTCTTAGAGCCCATCGTACCTACATATGCATATACAATCCCCCTGTATGTACCTGGTCGTACTCCGCAGGACTCCACAGCTGCAGGATTATGGTTATTATGGCAGAGACAATGGGTACTGTACCTCTCTCTCCACACACCTACATGTACCTGCCTACAGCGCCTCGGCATAGCGAAACGTCCTGTGCGGTGGGTTACATGCATGCATGCATGCACCGGGAAAAAAAAGAAAAAGAGGAAGAAGGGCATAATCTCTCCTCTTGAAACGGCCGGTCGGTGCCCTAGCCTTAATGGAAGGTCATCGTGGGACAGGCAGGAGATGCGTATATAATGGCGAGGTGAGGTGAGGTGAGGTGAGGTGAGGTGATGCGGAGGAGTAACTTATGCTCGCCCCCAGCGGCGAACAGAGCAGAGCATGTAACAATTGCCGTATGTGGGATTCCCGGCAGTCTGTCTGTAGGGTAGAGTCATCCACCCTGTCCTGTCCTGTCCTGTCCAGTCCAGTCCTTGCCCTGCCCAGTCCTGCCCAGTCCTGTCCATCCTGTCCTGTCCTGCTTCTTCTGTCTGTGCCTCCGCTCTGGCAGGGACTGATAGAACGTCGATTCCGTACCCTAGTCCTCCCTCCTTCATGTAAGCTATACCCCTCGATCCCCACATAGGGGAAATAGAGTATCCACCTAGGTACTACATGTACCGCCAGCCAGCTCGTTCCCACCGCAGCAAGACCAAAATAGTGGTCATTGCGCTCGCTGCCCGCCCCCATGGCATGGACGGAGCTTGTAGCGTCTTTGGGCCTAGCCAGCCCCAGCAGTCAGGTCCCCGGAACCCAGAAATTTGGTTTGGTATTTTTTTTTAAATCTGTTTGGGGAGGGGGGCGGGCGGTGAAGAAAATATGGGCTCTGGATTTTGTTTTGTTTTTGTTTTTGTTTTTTTTGTTTTGTCCTGGGTTGGGAGACCGGGGGGGTGCTCGGGTGAGGAAGGAAGGGAAGGCAAAGGACGTTTTGTAATTTGTAAAATTGGGGAAGCCGTACCGGATGCTACTGGTGGTGGTGTTGGGGGTGAGGGAGATAGATGTGAGGGTTCGAGTCGTCTTGCCTTCGATCGTTGACCGGCAATAGGAATCGAGTTACTAGGCTGATTGAAATGCTGGTGAGAGGAGGGAGAGGGGGGCGAGTGAACGAAGGAAGATCAAGAGGAGGAGGAGGAAGAAGGGAAGGCACGGGCCTCATCTCATCTTCATCCTCATCGGTGGGTGCTTCCCAGCTTACCACCTTGTAGGTACAGGTTGCTAACCTACATTTATCTACCTGCATACATGTTAATTACCCGCGACATGTCTCCACTCCTACTCTACTCCAAACGGGATTTGAATATATTCCCTCTTTAATTCTGGGAATTGTAATTTTTTTTGTTTTTTCTAGTAGACGCGACCCCCGTAATACGATGGATCGTGATGAGGCCTCCGGAAATTTTCCAAGAGATGAGCTACATGTAGCTAGCATGTAGCTGCAGCTCTTTGGCTACCCTCACCGCTCGCTCGCTAGCATGCGTACAGACATACACAAATTCACAGTAGAGATATACCGTACCGTACCATACCTTTTCATCTCTCCCCCGGGCCGGCCCTACATACCAACTCTTCTATCCTGTCCGTCCACTGCCTATCCCCCTCCCAGCTAACCCATCTCCCATCCACACCGGGCCAATGAATTACCCGCGCGGAAAAGCACACCCCCCCTCCCATCTCTCCAGGGCCCGAGCGGTGCCGAGTGTCTGTTCGTCCCGGGACATCGGAAATGTTCCCGTAGCTGGGGTGCGATGCTTGGGACGGACGGTGCGCGTATGTGTGTGTGTGGTAGGATAGATATGTGATAGATGGGGCGGCCCCCACCTGGCTGGCTGGCCGGCTGGCCACTTGGGGGATGATGGTGGTGGTGATGGCCAGTTGGTGGTTGGTTGGTTGGTGGGCGCTTAACGCGTCACTCATATGGGTGCGTGCGGTGTGGTGCGGTACTCATCACGCTTATTCACTCGAGGTGTGGGTGGATTCATCACTTATCACTCACTCATATGTAACCCGCCCGCGCTTGTCTACTACGCCCGTCATATACGCTCACCCGCACCCACACATCGCATCATGGCTGCTCACCCGGTGGTCCGCCCTCTCACTCACCCCCCCAAAGACACACAAAACACAAAAGAAGAAAACAAATAAAAACTCCCATTATGGTATCTAACTACCCCCACCTTATGCGCCGCAGGCTACATCCTAAAGACGCCAAATCTAGTCTCCTTCGCCTCTCCCCTTCCGCCCAACGCAGCCCTCAAGCCTAGACCCAACACCTTCCTCGTATCCTCCGGTGGGATGACACCATCGTCCCACAACCTCGCCGACGAGGAGGTTGCCTCGCTCTCGGCGTCGATCCGGTCCTTGAGCGCCGGATCTACCGTCTTCCCCACCGTCCTCATTACCGACGAGAGCTGCTCTGAGCCCATGACCTATCCCCCCCAACCGTTAGCCCTCCTTCTCCCTATACAATCAAGACATGGAATGGAAAGACCAAAAAGAAAAGAAAAGAAAAGAAAAGAAGGGAGGAACTCACCCCAATCTTTGCGTTCGGCCACATCCACAAGAACCTAGGGTTGTAGGCCCTGCCACACATGCCGTAGTTCCCCGCGCCGTAGCTGGCGCCCACGACAACCGTGAACTTTGGCACCTCGGCGCACGCAACCGCGTTGACGAGCTTTGCACCGTTCTTTGCGATCCCGCCCGCCTCGGCGTCGCGCCCCACCATGAACCCGGAGATGTTCTGCAGGAAGAGCAGCGGGATCTGGCGCTGCGTGCACAGCTGGATGAAGTGGGCGCCCTTGAGGCTGCTCTCGGAGAAGAGGATGCCGTTGTTGCCCAGGATGCCGATTGGGTAGCCGTGGATTTTGGCGAAGCCTACTGGGGTGTTAGTGCGAGGAAGGGGGGGAATGGAGTGGGGGGCGGACCAGTGACGAGAGTACTCCCATATAGTGGCTTGAACTCGCTGAACTCGCTCCCGTCGACGATGCGGGCAATCACCTCGCGGATGTCCACCTGCTTCCTGAGGTTCGGGCCGACGATGCCATTGAGCTCCTTCGGGTCATAGAGCGGCTCCTTGACCCCGCCTTCACTGCCCGTGGGCGGCAGGGTGGCCGGCCAGTTGAGGTTCGCGATGCAGCGGCGCGCGAGCACGAGCGCGTGCGCGTCGTTGACGGCGAGGTAGTCGGTCACGCCCGAGGTCTTTGAGTGCAGCTCGCCGCCGCCGAGCTCCTCGGCGGTCACCTCTTCGCCTGTCGCCGCCTTGACGAGCGGGGGCCCGGCGAGGAAGATGGTGCCTGACTTTTCGACGATGATGGATTCGTCGGACATGGACGGGACGTAGGCGCCGCTGGGGAGAGGTCAGTTATGGGTGGTGGTTAGTTTTGGGGGGGGAGGGGGGGGGGGCGGCGAACCCGGCGGTGCAGGGACCCATGACGACGGAGAGCTGGGGGATGCCCTGGGATGACACTGGGGGGTGCACACTATCTGTAAGCTTAATTCTACCAGTACTAATATCACTACTATCACTACTACGACTACTACTACGACTACTACTGCTATGTAAAAAAATAATAATAACTGCGGGGTGGGCCATACTTCGTGCCTGGTTGTAAAAGATCCTCCCAAAGTGCTCGCGGTCAGGAAACACATCGGCCTGGTGCGGCAGGTTGGCCCCGCCGGAGTCGACAAGGTATATGCACGGCAACCCTAAACCACCCACCCGCCCACCCACCCATGAAGTGTCAGTGATCGCCGCAACGGGTATTTTTGCAGAAGAGGGGGGGCTAACGGTTTTCGAGGGCGACGGCTTGCGCGCGGAGGTGCTTCTTGACGGTGATTGGGTAGTAGGTTCCGCCCTTGCAACTGTGTGTGTAGTAGTAGTAGTAGTTGTAGTAGTTAGTACATACAAGTATAATATATATATAGCTATAGCTATGGTTTAAACCGGGAGAGCTCGGGGACATACGTGCTATCGTTAGCCACAATCATGCACTCGACGCCAGACACCCTTCCGATCCCGGTGATGATCGCGCCCGCCGGCACCTCCTCGCCAGGGTACAGCTTATACCCCGCGAGGGGCGAGAGCTCGAGGAACGCGGCCCCCGTGTCCAGGAGCGCCGTTATACGGCTATACACAATTGATCCCTCAGCACCACTACTACTACTACCACACAACTAGCTTCAGGGATGGGGGGGGGGGGGGGGGAAACTCACTCTCTGGGCAGCATCTTGTTCCTTGCCAGGTGCTTCTCGCGGGCGGCCGCGGACCCGCCGAGCGCGATCGAGCTGTGTAGGTCGCGCAGCGAGGCGTTGAGAGTGGCCATGTGGGCGGCGTTGGAGAGGTAGGACTCACTGCTGGTGTCGATGTGCGTGCGGAGGGCGGAGACGGGGGTCGTGAAGTGCGGGTGGGTGTGGGTTGTGAGGGAGCGGCGGAGGAGGAGGGGCAGGGCCCGGCGGAGGAGGGGGGGGAGGGGGCGGAGCTGGGGGGGCGGCATTGTTCTGGGAGATGTAGTTAGTGGATTGGGATTGACGGGCCCTCTGTAGAATAATGATAGTTATTATAGTAATTGTTATTGTTGTTGTTGTTCGGCGTGGGGCGTCTACAGGTAAAATACTTGATACTAAATAATGAGAGCTGTCGCTGCAGACTTTCGCCGACGGTAACCGCTGGGCTGACCCGTGACCACTGACGCTGATCTCGATCACTCATGAATTGAGATAATATTCCAATCAGCTATTTAAATTCAATTTCACAACAGCAATCCAGTCCAGTCAGTCTCTCTCCGTCTCTCCATATACAATTAACTATATATATATACACACTCAAAAGCTATAATTAATATCTACAATTAGATATGGCTACCCTCACACTGACCCGGAGTCTCCTTGCCCGCCGCCTCCGCCTCCTCCCCCTCCCCCGTCCCCTCCTCCTCGTCCCAGCCCAGACCCGCTCAAAGCACACAAAGAACTTTACGCCCCCGACCAGCAGCGACCTCCTCGAGCTCCGCGAGCGAGTCCGCGAGTTTACTAGTACCCCCACCCTCTCCCAATCTACCCTCCTACCCCTACTAACCTATAGCTACACAGAACGCGAGATCCCCGAGACGCTCGCCGCCCACGTCGACTCCAGCAACACCTTCCCGGCCGCCATGTGGGGCAGGCTCGGGTCCGCGGGGTTCCTGGGCATCACGGCCGAGGAGGAGTACGGCGGACTGGAGATGGGGTACCAGGCGCACTGCATCGTGATGGAGGAGCTGTCGCGCGCGTCGGGAAGCATCGGGCTGTCGTATGCGGCGCACTCGCAGCTGTGCGTCAACCAGCTCACGGTGCACGGCACGGCCGAGCAGAAGGCGCGGCTGCTGCCCGGACTGATTGGGGGCGAGTGCGTGGGGGCGTTGGCTATGAGCGAGCATTCGGCCGGCAGCGATGTGGTCAGCATGAAGACCGTGTGTAGGAAGGTGGATGGCGGGTGGGTGCTCAATGGGACCAAGATGTGGATCACGAATGTAGGTCTCTGTGCTGTCCCTGGGGTGACTGGTGTGGATATATATATATAGGGCCCGGACGCGGACGTGGTGGTCGTGTATGCAAAGTCGGAGCCCGACAAGGGATCAAAGGGCATCACGGCGCTCATCGTCGAGAAGGGGATGAGCGGCTTCAGCTGCGCGAGGAAGCTCGATAAGCTCGGTATGCGCGGGTCAAACACTGGCGAGCTCGTCTTCGAGGACATCTTTGTCCCGGACGCGAACCAGCTCGGCGCCACGAACGAGGGCGTCAAGGTCCTCATGAAGGGCCTGGACCTGGAGCGTCTTGTCCTCTCTGCCGGCCCCGTCGGGTATGCCTCCCCTCCCCTCCGTCCCCGTCCCTCCGTATATAGCTGGCTAACCACCACTACAGACTCATGCAGGCCTGCCTGGACATAACCCTCCCCTACGTGCACCAGCGCAAGCAGTTCTCCATCCCCATCGCGCACAACCAACTGATCCAGGCCAAGCTCGCATCCATGCACATCAAGCTCTCCGCCGCACGCGCCTACACATATGCCGCGGCGCGGGCCGTGGACGAGGGCGACAGCGGCGCAGCGGCGGACACCAAGGACTGCGCGGGGGCCATCCTGTTTGCCAGCGACGCGGCCACCGAGTGTGCGCTGGACGCGATACAGTGCCTCGGCGGGAACGGATACGTCAATGAGCTCCCTGCGGGCCGCTTGCTGCGCGATGCAAAGCTCTACGAGATTGGCGCTGGCACGACGCAGATACGCCAGATTGTCATTGGGAGGGCGTTTAATCGCGAGTACAGCGATCAGGTTATCTAGGCCTGGGGGGGGGTTTGTACTTTTGTTTGTGGGGTAGATAGAGGAATATAAACTATCATTACTGACGTCTATATGACAATGCTTCACTCGAAATCACCCGGGTGCGTGAGTGACATTCCATGACCGACGCGACCTCCACCACACCACATGCCAACCCTAGCCCACTACTCCACTCGACCCTTCCCCTCACTCACTCCTCCCCCACGCCCGGCAAGGGTTAGCTGCAGTAATCAGGTTTGTTACGTAAAGGGGGCCAGGGCCAATGATTGCGGCTCCAGTTTCTGTCTGGGCGGGTGCGGTAGAAGATACAATAGCTGTGTATGTACATACAGTAAATACACACCTTCTCGGGCAACTCTGGGTAGGCGGGTCTGATGTAGACACTCGCACTTCCTTGTATCGGGGAGCTGTCTGCAGCTCCATGTAACTAGCGAGTGCGTTGTTGTGCCGTCGATAGCCGAGCCGGTCATCTGCAGCTGTTTCTGTCCGTCTCTGTAGCTATTCGGAGCTCTAAACTCAACTCAACTCAACTCAGCTTCAGCTTCAACAATCATCTCCAATCCATCATCTCATCCAATTCCATCCAATTCAAGGGAGACACAAGAGTAGAAGATCCAGTAGAGGGAGGGCCAGAATGTACATCCGCCGCACCACAACCCACACCGCCCGCCGCCTCCCCCAGCTCCTCCTCCTCCGTCACTCCTCCTCCTCCTCCTCCACCGCCGCAAAACCACTGGCCTCAATCCTCATTGCCAATCGCGGCGAGATTGCCCTGTAACTCTCATCCCTCCCCTCCCTCCCAGTGTCACCCAGCTAACACCAGAGCAGCCGTGTCAACCGCACCGCAGCCCTCCACGGCATCCGCACTACAACAGTCTACACAGACCCCGACGCGCGCGCCCAGCATGCCCTGGTCACGCCCCACGCATACAATATCGGCCCTGTTGCGGCCTACCTGGACGGCGAGAAGATCATTGGCGTTGCGAAGCGGGCCGGCTGCGATTCGGTCCATCCGGGGTATGGGTTTGTATGTGCCCCCAGTCCGGGCGGGATTGGGGACTGGGGCTAACTGGGGTGTGTGGGACAGTTGAGTGAGAATTCAAGGTTCGCGAAGCGCTGCGAGGAGGAGGGATTGGTGTTTATTGGCCCGCCGCCAGAGGCCATCGAGAGGATGGGGAATAAGAGGTCTACATTTCTAGTCTAATACTACAGCTATAGGAAGGAATACTGGCTGATATGATTCCCGGACAGCGAATCCAAAGACATCATGCTCGCCGCCGGCGTCCCATGCATCCCCGGCTACCACGGCCCCAACCAGGACGCTGCCTTCCTCCTCTCCGAGGCAGAAAAGATCGGCTTCCCCGTCCTGATCAAGGCCGTCAAGGGCGGCGGCGGAAAGGGCATGCGCATCGCTCGCACCGCCGCAGACTTCCCCTCCGCACTCGCCTCGGCAAAGTCCGAGGCCCGCTCCTCCTTCAGCGACGACGTCGTCCTCATCGAGCGGTACATCACCACGCCGCGCCACATCGAGGTCCAGGTGTTTGCCGACGCGCACGGGACCTGCGTCGCCCTGGGAGAGCGCGACTGCTCCGTGCAGCGCCGCCACCAAAAGATCCTCGAGGAGTCGCCCGCGCCCTTCCTGGACCCCGCCGTGCGCC
The DNA here is from genome assembly GCA_024713755.1 of Morchella sp. 2018-W16. NCBI lineage: Eukaryota > Fungi > Ascomycota > Pezizomycetes > Pezizales > Morchellaceae > Morchella > Morchella sp. 2018-W16. The sequence continues at coordinate 825,393 of JAMGYY010000018.1, forward strand.
GCGACCTCTGGAAGAAGGCGCGCGATGCCGCGGTCGCCGTGGGGTACCGCGGCGCCGGGACCGTCGAGTTCATCTTTGACAACGACACGGGCGAGTTCTTCTTCATGGAGATGAACACGCGGCTGCAGGTGGAGCACCCCGTGACGGAGGCCGTGACGGGGACCGACCTCGTGCACTGGCAGATCATGGTCGCGAGCGGGCAGCCAATCCCGTCACAGGAGGAGGTCGAGGCCCAGATGACCGGACACGCCTTCGAGGCCCGTATCTACGCCGAAAACCCATCCAACAACTTCAGTCCGGACTCGGGATACCTGCAGCACCTACGCACGCCCACTCCCACGGCCGACATCCGCATCGACGCCGGCTTCACCCAGGGCGACACCGTCTCGCCGCACTACGACCCCATGATCGCAAAGCTCATCGTCAGGGGCCCCACCCGCACCGCCGCCCTCGCAAAGCTCCGCGCCGCGCTCGAGGAGTACGAGGTTGTCGGCCCGCACACAAACATCGAGTTCCTCAAGCGCCTCGCCGCGCACCCGGCCTTTATCGCCGGCGACGTCGAGACGGGCTTCATCGAGAAGCACCGCGAGGCGCTGTTCGCCCACGAACCTGCACCGCCAGAGGTCTTTTCGCAGGCGGCGCTCGCGCTCGTCGCCGCCCAGAACGTCCCGCTGGCTGACACCGACCCGTTCAGCGTCTACGGGGGCGGCGTGGGCTTTGTGGGGGGCCCGCAGACGCGGGTGCTGGAGTTTGTGGAGAAGACGGGCGGCGGCGGGGAGAAAACGGAGCGCAAGGTTTCTGTGACGGTCGTGCAGACTGGCGTGGGGCGCTACGACGTCAGTGTTGACGGCGACACGGCCTTCACTGGCGTGACGGTGGCGACCGGCACAAAGGAGAAGGAGATTGTGGGCTTCTACGAGCACGCACGGCTGGAGACGACGGTGGTGCGCAAGGAGGAGGGGGAAGAGGACCTGCTGGTGGTGTTTCAGCGCGGGAGGGAGCACAGGCTTGGGCTCCCGCGCCCGAGCTGGTACGAGAAGGCGCTGGGCGTGGTCGAGGTCAAGAACAGCGTCGTGGCGCCCATGCCGTGTAAGGTGCTCAGGGTCGAAGTGGAGGCCGGCAGTCGCGTCAAGAAGGATGAGGTGCTGGTGGTCATTGAGAGCATGAAGATGGAGACGGTAAGTTGCGTCCCCCCCCTTTGATATAGATTGAGTGTGCGTGGCTAATAGTGGATGGGTGGGTTTAGGTGATTCGCGCACCGCACGACGGCGTGATAGCGAGGATTGTGCATAAAGAGGGCGTAAGTGTCCCCTTTCCTTCCCGCGTGAGTGAGCGGGGTGCTGACAGTTTGTTTGGGTCTAGGATGTCGTCAAGGCGGGTGTGGCGCTGGTTTTGTTTGAGGAGGGGAGCGAGTAGTATTCCTCTGTTTTTGTTTTTGCTTTCGTTTTTTATACCTAGTGGTTTTTCAGGTTTACATGGCCATGGTGTAGCTAAATATATAGTTTGTGGCTTCGTAAACGGGGAGGGAATAAATATTTAGTTCCTACATGTAGTCTTGGGGTAATGATAGATAGGACCCTTAATTTGTAAGACGTTTGTTAATTACGAGGGTACATACATGTAGCTATACCCTAGGAGAGGGGATAGAAATCATTGACAGGCCCGCAACCCTACCCTACCCCTACCCCTACCTCTGCCCCACCCCTACCATAGCTCGACTTTATTTTTGGAGCTCCCTTCCTTGCCCTAGCTCGCGGGAGTAGCTAGTTTGGCGCTGGCGTTTAGCGAAACAACTGGGGCTAGCTACATACATGTAGCTAAGCGAGGCAGGGTTTGCCTGCACGGTGAGATCATCAATATGTGGTAGGTTATCATCAGCTGCCCTCTTGCCCTGTTTTCTGCTGAGCTGGTGTTTTTGAACCAACCACCTGGTGCAAAGCGTGGGATACACGGTATATAAAGAGGGCCTGGTCGTCTGTTTTTCTTCTTTACATCGATTGAAGTTAAAATATCGACAATTGGAATAACATACAGCTCAGTCCCAGTCAGTTATAGCTAGTTATATACACACAACCCCCAACCACAATGCTCAAAACAACACGTGCCCGCCTGACGCGCCCCGCCCTTCCAGAGCTCCTCTGGTCGCTGCTGCGCGCACTGCAACTAATCCTCGCACTAACCGCCATAGGCATCTACGGGCGAGACCTGCACCGCGCAAGCAGCGCGCACGAGCACGCCGACAGCCGCTGGGTATACGCCGCCGTGGTGGGCGGGCTGTCCTGCCTCTGCGCGGTGGCGGCGCTCGCGGTGCCCGCGCTGCGGCGGCGCACGTGGGCGTGGTGGTGGCCCGTCGACGGCGTGCTGTTCTTCCTGTGGCTGGTGCTGTTTGCCGTCTTTGCGCGGCTGTATCTGGGGGAGGACTGTGAGGGGAGTGGCGCGTGCGGGAGGATGAAGGCGGGGGTGTGGGTCGATTTGGTGGCTATGGTGGCGTGGTTTGTGGCGTTTGTTGGTAGGTTGCTCCTCTGGTTGTGGTGTGGTGGTGTGTGGTGGGAGGGCTAACGTGTTGTGGTGTAGCGGGTGCGTTCTGCTTTTGGAGGGAGAGGCATAGTAGGTCGATTTTTACGGGGAGGGCGGCGGTCGTCTAGGCGGTGGATCACCAATTGCAACTTGAGGTCACGGCCGGAAAACTTGATATGAGGGACAGGCTGGACAGATAATTGGAGGGCGCATTCTTTTATTGTTTTTTTTTCTTCTTCCGTCTGCGGTTTTATTCGCCTTGTTTTATGTGATTATTTGGGGCGTGCTCATCTCGGGGTGGGGGGTACCATGCATTGTGTGCTATCGTCGGGTGGTAACTACATGTAGTGGGAGGCCTGGGGGACGCTGAATACGTAGTAATGAACGCTGCCTTTATCGTCACTGAGTGCGGCCCTCTTGTGAGTACGCTTAATTGTCCTTTGATTTGCAATTGTCGGATTAATTGCGTCCCTGGAAAGCAGTGCACCGGAGTGCAACGCGTGTGTTTCTGGCCGGTATGCTGAACGCAGGACATAAACTATAAACTATAGTTACATAGTAGTCTTGACCCAGATCCTCCCAGTGGGATCCGGATGATATGCGTTATTCTCGTTGATTTGTTTTTACCTGCCCCATATGCATGCACTGGCGGGGGTCGGCCGTCCGCTGCGTTGTATGGGTCAGGAACTCTGACATCTACCCCAGATGCAGTTGGCGGTGGTGCTTGGGGTCATGGGGTGTCACTCGGTACCGGCTTCCCCTCCCCTGGTCCACTGGCTATGCTACATGCCTGTCACCTCTGTCTAGGTTACAGCGGCTGCACGGGGCGATGGTGTGTGGCTGTTCCCTGCGCGCCCGGTTGGTCCGGGCGTCTGTAGATCTGGTGCGTGCGGCTTGAGGGGCGGAACATCCTCCAGGCGTTTGGCGGGTTGCTGTCGGGTCCTAAAACGGTTTAGACCTGCTAAAACATGCCTTACTTTAGGATGTAAGATGAGAAGCGGGAATACTAAACCCGTTTGGGGCCCAGACGCGGGAACGGGCACGTTTGGGCGCCCCCGATCGCAAGGTCTTGGCCCTGACATAGAGCCCTGGAGGATATTATGCTTCTAGACCCTGCGGCGGTACCGCGTGTATATCCGTGCGTGCCTGGGCGATCTTAAGATGGCGGTGATAAAGGCCCGGTCATCCTATCGGGTTATTTGCATCTAGAGTAACTGGCCTGTGTAGTGGTCTAGCTACCCCCCACTCATATTACAATGTAACGGTACACCCCCCAAACCAAAGGTGTATGCGCCTGGCAACGCCCAACTACGCGGCGGGGCGTACGGTGTTAGTGCCGGTACCGCTGTCTCGGGGGCGGGGGGGGGGCGCGTGTATGCTGGGCAATTGCAACGGGCATCCTGCCATTACAGCCAGCTGCATATATGTGTAGAGTGGACATGAATGGCCTTATCAAATCTCCGGAGATACGCCAGCTACAACCCGGGTGGCCAGCTACAACCAGGGTGTTCTATGGTAAATGTAATTGGGCGATATAGGAGATCTTACACAGACAGATCTAGATCTGCCAGCCCGGTACACACCTCCACTTCCTCACTGAAGGGGGGGGGGGGGGTGTGCAGTGTACGTGTGCCATCAGGGGCTAGATCTATAGAGATGGCACATCAGGGGGGGCCCCATATTTCTCCATAAGGTATAATTTCTAAAAAAAAGATAAGTTACCAGCTCCCACGCGGTGAGGTGCCACCCGTGAGCGACAGCTGGGCCCACCTCTACGAGTTACCCCAGCTCAACTCAGGCTGGGGTGAAATGGGTACGAGGCTATATATGTCCCAACCATCGTTTTCGAATCCTGATCACCACCAAGAATGCTTGGCGCTTATGTGTAATCATAGGTGTATATAACAGCCGCGGCCTAGAGTACTCTATAAGGGTATGTCGGGACCAAAGATTGGTACCTTATCTTATAGGGCGCCTATCCTTAATATACTAAGAAGTGGAATCTGTATTGACAAAACCCAGAAGGGCCGTGAACACAGGGCGGTTATCCTCAGCGTAGGTAATGAGAGTATACAGCCTGATGATATGGCCTAGGCATTACCATTTACAACCCGTGGGTCCTCGACCGGGTTCCTAGCGCTGACCGGCCGTTACGAGCCATGGGTCATCACAAACACTGGAACCTACTTTTATAGGAGCGTCCTTATAGGGAGATTCGACTGTATATCTCTGGGGCAAGGCATCCTATCTTATCGTACAAACCTCCGCAATGCAAGTATCCCGCCCAAAAGATGACCTCACCCCCTGGGCTAAAAACATGCAAAACCACCACCATCACCCCCCACCATGCTAATCGTTGTACCCTAGGGTTTTGCGTTGGGTTGGGGTTTGAGTGACGTCAATTTTGGCTGCTCGTTCCTGGCCCTGTTCATCGCGGGGAGGAAGGACTGAGGTCTCTTGGGTCTTGTGGAAAAGACTTGTCTCGAGAGTAGATCTGAGTGCATGTGATGTATAACCATGTACATGTACTCTACCAGTGCCATTCTATATTTTATATGATTGATATTATGATTAGAGAGAGAGGCGCGTCTCTTCCACGCATTGCAAACTATAACTTATACATCGAGAAGCCTGAGTAGATCTGAGTCTCTCTCTCTCTCTCTCTCTCTCGCTCTCGCTCTCGCTCTGACTGCAAAATAGAATACAATAAGCCTAATTCTCGCCCAGTTCAGGCCCGGCACAGCCGCGACAAATATTTCCTTCAAGACGATCATTGACACAACAAAGTCCAACGCTTACTCATCACACACTACGCCCCAACCCTTACCGTATTGTAGATCCTGCCACACGAATCCTTCATCTCTTCTTTTTAGCGCATCACGGCCGGCAATCAACCAACCAACCAAACAACCCACAACCCACAACCTACCCCTCCAACCCCAACCCCACTCATACAAAGAGCTACCCAAACCTCCTTCCCTACCCCAGATTACACCCACTACCACCACTACCACCACCACCACCACTACTGCGGAAAGCTAGATCTATTATAGAGCTAGATCACCATCATCATCATGTCCGACGGAGGTTTCGACGATGACTACGATGACGGCTTCGGCTACTACGACGACGACATGGACTACCAAGACGATGAAGACTTGGTCTTTACTCCCTCCCCCTCCTCTTCCTGTACCCTGCAGGGCCTCCCCCCACACCATCCCCCCACAATAGTCCCAGCTGATCCCTCCAGCATAGTCCAACCTAGTCGACTCCATGGCCGAGACCGCATTCGCCCAGGGCGAACCCATCTGGGACGAATTCGACGCCGAGTACAACACGGCCGAGTACCACAGCGACTGGTCCTACTACTCTGACGGCGGCTTCTTTAGCGACGAGGAGCAGGCCCCCACCCCCGACAGCGGCGGCGAAGGTGGTGGTGGTGCCGGGAATCCACCACAGCCGCCCAACGACGCCGCGGAGAAAAACTCAAGGACAAACAACAGCAGCGGCAGGCCGCTGCGGAAGCGCCGGAAGCTAATGGCCGCGGATGAGAGTGGGAGGAGGCTGCTGGAGTCGGTGCCGATGCCCATGCCGATGCCGGGGCGGGAGCAGCAGCAGGAGGAGGAGGAGGGCCAACAAGCAAAGGTCACAGCTACAGTGATTGTGCCGCCGCCCCCGACCCCGCCAGGGATGCGGCGCGGGAGTAAGGCGGGTAGGCGGAATAGGGTAAAGGAGGATGAGAAGACTGTGGCTTTGTCTACGAGCGTTGATGGGCTCAGGGCCGCGATGAAGCGGAAACCGAGTACAGATGAGGCTGTACCATCCCCTTGAGTTTTTTCTTTTGTCTTTAGGGAATTGACGGACAGATAATGGTGTTATTATTGATGGTTACAGGGAAAATTTCGTTTTTTCATTTTTTCATTCTTTCGTTTTCGTCTTTTTTATTTTATTTTATTCTCCACCTCGGTAAAAGAGTTTACAAATACGATAGTATTCATTGTTCAGAAAGTTTATGGCCTTACTATTCACGTAGAATATAATATATCTTAACTGCGCAGCATGGAATTAATTGAATCACAAGAATATTTACGAATGGAATTTGTTGGGTGGATGTTCACAGTCCCATGATCAATTTACTAGCCGCCGTTTCATACTAGAGAGTCCTCCTAGTCAAAGGAAATAAAAAAACACAAGCGCAGTAATTATGTCGAAATCACATTACAAGCCCATACTAGCCAAAGAAAGAAAAGAAAGAAAAACGCCAAAAACCCGGTCATCAAGTCCCACCCATACTGCAGCTACAAATGCCACGCATACAACCTCTTGAAAACATTACTGCCCTCAGTCTCGATAACATCACCGTGACAGGGAATGATCGTGTCAAAATCCCACCCGGCAACTACTTTCGCGCTTTGACTGAAAGAGCTCTTATCCTTTGCCGTAGCCCACCATATGAAGCGCTGTTGGCCCTTCCCATGGATCCCCAAAATCGCAGTCATCAATTTACCATATATCCCGGACGCTGGGTTTTGTCCAGTTTTGGAGTACTGCTCATATGCCGGTAGGTTGAAGATGAGGTCGGCGTTTATAAGTGTCCGCGAGGGTTTATGTAAGAAGGCAAGCTCCTTATTTGAATGTCTAATATTTGCTTCCAAATCAGCAAAAACTTCCCGAGCTAGTCTAGTCTAGTAGGCTATCTAAATGTTTAACCATACCCATCAAAGTACTCGACCTCAAACTCTCTCGCAAAGTCTTCTGGGAGCTTGATGCTCCTCTTATTCTCCTGTGTAAAAATGTGATCAATTACTACATCCTCATTACCTTGCTTTGCCCTCTTCTCGCGGAGCCCCTCTGGCCCAATGACCTGCGCATTCTGGAACGCGGCTTTCCATGGGCCAAGCTGCATATGATGCTCAATATCGGGCGCGATGATATAGGATACATTGCCACCGAGAGAGGCGACGGTATCCCGGGCCTCCTGAGTCAAGATGACAGGAGAAAAGACAGCAAGGCTTCCGGTTTGGAGACGGACTAAAGAGTTGGCGATAATCAGTCAGAACTAAGGTTCAAAGGATGTGGGAGAGAGGGGTTTTTTTTTTGGTTTTTTTGGGGGGGGGGCTCAAGTACCGATTGTGGCCCTCCCGCCAAATTTGAAACGGTTAAACCGGAGGAAAGGGACAGAGAGAGTGACTATCTGGGGAGATACACTGCGGATAACCATTGCTGCAGACATGTTTTGTTCTTTTGACATTGTTTTTTTGTTGGGGGTTGTTGATGTGGTATTGAGGGAGACGTAAGCGGGGGGGGGGGGGGGCAGACTGTTCTTATAGGATATGATATTGTAATGAAGCGGTGATTACCATCGACTGCCTATGACGTTGTTGTCCCTAATGGAGTGGATAGTAAGTGGATCTTTATACTTGTCCCTCACCGGTATTTCTCATTCCTTGTGGTTCATAATTACACACTACATGTATTTGGCTACCGCAAAATCTGAGAAAACTCGTTGCGCTGCAGCAGGGATATTCTACACCAAAACCTGCATATTGGCGTTCAAAGACTGCCTCTGGTTGGCCTATACCCCTGCTCTCTCGCAACGAGTTTTCTCAGATTCTACGGTATGTGTAATACGGAGCCACTAGTGCCGATCCGCGAATTGACAGCTCCACTTCTCGCTTATCCTCCTGCACGCTAACCTCTAACCACCTATCGCAGTATGGCCGTGCAAGTGGAGATTTGACTAAACAAACAAATAAGATACTGCTTATGAAATCCCGAGCCGAACCTTGCACGACATTTGATGATGGAATTCCAAATTCTTGCATGGTCCTAGTACCGAGGTCGAATTACTAGATATGACGCTTACTAACACTTCTGGGTTGGGATTTGTAACAAATCCATGCCATTTAATTTGAAATACTCAGACCTACATCCATGAAGGCTAGGATACTAGCGGTATCTATACTCCTAAGTTAAAAACCGGGGGGATGTACCTACATGTATTTACATATCACTTTGGTAGGATTTCTTATTATAACATGCCCTCTGGCGAGAGTAACAGCTAATATAAGGCGTTAAATAGTCGCGATCGAACAATATGGAGAATACCTAGATATCCGCCGTCGTCACGGCCGCGGACGCACGCGGTTCCATCCTGCGGCCTAATTAACGTCATATCAGTAAACCAGCCCATGTAATCAATAAACTTAACCCTGAAGGTTAGGCTGTACTTTCATATTGCACCTAGAAACCCTCTAGTGATACCCGCGACTACGTGACAAGGTGGGAATTAAGGAGTAGAAGTCGCAACAAGTAGAATTAAACCAACCCAGAGAGGAAATAGGGGATTATACGAGAGCCCAAGAGATATGATATAGTAAAGCTGGTCAACCTAAGGGGAACATGTATCAGATAATCAGCAGCTAGCTGCAGGAGATACATCTTAAGGCTGAAATATCTGCTTGTTACAACGGTAGTAGAAGCTGAAGACACGATACAACTCAGAGGCATGAGTTATGGTTTATTTGAAATGTCCATATTCTATTGTATCACTGATTCAACTGATAAGGCACAGGAGGCTCACAGTTACAATCTAATTATAAGCTAAAAAGGAGAAATTGGCCCATCTCACAGCCCTACCACGGTTCTCAAGTTTCGTACTTACCTATCATACCAATCATTGCGTAAGCTCCAGTACCAACAAAATTATCTCAGAGTTCTAGGCTAGTTACAACAGCATCAGAGTGCCTTTGTAGCACACTAGCTTCAGGCAAGGGAGATCCCTACATCGATGGAGCCGCTGCAGCCAATGTCTCAGACGGGGAAAGCTTCCACACCGAATTACCCATATCTCGTTACCAACAAGACCGCATGTTGATAATATACTAGTTCTAGACTGTTACTGTTCTGGGCATGTTTTTCATTATGCTCGGATCTTCCATATGTCAGCAGCAACACCGAGAGCCCTTAATTATTAAATACCACACTGTGAGGTACCAACAAACAAACATTCTAGACTAACGTTTCTCGTACTCGTTTCATGTTTGTTTATCACGGCCGCGCCCACTATGCGCTGGTATGACCCCCGTTTGTGTGGTGGGCCAGATCTGGCGGCCAGCCTCACACTTGCGGTCTAGACCGAATACATGCCTATTTCTCTAAGACAAGAATAAGAGTTATAAACGAGGTACAATGACGTTGCACTCTATGCACCTGAAGCGTTTCAAACGGTTGCGGATGCTCTTGCGGCTGGAATCGTTGAGGTTTTGGTTTTGAGTGTAACCATTGCCCTACCTCCCCTTTAAACTTTAATCATGCCCAAGACACTATCGACAAAAATCCATTGATTGGGCCTAATAAAACAATCACCTACCTCCGGAGGTGTTTTGTTTGAATTGCAACCTATTCAAACCGAACAGGTCCTATGTATTCATATTTATGAACACCACCTCAGGCCTATCTGGTTGGGGCGGCCAAGCTCGCACTGCATCCATGACAGCCGATTACCCTTTCTAGAGAGTCCCGCTTGTATGGGTAAAATAACTTTCCATAACACTCTGGATACATGGAAGGAAAAAAATTAGTTAAGTTATAACGGTTAGCCTGTTTTGGAACATCCGGGGTGCATTGCATGACTGGGTTCCAGACTCTCGGGTTCACTAAATCTTTTGGCGTGGAGAAAAAGGGCACGCAACCCTAGACACGCCATGGATGGTAGGCAAAATCTGATTAATTAAAAATAAAAGTAGCAAAAAAGCATGCAAAAAAAAAGCAAAAAAAAAGGGCCAGACAAATGGATCAAACAGAATTAATGATGGTACCAACAAAACAATCAAACAAACAAACCAGCCAACCGACTACCTACATGCTACCGCTACCAGACGACGCCCCCCAAACCTAGAAATCGATAATGACTTTTTTTTTTTTTACAGTACTCCTTCGTCCTAACCACAAAACAATTGACCCGACATTCCTATGGTGTGTAAACAGTAGTCTTTAATCTGTTCCTACCCTTGGAACGCTACCGCGTCTTGTCGGGTTCAGTTTCTCACTCGGTGCGAGCAAGAATTCGTTCTTTCCAGATGCAGATGACGCCGAATCATTGAAGGGGTTTAGGGTAGTATCAGCGGTTGCTCGCCCCTGTGCCTATAGAAACGACACGTCAGGTATATTTTGAGAGAATTGGATTGATGTTATATGGAGAGTGAAAGAACATACAGTGCACTGATTACATTTCTCTCCCCAGTTGCGGACTTGATTCTTGCATTGGTGGTAGCCCTATAGTAACATTAGTGAACTGCGGTAGTGTATATAGCATTTGTAGTTGGTAATGGTAGGCTTGGGCTAGGTGGAATTTGGACACCAACGTAGTAGTTTGAACAATAATAAGCCCCGTTTGCACTCATGATTGATGATTATCTTTTTTTGACGGGCTTGTTTTGAAGGTAGGAGAGGACGGTGTAAGATGTACGAAGAAATGGGGATCCTCTTGCAGAGAGTGATTGTAGAATGCGATGGGTGGTGCAGGAGAGCGGAGGAGGTAAGAGTGGAGGAGCGCTGTAGTTATGTATGTATGGCTGGCCTGATCAGATAAGTAAATAAGGTCTACAGACAAAACAAAAGCAGTGAAAAGAAGACGATCTGCAAATCAGATACGGTCCAATCGATCAGGAGCCGGCATGGAAGACTTATATATAACGACATTTCCTACTCGTGGAACGCTGTCAAACCCTCTTATGAGAGAAAAAAAATTATGAAAAAGAAAGAAGCAAGAAAAAACAAATAAAAACATCCGTGTCAATGCCCAAGCGCCCCCCCCTCCCCCCATTTAATCACAATTTCGACCATTGCCATTATAGCATTATGTCTCCCGCTGCTGCAAGTCATTGTTTCAGGATCTTTCCAGAGCTCTACCCTCGAGTTGCAGGATTAGGCTGGGTAACACAGCACGTTGGACAAGCTCCGAGGATAGGGGATGATCTATAAACTCGATCAATCACAAGCTTGCTAAAGGGAACGCTATATCGACTACACATAGAAAATTTGGGTATGGCTATGAAGAGAGTATTGGAAAGGGGGGAGGTGGGCAGTGACTGAATAAGAATTTACATAGGATACCCCCAACTGCAACCCAAACAACGTGTAGGGGTAAGTCTGGCGACAGTCAGAGCTGTTGCAACCACGGCTAGTGTCGCCTATACCCGTGGTATATAGCAATACGTTTGGATAACCTACTTCCGAATAAAGTACTACCTACGGGAGTACAAGGTCCGGTAGGTAAGTAGGGGACTCCGGAAATTGCGTCTTCTCTCTCCGAAAATCACCAGATACTTTACTCGGGTTTTCCCGATCTTCCGGGGTAAAAGGCGAGTGATCGCCGAGATGGAAGACTTTTCCAAAGTTACTTTTTTCGGTCCCCTCACTGTCCAGAGTTTCTGGAAAGGCGGGAACCAAATCGTGATAAGGTTGTACCCTGGAACTTGAAACACTACTTTCCCGGGTTGACCTCCGCCCCCACTACTGCACTGCACTGCACCGCACTTCCTGTAATGAGGCGGTATTGAGCTTTGTATGGGAGTCCATATATTGGTAATAGGGATTTTAGGCCAAGCATTAATTTTGAGAAATGCTGTTTGCCCTGCAAGTGGTAATTTTGGCCAAAAGTTATGGTTGGCCTAAGCTTTCTAATGTGAAATTTTTCGCTAATAATCCCCCCACAAACGAACACGAATGGTAGGTTATGTTATAAAATGGGAATAGAAAAATGTAAAACACACAAAGTTTATGACAAGACAATAACTTCCTCAAAGTCCTAAAAAAAAAGAAAGAAAAAACGCCATAGACGATCATTAAAAATTTCCGCGAGTCGCCAACGTGAACATCGAAACATACCACCCATGCCCCCTCTAACCACAGCGCTTGTTGCCACCTCCTTTTCTATCTTACCGCCATCAATGAAGAAGGAATAGACAACAATTATTTGGGTCTCATGTTATTCCGAAGAACTGAGAGATCCAATCATAATAAAAGAAAGGTCGCTCTGATGACGACGGAAGGATATAGAAACACAACGATTATCAAACCAACTCACATTAAAATGCAAGCTCCCCTAACCAAAGTAAAAATCCCAAGACACTAAACCAGCTACGATTTGCTCCTGGACCAGAAATCCAGGGAGGCAATAACATCATCGCCATTTCCCTCATCCTCATACGCATACAAGATCTAATATGTGTAAGTGAATGAAATCGATAGTTCAAATATGTTTGGCTTACCTCTCTCGTTGATTCATGAAGCATTCGAATGTTCTTTCCTGTAACAATATGCACTAGCCCGCCAGTCTCCACATTTCGAATCTCGATGAAACTAGGCTCGAAAGCAAGGATATAGGGGTATGAAAGCGCAAAGGAGGTAGGTTGACCTTCCCAAGCAATCTGCCAGTCCGGTCTCGCTCTCCATCCATTCCTGTTAACAAAGAACGAAAAGTCTGAGTAGTTGAGTAAGAATTCGCCGTTGAGCCTATAGATGGCTATCGGTTTTACATTTTCCCTCTGGAAAAGCTCTAGGGATGTATCCGCAGGATCAAGAAGTGATTGGGTTTCTAAAGTTTCCAAGCTGACAACTTCAAATCCTTTTGAACACCCAACGCACAACTTAGATTTCAAGAAGTGTATCGAGGTTGATTCTGATGGGATATAAAATTCCTTGAGCCTAGTCAGCACCTTAAATCTATGCAGTAATTAATATATTAGATATCCCACCTTAAAAGGTTTTAAGGTGTCCTGTCCGCCTTGTAAGAGTTTACGGAATGCAGGTGTCCTTTTACCACGGGCTAGAGTGTCATGCGGTTCTAACACTTTGACGGTCGACGATAGTGATGAACTCCGTACACAACAAACAAGTACTCTTCCCAAACAGACACCAGCTTTGAAGAAATTAGTGTGTCCAATAACTTTCTTCGGTCGTTTATTGGCAAGGGTTGTATCGTTAGGATCAAGGCCTTCAACAGGGACAGACATAAGAGTCTTTTCCGAGAGAATGAGTATAATCGAAAACTCCTCCAATACGTCGATCTGTTCGACTTTACTAACTTCGATGACTTTCTTTGGCATAGATCCATCCTTGTACTTCCGGTCAGATATGTAAATGCCATTTTCCGTTCCATATACCAGCTTTCGGCCACCGTCTAATAATAGTTAGTGTGATTAAATCCGTCCATACAAAACATTCAACATACCGATGGGGACGAGGCAGCTAACACGATTGCCAGCGTTAAAGAACTGGTCGCAAAGAATTGTTCGTGTAAATATGTTACTTCTCTCCCTCAGCACAGTTTGTTGAGCTTCAATGTGTTCAATCCACTTCCTCCGACTGACCACCGAACCAGCAAACAAAGGAACGATGTAACCTCGCTTCCCCAAATGTTGAAAAGTGATGGGATAGCCCTTTTCTTTGCTATTGAAGTCATTCGGTATCTTTTTTGTGTCTGTTTTAGATGATCCGGGGATGAGGCTCGAAGAAGGCCGTTTTGCAATCCCCCCTGCTCTTCCAGGAAGAACCTCTTCCATTTGAGTAATAACAAGCAATTCAAGGGGTATTGGCTATACCGGATTTTAGAATATAGTCTTCAACAAATATATAAACGGGGCAATATTAAATTAGTAGATATACCTTTCGATGCACTTTGTACTGTTCCCGCTTGTTCACAACCTTTATTCTAACCAGCAGTAGGGCATGATCAAATAGAAAAGCTTGAATATCCCCCCCACCATCTGTAGATGCACTCTTCTTCAAGCTTCCTTTGAATAGGAGCTGTCTTCCCTCCTCTGTCAATTTCAAATCAACTGTCTCGCCTGGTCTGAATACAAGCTGTTCATTGAGCTGCATGAGATTAAAGTGATTCTCTGCCTTCCCTGACTCGATATTCACTCGGGTAAGAAATTCTCGAATCAGCTCGGTTGCCATCTTCAGGTCCTTTTTATCAGGATTATCTTCAGATGTAGGCTTAAGTATAGCCTCAAGTAGTAAGGGATATCGAGCGAGTCGAGTGGTTGGTTTAGTAAGATAGCCATTTAGCTCTAATTTCCGGGACTCCTTCTTACGTTCCGTTTCTTCCACGAAACGTGCAAAAACTGGGTTTGCGGCCTTCTCCTTTTCAAACTCATGCTTCCCGTACAACTGATTGGAACCGTACCTAATGAAGGGCTCAAATTGCGGTACAAATTCTAGAAATATGTCACCGACATTGTGGACGACGGGTGAAGTCTGTTGCCTTCGAGTAAGAGCTTCTGCCAGACGTAAATTGACGGCATGAACTTCCATTACATCGCCGAAAACTGTACGGATAAATATTTCCCGGCGATGTTCAGGAATCGGTGAGGGACTATTGGGGTTCTTCGAAAGCAACGGCTTCATCCAGAAATCTCGAAGGTACTCCAAATCCTTCACAAAATCTCTCTCGGTATATATTAACTCGCAAATGACTTCCTGCCTCTTCTGCTCCTTCTCCGAGACACCCTCTGCAATCTCCTTTGGCACTGTGTGAATCCACAACTTTTGTTCCTTCTCGTCATCCCCATGCAAGCTTGACCTGGACTCTTCCCGCCTCAAACCAGGCTGTGGCTTCATATTCAGCCTCGCTTGCTGTTCCAAGCGACGAGGACAAGCTATGGAATAACATAGTTGCTGTGGTGTGCATGTAGGCGAATAGCAGTCTGTCAAGAGAGTAAATACCCCATTAACTTCGTTTTCCTCATCGACAATACCAGCATTTCCATCCCTGAACTGATAAACCTCCGAGTGTGAATCCCTTAACCGATGGTCGTATGTTACATCGTGAAAGAATTTTTGGGCATCAAGAGCCCTGCCCAAAAGCAATGCGAGACTTCGATCGCTTGTTTTGATTATATATGCGATTACATCCACAGCTTCCGCACCCGTAAATGCTGATTTGTAGGTCAGCTGATTCTTCTCTCGATCTCCTACCAATATCCGCTCCCTTAATACGAATGCAACCCGAGATAACAGGGCTGGATACACAAGTGGTGCTCGCTTCTGGGGTGGGATTTCCATCCCTCCTCCTCCTCCTCCGGAAGAGGATGTTCCAGACTTGTGCATTGGGGGTCGTTCAGTACCTTGCGTGAATGTCGAAGTTGTTGACGGGGCAGCGGAAGCCGAAAATGCAGTGATGCTTGAAGAATTACTTGCTGAGCTTGGTGTCCTTTGTTTAGCGGCGAAATTATTTTCCCTCGCAGGCATGGAGTTAAGTCGCTGCTGACCCGATGGTTGCCCATTCTGACTATATTGGCTATATTGACTTTCCTGAGAATCTTTGCGCCTATGTGGTATCACTCTCCCACTCATCGTTTGTGCATGATCCCGCTCATGAGAATACGTGGTCAATGACATTGTCCTTTCATCATGCCTTTCTGGAACAACCCTGCCCTGAGCTGTGGTTCTCGACATTTGTGGACCCGGAGGTCTTGCTCCTTGATAGCCAGCGAACGAAGGTCCTGAGGGTCCCATATTAGGTGAGTATGAAGCTGCCATAGATCTAGAACGGTAAGGGTCGTTATTCAGTGCAGGTGGTGGTGGATAGTACCGGTGTGGCGCTGGTTTGGTCATATTTGGGTTTGGGGGGGGGGCACCAGGGGGTTGAATACGCATTGGCTGGGGATAAGGTCTTCGCTCGGGATACATAGGTTGCGGTAAATTTTGGGGCTGTGATTGCACCCTAGGATTTTGTGTGTGTTGGGTATAGCCAGATGGAGCCTGGGGTTGGTAGCCATTCGGCGGGTGCCCTTGTCTTTGTTGACGCGGTGATCCATTTGGCCCACTACCACCGCCATAGCCAGGAGCAGACATCTGTGAGGCAGATGTCATTGTCTGCGAGCGCCCACTTAGGGGCATTGGGTTTGATTGGGAGGTCATGGTGTGTGAACGTCCGGAGGGAGCAGTGCCAAAGATGTTTGCGAAATCATTGTCGCGTTGAGACCCCGGAGCGGGAGGATTGTGATGAGCACGGTACCGTGAGTTCTGCTGAGAATCGGCCATGATTACCGGGAAAGCTTATCTGTGCAACAAGATCATAATAATTGGTTAGCTATCTGAACATATGTACACCAGAAATATGTTATTTGTGGGAGTGGATAGGTAGGAAAAAAAAAAGGGATTAATATTTAACTAGCCAAACAACCAGCCAGTCTAGAGCAAGATAGAAAGTATGTTTTGGGTTTTCCAGAGAAGAATTATGAGATGGTGAGTACAAACGAGAGTACAATTTCAGATGCTGTAACGACATGCAGCTTTTCTGAGGAGGGGGGTAGGGGAGAGTGGGGGTGTAGGTTGTAGCGGCGGTGGTGGTAAAGGTAGGAGTTTGGGCGTTAAGTGAGGTAGATAGACACTGGGGGTCAAGTTAGGGGATGGGCAGCCGGATAGAGTGTTGGGTGTCGTGGTGGTGGTGGGGACCGTTGTCCGGGGATTCTCTGTTACCCGGCCTATGTTATGTATGTTTCTCCCCGATCTGAGCTTGCCAGGGTCCGTACCTGCCTGTAGCTTGGGGACTGGTCCAGTGGTCTAGGACATACCGGTCTCGGGGTACAGTTTAGATATTTATCAGAGGAAGTGAGGATGGATCCATAGTTTGTTTTCTATTTCGCCCACTTTTACCCAGTTCTACTCTTACTAGTATTTCTGGCAGGCTTTCCGTTGAGTTTGAACCTCCCAAGGCCTATACCTAATGAATTCGCACACCCGCGCCTGGCGATCGGAAAGTATGAAGTACATGTACTTAAGTACCAGAAACGCTAGAACCATATTCAACTCATAAAAAGCCCCATAGTTATACCAAAACTGCAACGGCCAAGTATAATATAACCCCGAGAAGGGAGATCCATGCTTCAAATTCTTGGCCTAATTGAGATAGTAAATGTGTAGCTTTATGGATATGACCTAAAAGTGGCCTGTAGAGTCTTTCAGGTGTCTAGATAAAAGATGCATAATTTCAGGGGAGATAGGAAAGCTCTCGAGAGTGTGTTTTTCTGGTTGCGTAAATACTTGATATGCGGGTACATGTACCTACTATACTTACAGTGAAGTTAAGTAAAGTTGTCGCGCGCGAGAGCAACCATCGACCCACCGTTTTCATGATCCCACCAACAACCATCATCACCATGATAGTTAAGGTAGGATATAGTTGTTTTAGGAGTGTAAAAATGACTGTGACTTTAATACACTTGGATTTAGCTAGTGATTGTGATTCTGTAAGGTCTCAAGCCTGGTGGGGTTGAATACGGTACTGTAGTTAATTCCAGCGCAATTAATTGGACAATATCTAATTTTACCCTAGCACCCCGTGTAGTTCACTCAGAGCCTTGTATTCTCTGATAGCCACTGTCGGGCTTCTCTCCGCTACTAGCGTTGGATAACAGCCAAAAAAAGTTGCTTGTATAAAATGAAGGTGGCCTTCTTGTTGTACTGCTCACACGGGGTTTTTTTTTTCCAATCCGTACGTCCGCTCTGTCATTTGGACAGGTCCGCTGTTTATTATCTCGATCTGCGGTGCCGAACCGTGGGCCGCACATAATATGGCTGTCTGTATTACAGTATTGGACCCCCAGTGAATCCCTCTGCCTTCTGCCCCCCCTGACTCCTCCTTGTGACGCGAAGTTTGGGGAAAAAAGTAGGCGATCATTCAGTCCACCACGCAGCGGACAGCGCCTAGAGCTCAGACAATAAAGGCCCGCATCTGCGACGCCGTGTGGCCACTATCTTGTGGGAGATCGAGCCACGCTTGGATAACTTAACTTCTGCAAACCGGTTTTCTGGTTAATGCTCCTTGAGGAGCTTACAACATATCTCTTGCAGCTGCTTAACCATCGTTTGATCACATACTATACTCTCTATTTCCACTGAAACATGGAGTCCAACATGCACTGTGGACCTTCGAACCTTCCTACACCTCCCCCAGATAGCATCACGGAGGAAAAGCCTGGCCTCAAGTTTGATCCGGGAATGGATATCGACTTTCAAAGCGACTCCTTGCACTCCCCGGTATCATCCGCTCAGCCGCCTGTCTCACAACTAGAACCTGCTGCTTCTACTTCCACTACAACGCAGACCGACTTCAAAGAAGAGATGAAGGATGATTCGGAGTGGAGGAAACCTTCTGTTGATGATTTCGATTTCATGACAACCTTGGGGTAATAAACGAGTCGGTCATTCGTGATAACGGTTACCTTTTTTCTGACTGCGGGACAGCACCGGGACTTTCGCTAGGGTGTGGCTTGTAAAACCTCGGAGCGTGCCGAACTCTGGCGAGGCACCTCTATTTGCCCTAAAACAGTTGAAAAAATCCGATAGTAAGGGAGAAATAATTCCTCGGAATGTGCTGGGGGTGAGGGTGGGGGGCGGGGGGCTGCAATTTTGATATCCGGAGGCTGATATTTTGTACCATGATGTTTTAGTTGTTCGGCTGAAACAATGTGAACATGTATGTGATTCTCTTTGCTTACAAGTTATAGGTTTTCTACCGCGTAAAATATAGGGCGATACTTGATTGCTGAAAAACGACTCAGGTGCGCAACGAAAGAAAAATTCTGGAAGTCTGCCGGCCACATCCATTTATCACACATTACCTATGCTCGTGGCAAGATCGAAATTCGTTATATATACTTGTATGTTCATTCCGGATTTACCGCAGTGATAAATTAGTTGCACATGCTAACACTATCGATAAAGCTTGAATACTCACCAGGTGCACCTATCTTCTCCCTAAACACATAAGTCAAAAGGTCTAATATTCTCTATTTCCAACAGGAGGTGAAATTTTCGGATATCTACGACGAGCGCGCCGTTTCGACTTTGCTACGACACAATTCTACGCAGCAGAAATCGCGATGATCCTTGTATTTCTACATAGCCACGGTATCGTGTATCGGGATCTGAAGCCTGAGAATATCTTACTTGATGCAAGAGGGCATGTAAAGCTGGTAGATTTTGGCTTTGCCAAGGTTGTCGGTGATCGTAAGTCTTGTCTCATCCCCTACAAAATAAACCTGGCCATGTTCGACTGACAAGCATATCGCTCCATAGGTGAAACCTATACACTTTGCGGTATAAGAACGTTCAAAATATCCCATTTTTCTCCTAGGGTGTTGCTAATATGATTCCACTCCTAATTTATAGGCACGCCGGAATACCTAAGTCCTGAAGTTATCCAGAGTAAGGGCCACGGCAAAGCTGTTGACTGGTGGGCCCTAGGTGTGCTGATATACGAGATGAGTTGTGGATTCCCTCCGTTTTATGATAACTCTCCCTTCGCAATATACGAGAAGATTGTGGCGGGACGCATATCATTTCCTTCGTTAGTGCCTGAGGAAACCAAGGATATCGTAAGGAAACTCTGCACCAAAGATTTATCAGCACGGTTAGGAAACATGCGTGGTGGTGGCCATCAGGTGATGGCTCACAGGTTTTTTGATGGGATTGACTGGCAGGAGTTAGAAAGCCAAGTCAACCCGGTATGCCTCCCGATGTCTCTATGCAGTTCCTCTTTCATTCCCTTTCCCTAGTTTTTTCGAACTAACTTTCGGTCCAAACAGGGACCCATAATACCACACCTTAGGTTTGCGGGCGACACAAGGTATTTTGACCACTACGAGCCCCCGGCACCCACAACAGACGATGAATATCCCAAAGAAATGATGGAAAAGTACGACATACAATTCCAGGACTTTTAGCAGAGCGGCGCGGGCGTTTAAATCTATTTTTTTTTACCGGACTCAACACTCGACATGAGATAAATGTGTGTAAATAGCTAGCGTTGGTTCGGGTAATTCTTACCTATGTATATCATTGTGACTTAACTTTTGTTCCACCCTCATCTTCTACTATTAAGTCACTAGGCGGGGGAAGTACCTGCAGGAGGTCAGATTGCTCAGACGACAGAGTTCATCCAGTATGATGTTATTTTTGAGGAATACGATGCTGAGTTTCAGCCGCTGTAGTGTGTTGTACTGTTAACTGACGGATTTTTCTGTGTAAATACATGTACCCACGGAAGATAACTTGATAGGCGCTGTATTAACTTCAAAGAGGTGTAGATGGTTAAGACCGTTAGGACCTTAAGTCTTTGTCATAATTTCTGAAACACGGATGCCCTGTTGGTGGACCTGTTACACGCGATATTCCGGATCTCGCCGGAATTACTCTCTATACCTGTTGATTATGTTGAGCGGAACAACCTCTAAATATAAATATTTAGTTCTTGGCAACAGTTTTGGTGTGAAAATCCCGCCAAGAGCTCTCAAAATTTTAAGAACAGGGATTGGCCAAACTGCTGTAGATAATGGATCACATATGACGAGAGCACATCTCGATCTTAACCATTCTCACATGAAAGTGTCATATATAAAAATCTAGATCTCATTTTACAATCATAAATTATCACTCGAACTATGAATGATAGAATCTGCGTTTTACCTTAGTTCTCTTATTGAACCAAAAACGATGCAAGTTGAGAATTCCAATGTCAGACATCCCGACTCAGCGCTCCAGAAAGGTTGGGTAACTTAGGAATACTAGAACTCCACCATGTGATGATGAGTGCTCCACGCAGCCTACAAAGGAGAGTGAATGAAGTAATATGGTTGAATACATAAGAAACCGTGACTAAGGATCGATAGAGAACGGGAACAGAAAACCCCCCAAAGAATATATAGAACAAATGAAAGAGGCCGTGTGGTTTGTTAGACTCTTTTCTGAGAGTTTGCTAATGAGAATCACCAGTCAATGACTCTCTCAGGGAAAAATTCATCAATAAGCTCCAGGTAGTATGGCTAGATACGGTGTTAAAATCGGAGATTCCAGATAGTGTGGAGGTGCATCTATACCTTAAGCTCTTCCACAGTTGGTGTGTCGTCACTCTTTGAGTATAAATCATAAGGGTTGAAGGCTTGGACAGCCTTCAACATTTTTCGGTCGTGGTCGTTCATAAGTTTATGATAGGCACCCTCCTTATGCCAAGGGTAAAATGAGTGAAACCTAATCATCGCAAGGCCTTCATCTGGAATTTTGGATTGGTGTTTAACAACGTGGTAAAGATATTCATCATGTCCCCATGAAAGCATGACGTTGTCTAGACCGCAGCCCTCGTGATAGATGCCAAGTTCTGTGCTGTATACGGGGTGATTGTAATCGGGATTATTCACAAAAGTCTCTGGTAGAATTATTCGCTTATCAAAGGCACACCCCACTGTCACGAAAGAAAGAAAAAAACTTATAAGTCACCACTCTATCACCTTGAATGAAAGAGTACTCACCCGGGAAAGTATCTCCAACCACATCCCATTGGCCCTCGGCATCAAAAAAGAACAGGAGCTTTCCTAAATCATGAATTAAGCCAGTGACTTGCATCCAACGGGGCTTTCCATCCCTGCGAATAGCCTCGGCAGTCTGAAGTAGGTGCTCTATCTGAGTAAGGTTGGTGTCGGGGTCGCTCTCATCGATTAAAGTGTTTAGTTTCTCCATTGCTTCCCAAATGCTCATCCTGGCCCTCTTTTTTGTTTTAAAATTTATCCTAGCCCTGAGATTATAGGCAACTGTTTGTTTTTCATGCTGCTCGCGGTAGAAATTCTTGACACGGTCACTGGCATCAAGATACTGCCGAAATTGTGTTTTATCTTTTTCGGAATCGAACTCAGACGCATCGTCGAAGCTGATGTTCCTGTCCTTCAAAGCCGCTTTGAGAACATTGACATTATCAATAGCGTCAGATGTGTCCTCAAGTTGATGCCCATCGCGACCATTGTAAACAGCGAGCTGTTGAAAAACCCCAGGTGCCATTTTAAAGAGTCCTATGAAACTGATAACCCTAGCGTTGTTAGTAGGTCAAGAACTTACCTAAAGTGGTGGACAGACATACTAATGAAACTATTCAAAAGCCTGGGACCGAGATCAAGATATTGGTAATTGATACGGTAGTAATGAAATTGACGGGGAAACGTATACGATTGTTTAAGCTTGACAAAAAAGTATTAGTTATGTCGAGCACAGGGAAGCTAGTGAAAAGGGCAAAGCGTATGCTTTGGTGAAAGGGTCTAGTGATATTGGAGAGGAATATATTTCTTAGAAGGAAATATATTGAAGAGGATGTTTTCAGATATGGATTCGTAAATGGGAGATAACAGATCAGTCTTCCTACCTTTGAGGGCTATGATTCTATGAGTACGTATATGTATGTAGGTACGTAGAAGGGAGACTCCCTTTTATAATAAATCTATATGTATATGTATTGTATTAACATAGGATTCGCTCTATTTCACTCCCGAAAGAAGTATGTTAACCTCGGGTGAGTGCTGTAAGGGATTGCCACACCAGGTTGCCATCGTGCGCAATACTGAAAAAACGTGGGGTAAAGTACAACAGTGGAGGGGATCCACGGTTGATAATGCTGATAGGTAAGTACATGTAGCTAAAGTTGACATGTATTGATATTAAGACGCCTACAGATAACCATTGATACCCCATCTCACCCGAATATTTAGAAAAGCCGGGACTACCAAGGAGAGTTGCACAATCAACGGGTATCGGTTCTTCTGAATGAATACATAGTTGGTCGCATACCCTAGTATCTTGCATACAATCAAGGTCGGTGTTCAGTCCGGATCACTCGTTTTGGTCGGGTGCCTTTGGAGTTGCTAACCGGGATCGGCGGATACCTTGACGTTTACTGTATATTGTACAATTAAAATGTATATCTACATGTACATGTATTTACTCCATCTACTCATGTTCATACTTCACCCCTTGCCAGTACACTGGGCATATACATCATAACAAAGAACAAAGTCTCCAAACAGCGCGGAGAAGCTGCAGCGAAGGATAGGATGTAATCAGGGTCTGAAGTTATTCTGCATAAAAACGTGGCATTAGCATATTACGGGGGATGACGGTGCATCCACATCGCTCACGATGCCCAGCTTGTATGTAGAGTATATTCCTTTACCCTCCACCCCCTCCCTTCAGTGCTCAAATTAAATTCGGGGAAATCTCGGGCCTTCTAGGATCTTTAAGCTTTTGAACACAACTAGGTCAAGCCATCGCAGCACTTGACATCAGGTGATGTTGTAGATGGCTCCTTGATAAGGTAAATTTCGGTAAACTTGTTCCTAGTGATAACGTATAGCGTTAGTCTTAAGAGGGAGAATCTTCACTCCATACAGGGACTTTATTTAGATGACGTACTATAGCCATATTAGTAGAAGTACGGGCACCTGGTAATTGGCATAGTTTTGAACAGCGGCTTCGTTTGACTCCCCCAACCAACACACTTACATGTCATATAGTCAATGGCATCTCGCTTGAGTCACTTGTAATTTCTTCATCTGGCTTGAGGACGCGCTGCAGGTGGGCCTTCGAACACAGCGCACCATGTTAGAAATTATTGATCTATCAACCATGCTATCTTACCCTCACGACTCTCTTTATTTCTCTACACGCGATATACCCTACCAAGAAAGTGGAGGAGACCAGTTATCTCTCGATGAGGGCTTGATTCTAAGTAACGAATCACCCGAGTGATATTTGATGACACAAGCCTACATGCTCCTAAAGTGCGACTCAGGAGAAATGGTTGGCCCCAATACATCTAGAGCTCCTCTTTTACCTATATGTAAAAAAAGAGGAGGTGCTGCACCCTATGCATTATGCCCCTTGGCCCAATAACGCCGTGCCCTCACAAACATGTAACTACGTACTATAGCAATAGGAGATACATGCAATAAAAAGAAGCCTGGAAGTTACCACGACAACAACAGTGTGAAAGAAAAAAAAAAATAAGTTTCAAGGATAATCTCGAACGAAGAGAGAAAGAAAGAAATCTTGCCAACAATATCACTGATATATTAATTCACATGAAACCCGTAGCAAGTCGGACGCATGACGGTTCACTATCGTTGGGAGATTTTATGGTCAGTTCACTCAAATCACTCGGTGAAACGTGTTATTATAACGGAAAATACTTCAAGTACCCATGTCTATGCAAATAGCTGCTATTACTTTACTACTATCTACCACTGCCATTCCATTTAGAGTAAAGCCTTAATTTCTGCTACTACGTCCTTGATCCTTTGCTCCGGGAGCCTGTTTTCAACCTTTGAAACTAGTCGGCGTATCTCGTAGATCCCAAGAGCAGCCTCTTTGACCTCGTCTTCAAGTGTCAATAATGTCCCCAATGCTACTAGTGCCCTAAACGTAGCTTCAGAATCTGCTTCGGTGCCAATGATGGTGGTCAGGGGCTTAAGAAGTTCAATAGACCGGTCAAGTGAGTTTGTGGAGCGAAAGAAAACCGCGTAGCTATGCCGTCTGTTATTAGAATTGTTATGTCATAACGTTTCTGGGAATAGGTAGACCTTACTTGAGGAAAAGTGTCGATTTAGCTTGCTTGAAGTTTCGATTTGTAGTGCCCTCGGATGAGCTCTCAACCAATTCGATAGTCTTCAATTAAGTTAAAATCTGTTAAGGGTAGGAAGAACATACGGGTTACATACCCGCTCAAAACGCGTGTTCATATACTCTCTACCTTCTACGGTCTGAAAAAGGTTTACATAGGTTCTGGTTGCTAACATAGCATTGTTAATCAGACCGTTTCCAAAACCATCAGAACTCTCGAGTATTTCTCCTATTTTTTGGCCATTGAATTGGTATGTTGCTACATGAGGACTTGCTGCCGCAAACAACCTCAATAAGTCAAGCCCCGGGAGCTGGTTCTGCGGTGTCCAGCGCTTAATGATCTTGGTAAGCAGATCTAAACTTGCTTCAACAGCAGCAAGTGACTTTACTGCTGGCTTGTTAAGTAAAGCAGACGTTTGAAGAAATTCAATAAGCTTGGCAAGAACAGAAACCTCTTCAGGGTTCAAGGCAATTTCTTTCTCGCCCTTTGCAATGAGGTCTTGGTTAATTTCATGGACTTTCTTTTGGATAGTTGCCAGGTTTGCAGCAACAATAGTAAGGTATGCTGTCTGTGGTATGAACTTTTGCTTGGTTGGCTGTGGGCGTGGGGCGGGAGAAGATGTCTCCCCTGGCCGATACCGATTCTCCGTGCCCCAAGGATCTGGGCCACCTCTATTTTGGCCCCCACCGAGCTCGACTCCCTTTGCATTAGTCACAATAAAATTTCCTACAGTGTCCAGGTAAGTCATTGGAAGTTCATTATCTTCCAGGAATTTTCGGGCTGCATCAAACGGGTTGTCGGACGCGTTGTACGGAAGCTTAAGTGGTGGTGCACCCTCCTGGAAGTCGACGTCGAAGACAAAATCATATTCTTTGCCCTTGTATAATTGTTTACGGCCAGACCCTACAGCATCGACAACTGTTCCAACGTTTTCCCAGGAGTTGGTCTGACTAGACCAAGTATGAGCTTCCACTTTCCCCCCATTAAGTATCATGATGGCCTACAAATTGTTAACTATAATTCCTATGGGGCATAGATTGACATTGAAATATAAACATACCTGTCCATCTTTTTTCCCTGGCTGCTGAAGGGCTTCTACGCCTGGTAATTTTTGCTTGTCCACGTCGCCAATTTGGGTACTACAGAAAAAGTTAAAAAGATCAGTCCTATATAAAGGATTATAGGATATATAGAGGCTAACGCAGGAATACTCGAAGCCGCAACGGTACTATCAAATTCCTAAATTAAACTTAACAAAAAGGCTCCAGTGGCAGCGCATGTAAATGAAATGGTGGAGCCCGGTTTGGTGACATACTTTTAAGCCGTCCTCATCAGCCCATCTAGCTTGGTCTCGTGAAAAGACTCGCACAACCCGATCGCTCGCTCCGCTAACAATATCACCAGTCTCGGCACACACAGCAACAGACCAAACGCTAATAGCAGGGTGAGTTATGGTTTGGATGCAATTACCGTCTGCCACCCACAAGTTTAGAAGAGGCTCAAGATAGAAATATTCTAAATAAAACTTGACCCTTAGATTTACCTTTCCAGATCCTAACTGTTCTATCCTCTCCAGAGGAGACAATCTCTCCAGTTGGCAAAGCAGTGACTGAGTAGATGAAAGATGTGTGCCCATGAAGCTCCTGCAGTTGATATCCTTCTGGGGTCCAAAGACGAATCGTCCTGATTAATTTCAGTATGGGTATTCAAAAGGCTTCCGTTGTTTTTTCCCTTTTCCTCCCCTCCTCTTTCGGGATGCTTACCCGTCATTAGAGCAACTAGCAAAGCCTCCGTTTGGAAGTCTGCACAGCCCTCGGACGACATCCGTATGCTCGCCCAATACCTTAACTTGTTTGCCGTTCCTCCAGAGTCGTATCGTTTTGTCCGCAGACCCAGTAATGACATCTGTTTCCGAAAGCGCAAGAACAGCCCATACAGCTGCCCCATGGCCTTCCAATAGGTATTGTGTTTCGCCGTTTCGCCAAACTCGAGCAGTGCTACATCATTTACTAAAAGCTCAAAGCAGACAGATCTGGAGAGACAGGGAATATACCTATCCCAAGACCCCGAGACAATGATGTCCCCGTAGTTATCTAATGAGCAAACGTTCTGGCTATGCCCTAACAGCATGTATTCAGGCGACACATCCGAATCCTGTGTCCCAGCTAGTGGTTCTCGGGCTTCAATGATTGTATCCTGACCACCGCTAACAATCAGGCCTGTGAGGAACCTATTTAGCACCTTCTCCTTGAGTGAAGCTATATACGAAGGGATTTTACGGACCATTGGGCCATTCTTTACTAGGGGGGATGAATGTTATGCTGTTGACAAAAGCCTGTCCAGTAGAGTTGATATGGCCATCAAAGGTTGCGAGTTGAGCGTCTTTCCGTTTCCATAACCGAACTGTTGCATCCCGAGAGACCGAAGCAACGAGGTTTGGGGATGGGAAGGCGACACCACGAACCTATAAGTATCATTATAATTAACCTTGATATTCTAAAATTCGGGGAAGCCAAGAAAGGGCTGTGGGAAGCTCTAAGATAAGAGATGAAGGTTACTTACATCATCCTCATGGCCTCGAAGTTGCGCAGAAAGCTTGTACATTCTTAAGATATTATACGAGAAAGCTGGAATATTACAAAGGCTGGAGAAAGGTGGAGATAGCGAAGTTGCCTAGGCGTCAGAGGGGCAGCCTGGATCGTCATCACTTGGCGGGGCAGCTTGCCTTAGCTCTCTGGGTGACTAAGCCTGAAACCTCCCGTTTGAGGCTCAAATGTCTGATGGCTCTTCTGTCCCTGTACAGGTATCCCCGCTCAACCTCTCTCACACAGTTCAGGGTTCAGTGTTCACCGCTTAGCCAGGTACCTCACCTTCCTCCAACCGTTAACCCCCGCCTGTCCAGAGCCCGGGAACATATAGTTCAAGTTAAGGCCGAGTTCTCGACGCCACGTTTAACGATTTTACGACCAAATCAATCTACCACCTTTCCGCCTCTTACCTGCGAGCTTACACCCATCCTCCATAGTACATCTCACCTGTAATTTTGTATATTTTGTGAGCTCTGCTCTAGCCTACTAAATCTTGTGACTTATTGCGGTTTCCACACATTAGACCCTCCTTTATCTCGATCGCCAGCTATCCCTAGAGGCAACCCAGGGTGAACTGAAACAGTTAGAATGAACTCTGGATCGCCAACGATCAATCTCCCTAATAATGGCCAGAGCACAAATGGCGCGGGCTCAATTCGTTAGTTCTGGTCCCTCTAGAGTTTTGTGGAGAGTTGTCTAATCTTGCACCGTAGATACCCCCCGTGTCGTCCCTCTGACATGTCATGGCCACTCTCGCCCAGTAACACATCTGTCGTTCTCTGATATGTTACCAGATGATGAATATTACCTGATATCTGCCTGTAAAGGTTCGCTTTCTACCTTTTCTATTCTCCTAGGAGCGACGGCAGTTCCGTAAGCAAATGGCTAACAAATACACACCAGATGGAAACCCAATGATTCGGGATGGCATTACGGGTGATTGGTGGGTGGACTCCATCTGTTAGGTTGAATTAAGCTCAATTTGGATTATTTTGTAGGATCGGGACTTTTCTCGGGCACAAGGGTGCAGTATGGCAGGCACGACTGTCAAACGATGCAAATCTTGCAGCGACTGCTTCGGCAGATTTCTCAGCGTAAGCTTCAATCAACCCATTATATTGTATCATTCAAATTTTGATTGTTGGACAGAAAGGTTTGGGATACCTTCACGGGAGAGTGTCTCCAAACCCTAGTGCATAATCATATTGTCCGTACTGTTACTTTCGCCCCGAACCCTACTCATATAGCAACCGGTGGCCCGGAAAAAAAACTTCGAGTTTATGATTTGGCCCGTTCAGATACTCCTATGGAGATTGGGGTAAACGTACATACTGGGACTATCAAGTCCCTCGTTTGGTCCGACAAAAATACAATTGTCTCAGGATCTGATGACAAAAAACTGCGTTGGTGGGATATTCGATCTCGAGAGCTGGTATCACAATTTGACATGGGAGAGGTTGTCACCTCTTGTGAATTGAGCCCGGAGAGAACTCTTATCAGCGCAACGGCTGGAAAGTCGGCATATTTCTTTGACGCACAGAGCATGTCGCTTATCAAGAGCATTACAACAGAGTATGAGCTCTCATGCGTGGCTTTGCATCAACAGACTCGAAAAATGATAGCAGGGACAAGCCAAGATACTTGGGTTAGAGTGTATGATTACGATACTCAGGCAGAATTAGAGGTTTATAAGGGGCATCATGGAAGCATCTGGAGCGTTGGATTTTCCCCAGACGGAAAATTATATGCTACTGGCTCTGAAGATGGAACTATCAAATTGGTAAGCAAACAATCCTAAATGGGAGAATGAGTCTTCTGCTAACTTCCCCTGCAGTGGAAATACACAAACCAGCCATACGGTCTATGGAAATGATTAGTTGGTGTGTAATCGACATTCAAGGAAATATCAGGTATTGGCATTTTATAGGTTATTGTATAACTAGCATTACTGCATGGATGTCTACCAAGTCTTAACGAAGGTACGAGCCAAAGGTTTAGAGTCAGGACAGCCACTGATCATTAGATTGATTTTGGATATCTCTTTATGCCTGAAGCCTCATGTATCCATGAATAGTTGCCAGAGGCGAATGAGAAACATGAACAAGCTAAACGCTGCAAGAGTCATTTATGAAGTCATATTCTCGCCTCTTTCTCTCCTCCTTTCCCCTTCTCTCTCAGCCCCTGTAGCTCTTTAGTGGTTCATCCACAAATATTACCATAAGGTTCTGGATTACTCTAGACTATCCGATAGAGAGGGAAATAGTTGAATGAGGTAAAGTAAATTCCGGGAAGAGCGAATTGAATAACAGTTGTATACTTGCCAATAGATAAAGCCTGTTGGTGGGTTAAGAGTTTGATCCATTTTGTCTAGTTGTCAAACGGGCCCTAAGTAAAGTTCTTGGTCGGAAATCATCGGAAACCGCGCCAAAATGGCTCTAGTAGACCACCGAATTTTGAGGGATCAATATGAGGCCTGGTCTAGAAACTCAGAGTCAAGCGAATATGTAGTTATCTAGGTTTATTAGAAAGCATTGAAATTTATGATTTAGACTATTTACAAGTCTATCTATTTGAGGGATCCTGCAAGCCCATAGAAACGACCTTAAAATCGGTGCAATAAGGGTATTCGAAGTTATACCTCCATCCATTCCCGCGATTCACAACTCTTTGCTGAAGGACCGGCAGGTAATAGTTTACACCATCACTGAAGAATTTTGCGCGACGAGCCCGACAGCCGTTCTTAGCCAGTGACTGGTTTTGTATTGTGAGCCACAGACCACAATAGGCCTTGAATATAGTGGAAGACATATGTAGATTTTGACAGTAGGAGGGTGGGGGGTTCCGGCATCGCGAAGAGAGTCCTGCTCTCCAGACGCTTTTTGCGCCCCAAAGAAGTGTGCTCCGGCAAAGATGACCTAGATGTAGAGGTTCCGCTAGATGACTTCTACGTCAACCCCACACAAATTTGTATGGGATTTCTGTTACCAAAGCTACCGCATTAACTGGCGAGAGCGAGAGGGGCAAAAAGAGGTCCAAATAAGATGTGGCAAAAAATAATCGCTAGTGCATGACAAAATGTGGTGGCGAATATATGTTGCTATCTACAAAATCTACTGCTTCATTGTCATCCCCCGCCATTCCTATTTCGCATTCTAAATCCTGACTATTCGAGTTCCTCCAATCACCTGTTACCAGATCAGCTTTGTTTAATCCTTTGATAGACAGTTCATCATCACATGATCCATCGATTGGAAGGGATAAACCAACTTTTCGGAAGGTTTCTATAATAAGATTTTTTTTTTCTCGACAGAATGTCTCCCATGCTTCCCCAACACATTTAGTAATTACAGTACGAAAAAAGGGGGTGGGATCACTATCGTATCACTACAATAGGGAAACATAGTGCGGTACTGCTATGGCACTAGTATGAATTCTGGGTAATTAAAAATATTTGTTTTTAAGAATACCGAATTTTATGGAATACAGTAAAAATGCGGCAGTGGCCAGAATACATATTTTAGAGAATGCAGGGTTAGCCTTAGTGCTGAATTCTACTAACTACAGTAGTACTTCAGTAAAACTGCAGGATATAGGGAAATGCTCAAAACTTTCATTCCCTAACCCTAATTCCGCATTTCAAGCTTGAAACATCTTGAATGTCAATATCACCAGATATTAATCCACTAATAGATACTTCAAAACTTATCCACGGTGTCCCGGCGTCTTGGCATTAGTCCCGACTGTTCGGTAGTCAGAGTAGGAATATAGTGGAAGAGAGAATGCTAAGCGAGGATGGATGCGGTGGACTGTTGGTCACGTCATTTTTTTCTACAAGGTGTGACGGAGTAGCGGAGACTAGAGAGCGAGAGATGAAAACGAGGACGCAAGAGGTTAATCGAGGGGCGTAGCAAGATAAGCAGGAGGACGAAGGGCACTGGCGAAGGCTAAGGCAAGGACAACAGCAGACGCACGGGTACAAGCACAGGCAGAGTAGGGAAAACGAGGATCGCAAGAGGACACAGGGCGAGGATGAGGAGAAACTATAGGTTGTCCCGGCGTCTTGGCACTTGTCCCGAAGGTTCGGTAGCGGAAGTAGGAATGCAATAGAGGAGGAAATATTAAGCGAAGGAGGATGCACGGAACCGCGGGTGATGTTATTTCTTTCTATCGTGTTCGGTTGCAAGGGGGATGTGTATGCAGAAGTGGTCTGATGTCAGGAAGGAATACGAGGTGTGGTGGTACTGGGTTTCTATGATAGTTTATGGCACGAGATGTATGAGTCATAATGGACAAGGTGGGAGGGTGTTAAATAGCCGGTGTAGACGTTTCCTTTAGTCTTTTCCTTTCTTTCCTCTCTGTCTCGTCTTCCTATTATCTTGTCACATAGGAATATACTCCTATTTCCGAAGCCATAGTCATAGTTCCCTGCAATCCTATCTCCACTAGCGAGACCTATAGTTTCTCCTCATCCTTGCTCTTCGTTCTCTCGTGGTCCTCACTTTCTCTGCCCTGCCTGTGCTTGTGCCCGCGCGCTGGCCCTTGCCTTTGCCTTAGTCTTGGCCGGTACCTCTTCGTCCTTCTGCTCGTCCTGGCTGTGCTCCTCGATTGCTCACCTGCGTCATCGTTTTCATCTCTCGCTCTCTAGTCCCTGCTACTCCGTCACACTAAGACGAGACCAACCTGATCGACCGGCGTAGCAACTACCCGCACATCGGCCCACCATGTCCACGCCGGCTGCTTTCGATTACGAAAAGCTTCACACCGATCTCCCCGCCTTCTTCCTCACTCACCCGGAGGTAGACCCGGAAGCAACATCAGAAAACCAACAGATTTACGGTTTGTTGACCTGGGCTCACGCTGGGGTCAAACAATACTCAATAGACCTCCAGCCCCACCATACGGAAACCGAACAAGCTCGAGCTGAATTTCAAAAAGAAACCCACACCCTTAAGGCCAAAATCAAGAAACTTCAGAATGGGATCAAGGAGGGCATTGGAGAGATCCATGATGACCTAACCCGACCCCCAAAATCAGAGAAGCTTCCTGACCCGGACAAATACAAGAGCGATCGGAAAGGGTTAAGGGTCTTCCAGAGGCAATTACAGATTAAACTATCCGCCAACTTGAGCGCCGGTCACCAAGGCCTCTCTGTCGCGGTTCTGCAATACATCTCCTCAGAAGGAATCGCCCTGGATACCATGGGGGAATTCTTCGAGATCTTGAACAATGCCTTTGGGAACCCCGACAGGGTGGCTACAGCTGCCCGGAATCTCAGGGAAATACGCCAGAGACAGCGTCCCTTCTCGGAGTACTTTGCAGAGTTCCAGCGATATGCTGCCGACTCTGATTTCAACGAGGCGGCCCTGATTGAGTGCTTGCTCGAGGGACTAAACCAAGACCTAATGACCCTAATGATCCAGAATGAAACTCCCAATACCATCAAAGACTGTGGACTCCTCCTTCAACGCTTAGACAACAAGCAGCGAGCATTGCAGGCCAGAATGGGAAGATTCCGATTTCAGGTCCCAAGTGCTCCGCCCCCTCGCCCTTTCAATTCTCGCCCACCGGTGACCTCAACAACATCCCCAGTCGTACAACGACCTCCTCCCCCACCACCAAAGAATACTGCGCCGATTGCGCACCCCTCCTACACACCAGGAGGAGTTGTCCCTATGGACTTATCCAACAGCCGTCGTCGCCCGGACCCTAGAGAGAGAGAAGCCCGGAGAGTGGAGAATAGATGTTATTACTGTAGAGGGATTGGACACTTGGTCAGGGAATGTCCCCACTCACCATCGGGAAGGGCTCCACCCAGAATGAGGGGAGCATTGTTGGAAGCAAAGAAGGAAAAGGAAGAGAAGGTAGTGTCGGAGGAGGAGGAGTTAAAAGATTTGTCCCTGGCCTAAGCGGCATAGCTCTCAAGGGGGCGTCAGGGGGTAGGACTTCGTTCTGCAGGGTACGTAGTAATACAGCGATACTCCCGAGGGGGGAAGTATATCGGAGTGGAAATAGAGGAGCAGCGATAGTCACTAATTTATAAATAGGACTATAGTGTATTGATATACTAAAGACAGAAGACGTTGCGTGAAGAGAAAAGGAAAAGAAAGAAAGTACAGAAGTAGGCGTCGTTGCCTTCCTTATATAGCCACCACCCCTCCGCCAAGCCTGACTCGTTCGTCCGCGTAACCCCTCCGATGACTCACTCCTTCGTGTAACAGAAACCCGTGGAACTATCTTGACTCCATAACCCCACCCGTGATAATCCTTCCAACCCTCCGAACCTAGTACATCCATGAAAGTAGCCCCCCCCTTCAAGCGCGAGCTCCTGCGAGCCTTGACTTCCTCGGGCCCTGGTTTATTCGGGTATTGTGTGTGGAAGGCCTCGACAGCAGCCGTGTGTTCGTGATAATCGGCGGGTTCCCAAGTAGGGTCGGTGTACCCCATCCACTTGACGTAGTACTGCAGTCCTTGCTTTCCATGGTACCTTGAATCCAGAATCTCCTCAACTTCGTACTCTTCTTCCTGGTCCACGATAACGGGTGGTGGTGGTATTAATCTTTGTCCAGGTACAGGGTCGCTGGCGGCGATGTCAAGTAGAGAGACGTGGAAAACGGGGTGCATCTTCATCGAGCGGGGGAGGTTCAAGCGGTAGGCATAGGGGGATATGATCTCTTGGATGGGGAAGGGTCCCAGCTTTTTCCAATCGAGCTTCCTCGAGTTCCGGTTTGTGCGAATGTTCTTTGCGGACACGAATACCATGTCTCGATTTCATATCGCGGTATCTGCATTAACTGAGCTTTCTTGTTGGTCCTGAGCTGTCCTTATTTGTGTGCGTAGGTGGTCGTGTAACTCCTGCATTTTCTCTGCAAAGTTGTGGGAGTCCAGGCTCGGGGGGGTTCTGTCTGGCTTTTGTAGTTTTACCGTGAATCGAGGGTGGTACCCATAGTTGGCGAAGAAAGGTGTAGCTTTAGTAGAGGCTGAGACTTGATTGTTTGCTGCGAACTCCGCCATTGGCAACCACTTAACCCAGTCGTCTTGTTGGTATGACACATACCCCCGGAGGTACTGCTCCATTACTGCATTCATTCTTTCCGTTTGGCCATCCGTTTCCGGGTGAAAAGCGGTCGACATTCTCGCTTCTATCTGGAGTTGTTTACAGAGAGACTTCCAGAACTTTGCGGTGAACTGGGTGCCCCTGTCGGAGGTGATGTGCGTGGGGAGGCCGTGTAGTTTCCAAACATGTTGTAGGTAGAGGTCGGCTAGGTCCTTTGCATTGACGGTGGTGTTGCAGGGTAGGAGGTGACGCATCTTCGTTAGCCGGTCCACAACTACTAGTATGGCATCGTATCCCTGGCTCTCTGGCAGACCCGTGACGAAGTCCATAGAGATCTCTCTCCAGGGTTGTTCCGGGATGGGTAGCGGTCGGAGAACTCCCAACTTGCTACTTCTTACTGGCAGGGCAGGTGTGGCAGTTCGGATGTATTGACCAATATAGTCGCAAGATATTGGCCAGTAGTAGTCTCTGCTGATCAGTTCGAAGGTTTTTTCCCTGCCTGGGTGTCCTGCTGAGGGGGCATCGTGGTATTGCTTCAGGATTTCCAGCTTTAGTGGTGGGTAGTCGGGGATGTAGATGCTTTCCCGATAGAGTAGGCGTCCGTTCGCTTCAGTGCATTCCGCCAGCGATATTTCCTTGCAGTGCTTCGTGTCTGTCTGCCGTAGGTCCAGTATTTTTTGTGGGAATGGGTCAGCCAGATATCCTTCATTTAGTAGTTTTTCCAGGGAGGCGTTCTTTTCAGCGGATTCATTTGACAAAGAGCCCGCTCGCAAACTCAACTTGGGATCCAAATTTTCCCTCTTCAAGACTGTGCGGCTCTGGTGCAATAATCTTTCATCCCCTTCCTCAGGGAGATCTCCTGATCTCCTAGTCAACGCATCTGGTTTTCCACTCTGCTTCCCGGTCTATACTTGATCGTGAAATTAAAGCGCCGATAAGTATTCGCCCATCTCACTTGTCTCCTGCTTAGTTGTTTGGTGGTCATGAAGTATTCGAGGTTTTTGTGGTCGGAGATAACCTCGATAGGGTGCTTCGCTTCTTCCAGTTCTGGCCTCCATTCCTCAAACACCTGATGATAGCTAGTAGTTCCTTGTCGATATCTCGAGTTGCATTCCGCCGTGTATGTTTCTGGAGAAGAAGGCGACAGGTGGAGTTTGCTCGCTGTCGTCATGGGCGAGAGAAGACGCCACCGCGCATTTAGTCGGATGCATCTGTTTCTACTGTGATTGGTTTACCGGGGTTGAAGTCGTTAGGATGGGTGCGGTGGTGAAAGCTTCTTTCAGGGACTGGAACGCGAGTTCGGCTTCCGGGGGCCATGAGAAAGGGATATTCTTTTTTGTCAACCTGGTTAGGGGGGCTACGAGTTTCGAAAATCCGAATATGAAGCGGCGGTAAAAGTTGGCGAAACCCAGAAAGGCTGACGCCCTTAACTGCGTCTTAGGGTGGTCCATTCCTGTACTGCCGATACCTTGTGAGGGTCCCATACGGATGCCGTTTGGTTCGATAATCAGCCCGAGGTATGTGGTGCTTTGGGTGTGGAATTCGATTCTCCGGTTTCAATAGGATTCCATTCTTCTGTAGTGCTTCCAGTATTATTTCGACGTTTCATGTTCTTGGAGGGAGTCGCTGTATATTAGGATGTCGTCCCAAGTATGCAGTGCAGAATTGGTCAGTGTTCTCGGAGGCAATCGTTGATGAAGTGTTGAAACGTCATGGGGCGTTGGTAAGGCGAAAAGCATAACAGTGTACTTCAAAGTGACCATAGCGTTCTGAATGCCGTTTTCCATTCTTCCCCTTCGGCCATTCGAATCTGGTTGTATCCTTGTCGCAAGTCCAGTTTGGTGTACCACTTCGCCTTTGATAGTCTGTCCAGTGTTTCCCGGATTAGAGGTAGTGGGTATCGGTTTTTAACCGTCAGTTCGTTCAATCCACGGTAGTCCACACATAAGCGAAGGGACCCGTCAGCCTTTTTGACGAACAGTACCGGTGCACCAGCAGGAGATGAGCTCGCGCGGATGAAGCCCTTGGAGAGGTTCTCGCGGATGTAGTCGCTGAGCGTAATAGTTCATCTCTGGACATGCCATAGAGGGGGCCGAATGGTGGTTCCCCTCCTTCTTTGAGGGGGATTTTGTGGTCGTAGGGGCGGCGTGGTGGTAGATCCTGGGCCAAAGCTTCATCAAACATATTGAGTCGGTTGTGATAGCGTTCTGGGATCCTTTGCTTCCACTCGTCCTTTGGGGTTTTCAGAAGAGCTTTGTCGATGTCGTGGAGTGATATCGCAGATTTGTAGTTTCTTTCGGCGGGCAAGACGGCTGAAGGGCAGGTCCTATCATATAGGTTGGGGGTTTGATGGGGACAATACCGGCATGTGGCGTTGCAGTTTTCCTTACAGAATTTCGGTCGAACGTCACCGTATTGTTTTTGAATCTGAGGGTAGCGTCGTGATGTTGTAGCGAAGGTATTAGAACCAGCCAGGTACTGCCCTAGTTTGGTGACAAAGAGTGGGATTTGTTCCTGGTGAGATCCGATGATTAAAGGAACGCGGCATATGGAAGTGATTTGTCCGGAGGCAATAGGCCTCCCGTCGATAACTTCAAGTATTCGGGGGGTTTTTAGAGGAAGGGTAGGAAGTTGGTGATGGCGCGCAAAGGTTTCATCAATAAATCACGAATCCCGGCGCTCCGTATCAATCATGGCATGGGTGGAATTAGAGTTCTTATTGTGAAGCGATTTTACAAGCTACAACTAGATGATCTCCATTTAATTCTCCTCTGCCACAACTGAAACCAAAACCCAGAGATAGAAAAAACGCAGATAAAGAAAATTTTTGAAGGTCCCTGACGAGGCCATGATACTGGTCGCGACTACTGAAACCCGAATTACCAGAAGAGAGAATAACATCCGTTGAAGAAGAAGAAGAGATAGGAGCAGGGGCCTCGACCGAGCGGCGGGGCAGACACGGCAGCTCTCATTAGAGGGGGGCCACGGGGGCGAGTGCCTTGGGGGCAGTTGGCGAATACATGGTCAGGGGCAGCACAGTAGGCACAGCGGCCGTTCTCTATCCTCCATTTCTTTTCGGCGGCGGTGGTTTGTCGGCGGCCGTTAGCGAAGGTGTACCTTCCCTCGGGTGGGGCGGGCAGTGGGGCGAGCCTGGAGAGCGGAGAGGTCCATGGGAGCGAGGCCTCCTGGTGTGTGTGAGGGGTGTGGTGGCGTGTGTGGAGAAGCAAATTGCCCCATGGGGTTCCGGTTGGCCTTATGGGCATCTTTTCTAGCCCTGATTTTGTTGTCCATTGTCATCAGTCTCCTGACATAAGCATCGGGCCTTCCGTGGTTATGTCTTTGATATCATTGCATCCTTCAAGTCGCCAGACAACCCTGTCTCCAGAGCGTCCTTCTTTGCCTCCTCGTTATAGTCAAGTTGGCCCATGATGCGTAGGAATTGTGTAAGGTAGGTCGCGAAATCTCCCTTGCCCTGGCGGAGGCTTTGGAGTTCCCTCCTAGCTGTCCCTCGAGGGTCTGGATCTCCAAAGGAGGCTTCCAAAAATGCGACGAAGGCGGCGACTGATGTGAATGGGGCAGCGTCCCCGGTGGCCATGGGGATGACTTG
Organism: Morchella sp. 2018-W16; assembly: GCA_024713755.1. Lineage (NCBI taxonomy): Eukaryota > Fungi > Ascomycota > Pezizomycetes > Pezizales > Morchellaceae > Morchella > Morchella sp. 2018-W16. Next base: position 863,609 of record JAMGYY010000018.1, read on the forward strand.
GTCCAGTGCTTTCCCCTCCAACCGACTGACGTAGAGAAGACCTTGGCTTCTATTCAGGAATCTGTATGACCCCGAAGCTTGGTGGAGGAGGCTGAGAACCCTGGTAGCTTCTTCCGGATCCCGTTAAACTTTGGGGGTCGGGGAACTTTCGAGCGGAAGGTGGTGGGTGGGGGTTCGCGGGTGGTGGGGGGGTGGTGGGGTGGTGGGGTGGTGGAGGAGAGTGGGAGGGGCGGCTCGGCGTGAGTTGAAACCCAGGCAGATTTAACCTGGGCTTTAATGCATCAGTGTGGTTATGGGAGGCGATGAGTTGCTCCTGGGCGGCGGTCAACTCCTGCCTGGTTTATGCGTGTAAGCGCTCTGCTGGCGTTTCTTTCGCTTCCAAATGATCCCCTTCCTGTAAGAGGGTGAGTATCACGGACGACACGATATCGAAGACGGTTGCAAGAATGATTAGTCAGATTTCTCTTATGTTCTAGGGTTTCGTTGCAGGCTCAATGAGTCAACGCCATGCAGGTATTTGTAATGAGGGATTTCCTTTGGGGTTCTACGGGGTTCTACGGGATGAGTCAGCGAAGAGTTTTCAGGGCTATATATAGGGGGCTCGATCCCTCGCTTGTAGGACTTCTCTTCTTCTCCTTTCTTCTTCACGCAACCTTCCTGTCATCTTAGGCGTCTTTAGTCTTTGCTTGTCTAGAATACATTCTCTATCTTAGCCATAGTCCCTTCGGTCGTGTTGTCCCACGGGACGTCAGACTACCTCCTCGCATCCTCGCCTCGTACCTAGCCCTTCGCCCTTCGTCCCAAGTCCCTACGCCTCTCCCATATAGTCCACTACGCCGCCATAGTTTAGCCTTTGGTGGTTTACCTTGGCCTGCTTAGTCCTCGCTCGCTAAATTTGATACTAAGGTTGGCTTCCAACGCCAACCCAACCATTAACTCCGCCGACATGTCAAGAACAAGTCATGACAGACCTAACAGAACTCGACTACGACCGACTGAAAGAGATTTGGGTCGCTTTTACCCTAAGATACTGAAGACCACCAGGTAAAGATCTGAGGACGCATTGTTTAACCACAATGTCACATGCTACAGAACATCGGCTGTTAATAACTCCAAACGAATGAGACTAACCCAACAGGAGGCAGATGAAGAACGGAGATATGGAAACAAAGGATCACCGAATCAAGACTTGGAAAAGGAAGAAGAAACACCACAAGGCTCCAAGCCAGGTCACCGCCTCCAGTTCGGTTGCCACAGCAACAAGAAACCCGAGCCGCCCAGGAAGCACTTGCAGCCAGGCCCCCACCACCCGCAAAGCAGAACAACCAAGACCGCCTCAAGACCTCCTCTTCGTCAGCCTCAACCGATTCCTCCTGCGCTTAGCGACAACACACCCAGAAGCAAGAACGGAGAAGTCGGAGAAACCCCAGATCCCAAGCAGTTCACGGGCGTGAGAAAGGAACTCCTCTCTTCAAACATACGACGACACTCTGCTTCAAGAATGCCGACCGGTACCCCACCCTACAAAACCAACTGACCCACGCTTATCTCTCGCCCGGAAGGCCTCTCGCAGCCGACCAGTTCATGCCATACCTGACCAACACAGGGGTTAATCTCCCCTCCATGGAAAGGTTTTTTGAAATCTTGACAACAGCCTTCGGAGACCCAGACCAGGTGGGAACGGCCCGCCAAAAGCTCAGAAACATCCGCCAGTACGGACGCTCGTTCTCGGACTACTTCGCCGAATTCCAACGCTACGCCGCCGACGCCGGGTTAGGAGAAGCCGCCAACGTGGAAAGCTCAGCAGGGCTAAATGAGGAACTGACCAGACTCATGGTCCATGAAGACACCCCTGCCACAGTCCTGAACTCGCCGCCATCCTACAACGGTTGGACAACAAACAACAGTCCTCAACGCCGCTTCGCCCCTCGCTACCAGTCCTCCGCACCGCCCGCACGTCCTGCCCCTCGCTACACAGCCCCCGCTCCGCCGCCACTCGCTAAGCTTCTCCCGCCTCCCAAGACCTCGATATACCGCTTCGCCAGAACCCCCAGCCAAGACCAGCCGCCCATCCGGCCCCATACCCGGGAGGAACAGTCCCCATGGACCTATCAACCGGTCGAGGCCGCCCGGGCCCTCAGGAAAGAGAGGCCCGCCGGATGGAAAACAGATGTTACTATTGTGGAGGTGTAGGACACCTCATCAGGGACTGCCCACAGGCACCGCCCCCCCGGAACCCAGCCCCCAGGATAAGGGGAGCCAGGGCAGACATCAGGAATGAAGAGAAGGAAGAAGGAGCCTCCGGCGATGAGGCGTTAAAAGATTTTTCCCTGGACTGAGTGGCTCACTCCAGGGACGGTTAAAGGATTTTTCTAGGATTTCGGTTTCTGGGTTTTCGGTTTCAGAGAAGGATATGGATGGGAATCAATTAGTCGTAACTTGTTCTATTTCTCAAAATAAAGATTCTTTCATCCCATCATATGCCCTCATTGATACTGGCGCCTCAGGATACGCTTTCATAGATAAAAACTTCGTATGCCACCACAAACTTAAAAACAATTCCCCTCATTCTCCCCGACACATAGACGTAATAGACGGTAGACCCATCGAATCAGGAAGGTCACCCACAAAGTCATCCTCAGCCTGACATCAACGGACACAAGGAAGAAGACCCTTCTTGTCACCCAATTGGGACACTACCCAATAGTTATGGGTCTTCCATGGATGCGAAGACATGCAACAACAATTCTCCCCGCCACTAATGAGGTCCAATTCTAACTCCTCAGACTAAGGCCAACCATTGCTCCTCAATCACACCAAAGTCACCGCATGATCTCGATTGAACCTCCCACTAAACCAACCACAAACATCTCTGTCATCGCATCATACGCATTCCACCGACTACTCAACAAGAAAAGAAAAAGAATGCGACTCTACTCAACCACACTCAAGGCCCTCGACGACCTCCTCACCCCATCATCCAAAGACCCCCGCAACCTTGTACCAATCGAACATCACAACTTCCTCCACCTCCTTAATGAACCAGACGCTTCCAAGCTCCCACCACACCGAGATGAATATGATATCTCTATCGACATCCAGGAAGGCAGAACCGTACCTTTCGGACCCATGTATGGAATGACTCGGTTGGAACTACAGGCACTCAGAGACTACCTAGCAGAATACCTAGCCAGTGGGAAAATCCGCCACAGCACCTCTCCAGCAGGCTCTCCGGTACTATTCGTTAAGAAAGCGGATGGATCTCTCCGGCTCTGCGTTGACTATAGGAAGTTAAATGCAGTCACAGTGAAGAACCGTCACCCATTGCCACTAACGCCGGAAACATTCATGGGCATCTCCGCAGCTAAGTACTTCACTAAGCTCGATCTACGCAACGGCATCACCAACTCCGAATCAAGGAGGAGATTTAATGGAAGACGGCGTTCAGAACCAGATATGGTCATTTCGAATATACAGTCATGCCATTCGGTCTCACCAACGCACCCGCAGCCTTCCAACACTGGGAAAATGACATGCTACACCCACACCTGGATCACTTCATGACGGCCTACCTAGATGACATACATACTCATCTACTCTGCTACACTGGAAGAACATAAAGTTCATGTTGACAAGATTCTCCGAATACTGACCAACACGGCGACATTTAAAACCAGAGAAGTGTGAATGGCGTCGAAGAAACAATGTACCTAGGCTGCGGACTCACGCCTGATGTAATCAAGATGGATGAAAAGAAGGTCGCCACGATTAGGAATTGGCAAACACCAACCTGTCTGAAAGATGTACAGGAATTCCTAGGCTTCGCTAACTTTTACCGAAGATTCATCTATGCATACTCCAGAGTAGTCTCCCCTCTAACAGCCCTCACCAAAACAGGAGTAAAATTTGAATGGACCGAGAAGACCCAAAGAGCTTTCGACAACCTAAAGATAGCGTTCACCACGGCACCAATACTCAGACACTTCGACCCCGACCGAGAAATCATAGTGGAAACAGACGCCTCCGACTATGTCTCCGCCGCCATCATGTCACAAAGAGACGACGAAGGTATACTACATCCTGCGTTTTTCTCGAAGAAGATACCCCGCCGAAATAAGAACTATGAGATCTATGACAAAGAACTACTAGCAATCATCCGAGGTTTTGAAGAATGGAGATATTTCTTGAAACAGCCTCCTTCTCAAGGTCCTGACGGACCACAGGAACCTTGAATACTTTACGTCAACAAAGCTATTAAACCGACGACAGACACGTTGGTCAGAGTTCTTATCCCGGTTTAATTTCATTATACAATTCCGACCAGGGAAACAAGGGGGAAAACTGGATGCTTTAACTAGGAGATCGGGAGATCTACCTAAGGAGGGGGATGAACGCCTGGCATACCAGTACCAGACTGTGTTGAAGAGGAAAAATTTGGACTCTAAGCTAAGTTTGTTCGCGGGTTCTTTGATAAATGAATCCGCTGAAGGAACGCCCACCATCCAGGAGTTACTTACCAAGAAGACAGTTTCCCGAACAAAGTCCTTACCATGCTGAAAGACGGCACAAAACAATCAAAACAGATTTCACTCGCCGAATGCGCCGAAAACGAAGACGGGCTTTCCTGTACATCAAAAACTCTTCGCATTCAGAACATGAGGAACTACAACTCAGACTCCTACAAGAATACCACGATAAACCATCAGCAGGACACCCAGGAAGGGCCAAAACACTTGAACTCCTCAGTCAGCGAATATTATTGGCCAAACACGCGAAATATATCGACCGCCATGCTATGAATTGCCACACCTGCCGAAGAAGTGCAAACCGCACGCACCTCAGGGAGTCCTCCGCCTCTCGGTGCCCAAACTACCGTGGTCGGACGTGTCGATGGACTTTGTCGCCTCCCCTCAGCAACAACTTCTGGCCAATCACCGTCGTAAATTAAATCGACCGCGCCATAAAATGAGGCAGCCATCCCATGCATTGAAGAATCAGGAGCCAGAGGCGTCGCCAGAATGTATTTGGAAGCGTATGGAAACTCCATGGCCGGAAAAGATTGTGTCGATCGGGTCAATTCACGCCGGAATTTTGGAAATCACTCTGCGACGACTGGAAATTTCCGCTTCTCCGACCTTCCAAAGCCCGGCCAAACTGAAAGAATCGATGCCGTCGTGGAACAGTACCTTGAGCCTATGGGCTACCAACAGGACAACTGGGCTGACTACCTACCGATGGCGAGTTAGCAACAAACAATCATGTATCAGAATCACTAAACTCTCACCGAAGCAAACTATGGGCGACACGAATGACCTTTGGCCCTATGGTGCCACTACCAGCGAGGACCAAGCTAACACTATGGCAAGATATGTCAGAAGTGTTTGACTTCGAGCTGAGATGTTGAGCACAGAAAATCAGGAAGAATCAAGCCGCTAGCAGAACTCCGGCCCGTTCTGTATCGGAGACAAAGTATGGTTATCTACCAGGAATTTCTTTCACTAGAGGCCTTGAAGAAGCTGGACTGAAACAGATCGGCCCTACCCGTCTCCGTGTTGTCAGCCCCTACTCTGAGCTCACCCTCCTCCATCAATGAAAGTCACAGTCTTACGTGTCGCTACTGTCCCCATGACCCGCGACCCGTCAGGACAACTACAGCCTCCACCACCACCTGTCGAGATAGAAGGAGAACAGGAATGGGAGGTCGATCACGATCCTAGATTCTATAAGCGAAGAGACTGGAGTCACCAAATCCGATCTGCGGTATGAACCTTCATAGCAACATGGCCTCACGAGTTAGTGAAAGACTTCGCAGCTACGCGTAAGCTAGAGGACTTAGGCCTCAGAGGGGGACCTAATATCTATCACGGCATGATACGATATCGAGTACGGTTGCGGGAAGAAGGATTAGTCAGGATTTCTCTTATGTTCTAGGGGTTTCGGTTGCAGGGTTCAATGAGTCAACGCCATGCGGGTATTTGTAATGAGGGATTTCCTTTGGGGTTCTACGGGGTTCTACGGGATGAGTCAGCGAAGAGTTTTCAGGGCTATATATAGGGGGCTCGATCCCTCGCTTGTAGGACTTCTCTTCTTCTCCTTTCTTCTTCACGCAACCTTCCTGTCATCTTAGGCGTCTTTAGTCTTTCTTGTCTAGAATCATTCTCTATCTTAATGTAGTCGCCAGTCGTGTTGTCATGGGGCGTCAGACTCTCACTCCTCGCGCTCGCCTCTATAATGCCCTTCGTCCCGTCGACGCCCTCTCCCATATAGTCCACTACCTCGCTCGCCATAGTTTAGCCTTGGTGGTTTACCTTGGCTCGTTTAGTCCCCGCCCTCGCTTAGCCCCGTGATAGTGAGGATGTGTACGTAGTGGTAGTGTTTATCTTCGACGGCCTCAAACTCTGCGAAGGTTGGAGGGATCTGGTAGTTTCCATCCAGGGTGACCCCGTCCACTGTGCGGGTCGGGGGAGGTGGTGGTGGGGTAGAGTGGACGTTGGTAAAGAATGCAGTGCAGATAATGACAGCGTAATCTCAAGAGGCGTCGGGGGTAGGACTTAGTTCTGCAGTGCGTAATGTCTGGCGATACTCAGGAAGTATATCGGTGGAAATAGAGGAGCAGCGATAGTCACTAGTTTATAAATAGGACTATAGTGTATTGATATACTAAAGACAGAAGGCGTTGCGTGAAAGAAAAGGAAAAGAAAGAAAGTACAGAAGTAGGCGTCGTTCTTATATATAGCCACCACCCTCCAAGCCTGACTGGTTATCGCGTAACCCCTCCGATGACTCACTCCTTAGCCGTGTAACAGAAACCCGTGGAACTATCTTGACATCCTTCCCATGTATCGCGTCATAACCCCGTGATAATCGCCCATACTCCGAACATGCGTGTGAAAATAAGCGGGGACCCAGGTTTTTCTAAAAGTGTCTATTCTCGTCTTCAGTATCGAGCAGGAGATGGATGGGAATCAATTGATTGTAGTATGTTCTATACCATGAAAATAAAAAGTCCATGTTATTCTAACTTATGCTTTGATTGATACTGGAGCGTCGGGATATGCATTCATAGATGAAGACTTTGTGCGCCGCCATGAATTGAAGATGAAGAACTTGTGAACTGAGCGGGAGATTGACGTGATTGATGGGAGACCTATTGAATCAGGGAAGGTTACTAGGAAGGTGGTATTGGAATTGGAAATTAATGGTAGTAATGGAGGAGTGTCATGCTTTGTCATAAGTTGGGCCCTTCTGGAATGGGGATACCGTGGATGAGGAAGCATGGAGTCTTAATTGACAGTGGGAAGAATGAAATTTGTTTTCAGTCGAAAGTCTGCCTCGAGCACTGTATGTCATCGCAGACGCCAGACCAAAGGAATAACCATTCAACCGCCGGAGAAAGCGATTACCCATATATCGGCAGTGACATTTCTCTCAAGCGCCTGGCCGGGACCCGAAGCAGCGCAATTGTCTTCGGTCGCGCATACCGTTAACGAGCAACGAGAACCCTGCTAATCCTGGAGGGATAATCCCGATTGAATATCAGAAATTTCGACAACTGTTCGATGAAGCCAACGCCTCGAGGTTACCACCGCATCGTCCTTACGATCATGAAATCAAACTACAAGAAGGCATGGTACCTCCATTTGGTCCTATGTATGGCATGTCCCGAGACGAGCTAAAGGCCCTAAGGGACTATCTTACGGATAACTTGCAAAAAGGGTTCCTTCGTTTGAGTAGTTCTCCAGCTGGGGCCCCGGTACTATTTGTTCATCAGGAAAAAATAGGTCTCGCCAAGACGCATCTTGTCTCCCAAGACGCAGAATACCCAAAGTCGTCGTCTGGGTGCATCGGGTGCCGTCTTGTGCCTCCAAAAAGTGATAGGTCACATTTGGCTCGTCTAAGCTCGTCCAAAAGTGATATGTAAATCTTTTCGTCTAACTCTATTTCGTCCTAAATGTGACAGGTCGTCTTTTGGCGTCTCGAAATGTGATATGTTGGCAGAAAAAGTGATATGCGGCACAGACTAAGCCCGATTAGGACTAGCTCCTATCATCAGCGTCATTCTTGGCGCAGTTTCCAGGTCTTAAACACGCCGCCGCCTCCGCCTCCATCTCCTTCACCTCACCTTCATCTCCACCTTCACCCTCACCCACCGCGTATCTCCATCTCCTCCATCTCTATCTCAGTATCTCCCTACCCCATATTCCGACACCTATGCTAATGTCTATATAAGTCCTCTGGCGCCCAAATAAATACCGCTTAGAATAGCCCAAATCGCCATCCAAATCGGCTAGCCTTTCGCTAGCAGCCATACGTATGGACACATAGTGACGCCATGGACACCCTAGTGGCCTTAAATAGACGCCATGGAGCAGCAAATCGGCGCCATGGAGCGCAATCGCGCCCAAATCGGCCTTGATGGGCAAATCAGCGCCCAAATCAGCCATGGATGCCAAATAGGCGCCTAGGACAGCCATAGTGGCCCAAATGCCATGGAGCGCTCAAATCGACAATAGGCAACGGCCCATGTGACGTCGCCCGCGTATAATATATAGAGAGCGCACGAAACAGACGCGCTTCTGTAATGAGTGGGGTGGGCGGTGGTAATGAGAACGGAGTGTAGGCAGCCGTATATATTTGCATAATTAAATTACATAGAATTAACTAAGCGATGTCCGATAATGTCACTGAACTATCCATCGTCGATATGGCGTCAATTAAAGCGAAATTAGCGTCAAGGTTCTCTTGACTGCTAGCGCGGCAAAAAAAAGTACAAAGGCGAGGTTTTGGAGACTAAAAAGGCGAAAAATCGTCTTGGGAGAATAAAGACTATCTTGTGGCGCCGGTAGCGAGGATGCAAATAAGCAATTGATTTTTGGGCGTCTTTGGCGTCTTGGGCATTCTGCCAGTGTGGTGGCGGCGCCACAAACAAATTTTTGCTGATGTTAAAAAGGCGGATGGGTCCTTACGCTTATGTGTTGATTATCGGAAGTTAAACGCTATCACAGTCAAGGACAGATACCCCCTGCCACTGACCCCGGAAACCATGGCCAATTTGGCCAAAGCTAATTACTTTACCAAACTGGATCTGCGCTGGGGTTATAATCAGATTAGGATCAAGGAGGGAGACGAGTGGAAGACAGCATTCAGGACAAAATATGGACATTGGGAATATTTAGTGATGCCGTTTGGGTTAACAAATGCTCCCGCCACCTTTCAACAATGGATTAATGATATTTTACGCCCCTTTCTAGACCGATTTGCAATGGCTTACCTGTACGACATCCTTATCTACTGCGAAACATTAGAACAACATCAACGAGACGTTCAACAAATCCTAGAAGCATTGGAAGCCAATGAAGTTCATTTGAAGCCGGAGAAGTGTGAGTTCAGTGTACAAGAGACGAAATATTTGGGGATGATTCTTACTCCCGGGGGAATGAAAATGGATTCTTCTAAAGTATCAACCATTGTCGAGTGGGAAGCGCCAAAAACGGTGAAGGAGGTACAAGAGTTTTTAGGCTTTGCAAATTTTTATCGTTGTTTCATATACTCCTACTCGAGAATTGCTAAACCATTGACCACGCTCACCAAGAAACATGTCAAATGGGACTGGAACCAAAGGGCAGAGAAGGCCTTCCAGGACTTGAAGACCGCATTTACAACTGCTCCCATTTTACGCCACCCGGATCCAGAGAGAGAGTTTGTGGTGGAGACAGATGCGTCTGATTATGTATTGGCTGGAATTTTATCTCAAAGAGATGACGAACAAGTCCTACACCCCATGGCTTTCTTTTCAAAAACACACTCCCCGGCTGAATGCAATTATGAAATCTACGACAAGGAACTGTTGGCTGTTATTCGTTGCTTTGAGGAATGGCGACCACATCTGGAGACTGTTCAGTTCCAAGTTAAGGTATTATCAGACCATCGGAACCTAGAATATTTCATGTCGACTAAGTTGCTGAACAGAAGGCAAACCCGATGGGCGGAGTTCCTATCTGGATTTAATTTTGTCATTCAATACCGACCGGGCAAACAAGGAAGGAAGGTAGACATTTTGACTAGGAGGCGTAAGGATCTACCTCAAGAGGGTGATGAGAGATTGGAACAGCAGAGCCGGGTCGTGTTGAAGAAGGAGAATTTGGATCCCAAGATAAGTTTGTTCGCGGGTTCTTTGTTAAATGAATCCGCTGAAGGAACGCCTACCGTAAAGGAGTTGTTGAATAAAGCTTACCAGTGTGACAGTTTCCCAAACAGAGTCCTTACGATGCTCCGCGATGGGGTCCAACAGTCCAAAGAGATCTCTTTAGCCGAGTGCAAGGAGAGCGATGAGGGTCTTCTACTCTACCGCGACGCTATCTACGTCCCTAACCTTGATGAACTCAAGTTACTTCTAGTACGAGAACATCATGATAAACCCTCGGCCGGACACCCAGGGAGATCTAAGACCTTGGAGCTTCTCAGTCGGAATTATTACTGGCCAACCATACAAAAATATGTCGACCAATACGTTCGCAACTGCCACACCTGTCGTCGCAGCAAGCCAAACCAGAACCCCCTTCAAGGAGTGTTGAGACCTCTCTCTATACCCAAGAGACCTTGGACAGACGTCACCATGGATTTTGTTACTGGACTTCCGGAGAGCAATGGGTTCAATGCCATCCTGGTAGTAGTGGACCGCCTAACGAAGATGAAACACTTTATTGTGACTACCGAAAACGTTAACGCTCGGGAACTCGCCCGTCTATACCTGTAGCAAGTATGGAAACTTCATGGACTACCAGAAACCATTGTCTCCGACAGAGGGACCCAATTCACGGCTGAGTTCTGGAGGTCTCTCTGCGATCGACTAGAAATAGCCCCCCGATACTCCACTGCGTTTCACCCTCAAACCGATGGGCAGACTGAAAGAACAAATGCTATTATGGAACAATACTTACGGAGTTATGTATCCTATCAGTAGGATAATTGGACGGACTTCCTACCACTCGCGAAATTCGCAACAAACAACCACATCTCAGAAACCACTAACATGTCCCCCTTTCAAGCTAACTATGGGCGACACCCCCATATGACCTTTGGACCCTTATGACATGGGACTACTATCAATGAGGATCAAGCAAACGGATTGGCGAGGGAAATGTCACAAGTGTTTGAATTCTTAAAGAGCGAAATGTTTAGAGCCCAAAGGATATAAGAGGAAATGGCTAATCTCCACCGAACTCCTGCCCCCCGCTACACCATTGGCAACCAAGTCTGGCTTTCTACAAAAAACATCGAAACAAAACGACCGTCTAAGAAGCTCGATTGGAAACAACTTGGTCCCTACCCAATAAAACGCATAGTGAGCCCTTACGCCTATGAGCTCGAGTTACCATCGGGCATGAAGGTCCACCCAGTCTTCCACGTTTCACTGTTAACGCCGTTCGAAAATAACCCCGTACCGGGGCAAGTTGCGGAACCGCCGCCACCTGTGGAGATTGAAGGGGAAACCGAGTGGGAAGTGGAAGAGATATTAAACTCGCGGAGGAGGGGACGCCAGGTGGAATACTTGATCAAATACACAGGCTACGAACAACCCTCCTGGCAACCGTCGAGTGATTTACAAAATAGTCCTAATCTTAGGCAGTCCTTCCATCGTAGATACCCTTCGAAACCTCGGCCTATCGGGAGCTAGGCCCTAAGAGGGGACCTGATCTGTCCCGGCGTCTTGGCACTTGTCCCGAAGGTTCGGTAGCGGAAGTAGGAATGCAATAGAGGAGGAAATATTAAGCGAAGGAGGATGCACGGAACCGCGGGTGATGTTATTTCTTTCTATCGTGTTCGGTTGCAGGGGGGATGTGTATGCAGAAGTGGTCTGATGTCGGGAAGGAATACGAGGTGTGGTGGTACTGGGTTTCTATGATAGTCTATGGCACGAGATGTATGAGTCATAACGGACAAGGTGGGAGGGTGTTAAATAGCCGGTGTAGACGTTTCCTTTAGTCCTTTCCTTTCTTTCCTCTCTGTCTCGTCTTCCTGTTATCTTGTCACATAGGAATATACTCCTATTTCCGAAGCCACAGTCATAGTCCCCTGCAATCCTGTCTCCATTAGCGAGACCTATAGTTTCTCCTCATCCTCGCTCTTCGTTCCCTCGCGGTTCTCGCTTTCCCTGCCCTCCCTGTGCTTGTGCCCGTGCGCTGGCCCTTGCCTTTGCCTTAGCCTTGGCCGGTACCTCTTCGTCCTTCTGCTCGTCCTGGCTGCGCCCCTCGATTACTCCCCTGCGTCATCGTTTTCAGCTCTCGCTCTCTAGTCCCTGCTACTCCATCACAAACTCGAAAGGAAAACAAAGAACCACCCAACTGTCTTGGCGTCTTGGCATTAGTCCCAATTGTTCGGTAGTCAGAGTAGGAATATAGTGGAAGGGGGAATGTTAAGCAAGTATGGATGCGATAGACTCTTGGTCATTTCATTTCTTTCTACGAGATTTGGTTGAAGGAGGCATTCATAAGCAGAAGTGGTGTGATGTTGGAGAGGAATACGAGGTGTGGTGCATCAGCAAAAAATGGGGCTGCGTTTTGTGGCGCCTGGGCGCCACAATTGGCACAAGATGTCAAAGACGCCCAAATATCAATTGCTTACCTGCATCCTCACGCCCCGGCGCCACAAGATAGTCTTGGTCTCCCAAGACGCATTTTTCGTCTTTAGTCTCCAAAACCTCGTCTTGTACCTTTTTGCTGCGCTAGCAGTCATGGCAGAGAACCTCGACGCTAATTTTCGCTGGGAATTGCCGTCACATTGACAATTAGACAGTTCAGGTGATTCACGGTACATCGGTTATTTAATTCTATATAATTCTATATAATTCTATATAGCGACGCGCTGACTCTGCAGCGCTCTACCAGCCTAACCACGCACGCCCACCTCACTACCTGTAGAAGTCATCGATTTGGGCGTGTCCTAGGCGTCGATTTGAGCGTGTCCATGGCATCACTATGGGCGTGTCCTAGGCGTCAATTTGCGCGTTGATTTGGGCGACTCTATGGTGTCAATTTGGGCGTGTCCTAGGCGTTTATTTGGGCGTGTCCATGGCGTTTATTTGGGCGTGTCCTAGGCATCACTATGGGCATGTCCATGGCGTCACTATGGGCGTATCCTAGGCATCTATTTGGGCGTGTCCATGGTGTCGATTAGGACATGTCCATGGTGTCTATTTGAGCGTCACTATGGGCGTCTCCATGGTGTCGATTTGGGTGTCTCCATGGTGTCGATTTGGGCGTCTCTATGGCATCCATTTGGGCGTGTCCATGGCGTCCATTTGGGCGTCACTATGGGCGTGTCCATGACATCGATTTGGGCGTGTCCATGGCGTCAATTTGGGCGTGTCCTAGGCGTCGATTTGGGCATCTACTTGGGCGTGTAGGACTCTATATAGACATTAGCATAGGCGTCGGAATATGGGGTAGGGAGATACTCGAGATAGAGATGGAGGTGGAGGTGAATGTGAAGGTGAAGGTGGAGGTGAAGGTGGAGGTGAAGGTGGAGGCGGCGGCGGGGGTGCTTAAGACCTGGAAACTGCGCCAAGAATGATGTTGATGACAAGAGCTAGTCCAAATCGGGCTTAGTCTGTACTAGCATATCATATTTTACGCATATTTTGGCAAAAACACATAAAGACGACCATTTAGAGGACGAAAGTGGTTAAATTAAGATAAGCCAAAGATGACATATCACTTTTGGACGAGCTTAGACGAGCCAAATGTGACCTATCACTTTTTGGAGGCACAAGACGGCACCCGATGCACCCAGACGACGACTTTGGGTATTCTGCGTCTTGGGAGACAAGATGCGTCTTGGCGAGACCTCTTTTTTCCTAATGAATGGAAACTCATAGAAACCCAAACCCCAAAAGAGAAATCCCGAACCCGATAACCAATTCCACAATATACTTTCCTCCGCTGTAGTTTGTGGCATGCCGTGATAGTTGCCTCAAGACAACCCTACAGCTACGTGCGTTATTAACTGATCCTCGCTTCCCCTACTCTGCTGCTCTTGCCTTTGTCTTTGCTTGTGCCTTCGCCCTTTTGCTAGCTCTGGTTGTACCTTTCGATTCCTCCTCTACGTCATCTTTTTCATCTATCACCCTATAGTCTCAATTGCTCCATTACATTGTCTAATCACTTCGAACTCAAGTAGGAACATCTTTTTTTCTGAATAGTGGGACATTTCAAGTTGGCAGATATTAACAGTAACTGCTGTACCGATTTGCGTAATTTATCTATGATGTTTCAGATGTCTTTTATTCATGGAGCTCAGAGAACTTCTAACATCGCCGCCTGCGGGCATACATGTCTGCACCCGCTTGCGGCCACAACTACCGAAACTACCTAGTTCGCGAATAGGATACGTTAGATGTTAGGTGTTTTACGTACAGAATAATACAGCATAGTAGTCAAATACAACACAACAGTAACAGCTTTTCTAATCAACAATCGGGCTGGGAAGGAGGAAAAAACTTTCTTGAGGCTGTTCAACTGGCTTCACAGTAGGTTGAGCCAGTTGACATTTTTTCACCGCACTTTCCCCAATTCTGTGCTTCAAAAATCTCAACCCCGACCTCAACCGCTTTTGATTACCACTATTATATGGGTTAACGGGTGGGGTGAGGATAATAGATTATATTCGCGCGCGTTAAACCTTTGCTATTGAGATTTGTTGATTTCTTTTTTCAATTGGGAGAGGAGGCTATTCTCATATTGGCTATTTTATAATTGGCTATTAAAGTACTCGGAGGTAGGGGAAAGAACCAGAAAATGCAATAGGGTTATTTGTATGGTATTGTCACTTGCATTTTCTAGTTCTAATTCCTGTACGCGAGTAGCTTATTTAGCTTGGCGAACAACTAAACTAGCTTGAAGGTAGATATGGTGCGGCGCACCTTAAAGGTGACATAAATTGCAAGGTGAATAACTTTTAACAAGAGAAGATATTAGAAATCTGTCTGACAGAAGTGTAGGTCTAGTGATGGTAAATACTTCTGTCAGACAGATTTTTGATATCTTGTCTTGCTGAAAAGTTATTAGCGATGCCATTTACCTATTTTTGTATGTAAAAAGTGCCAAGACCTGGTGAAGTGGAACAGTATTATAGCCATTTATACCCCTACATCACAGACCTGCAGCCAAGATTTAGGTTTCAGCCATAAGATGGCTGGAATCTAAGACTTTTATTGGTTCACAAGCAAATGGAGTGGCCAAGACTGTTCCAACTGATATACCGGAATGTCACCTTTAAGACGCGCCGCACCATACATGTATATTCCTCGTAGTTTACAGGCCTGTTAAAATATTCTTTGTATCTTACACTAAACACCTAGACAAATAAATGCTATTTTTCCATACTACTAACCTTCGTTTTCTTCATTTTATATAGACAAATTCCCCATCCAATGCCATTCATCCATGCAAATGCATTAATGATGCCACAATTACCGGACCGTCCTAATCCCACAAAATAAGAAGAGAGAAATAAAGGCAAACATGGAATTACTTTGAACAAAAGAAAGGCACCGTGGCCATTTAATATAATATATATAACCCACACACACACACCCCTCCTCTCCGACACACACACACTAGGAGTGCAGTAGATCCGATCTACCGCCTCGTTTTCATTACTTTTCAACAACCTTCTGTTCCGTAACAACTAGAGAAAAACCTAAAGGGGAACAAGGGAACGAAAGAAACACGCCCACTCGCCCAACCCGTATCCCAACAACCTTAAAATGCACCCAGACCCGTACCCCAATAACACAGCCTGGAGCGCTAGGAACAGGCACTACCACGTATGATTACAACGGCCCGAGAGACTAGAAGGACTTAGGTTGCACTGAAACTATCCTTATCTCCACAATCTATCTCTTCCGTAGACCTCCGAAGGGGATGGGGCTGCTATGCCGTCAGTTGAGGGTTGGCGTTGTAAAAGCTGTTAGAATAAGGCACAATAAAAAGAGCAGGAGAGTGGTGGAACGGCGAGACTAGAGAGGGCAGATGTAAGAACCGATATCCGCATGTAGAAAGAAGGAAAAGGAAGATGAAAAAGAAAAGAAAACAAGGGCCCGACCCGAGCTTGTTCCATCAAGGAAGTCTCCCAGTCAGAAGACTGAGAGGCAACCTCCATCCCAATAAAGGACATGAATAAAAGAAAGGTACTAATAATATTGAGACGAAGAGGACATAGGTGCCTTGAATAAAAAAAAGAAATCCATTCCCAAGCAGTAGGACACTAAAAAAAAAGAGAAAAGAAAGAAGAAAGGAAGGAAAGGAAGGAAATGAAAAATGAACAGAAAGGCAGCCTAAAAACACAGTCCAAAGGGTTCCCCCATGCAATTCCAGCGTCCAATACAGTAATATAACATAGCATCAACACGAAGACCTCTGATGCTAATGATGTTTATCAAAGAATAAGGATGCAGACGAAGAAAATGAGCATATGATCATATGAAGAGACATGTGTAGAAGTAAATATAGTAAGAGGGGTAGGGTCCGAGATGAGGGGAAGTCACAACGCTATCCAAGAAAGAGGGGAAAAAAAATAGAGAAAAAAAGTACAAATAAACACCTAGTCCCATGGCAATGACCTTATGAACCCCCCTTAACATTGATGCGCATGACTGAACCCGGCCGGCTATGAATCTGAACCAAACAGTTCCCACCCCACCAAAAAAGAAAACACCGAATTTTAAACCCAATGCGCCGGTTTGTCGTTCCTCATCACATATATAGTAGGAAATATATATATATATTTTTTTTGAATTGTTTTCTCGTTGAATTACCTTCCGTGTGAATAATATCCCCCAGGAACACCAAAAGGGGTGACTCCAAAGCCCTGGCAAGGCTGACCCTGGTCATAGACACCGGGGCTCATCTGGCGGTTAGCAGGAGCAGGTAGTCCTGGGGGGTTATGGACTGCGGTCGTAAAGGGAAACTGTGAACCACCAGCAGCACCATTGCCACCAGTTAATAAGGAAGTGCCGATCGGAGTAGGTGCATGGACGTTATTTCCCGACGAGCGGACTCCAAGTGGGTTCTTGGAAAAGCTGAGTCTAATCCCACCCTTGACGCTATTAGAAAGACTGCGGCCATAGAGATCGGCCAAAGCCTTAGTTGCGAAGTCAATGTCTTCAAATTCGACAAAACACATTGGACCTTGGGGCTTCGGCTTTAGCATGAGGCGCTTGTAGCCGCGTTGACGGCTGAATAGACTCTTCAGCTCATCTTCGGTGGTGTTGACAGGAAGGTTGCCAACATAGAGAGTGTTGCATGGCGGGTTTTGGTCCGCGGGGTTTGCAGCGGGGAGGTTACGTGGGTGCGGGGAGTGACTACTGTTGGATAGCCATGGAGTGGGCGAAACCAGGCTATTGATAGGCGAGGTGATATGGTGGGGTGTACTCATAAAGCCAGTGCCTGCAGTCGATAGTTGGGGCAGGTGCGGCATGCGACTGGGCCCATTAATAGTTAAAGGATTTGTCAATGATCTGTTTCTGGGGCCCATGGCCGCTGCACGCTCGTCTACATCATCAGGGTCGGCTGCCTGTCTATGGTAGGGCGGCAATTGTTGAAGGAACGATTGTTGTTCGTAGAAGCTGTTATCACTAACACTACCACCAATACTACCAACGCCACTACCAATGACATTTTGACTGGTCCCGCCGACGGTCGCGTTATTGGCATTGCCACCGCCAATAACGCCGCCGCTTCCACCATTATTTCCATTCTTAAGCCCGCTATTATTACTACCAATGGCCCCAACCCCAACCGCCCTCGAAAACAACGGATGGCTAGTTGTGTACCCGCCTCCTAATCCTTCTGATGTCGGCGACGATCCAGGCGAGAGTGGGCCTAAATCTAAAAGCTCCCTGTCCTTGTCGACCAATTGTACCGATAGTACACTCTTGCCTCCGAAACCATCCACTGGTTTACCATCCAAGCACTGTTGTGCTTGTACTGCGCTCTCATAAGAGCCAAATACTGCTATTGCGCCTTCACTGATCATGCGTACGTCTTGGAGATCCTTCGCAAATAACAAAATGTTGCTAATGTCTCGATGGGTCACACCGGAAGGCATATTCTTAATGCGAATGGAGTGAGCTTGCGAAGACTCAGGGACAACATTTTCGAACCCAGGTGGTGGGCTACGGATCTCGCTAGGGGCGTGGGTTTCGGGCGAGATGCCCCGAGGGGTGGACGCGAGAATGCCACCCCGGGTTTGGCTGAATGGGTAGAAAGATTCAAAATGATGTCCTCCGGTACTTGCGCCGACACCCCCATTGATAACCCCTCCGGTACCTCCACCGATGACGCCGTTACTGCCGCCGTTACCGTTGACACTGTAAGATCTGTCGTTACCACCAATAACACCACAGGCCCTATCTGATACTGCTGAGGCCATCATTTCTCGAGTAACTCGCGGGATACCACCCGGGGGGTAGTTGCCAAAGAATATTAGGTATATGTGTAATAGGAAGTACTATAAATAGGTAAATGGCGCGTGGTGTTGTCAATGCACTGGTATGCTATTACGCTATGGATGTTGTATGCAGTTGTTTAATGAAAGAAAAGGCAGTACCCTCTTATTGATTTCTGATTCTTTTCTTTATTTCTTTCTTTGGGTATTCCTTTGTGTCGGACCCGTTGATGGGTTAGGCTGGAAATGGGAGTATGGGAGGATTGACCTGAACAAAACAAGTGACCGCGTTGTAGTAGCGCCACGCCCAATGTGGGTGGATTGGAGGGACTGGATGGAGAGTTCTAGTTAGCTAGATAAACTATGATATTGACCGCGACAGAACAGATAGGTCCAAATAATGAAGATGCTCAAAGAAACAGCAACCAACAAAAGTTGAGGCGCGCGCCGGTCGGTCCCTGATGCAGATCAATGCAGCGCTGCACAGCGACGACTACGTAGAACTTGCGACAACAATCGCACAATTAAAAAAAAAAAAAAAAAAAAAAAAAAAAAGATAAGAAAAAAGAAAAAAAGCGGTGAAAAGAGAGAAAACAAACGGAACCAAAAAAAGGCGGTTTTTGGTCCAGGTAGTTTGCGCCGGGATGGAAAAGTTTTGTGCAACAGGCAAAGAGTAAAATAATAATAAAATATAGGCAGGCTATTGGAGATGAGAAATGTAAAAGGAGTTTTCGCGACAACAAAAAACAAAAGTAAAGCGGTAATAGCGGGGGTAGGGGGGTTACTTAGTTACTGCGCGATGGTTGGAGGAAAGTTTAGGTGAGTGGAAATGAGAGGATGGGGAGAGAATCAGCGAGGCGCGCAACAGACAACTTGTTGGTTGTGGGTTGAGGTCTATGGTGGTGGTGGTGGGACTCGCCAAAGGGTAAGGTGAGTGGTGGTGGTGTATGCGGACTCACACTGACTGGCAACGATGCAGCTAGGCAGGGCAGGCAGTAGGTAGGCGAGCGAGCACGCACGCGGGCAGCTGTCCTGGTAAGCGATGCGGGTTTCACGCGGGCTACCCAACGATTCAAGTTTCGACGCCCAGTCTGGCGCAGAAAGTTAAGTTAGCATGATGTTGATCAGAGACGCGCACAGTGATTAGCAGGAGAGAACATGTACATACATACCTAGGGAGGGAGGGAATCAAAGGAAGGGCGTAAAGTATGCAAATCTGGGGAGCGTGAGCGAGCGGGTGAGTGAGAGAGTGTGGTGGGTGTGAATGCAAAGGTACGGTGGGGAGGGTGGATATGATATGGGATGGAGGGATGGAGGGATGGGATGGAGTGGTAAGGGATTGCCCGCCAAAGCGCCCGTTAGGATGACCTTACACTTTAGGACTTTGAGGAAGGGAGGGAACGAATCATAGGCTAGAACAATACCTTTGAGTCTTGCCTGTGTGCTTGAGAATGCGAAAAGGAGATGAACGAAAGAGTTAATATAATAAGTACTAGTGAGAGAAAGAGAGTCCTGATGTTACGCTGGATCTATGAGTAAACAAGTATAAAGTATACAGTATAGTAGTATAATTATATAAACTACGAGAATTCTGTGGAGTCTCGTTTAACACATCCCCTAAACAACTTATTTCAAATGCATGTTAAGGTGAGTTCGTCACCCTTAACAACTGATTTCGGTGTGTCGCGCGCGCTGGTTAAGGAGAGAAACACCTGCAGTAGACCTCATTGTAAATCCCATTGGAGTTTACCACCGCTACTAATTTTGCATCCCTCATTTTCAGTTACATTAGATCTAGAGAGTTCTAGATCTAATGTTCCCATTATAGTCCCTAAATTATTTTACATCAGGATGATCTACATACTTACATGCCCAATTACGCATCTAACTGTCACGCTTTTTCTGTCTAAGATGAGAAAAGAAGAACCCAATGCGATGAGCTAGGCGATTAGGCAAGTAGGAATGCGCGAGCGCGCGCCGGCAGATGAGGAGGCGGGGGAAAGAATGACTGGACCTCTTCCTACGCACCCTATCACCCCCTCTTTTGATAGTCAAATGTTGTCTCACCCTCTGCGAAATCCACAAGCGCCGGCGGGGAAGTTTAGAAACTGGTCGCTGGGATTTTTCGGAGCGTACGGTGATGAGCATGTTATCAGCAGCGTTACATAACGTATGTGGAAAATGAAGAATAGGAAGTGTTTTCGCTACTTATGTATACGCAGTTGCTTCTTGTTTAGATGTTTCGGTCCTTCGATCAGTTCTGTGTAGTCGACCCCAAGACGCTTTGAGATTTAATACTTGCTGCAAGTGGATTCACTCTGTTTGCACCCTCACATCCTACTAAATGAAGACTGTATATTGGTTGATGGGTCCCATAGAGAAAATGGGGGGTAGAACATGTGAGTACAGCGACAGGTAATAAGTCCCTGAGAGTACAAACACCAAATATTGGCGGCGTTTTACCAAAACAGGCACCACTCTTATTACCCATTGCTGTACTAGTACCTTCTCTGTGAGATAATGGGTGACGGGTAGTAGGTATCCTCTGTAGGTCTGGAGCGAGTGAGCAGCTCATCTGGGACGGAGTACCTTAATCAGTCATTCATTCACCCCTCTCCTTCCCTCCCTGATCATGATAAAGTACATGTAGGTTGATTTCATAGGGACCACCCATGGGCACACAGAACACCTATTTATGCTCGAGTGTATAATATCACACTTCTAACAAGTAAGCAGGGTCCACCGCCTAGCGCAACTACTTTTAGCGAGAAACCAATCCCACACACTGCTAGACCTGTAATCTACGGAACAGCTGCTGATTGGGTCTCGCTTGCAAACAACTTTGCCGGAGCTGGGGGCTGATCATTCCCCATGTGATTCAAGATGATGGTGTGGATTTAAGCTTTTTTTTGAAGGGCGCCCGTGGGAAGGAGCCGCAACTGTGGCAGACAAAGGGACTTTGCTGAACATACATGTATCTTTTAATTGAGAGGGGAGGGGTGAGGTACCTACATGTAGGTACATGTAGCCACTGTTAACTTACAAATTTGGTGATATTTCTGATCTGCCGCTTTTCGCTTTATGATAAGCTCCTCCCCGTCTAGGAAGAAATCGGTCCAGAGTAGAACATGAAACCGCTCGATTCGATCCGACCAACGCGCGATGTATGTAGCCAGAGTAGAGCATGCATGAGCACCCTCTAGACCCTCCTATTTGTGCAACGTGGACTGTCACGAAGCTCCTCAGGTCACTACATGTATCTTCCGGCCTGGAACCAACACACAACGACAATGGCGAACCACCATCAATCTGATCCACTGCGACTGGCTGGTCAACTACCTGCGCCCGCCGTTGAACGTACGTACGTGCGAACCTAGATCCGGACACTCTTTACGGTTTGTAGATCTAGCTCGAGTCTCTTTTGTCGGCGTTCTGTGGTACCTCTTAATAGGAATGCAGTCATCCGCCAAACGGCTTTCGTTTAGTTAGGTCCTTTATTGGGCTCTAAACCTACATGTAGACACATGATATTGGACAGCGATGGAGCCCTGTCGTATTTTTCTTACTTCTCTCTCCCATTTTTTTCTTACACGTTCGTCGCCTTCTTTACTCGGGTGTAGGAATTAGAACCAAATGCACCATTTGTATGGCAAAGAGGCGCCACTTTACACAAATACATGTAATCCTTGTTCTTATTCCCAACCCGAGTGCTCCGGCAGGAAGGGGAGAGACTAAGTCAATATGGCCAGCGGTCTTTGAAGATCATAGACGCACTAACCGGGTTTCCGTACCTTAGCACTATCACACTTACATAGTACTCTTTCACCGTCTCTTGACGAATACTGCCAGTTGACGATTCTGATTCACAGGGATTCCAATTATGGCAAGAAACAGTCAAGCAGCAGCTTTTAATTTCTATTGGCCTAAAGTCCCCTGTTCGTCAACTGATGGTATTCGTCAAGCGACGGTGAACGACCGTACCTAGAATACATGTACTTACAATACGTACGCATACATACCCTATAACTACATACCATACTGTATTTACAACTGCGATCGCGCCTCACCCGTGTCAAAAAAAGATTAATCATTTCGCCCAAGGCCAGGGCGAGCGGATCAAGATTTGATTCTCACATGATGTTTCACTTGACGTTCGTTTCGCCACTGCCACGTTTGTTGTCTGAGTTCACTTTCAACCCTCGAGCCTTGATAGAGGTGCTGACACAGGACAGATCAAAGCCAAAGTCAGAGCCGGTTTTTATCGCGGCAAGCAATAGTTGACACATCTGTGCACCCGGGTTTAGCTCGTAAATTGCCATGCGCATTGCGCACAGCGGGTAGGTTTTTCTCCTTGAACGCCTAACTAGACTCGTCTGGTGTCTTATCGAACTCAAGTCTTGACCAAGACCCCAGATCGTGTATGGGATTTTTGTTGCGGTAGGAGGATAAGCATAGCGTCCAGAACTCACCGGGCAGAAGGTGAAGAGATGCGTATGCGGTCTATTGCCACTGTTGGTTGACATGGCGATTTCAATTATCCATGAGACTTCGGAGAGTCCACGTTTGACCTGTAGAGGGATAAAATAAAGGAAACTGAGTGGACAGCTCTAGCGGTTGTGCCACTAGATTACAGGAGGCCCGAAATGGTACTCGCGTACAGAAATAAGCACCAGAAAATGCAAGTGAAAATACAGGGATTATTTGTATGGAGTGGCGGAGCTCTGCCATACAAATAACCCTATTGCATTTTCCTTACCCCCGGGTACAGATCAGCCTTTTTGGCCGGAATCGGCAGCCACCGGGACAATAAGTCGAACGGGGAGGAGGAGGACGGGGGTGGCTCAATTTGCGGCATACTGTCTGTCTGTAGGGGTGTGCAGTCTTGATCCTACCTTATTAACTCAGTCTTTCCCATGTTAATTTCCTCATGTTCTTAGATTTAGGTCTGGTGGTTGCATGCATGTATGTATGTATGTATGATGTACTTACTGGTTATGATGCATCTGTGTTGAAAGACGGAAAGATCAAGCAAGTAGGCAAAGCAGGTAAAGCAAGAGCTTACAGAGGAGTAAGTAGAGGAACAGCAAAACCTCCAAGTTTAGAACCCATTGGAGTGGAAGAGAAGGGCGTGAAGTCCATTCCCCCCACCATCTTTGCTCCAAGCAGATCCCCCATCCATCTATATCCCGGGTGCTTTCTCCAGATTTCCCCGTCTATATTACGCTCGCAGACGCAACAGCAACAAAGCTACCTTCGATCAATTGACGGACCCTGTTGAATTCTGTGCTGGCCTTCCCGTGAGAGATCATCAACTGGCATCTAAGCGAAAAAAAAAAAAAAAAAAAAAAAGAGGGCCCTTCGTTCGGACATGCTCTCTTGTCTCCCTCCATCAGTCAGCTCCAAGGGACAGCAGTAGTAGCTCTGCCGGGCCCCGTCCACTCATTTTATTTATTTTTCAAATTCATCAATTTCCTTTTTGTTTAGCTTTGTTTTTCTATTGTCTCGACGTTCCTTTTTCCTGCTTCCGCTTGTTAACTGGTGAGTTTCACACTGTTGCTCTGCTGCGCTCGACTCCAGCACTGTCTCTGCCGCTTTTGCTGCTTAGACTCGTGTAGCTGCTCTAAGACGAAGTCGAAGAAGTCGAGTTCCAACCTAGATAGCCCTCCTGTTGCTGTTACTACCACTGCTGCTGCTGCTGCTACTCCTCTTACTAGCAGTAGTAGCCGCGAGCGTCCTTGTTGTGAAGAGCAGAGTGAGCGTGAACAACGTGGAGAGGACCGGGACCGCTTGGGGGAAATGCCGATGCCGGCTTTGAGATTGAAGCAGCGAGTGCTAGATGTTCAAGCATATATCACGAAGCGTCGAAATTCACACTCTACTCCACAGCCTCCCGAACGATTAGAACGATCATCTTCGCCTCTAACGGCAAGGCTCTCGTTAAGCAGTTCGTCCTCGAATGCCGTGGAGATCAAGAACGATCACCAGAGCAGGGCAAGCATCAAGTCGGCTCCAGGCGAACGCCCTACTTCTACTGACAGTACTACCACTGCACCGAGGGGGGAAGGTTCGGGAACAGCGGGAAGTTCATCTCGTAACGGCTCAGCAGTAATATTGTCAGGCGCGCCAAACTCTCCAACGCAGCAGCAGCCGACTCCTTGCCCTCCAACAACACTCCCTCCTCCATTACCACCGCTACCATCTCCGCCGACGCCCAGGACCTCAGAGCCTCCACTCGTCTCGAAGTCCCTTGAAAACGGCGATCAAGACTCACCTCATTCCACCCCTAAAATCTCCCCCGCCGTATCTCCTGCCGCCACTATTACTACTGCTACTCCGGTCGTCACACCGGTATCACCACAAGCAGCAGACTCGGCCTTTCCCCTTCAGCCGCCGAGGAAGGAGAAAAACAGAGCAGCGCGCCCTGAATTCCAGCAGCCTCTCCTACCCTCCTCCACACAAGCACTGAACGCCGCGTACATTCGCCGTCCATCACAAGTTGCTCGAAGGCAATCGTTGTTCCCTAATACGGAGGGTGCTTTAATTCAGAACCTTCTAGATCCTGACAGCATCAACAGCAACAGCGAACAGCAGGAAAAGCAGCCTGTTCCCGAAGATCAACAGACAAATAATAACTTTCACTCGACACCTGTAGAATTTCACCCACTCCCAACGCCTGCTACACTAGGCCCAGAGATGCCTATCAGGAAGGTTTGGGTAAAACGACCAGGCGGATCACCAACAACTGTTAGTGTCCGCAATGAGGATATGGTGGATGATGTTCGGGATGTGGTTTTGAAGAAATATCAAAATGCCTTGGGCAGGAGCTACGATGCCCCGGATATTACGCTACGAATTATCCCACGGCATACAAGGCCACGTTCTCTAGATCACAATCAAAACCATAATCATCATGGTTACAATAATCACATTTCCGTGGAAAGAATGTTGAACCCAGACGAGACACTTGTACACACCCTGGATGAATATTTTCCTGGTGGTCAGACGATTGATGAGGCTTTGGTTATTGATGTTCCCCCCCTTCCGTTGCGGAAGACACCTCGACCGTCCCCCCATACTTATGCATATGGCTCTGCACACGAATCTCACCTAGGCATCGAGAGCAACGAATACTTTCCACCAATGCCTCTGGTGCAATCTTCTCATAACCAATCACAAATAATGAACGGCGGGCAGCAAAATGTTTTAGGAGGACCCTCAATCGCACTACTGACCACTGGTCAAGTACCAAACCTCCCAGGATCGCCAGGAGGCGGCGCCCGGAACCGCGCATCTCGACCTAGTGCTAGACGGCTAGCAACTGCATCACCAACCATACATGCTTCGAGTTCAGGCGTGGCTGCTGCGGGAACAGTTATGCGAGCTCGTTCAAGGGGCAATTCAGACGCAGCCAATCGAGACCAGCCTCCTCCCCCACCACCAATTCCAACACCACCCACTGAGGATATTCCCCAGAGGGTTTCGACGCCTCCCCCAGCGCGTGTAGCATCACCGTTATCAACTAGAATCAAGAAAGATAAGAAGCAGCACGCATCCCCTGCAGGGTTGCTGCCCGATGGAGCCGTGCCCCCAATTAATGTCCTCATCGTCGAGGACAACGTCATAAATTTGCGGCTTCTGGAAGCATTCATGAAACGTCTCAAAGTCCGATGGCAGTCTGCGATGAACGGAAAGGAAGCGGTTGAAAAATGGCGGGCGGGCGGATTTCATCTAGTGCTCATGGATATTCAGCTCCCGGTTATGAACGGGTTAGAGGCTACGAAAGAAATTCGGCGGTTAGAAAGAGTCAACTCGATAGGATTCCAGGATCCCCCTCTTCCTAAGGACGCAGTGCTTTCGGACGAGGATAAACTTCCGAATTCTATTCTTTTTAAATCGCCTGTCATTATTGTCGCCCTTACTGCATCCTCGTTACAGAGCGATCGTCATGAAGCATTAGCAGCTGGTTGCAATGATTTCTTAACCAAGGTGGGTTTTTTGAGCTACATCATTCCTACTATCTGCCCGCTAACGATGAAATAGCCTGTAAACTTTATTTGGTTGGAGAGGAAGGTCACTGAATGGGGCTGCATGCAAGCGTTGATCGACTTTGATGGGTGGAGAAAATGGAAGGACTTCACGAACAACAACGCTGGTGCAAGCGACGGAAAAGCTAAACCCAGACATGGAAGACAAATGCAAATTGCAAGGGGTACGGCAGCCGCAGAAGGTGAAAGCAGAAGACTGGATTCTAGTAGCCCGATAACGACGGTAGGATGAATGAAAGAGGAATCGAGTTATCAAACGGTGTTGACTGGGTTTATTATTGAGGGGTGCTGCAACAGTTGGGGTTACGATGAAATGTTCTGCGGTTCGGTTTGGGTTCTATGTTAGGAAGAGCTGGCTACACTCTCACTTGTATGTCATGTGATATTTTCTTTTCTTTCTTTCTCTCCACCATATCTTCATACCATTATCTCTTGTTTCCTTACTGTTTACTTGGCATTGGAATCGTCATCGCGGGCAGGGCATTTCTTGTTGGCGATCATGGGAATTATTTTGTGGTAAAATAGGTTAAACTCAAGCAGGCATAACAAATAGGGCTTGAATTAGTTGCGCGGTTGGTGTTTTCTGCTGTTCTTTTGTGTTGACCCCCCCCCCTTTTTTTTATACAAATTCCTTATATTGCATTGGTAATAATGTAGTGTGTTTCTTGCTTGTATATATTAGTATATATCGCGGCCTACAACGTTCGTGTAGGGGAAAAAACGAGTTGTGCTTGTTTTTTTGTCTCTTTTCCCTCCCCTTTCTCTTTTCCCTTCATATAATTTTATCACTGTATGATTGTTACATTATTTGGTGGGAAACACCGGCAATGGATGACTTCCCGTGGGAACTTATACTCTAGAATCTGAATCTGGACAGAGGGGGAGGGGTGGTTGGTTGTTTGTGAGCCTTTGCACACTGGCCAGTCATCCTAATATACCCTTTCTAAATTTGTCTACTCCCTTAGCTTTCCCTCTTTGTATCCCCCCCCCCCCCCCCCCTTCCTTTGATAGTGGTTTACTATGTTGTAGAGCTTTATGCCCTAGTTGGGTTATCATCAGCGTAAGTGTTATTTACATGGACCGAGTCTTGGTCCTCTACCCTAGGAGGTTGGGTGGTTTAGGTGACAATCTCGGTATGAAATACCCCATTGGCCTAGGCTTGATGAGTACTAGATAGCGTGGTCAGTGACACATCACACCCGGAACGGGGATGCGTGGAGGGAGAGGTTTAGCTTTAGGTGATGTGATTGGCTACATGTGTATTTATATTACATAAGTGGGTACTTTAGTATTTTGGATATCCGCTCACTGCTCATCCAGACCTATAAACTACAGAATCGCAGAGATTGGGGGATTACTCTACACACTATTTACACTACAGTAGGAGTAGGGCACAATATTCGGTTAAATGTAGCTAGATACTTGCATGGCACGCGTTCAAAAAAGATCTGATTTTAAGACCTATGTAGTAACATACCAAAAGAAACATACGGAGAGTTGATGGATTCGGATGTCGGTGGGCAGAGGAAAAAATTGCGCCCTAACTTTAGTGATGATTGTTCCCAGGCCTTGCACAGAAAGACAGAGAAGATAGGCAAGGGAACAAAGTGAACTAAAAGAAGAAAAATTAAATAAGCCCTTAGGTAGGTATCAATAATGAGCTAGTAAAAACGTACTTGAAAGGAAAATTAGAAGAAAGGTCGCAAAATTGTAGAAGAGAAAAGAGAGACAAAATAGAGGCCAAAGACAGGAGAGCCACCTAACCCCTCCCTCCTCCCCCCACGTATGTTTATCAAAACACCTTTTGAGTTGGAAGACATGAAGAAAATAACCCTGCTCCCCAACATGCCCTTCAACCTTATTTTTCTCCCATGCTTTCCATCCATCTTATAATTAAGCGCGCCTCATCCCAACCGCTTGGTAACTGATGATTGCTTTACTAGTGGTTCAAGCCTGCACCATAAAGAAATTCACCGTGCTCCAAACTCTGGATGTCTTAAAGCAGAATACCTAAACATCGCCATTCGATTTATCATCCATTGGTTGATTGTGTTCACGAGTCATTCTTGCCTCACTAATTTTATAGGCGCGTATTAGTCATCTCTTCCATGAACCTTCCCAAAAACGAAATTATTCAGAAAACTTACATTTCCTTGAGTTGTGATTCACGAGCGAGTAGCTCCTGTCGCTTCTCGTTGATTTCACGTTGAACCTTAACCTCAATTTCTCGGAGTTTTTCTTCCTCACGTCTGAGCTGCTCTTCCTTGAGCCTAACAGATTGCGTGGCAAGGTCCTCAGGATTCATAGAGCTTTTTCTTTCGTTTAGTCAGCAATTTTCCCTCCACGCTATGAGTTATTGTAAATTTTACATACGCAGATGTACCGCCCTCTACAGACTTCGACAATTTCTCGGTTCTGTAATTTTCGTAAAGGAAGTCGTGTGTGATTTCCTTCAAATCTGCCAAATGAGAATGCAGTAAGGCCGATCTGATCGCCAAAAAATCAGAGTGCCTTGGGTTATCAACCTCAACAATACCCCATGGATATTGCCGGGCACGAACCTTGCGACCACCAATCTCCACAATTTCTTCACTTCCTACAATGGCGAAAGGCATCAAGCCGCGCAGCTCGGCATTTTCCTCGACAGTGTCCTCGTCATCTTCCTCAATGTCATATGGAAAATTGTAGACTGGGATGCGGTAATGCTCAATGTCCTCCATCACAAGCTTTTTGGACTCTGCGAGTTCTGCAGGGGTAAGAGCATCCGCCTTTCCAATGACAGGGATAACGTTGACGCGGGGGGAGAGGCGCTTCATCAATTCAATATCCAGTTCACGGAGACTAATGAGAAGATTAGCTATATCTTGCAAAATACAATCGAGACAGACATACCCATGGCCTGTCGGTGTGATAAAGTAGAGTAAAGCGTGAACACGGTTGTCGCGGAATCGAGGGTTACGCTTGATACGGGACTCCTCAGCGAGAATGTCATCGTACTGGCGTTCGAGGTAGCCAGAGATTTCGCCAAAACTGTTACAAAAGGTTAAATTAAATTAGGGTAGAAAGATATAATATAATGTCTAATTTTCAGAACGCACCTGGCCTCGTTATCAATTTGGTCACCAAATCCTGGGGTGTCGACAATTGTCAAAGATATGCGGGTTCCCTCCTCCTCAAGCTCTATTGGTCCGATTAGCAAGCTGTCAGGGGTTTTAGTTAAATACAATATAGCGTACCAACAGTAACAGGCTTAATCCGTACACCCTCTTCAACATGTGCATTGGCATAGTCATCACAGTCTTTGGTTTGCAAGACCTTCTTGCCACAAAGAGTGTTTACAAAAGTCGTGCGGCCTAGTGTAAAGAAACAAGGTCAGCATGAGAATAGCTATACCTGGTGATTAACAATTCCCTAGACCAGGTATAAAAGGCATTGAAGCCGTGAAAGGCGATTTTACCAGTCCCCGAGGCACCGCAGACCATAAGACAGAATTGAATGCCCTTCTTGACATTCTTCTTCCTACGGATCTGTCGGGATGAGAGCATTGTTAGCGGGACTGCTCTGATAAGCAGTAGAACACGGTTCGGTTGGGGGTAGGCGGTTGAGACGCGAAGGCTCTTAGTGTATGTGTTGAGAACCTTGTAGAAGAAGGCTAGAGATAGAGAAGAGGAGTGGGAGTATTATGATAATGGTGATAGATGATGAAATGAGAATCGAGGGAGGGGGGGAAGGTAGGATGTGCAGGTGGTGTAGACGAAGTTCAGGGTTAACCTACAGCACTCAAAGGAGAAGACATGGTGGTGTGGTAGATGACTAGGCGATGTGTAGGAACACGGGTCTCAGGGGGTTGTTAATGAATTAGGAAGAGCGGCCACGGGAGCTAGGTAGGTAAGCACACAAAGAACGTCAAGGCGCGGGGCAAGACGAGGAAAGGTTGAGGAAAAGGAAAGGGAGAGGTTGGAGGTCGTGGTTGGTGGTGAGGGCAGAAAGACAGGAGGTTGCAGTGTTCAGAATTCTGAAGATGCTGGAGACGAGAGCCAGCAACAAGCAGAAGCCCCTTTTCCCGCGAGCCTTGGCAGTCCCCGACCACAAGAAGATCATCGCTTTTATGATTTACCTGGTGAAAATAAACCCCATTCTGATAGCGATCAATTTCAGAATGAGAGCCTGAAACATTCTTCTCATATTCGATACTGTTTGTTTCCCATTGGTACACTTTTTTTTTTTTGGCAAATTTCCCATGGCTTGTGCAGCTTGTGACTGAATAGCTTGGACCCTGCAACTTAAATGCAGGCCTGGATGCGCCCAGCAGCCGGGTAACCTTCAACTCTTAATGCATCCCCGTCACTAACTGACCTGATGCACGCGTGCGACGCAGAGTAGAATCCCCATCTCAGGCTTCTCTCACCGGCCCAGCTCGAATAATAATGAACAATATCCGTGCTATAGAAGCTCTTAACCAGCGTGAGCTCGAATCTTATGTCGTGAGTCTTATCTCAATTCCTTTATTTTATTCAATACTCTAATCCGCAATCTAGCCATTATCTGCATCATGGCACACAGATTGGTCCGATACCGCATATATTTTCATCGGTGGGCTTCCATACGAACTTAGCGAAGGGGACATTATCACCATATTCTCCCAATTTGGCGAGCCTGTGCATGTCAACCTGGTTCGTGATAAGGACACTGGTAAGAGTAAGGGCTTTGCCTTTTTAAAATACGAGGACCAGCGAAGTGCCAATCTGGCGGTGGATAACCTCGGCGGGGCCACAATCTTGGGAAGAATAATTAGGGTCGACCATACTCGGTACAAACCAAAAGAAGGCGAAGTGGTTGATGAAAACGCCCACGCGAGCGCCGGGACCAGGAACAAAGAAGATCAAGCACAATATATGAAAAGAAGAAGAAGCGATCGTGATACTGAAGATGAAAGCGACCGAAGAGCAGAGACACCTCCACGAACAATGCTCAAGGAAGAGTTGGAATTACAGAAGCTGATCAGGGAGCACGACGAGGACGACCCAATGAAAGAATACATCATTCGCGAAAAGAAGGCAGAAGTCCAGAAAGCTATTGAGAAGCTTAAGATGGATAAAAAATCATCAAAACATAAACACCATAGTGGAAGGGACAGTAGGAATGAACATAGACACCGATCACATCGGCATAAGAGCTGGTCTAGAGAGCCTTCCAAGCGCCATAGATCCCAGTCAGCCGATCGCCGACACCCTACAAAACCGGACGGGGAGACCCGGCGCCGACAGGATGGCGTTAGGGGGGAGAATCGTGGTTGGACCGGTGATAGTGATCGGGCTAGAGGCAGGGGCTTCCGGGGGCGGGGGATGCGTGATGATGGCGATAGGGAGCGTGGTGGTGATCGGGAAAGAGGAAACAGGAGGGATAGACACAGGGAGAGGGAACAATGACAGGGGGGAGGTACGAATAAAGAGGAAGCTAGGACCCATCATTGGGACCGAAACAGAACAGAGGTTCTCCGAAAGGAGTGACGCGGGGATGGTAGGCAATTGAGGCCTCTTGATTAAACTAGTAAATAAACTAATTTTTCGTAAATTGTAGTGATGGAACTTTCCTACTAATGCAATGTTAGACTAAGGGCCCTTTGGGGGAAGCACGGTCCAGGAATTGCGTTAGGCCAAATTCTGTTAGTATTTGCCAAGCACGAATCCCGTTTGGTAGTTTTGGTACAAAATTTGGTCTTGCAACATGTATTCACAGAAGCGAGAATCCAGCTATGTGATTGTAAAAGAAACAAAAATGAGACATGCCTCACATCATTTTGATGCTGAAGGCCGCTTGGGAGACGTCGGGGATATCAGAAATCTTCGAGTTAGACCAAAGAATCCACTTTAATTTCAAAGTGTACCGCCTCTTAGTGTAGTTTTGGCAACAAACTTTTGTGTCCTAATATTTAGTTCTTGGCGGCAGGTATTGGTGCGCCAAAACACTAGACTCACTCACTTATGTATGTCGAACATAGGGGAATGCCGAACAGGCACTCACTGGGTATTGGTGTTGATAGACAGGGGCTTTTTGGCCAATAAGAAGGCTTGGCTATTTCTCTTTGGTGGATCCGTCAATACGCAGTTGACGAACAGGGGACTAAAGGCCAATAGAAATTAGAAGGATTGGAGATCTCCATAATTGGAACCCCTGT
The DNA here is from genome assembly GCA_024713755.1 of Morchella sp. 2018-W16. Taxonomy (NCBI): domain Eukaryota; kingdom Fungi; phylum Ascomycota; class Pezizomycetes; order Pezizales; family Morchellaceae; genus Morchella; species Morchella sp. 2018-W16. The sequence continues at coordinate 896,279 of JAMGYY010000018.1, forward strand.
TCGAAGGACTGAACCCTTTCTGATTAGTGGTTCGCGACATGGGCCGTGCCACCCCTGTTCGCTGAACCTGACCCTCAACAACTGGCTGCATCGAACCTGGGTGATCAGAAATGGTTGCAGTTACCGATCAGTAGACCTCTGCTTTTTGACAAGCGTTGTGGGGCGTAAAGTCAATTTCGGGGCAGTGACGAACCTAGGGGCAACGGCGAAAACACAAGTTTCAGTCAATCAAGCGATTAGATACCAGCCTGAGCGCCTGTGCTTAACGTTCGTCGTTCAACCAGTTTCGCTGTCCCCAAAATGACTTTACTTCACATTCCCCCTATTCACGCATGGCTTGGCATTAGTTAGTTGGCGGGATTAGCGCTTAGCGCGTAGTCTAGATTGGGTGGTCTTTGGCTACATTACCGCCTTTACCCATATTATCTTCAGACATAACGACCGAGAGCTAGTAAAGACCTTATATACGTCTGATATGCAAAATAGCCCCCCAATTGAGCCTGATTGGGCATTTAGTACTAAATCAGAGCAAATTAGACTCTTTGGAAGCATGTACGAAAGAATAGGACTCTCAAGAAATCTCTTGGGAAAGGAAGGTTAAGGTTTTTAGGATTAGTCTATACCAGTAGGTACTCTAACATAGGTTAATACGTCTCAAGAAAGCCCGAGTTTATCCTGCAGCTTGAAAAGCAAGCTTGAATCCAATAGAAAACTAAGGGCCCGTTTGGCAACAGGCCAAAACGGAGTTTTCACCCTTGAAAATTCCGTTTCAACGATCATTTTGTTAGGCTTTGATCGTTGGAAACCCCATTTTGTCTAATTGTCAAACGGGCCCTAAACAAATAGTGGAACCTAACAGATAGTGGAAAAAATATATATTATGTGAATATAAGCAATTTAATGAATAATCAAAATACCTATATTGCGAACTCTAAATTACTATTGAGGAGTGAAGCAAGATGTTATAGGATTGCTGAATAATGGTTGCGACAAGCGGAATTAGAGTGAGGAGTCGTGAAGAGAGAAGAGCAGGGTAACTATCAGGGGAGTTGATCTTATACTATGGGGTGGAGCGAACCATGAGAGTGAGCAACCATAGTTTGGGCGTATAGCTGTCATGTTCTATCGCATGTGGGAGACCCTCCCTTAAAAAGCATAGAAGCGGGGTTCGGGTGCTTGGCACTCCTAGCATCTCATAGTATTACGTGTCGGGTCCTGGTGGGTTGCCATGAGCAGAAATAGAACGGGTTGCTTTAGGAAGCAACGCCGATGCATGGCATAGGAGAGGAGTGGTGCGACAGAATTTCATAAAATTGTGATGGCGTGATTTGGATGAGAAAGCACATTTTGGCCTGCGAGCCAATCATGTATAAATAGAAGCCTGATGTGCCTTCGTTTTGTTGGAAGAATCATCCATCAGGAACTCAAGCGACCGGAATCCGGTTTACAATATTACAAGTTTAAAAGCTACAGAACTATCGCTTAGCATTAGCCATATTTTAGTGACTTCTGAGATATCCCTTTACACAAGACTAGTTAGAGTTAGTTGAAATTAATTATCATTAGTCTAATCAAAGATAAGGAGAGCATAAGCTAAGTGTAACGGCCTGATATGATATTGATTGCTGTTATTGGAAAAAGAATTAGTCAAGTTTTCTCTTATGTACTATGGGTTTCAGTTGCAGGAATTCTATGAGTCAACGGTTTAAATGTATTTCTAATAAACAATTTCTTTTAGATAGTCTTTGGTTTGTGTCGGATTGGACGGAGAATTGCATGGAATAAATCCCCAACCTGAGGTTTGAGGATTGAATCTTACCAAAATACCTATTTTATCAGCAAGATTTTTCAGGTCTCAAGGGATTACAGGAGTTTTAGGACACTCGAGAGACTGCCAGCAGACTCAAAAAATATATAGAACTCTCAGGAGACTCTCAGGAGACCCAGGAGACCGTTGGGAGGCTCCAGTCACAAATAGTAGTTTGCTGATGCTGTTGTGGGTTAGAGCTTTGAATGGGTATAATTGAATAGGGTTTCATGGATGCACTAGTATGGGAAGACTGGAAGGATTGGGATTACTGTGCCTTTATAGGGGGAATGGGTCAGAAGGGATTCTAGAAGATTCTGTCATATGCAAGAGTGAGTCATGGGTCAGGTTATGCGGAAGTAGGAGTCATGTATTAGTAGTGAGGAATGTTGAGTATATAAGGGAGGCAACGGAGCCTACTCATGTACTTTTTCTTTGTTTTTCTTTCCTCTTCACTCAATGTCTTCTATACTTTTCTATTAATACAATGCATAGTTTCTCGTAACTATTGCTGTCATTTTCCTCTTGCCTATATAGTCCCTCTACTTGAGACTATTGCTATTACCCTACTGCACCCTTAAGAACAAAACAGAAACACTCTACAGCCCTCCTGAGATTACGTTGCGTTGTAATGGGCACTGTGCCCATCTATAATGTCTGACCCTCCAGCACCACCCCCCCACTACAAACACGTATAGTAGAAGTAATCACCTATCACGGTGCTAAGCGAGGGAGGGAACTGAACAAGCCAAGGTAAACCACCGAGGCTAGACTAGGGGGGGAGCGGGGTGGAGTATGGTGTCGGTCTAAGGGAGGCAAAGGGAGATGGTCACGGTGAGGGTGCGGGGTTATGGTCCTGATGTCCCTGAGGGGGGTAGCACGACCAGTGGAACTAGGGCTAAAGAGGGAAAGAGAATATATATTCGAGGAAAAAGACTAAGGACGCCTAAGATGACAGGAAGGTTGCGTGAAGAAGAAAGGAGAAGAAGAGAAGTCCTATAAGCGAGGGAGAAAGCTCCCTATATATAGCCTAGAAAATCCACCACTGACTCATCTCGTAGAACCCCGTAGAACCCAAAGGAAATCCCTCATTACAAATACCTGCATACCCGTGACTCATAGAACCCTGCAACCGAAACCCATAGAACATAACCGAAACCCTGACTTAATCCTTCTTCCCGCAACCGTGTTCGATATCGTATCACGCCGTGATAGATATTAGGTCCCCCTCTGAGGCCTAAGTCCTCTTAGGCTTACGTGGGTATCGTTCATGGAAGTCTTCGAGCAATTCGGGGGAGTTGTCCAGATCACCATAGGGTTGCCATGACGGTTCATCATAACCGGTGTATCGGACGAGGTACTCCAATTGTCCTCTTCGTTTGCGAGAGTCTAGGATTGCATCGACCTCCCATTCCTGTTCTCCTTCGATCTCAACTGGGGGTGGTGGGGTTAGTAGTTGTCCCGGGACGGGGTTATGGGCCGCAGGGGACAGTAGTGACACGTGGAAGACTGGGTGGACTTTCATTGATGGGGGTAGGGTGAGCTCATAGGCATAGGGGCTAACCACACGGGAGATGGGGTACGGGCCGACTTGTTTCCAGTCCAGCTTCTTCGAAGGTCTTTTGGTAAGTAAGTTCCTGGTAGATAACCATACTTTGTCTCCGATGGTATAACGGGGGGCCGGAGTCCTGCTGGCGTTGGCTGATTCCTCCTGAATTTTCTGTGCTCTGAACATCTCCGTCGAAGGAAGTCAAACACTTCTGACATATCTCTTGACATAGTGTTCGCTTGGTCGCCGTAGTAGTACCATGGTGGAGAGGCCAGGTCATTCGGGGTGTCGTCCGTAGTTTGCTTGAAGGAGAGCAGTGGATTCCGATCGTGATTGTTTGTTGCTAACTTCGCCATTGGTAGGTAGTCGGCCCAGTTATCTTGTTGGTAGTTGATTAAGCTCGGAGGTATTGTTCCACGACAGCATTTATTCTTTCGGTTTGGCCGTCATGGAAGAAGGCTGTGGAGAAGCGGGGGGATATTTCTAAACGCTCGCAAAGTGATTTCCAAAAGTCTGAGGTAAATTGGGTCCCCCGATCTGATACAATCTTTTCTGGGAGGCCGTGGAGTTTCCATGCGTTTTCCAGGTACATGCTAGCGACATCTCTGGCTCCCGATTCCTCAGTGCATGGGATGAAATGTCTCATTTTTGTGAGGCGGTCGGCATTTACAAAGGATCGCATTGTGGTTATTACTAAGGGAAGGCGGTGTGAAGTCCATTGATACGTCCGACCATGTGGTGATTTGGGTACTGAAAGGGGCGGAGGACTCGCAGGGCATTGCGGTTTGCTTTGCTTCTTCGACAGGTGTGGCAATTCATAACATATGGGTCGGTCAGATTCCGCACGTCCGCCAATAGTATTCGCTCGGGAGTTCAAGTGTTTTCCAGGGTGACCTGCCGATGGTTTATCATGGTATTCTTGTAGGAGCTTAATTTGTAGGCTCTCGTGTTCTGTCTGAAGAGTTTTCGGTACAGGAGAAGCCGTTTTCGTTTTGGCGATTCGGCGAGATCTGTTTTGATTGTTTGGTGCCGTCTTTTAGCATAGTTAAGACTTTGTTCGGGAAACTGTCTTCTTGGTAAGCGATTGCAAATAACTCTTAGATGGTAGGCGTTCCTTCAGCGGATTCATTTATCAAAGAACCATGAACAAACTTAGCTTAGAATCCAAATTTTCTCTTTTCAACACAGTCTGGTACTGGTACGCCAGGCGTTCATCCCCCTCCTTAGGTAGATCTCCCGATCTCCTAGTCAAAGCATCTGGTTTTCCCCCTTGTTTCCCTGGTCGGAACTGTATGACGAAATTAAAACGGGATAAGAATTCTGACCAACGTGTCTGGCGTCGGTTCAGCAACTTCGTTGACATGAAGTACTCAAGGTTTCTGTGATCTGTCAGGACCTTGATAGGGAAGGAAGCTGTTTCCAGGAAGTATCGCCACTCTTCAAACCCTCGGATGATTGCTAGTAATTCTTTGTCGTAGATTTCGTAGTTGCACTCTGCCGGCGTGTGTTTCTTTGAAAAGAAGGCTACTGGATGTAAGATTCCTTCATCATCCCTTTGTGACATAATGGCGGCCGAGACATAGTCCGATGCGTCTGTTTCCACTATGATTTCGCGTTCAGGATCGGCTGTACGAGTATGGGTGCGGTGGTAAATGCTATTTTTAGGTCTTCGAATGCTTTTCGGGTCCTCTCGGTCCATTCAAACTTCACTTCCTTCTTAGTTAGGGCCGTTAGTGGAGAGACAACTCTAGAGTATGCATAGATGAATCTTCGATAGAAGTTGGCGGTTCCTAGGAATTCCTGTACATTTTTCAGACAGGTTGGTGTTTCCCAATCTCTAATGGTGGCGACCTTTTTCTCGTCCATCCTGATTCCTTCGGTGGCCCAAATCCTAGACATCGTTGTTTCGTTGACGTCTTGAATTCGCGATTTTTCGGCTTCAAATGTACTTCGTGTTGTTCTAGGATCCTGAGGATTTTGTCGACATTTTTATGTTCCTTTAGAGTGGCGGAGTAGATGAGTATATCGTCGAGATCTGCGGTGGCAAAGTGGTCGAGTGTGGGCGCAGATATCATTCACCCAGTGTTGAAAGGCTGCGGGTGCGTTGGTAAGGCTAAATGGCATGACTGTGTATTCAAGTGACCATATCTGGTCCTGAATGCCGTCTTCCATTCGTCTCCTTAATTCTCAATTGGTGGTACCCGTTGCGGAGATCGAGCTTCGTGAAGTACTTAGCGGCGGAGATGCCCATGAATGTTTCCGGCGTTAGTGGTAGTGGATGACGCTTCTTCACTGTGACTGCATTTAACTTTCTATAGTCAACGCAGAGTCGGAGGGATCCATCCGCTTTCTTGACGAATAATACCGGAGAGCCTGCTGGGGAGGTGCTGTGGCGGATTTTCCCACTGGCTAGGTATTCTGCTAGGTAGTCTCTGAGTGCCTGTAGTTCCAACCTAGTCATTCCAAACATGGGTCCGAAGGTACGGTTCTGCCTTTCCTGGATGTCGATAGAGATATCGATTCGTGCCAGAGGAAGTTTAAGCCTATTAAGGAGGTGGAGAAAGTTGTGGTGTTTGATTGGTACAAGGTTACGGGGATCTTTTGGTGGTTGGTTGAGGAGGTCATCGAGGGCTTTGAGGGCTTGAATAGAGTCAGATTCCTTTCCTCTTTTATTGAAAGAACGCGAACGCATATGAGGTTACAGCGAGATATTGGTTTTGGTGGGGTTCGATGAGATGCCTCGCATGTAACTCGGGTGTGATTTAGGAACAATACTGACACAGTATGAGGAGTTGAATTGTATTTCGTTAGCGTCGGGAGGATTGTTGTTGCATGTTCACAAGATCCATGGAGGCCCACGACGATTGGGTAGTGTCTAACTGACAAAAAAGACTTCTTCCTCAAGGTCTGCTGATGTTTAGGCTGAGGATGACTTTGTGGGTAACCTTTCCTGATTCGACAGGTCTACCGCCTATTACGCCTATGTGTCGAGGGAGAATGAGTGTGGTTTTAAGTTTATGGTGGCATACGTTTTTTATCTACGAAAGCGTGATCCTGAGGCGCCAGTATCAATGAGCATATGATGGGATGAAAGAGTCTTTATTTTGAGAATAGAACAAGTTACGACTAATTGATTTCCATCCATATCCTTCTCCAAACCGAAACCCAGAAACCGAAATCCTAGAAAAATCTTAACCGTCCCTGAGACTACCTCAGTGAAAATCTTTTAACGCCTATCACGGAGGCTCCTTCTTCCTTCTTCTTCATTCCTAATGTCTGCCCTAGCCCCTCATCCTGGGGCTGGGTTCCTGGCGGCGCAAGATTCTCGAATGAGGTGTCCTACACCTCCGCAATAAGAATATCTGTTTTCTACCCGGCTCTTTCTTTCCTGAGGGTCCGGTGACATGGACAGATCCATGACTGTTCTCCAGGATGTGTGATGGTGGCGGCGGCCGGAGGGTTCGGAGCAGGAGGGTATAACGGAGAGGACGGAGTAATGAGAGAGGAGCAGAGGCGGAGCTGGTCAGCGGCGCGGCAGAGGACTGGTAGAAGCGAAGGCTGGGCCTGTTATTTGTTGTTCAACCGCTAGGATGGTCAGCCTGCGATCGCCATGTGTATCTTCAGCCGTGGCGCTTCCTGCCAGGAGGCTTTCCACGCTGGCGGTTTCTTCTAACCCGGCGTCGGCATCGTCGTGAACAAAAAGTTCGAATCCAGCGGCGTCTGCTGGCGGATGTTTGAGCTGCTTCACCTGGTCCGGATCTCCAAAGGCTGTCGTCAAGATTTCAACCTTTCCATGGAGGGGAGGTTAACCTGTGTGCAGGTATGGCATGAACTGGCCGCGGGCCTAGAGGAGAGGGCGAGTTAGTTGATTCAGAGTGTATCGGTCGGCATTGCCCAAGAGTCTGAAATGTCATCATGTTTAAGAGGAAGTTCCTCACGCCTGAACTGCCTGGGGTCTGAAGTTTCCGACTTCTCCACCTCGCTTGGGTATCGTTAGGCCTTGGAGGTATCTTGACGCGAGAGGGAGGATGGTGGTGGTTCTGCTGCTGGTGGTGGTGGCCTGGCAGCCTGGGCAGAGGAGTTGTTGTCATGGCGATTTCTTGGAGGTGGTGACTTGGGCTTGGAGGTTGTTACCTTTTGCTTCTTCCCTGTCCAACTCCTGTCCCAGTTCTGTCAATCTTTTCTTCAGGCCTCCGTTGCTTCGCTAGCTTCTTCCTGGTCTTCTTTCGTTCTGAAGTCGTGGATCGTTGTTATGCGGATGATTATGCTATGGTTAAAGACCGCGTCTTCGGATGCGCCTTGTGGTGCTGTAGGAAATAGTTGGATGAAGTGGTTCAGATCTCTTTCGAGTCGGTCATAGTCGACTTCGATTGGGTCCGTCATGGTGTGTTCTTGCGACATGGTGGCGGGGTTGTGGTTCGGGTTGGCGTTGGAGACGCAACCTTAGTATCACGGTGCTAAGCGAGGGCGGGAACTGAACAAGCCAAGGTAAACCACCGAGGCTAGACTAGGGGGGGAGCGGGGTGGAGTATGGTGTCGGTCTAAGGGAGGCGAAGGGAGATGGTCACGGTGAGGGTGCGGGGTTATGGTCCTGACGTCCCTGAGGCGGGTAGCACGACCAGTGGAACTAGGGCTAAAGAGGGAAAGAGAATATATATTCGAGGAAAAAGACTAGGGGCCAAGATGACAGGAAGGTTGCGTGAAGAAGAAAGGAGAAGAAGAAGTCCTATAAGCGAGGAGAAAGCTCCCTATATATAGCCTAGAAAATCCACCACTGACTCATCTCGTAGAACCCCGTAGAACCCAAAGGAAATCCCTCATTACAAATACCTGCATACCCGTGACTCATAGAACCCTGCAACCGAAACCCATAGAACATAACCGAAACCCTGACTTAATCCTTCTTCCCGCAACCGTGTTCGATATCGTATCACGCCGTGATATCCCCCTTAATAGCAATTATACTATCCCTCTCACCTATAAAGCGTTTCAAGCAATCAAAGATCTATACTACCACTTCATACATCCCCGTACCCTATTAGAGGAAAGAGACTGATAGGAAAAAGAACACGACGCTAGTCAAGCTCTCCACGCCATTACTTGAACTAAGCTATCAACAGCTCAGGATCAACTCGCCGCCGCCAATAACTACACCAATGTGTTGGAAGTCCAAGTTCGCACCCTAGAATTCTAACTCACTGTGGCCCATCCTGCATCACCACTATTACCTCTACCACCCGCAGTCACACCACGCCTGCCAACACTACTCCCTCTGCTCTTTGCTCCAAAGAATTCCTGAATCGTTCAAAGTTCAACACAACTCAGAACATCAGCAAGATTTTACAAGTTTCAGGAGATTACAGGAGGATCAGGAGACTGAGGAGAGTGTCAGGAGACTCGGGAGATACCAGTCACAAATGGTAAAGCTTGCTGATGAAGGAGTTACCAGAATTCTCCATACTCCTCCGCATAAAGCCGAAAGTCAATCACGATAGGTTTTTGAATGAGAAACCTAAGGTATTCTATGTAGTCAACTAGTTGGAGGGAAAATCGCTAAACTAAATCATCCCTATTGCCATAGGAGACACCGCCCCATTTGTGTCCGTTGCCACTTTTGTCGAATTTCTCGAAGTTTCTTTTGGGGATTCAAGCCATCAAGATATAGCTTGACAAGAGCTTCAGAACCTACACCAAAGTAATGGGCACTTTGCTATCTACCTCATTCAGTTCTTGCGGATCATCGGTTATTAGGGTGTCGCACCAGACAACCCGAGCAGTCTCGTAGAGAGCTAGGAGTTCGAAGCGCTAACTACAAAGGTAGAAAGGAACGAGGTCTCTTCAGTCAATGCGATACTGTCAGTCTCGATTAGATCACTGCTAGTCCTCAATGGTAATCAAGCGAAGTAGTTCTTGGCGAAGTGTTCAGGTAAAATCCTCATGGAATCACTAAGTCCTGAAATATAAAGCGTATAGATCGAATAGAATAGTTTTTATATCGATAAGACTCTTTCTTAAATGCTGATGATTTCAACAAAGTCGGAGAATGACACCGTATTTATATCGCGCATAAATCTCATGGACTAGCTATTACAATTACATGATTCTAGATCACGAAACCCGAAGACCCTGAAAACCTCTAAGAGCGCCAAAGCGTTTCTATACACCCATTTCTAAAACCAAACACCCATGTTTAAAACCCAAACACCCATGTCTAAACATTCGTTTCATAAATCCCTCGCGTTACATCCCGTTGCTGCATCAGCCTTCGTCAGTGGTCGTGAGTCTTGGGATCAGCCTACCTGATAACCCCTGGCACTTATTTCGCCAACTCTTTCCTGTATCGCTATCTATCACCAAGGAGCATGGCTCAACATTAGGACTGATACCGATCGGTACCGGAGGTGTCGGGTAATCTTACCTTCCCGCGCCACCAGCGTCAGCTTCTTCGTTACCTCCACCGATCACTCAGTTTTGGTCCGATTGACTCCAAACTCGCACTGTTGCCCCCTCATATACCCACCGGTGTCCAGAGCGACTGTGCCGGCGCTTTGACGCTCTGGGGGTTATTTTCAGGGTTGAAAACGGGTTCTTTGCTAGGGATTCCGCAACTCCACACTGGGCTCCATACTGGCAATACCGTGCCTCTTTGGCGCGCCCAGTGGGTGATAGTGGCGTGGGAAAGGCTCCTCCTCTTGTGTCTTCGGATCCCCATCTCTCATACCCGTGACAGTGACATTTCCAAGAATAAGTGTACGTGCTTGGGTTTCTTTTCCAACCATTCTTTTAACATCTTCATGAAAGTTTTGACGCTGTTGAGGACTCCCATGTATCCAGACAGTTATATTTCGCAGTTTTCCTAATGGCCCAATTTTACGCCAATGTTCCATCTCTTGATTATCCTTTTCTACGGTCTTTTTTTCTTCTGAACCCAATAAAGCTGAAGATTTTTTCCCGTAGAGAAAAACTTTGACAAATAAATTGAGTATATGCCCATAACAACGTATGTAATTTGAACTTCGAATGCCAAGGCGGTTGTAAGGTGTGGAGCTCGAAGCATTACTCGATATAAGTTGATATCTTTGCTCCAAAGATCGCAAAGCTGTAAGGTTATTACTAGCACTGTCGAGGGTGAAAAATCCTAAACTGTTTTCAATTTGAAATTCGGTAATTATTGACCAAATTACTCCTGCTTGATTCTCTCCTGTATGCATTCCCAAAAGACGCCGAAGCCCAATAAGTGCATGATATATTGTACCTTTTTCATCAAGCCAATGAGCTACAACACCCAATAAAGCTAAATTATTTGGGAATATCCAGCCTTCAAAGCTTATATGAATTGACGAAACAGAACGATGTAGTAAACTCTTTATTGTCTCTCGATTATAGGAGTAAGAAGACATAATCCATGTTTTAACGGTTGTAGGTGATTTTGGCATTGCTTTAGTTAGCTCCGTAAAACTAGCAACCTAGTATTGAATTTAGTATCATTCTAATATATTAATTGTATAGAATTGATATTAATATTACTCACCACTACTGTTACGGGTATAAGAGATGGGGATCCGAAGACACAAGAGGAGGAGCCTTTCCCACCCACTGGGCGCGCCAGAGAGGCACGGTACTGCCAGTATGGAGCCCAGTGCGGAGTTGCAGAATCCCTAGTAAACGAACCCGTTTTCGACCCTGAAAATAACCCCCGGAGCGTCAAAGCGCCGGCACAGGCGCTCTGGACACCGGTGGGTATATGAGAACAGTCGAGTTTGGAGTCAATCGGACCAAAACTGAGTGATCGGTGGAGGTAACGAAGAAGCTGACGCTGGTGGCGCCAGGGAAGGTAAGATTACCCGACACCTCCGGTACCGATCGGTATCAGTCCTAATGTTGAGCCATGCTCTTGGTGATAGATAGCGATACAGGAAAGAGTTGGCGGCGAAGTCGGCACCAGGGTTATCAGGTAAGCTGATCCCGAAGACTCTCATGACCACGAAGGCTGAGTGCATGCAGCAACGGATGTAACGCGAGGATTTATGAAACGAATGTTTAGACATGGGTGTTTGGGTTTTAGACATGGGTGTTTGGTTTTTAGAAATGGGTGTACAGAAACGTTTGGCGTTCTTGGCAGGTTTTCGGGGTCTTCGGGGTTTCGCATCTAGAATCATGTAATTGTAATAGCTAGTCCGCGAGACCTTTGTGCGAGATATAAATACGGCGTCATTCTCCGACTTTGTTGAAATCATCAGCGACGAAGAAAGAGTCTTATCGATATAAAAGTCTATAAAAACTATTCTATTCGATCAATACGCTTTATCTTTTCAGAACTTAGTGATTCCGGGAGAACTTTACTTGAACGCTTCGTCATAACTACTTCGTGGATTACCATTGAGGACTAGCAGTGGACGACCGAGACTTACAGTAACGCATTGACTGAAGAGACCTCGTTCCTTTCTACCTTTGTAGTTAGCGCTTCGAACTCCTAGCTCTTTACGAGACTGCTCAGGTTGTCTGGTGCGACACCCTAATAAGAACGTTGGTAAATTTTTGATGGTCGGTAAACTTCGATTCAGGAGTATTATTTGGGTTATACTCCCGATTATCGACGTTGCTATAGAAATTGTGTGATTTGACATATTATCGGATAGTATTTTTGGTTGTAGAGTCTGAATACGTAGCTGCCTTCTCATGTTCAGGGCCTAATAGATAAGTTTACATTCTTTTTTGGTTTATAATTTAAATAAAAAGGACATACATAAGTTACATTGCCAACGATCCCTCATAACTCCATTCCAATCAGCAGCTTGATACAATGTTCCATGTTTCCAACTTGAAATCCAGCTTGATCTCTCTTTCAGTGCTCTAGACAAAATTCGTCTTTCAATCTCGTTTGTTATTGGAATGGAGTTGTCAGGTTGTTTTTTTTGAGAATGTGGCCTGTGAATAAGTTGTTACTGAATCTATAGTTTCTCCATCGTTTGATTCATAATCATTTGGGACGCTTGCACAAGGTTGAGGTCTAGTAAATAAAGGTCCCGCATCAGATCCGGTCAAACTGAAAATGTTTTGGCTTGCCATTGTTAATGGTAAATAAAGGATACAGCTGTAAATATTTTATCGTACAGGAAAAAAATTATTGTTTAACTCCCCCGCCCGTTGAGTTGTCACTTTGGCTCTTTAGCATATCGCCAAGATAGTAATTAACTAAACCTATTACATATCTTATGCAGTCCACAGTCCAGCAGTCGCTGATTCTGCTGGACGGATTGCCAAGTCTTGAAAGTCCTCGTCCATGCAGTCCAAAATGCAGTCCAAAATGCCAAGCCAATCCGTCCGTGGACTGGCTCCTTGTAGTTGACTGCAGTCGGACTGGTCACCTGGCGGTGATGCCTCTAATGGAATTGGCAACCAACAACCACATTTCAGAAACCACCAATATGTCACCCTTCCAAGCTAATTACGGATGACACCTCCGCATGACTTGCGGGCCCCTCCGGCATAGGACAACCGTTAACGAGGATGAAGCGAATGGACTGGCAGGGGAAATATCGCATGTGTTTGAATTCCTTAAAAACGAAATGTTTAGGGCCCAACAGATACAGGAAGAGATGGCCAACCTCTACCAGACTCCAGCTCCTCAATATTCTATTGGCGACAAAGTCTGGCTATCTACAAAAAACATCGAAACAAAACGACTCGGACTCTCAAAGAAACTTGATTAGAAATAAATTGACCCCTACCCAATAAAACGCATTGTGAGCTCTTACGTCTATGAGTTGAACTTACCGGGCTCCATGAAAGTACACCCAGTCTTTCATGTCTCTTTGTTAATACCATTCGCTGATGACCCAGTACTGGGACAAGTCATGGAATCACCACCACCAGTAGCGATTGAAGGAGAAATCGAATGGGAAGTGGAGGAGATACTAAATTTGAGGAAAAGGGGGCGACAAGTGTAATACCTGGTCAAATATCTAGGTTATGAACAACCTTCCTGAGAACCTACTACAAACCAATAACATAGTCCTAAACTTCGACAATTCTTTCATTGTTGATATCCTTCGAAACTCTGGCCAATCGGGAGCTAGGCCCTAGGAGGTGACCTGATCTGTCCCGGTGTCTTGACATCAGTCTCGATGATTCGGTAGTCGCAGTGGTGATACGCTGAGAGGAATGTTAAGCCAGGGGGAGGTATGGTGGACTGAGGATAACGTAATCTATTTCTAGGGAATTTGGTTGCATGGGGGATTGGTAATAAAATATGAGAAGATAGTGGGGTGGAATACAAGGTGTGACTGTTACGGAGCAAGGTGGAGACTATATCTAAACAAGCGAAGGTTCACAATCGAGGCAAGAACAAGGGCGAGAACAAGGGGCAACGACGAGGTAACCTAACCGAGGAGCAGGGTTGTAGGCAGAGAGTCCAAATAACCTCTCGGACAAAGTTATGTAGACGGAGATATCAGTAGATGACATGCACTACGGTCATGGACTAAGACTAAGGCTAAGCAAGAAGGAACTATGGGCGAAGCTAGATGGAGACGAAGTAGTACGGGGACGAGGATGATTAAGAGTAATGACTTATTCTATTCAGAAGGACAGAGAACAAGTAAGAACTAAAGCAACTAGAAATGTAGAGTTGATAGCAGGAAGGTTGAGTAGGAAAGGGAAGAAGAGAAAAGACAAAGGAAAGGTTCGTAACCGACTATATATACAATTCCGAATCCCTGTCCAGGAATAACTCATAACCCATGTAACTGAAAGCCATAGAAACCCAAAGAGAAATCCTAAACCTGCGAGCCCATTTTTCATGGATGTACTAGGATCAGGGGACTAGAAGGATTATCACGGGTGGGGTTATGACACAATACACGGAAAGGATGAGTCAAGATAGTTTCTACAGGTTTCTGTTACACGGAGGGTGAGTCATAAGGAGGTTACGCGGACGAATGAGTCAGGCTTGGCGGAAGATTGTTGGCTATATAAGGGAGGCAACAACGCCTACTCCTGTACTTTCTTTCTTTTCCTTTTCTCTTCACGCAACGTCTTCTGTCTTTAGTATACCAATATATTATAGTCGCTATTTATAAAACAGTGACTATCGCTGCCCCTTTACTTACATACTCTCCTTGAGACGTATCGCCGTCATCCCTACGTACCCTGCAGAACGAAGCCTATCCCCTAACGCCCCCTTAAGACCATTCCACAATATCCTTTTTTCCGCAGTAGCTCGTGGTACGCTGTTATAGTGGCCGTACTAGCTTTTTACGGGATTCTGTAGGCGGAGGTATGGGTTATAGCGGACGTGTGGTGGAGGGTGTTAAATAGCGGATGTAGACTCTTCCTTTAGTTCTCTCTTTCCCTTCCTCTCTGTTTCGTCTTCCTGTTCTCTTAGGAATCATATTCCTTTACCATAGTTACCATCCACAGGTTAAGCCTTCTCATGACTACAGATACTTTACATCCTTGTTGGTTGCCTCAGAACAACCCTATTATTATCATGATGAGGATTATTACCTGATCCTTGCTTTCCCTGCCCTGCCTGTGCTTGTGCCCATTCATTTACTCTTGCCCCGGCCCTAACCTTTGCTGGTGCCCTTTGGCCTTTTGCTAGTCCTGGCTGCGTCCCTTGATTCCCCCTGCATCATCGTTTCCATCTCTCACTCTCTAGTTTCGGTCGCTCCGTTGCACTCCATCACAGAAGTGAAATAAAAGCAAAGGTGGCGGTAAGAGTGCTTAACACATGGAAATTGCGTCAAGAATAACGTTGATAGCAGGAGCTAGTCCCAATTAAGCTTAGTCTCTACTGTCATATCACTTTTCTGTTAACATATCACAGACGACCTATCACTTTTAGAGGAGATTACACAGGTTAAGTGGAGCTGAAGCAAGCCAAATATAACCTGTCACTTTTTGGACGCATAAGACGGCACTCAATGCATTGACCCGGAGTTATTTGAATCTATAGGACAACTATACAATAGCTACGTAATGACTACACCATGGAGGAAACAAAACAGGTTTCTTAGGTTGGACTATACAATGCTGTTATGGGTATAAGAGATGGGGACCCGAAGAGACAAGAGGAGGAGCCCTTCCCACACCACTATCACCCACTGGGCGCGCCAGAGAGGCACGGTACTGCCAGTAGGGAGCCCAGTGCGGAGTTGCAGAATCCCTAGTAAACGAACCCGTTTTCGACCCTGAAAATAACCCCCCGAGCGTCAAAGCACCGGCACAGGCGCTCTGGACACCGGTGGGTATATGAGGGGGCAATAGTGCGAGTTTGGAGTCAATCGGACCAAAACTGAGTGATCGGTGGAGGTAACGAAGAAGCTGACGCTGGTGGCGCCAGGAAGGTAAGACTAACCGACACCTCCGGTACCGATCGGTATCAGTCCTAATGTTGAGCCATGCTCCTTGGTGATAGATAACGATATTGGGAAAGAGTTGGCGAGCGAAGTCGAGCCCGGTACCAGGGAGTTATCAGGTAGGCAGATCCCGAAGACTCCTCATGACCACTGACGAAGGCTGAGTGCATGCAGCAACGGGATGTAACGTGAGGGATTTATGAAACGAATGTTTAGACATGGGTGTTTGGGTTTTAGACATGGGTGTTTGGTTTTATAGAATGGGTGTATAGAAACGTTTGGCGTTCTTGGCAGGTTTTCAGGGTCTTCGGGGTCTCGCATCTAGAATCATGTAATTGTAATAGTTAGTCCGCGTGACATTTGCGCGGGATATAAATACGGTGTCATTCTCCGACTTTGTTGAAATCATCAGCGACGAAGAAAGAGTCTTATCGATATAAAATCTATTAAATATTCTATTCGATCTATACGCTTTATCTTTTCAGGACTTAGTGATTCCGTGAGGACTTTACTTGAACGCTTCGTCAAGAATTACTTCGCGATCACCATTGAGGACTAGCAGTGGGCGACCGAGACTTACAGTAACGCATTGACTGAAGAGACCTCGTTCCTTTCTACCTCTGTAGTTAGCGCTTCGAACTCCTAGCTCTTTACGAGACTGCTCGGGTTGTCTGGTGCGACTCCCTAATAATAACCTGGTCCGGATCAAGCAGGGTGTTACGGGTATAAGAGATGGCGATCCGAAGACACAAGAGGAGGAGCCCTTCCCACACCACTATCACCCACTGGGCGCGCCAGAGAGGCACGGTACTGCCAGTATGGAGCCCAAGTGCGGAGTTGCAGAATCCCTAGCAAACGAACCCTGCTGACCCGAAAATAACCCCCGAGCGTCAAAGCGCCGGCACAGTCGCTCTGGACACCGGTGGGTATATGAGGGGCAAGAGTGCAAGTTTGGAGTCAATCGGACCAAAGCTGAGTGATCGGGGGAGGTAACGAAGCAGCTGACGCTGGTGGCGGGGAAGGTAAGACTACCGACACCTCCGGTACCGATCGGTATCAGTCCTAATGTTGAGCCATGCTCCTTGGTGATAGATAACGATAAAGGGAAAGAGTTGGCGGCGAAGTCGGCCGGTATCGAGGGGTTATCAGGTAGGCAGATCCCGAAGACTCACCATGACGGCGGCGAAGGCTGAGTGCATGCAGCAACGGGATGTAACGTGAGGGATTTATGAAACGAATGTTTAGACATGGGTGTTTGGGTTTTAGACATGGGTGTTTGGTTTTTAGAAATGGGTGTATAGAAACGTTGGGTGTTCTTGGCAGGTTTTCAGGGTCTTCGGGGTCTCGCATAAGAATTGTATAATTGTAATAGCTAGTCCGCGTGACATTATGTGAGGATATCATCTGATTGTCATTCTCCGACTTTGTTGAAAGCATCAGCGATGAAGAAAGAGTCTTATCGATATAAAATCTATTTGATCTATACGCTTTTATCTTTTGAGATCTTAGTGATTCCGCGAGAACTTTACTTGAACGCTTCGTCAAATTACTTCTTTGATTACCATTGAGGACAAGCAGCGGACAGCCGAGACTTACAGTAACGTATTGACTGAAGAGACCTCGTTCCTTTCTACCTTTGTAGTTAGCGCTTCGAGCTCCTAGCTCTTTACGAGACTGCTCGGGTTGTCTGGTGCGACACCCTAATAAATGCATCAGCAAGATTTTACAAGTCTCAGGAGATTACAGGGGTCTTAGGAGACTCAGGAGATTGTCAGGAAACTCAGGAGACTCCAGTCACAAATAGTAAAGCTTGCTGATGTGGCTGTGCACTGACTGCTTCTTGGAGGAAGCGAAATAGGTTTCTTAGATTAGACTATACAATGGCTACACAATGACTACATCATGAAGGAAGTGAAACAGGTTTCTTGGATTGGACGATACAATGGCTGTGCAGTAACTGCATCATAAGAAGAGGAAACAGGTTTTGTAGAAAGGGGACATGGATTAGTAATCATGCTGGAAGTAAGAGTATATATAGGGAAGGTGGTAGCAAGCTTTGTAGATTTCTTTCCTTTCTTCTTCACCTCGTCTTCCTGTCATCATAGCACATAGGAATCAAATCCTATTCTTCGCTTTAGTCTCTAGTCTTGATATACCTTCGACTCTTGTCTCCAAAAGGAGAGCCTCATAGTTTCTTCTGTAACTATAGCTGCCTTGTCAGCTGGTCCTCGCTTTTCCTACCCTGTCTCCTGGTCCTCACCTTGGCCGCCGCCTTGTGCTTGCCCTTGCCTTAGCCTTTGCCGGTGCCTTCGCACCTTCATTCTTTTACTCGCTCTCAGTTGTACTTCTCGATCTCACTTGCGTAATTGTTTTCGTCTGTCGCGCTTTAAGTCCTAATCATTCCGTCACAAACGGACCTATGAGAGAGATGTCACAGGTGTTCGATTTCCTCAAAGCCGAAATGCCCCGAGCTTAGAAAATCTAAGAAGAAATGGCCAACCTACACCATACTCCGGCCCCACGGTATGCTGTCGGCGATTATATATGACTATCAACCCGAAATATTGAAACCAAGCGACCCTCTAAGAAGCTTGACTTGAAACAAATTGGCTTTTACCCAGTTCAACGCATTGTGAGTCCTTATGCTTATAAGCTAACACTACCATCGTCCATGAAAGTCCATCCGGTCTCGCATGTCTCTTTATTAACACCTATGGTGAATAATCCTGTACCAGGGGAAATCACTCCTCCCCAACCACCAGTTGAAGTTGAAGCAGAAAACGAATGAGAGGTGGAGAAAATACTGGACTCCTGGAGGAGGGGACATTGCTTGGAATACTTAGTCAATTACTTTGGATATGAAGAGCCTTCGTGGCAACCCTCCGAATACCTTGAACACGCTCCCGACATAAGGAACACTTTCCACGAACAATACTCAACAAAACCACACATATCAGGAGCTAGGCGTAAGAGGGGAACCTGATCTGTTCCGGCGTCACGTGAACCTATGGAACAACTATACCATGGCTGTACAATGACTGCGTCATGGAAAGAGGAAACAGGTTTTGCAGAAAGGAACACGGATTAGTAATCAGGCTGGAAGAAGCATTATATAGGGAAGCTGGTAGCGAACTTTGTAGATTTTTTTCCTTTCCTCTTCACCTCGTCTTCCTATCATCATAGTACATAGGAATCTAATTCTATCTCCTGCCATAGTCTTTAATCTTGAATTCCCTTCGACCTTTGTCTCCGAAAGGAGAGCCTCATAGCTGCTTCTGTAACCCTAGCTGCCTCGTCAGCTGGTCCTCACTTTCCCCGCCCTGTCTCCTGGTCCTTGCCTTAGCCGCCGCCTTATGCTTGCACTTGCTTTAGCCTTCGCCTTGGCCAGATGTGACGGGGCTCTGCCTCTACTAACAAGAGTGTAGGAAGCAAGAGGGCCGATAGAAGATAGAATTTAGGTTTAGAGAGTAAAGATTCTTCTGGGTAGACTTAGAATAATCTTAAGGGTCTTCTTCCGCTTGTTACAACTGATGATGAGAAATCCGAACAGATGGGCGGAAAACGGAGATGAGTACTTATACTCCAAATCTCTCGGTTTTCCTGCATTCCATCGCTCTTACTAAGTTCCGGTGAAAACTCTGTTTTGGAGCGGAAACTATTCATCCGCTACCCCGCTTCTCCCTAAGCGCTAGCGGGTGTTTCCGGTCCTAGAATAAGCACCCTTAGCCAGGGTCAAGGATCACCTGCAGCCTGGCTGCCACACAGCTCCGGGCCTGCATTAGATGAGTCTCCGCTCAAGTGATCTTTCCTAGGTGGCTGCAGAGCTGTAACTCATTGTAGATTATTCCGGGCATAACCTCCACCGCTTGCAGCGGGGCTGTTCCTTGCACAGAGGGATACTGGAGATGTCCGGCACTTAGAGACCTCTCTCTAGCCGGCCCTCTATTCATTGACAAGGCCTAGACTCGTCAGCCTATCCTTTCATGAATAGATCTCCACCCTAGCGGTCAGAAGGTAGGTACACTTGTAGTAGGTTGCGGTCCTCACTACAGGTACTTTTCCTATCACTGTAACTGCTGAATTCCATCAATGACTCTGGGCCTATAACAGGCCGGGTGAGAACTATTTCTCCTAACCGCTAGTGGCTCTGTTAT
Organism: Morchella sp. 2018-W16; assembly: GCA_024713755.1. Lineage (NCBI taxonomy): Eukaryota > Fungi > Ascomycota > Pezizomycetes > Pezizales > Morchellaceae > Morchella > Morchella sp. 2018-W16. Next base: position 916,151 of record JAMGYY010000018.1, read on the forward strand.
ACTACTCCCTTCTCTCAGGATCTTGGTCTCCAAGATTCAGTAACAAATTTATTATCTCTATTTACCAGAATTTTCCGTGACTATGTACAGATAAGAGTTTCAAGGAATCATTCCCTAGAGCCGCTTGTCTCTGGGTTTCTTTGGATACCTCATGTGAAAATCCCGGAGGGCTTTCTCAGCACTCTCCCGGAGATGTTCATAGGGTTCCCATGTAGCGTCCTCATTCTCATATCCTTCCCATAGCACTAGATATTCTACTCTTCTGCGAAGCCTATTGACCCGGCTATCTGCTACTTCCCGGACCTGCCAGTTCTCTTCTCCTGCAATCTCTTCTGGTTCCGGGGGGGGAACCCTTCTCTCCGGGTCTACTGGTGATCTATAGGGTTCTAGGAGAGAGACATGAAAGACCGGGTGTACAGCCATCTGAGGAGGAAGAGAGAGCTTGTAGGCGCGGGTGCCTACAGCTTCAATGACCTTGAAAGGTCCCATCTTCTTCTGATCTAGCTTTCCCATTGGCCGCTTTGTTTGCACATTGCGCCGATCTAACATTACTTCATCTCCTGGCTTGATCTCCGGAGGTTCCAGTGCATGTTTATATAACAGAGCCACTAACGGTTAGGAGAATAGTTCTCGCCCGGCCTGTTATAGGCTCAGAGTCATTGATAGAATTCAGCAGTTACAGTGATAAGGAAAGTACCTGTAGTGAGGACCGCAACCTGCTACAAGTGTACCTACCTTCTGACCGCTAGGGTGGAGATCTATTCATGAAAGGATAGGCTGAGTCAAGGCCTTGTCAATGAATAGAGGGCCGGCTAGAGAGAGGTCTCTAAGTGGCGGACATCTCAGTGTCCCTCTGTGCAAGAGTAACCCTGCTGCGGCGGCAGAGGTTATGCCGAATAATCTATAATGAATTATAGCTCTGCAGCCACCTAGGGAAGATTACCTGAGCGGAGACTCATTTAATGCAGGCCCGAGTGACAGCCAGGCTGCAGGTGATCCTTGACCCCGGCTAAGGGTGCTTACTCTAGGACCGGAAACACCCGCTAGCGCTGAGAGAGAAGCGGTGTAGCGGAGGAATAGTTTCCGGTCCAAAGACAGAGTTTTCATCGGAACTTAGTAGAAACGAGGAATGCAGGAAAAGGAGAGATTTGGAGTATAAGTACTCGTCTCCGTTTTCCGCCCTTCTGTTCAGATTTTCTCATCATCAGTTGTAACAAGCGGAAGAAGACCCTTAAGATTATTCTAAGTCTACCGAGAAGAATCTTTATACTCTAAACCAAATTTCTATCTTCTATCGGCCCTCTTGCTTCCTACACTTTGTTAGTAGAGGCAGAGCCCCGTCACAGTTTATCATACCACCGGGACATCCTGATCCTAGCCTTTCCCAAATTTTCTTGCATCACTTGCCAGATAGATTCCCATTGAGAGATCATGACCTCGCTTGCTGGGTTGCTAACTTCAACACCTTCCCGGGGGGCCGGCCAGTTGGTTCTGGGTTCATAACCATAGTTGGCATAGAATGCCGATACTTTGGTAGACTCAGAGACCGCCGAGTTGTAAGCATACTCTGCCAGAGGCAAGAGATCTGCCCAGTCATCCTGTTGATATGAACAATAACTCCGCAGGTAATGTTCCAGGGTCTGGTTAACTCTTTCTGTTTGGCCGTCGGTTTGGGGGTGGAAAGAAGTAGACATTTTCAGCTTCACATTGAGGAGGCTCATGAGACTGCCAAAATGAGAGAGAAACTTGCTATCTCTGTCGAGACTATGTCATCAGGTAACCCATGAGTCTCCAGACTTCCTTCAAGAACAATCAGCCAGATCTTCTGTTTTATTAAGAGTGTGGGATGTAATGGGCCATCTTAGAAGCGGTCCACTATTACCCAGATCTTAGTAAATCCCTTAGATTCCGGTAATCCCACAATGAAGTCCATAGAGATGGAAGTCCATGGCCGATAGGGTATCTCCAACGGTTGGAGCTTACCAAACTTCTTGTGTCGAGATGTTTTGTTCCTCTGACAACTGTCACAGGAGCGGACATACTCTTCCACATCTTGGTCCATTTTAGGCCAAAAGAAGTTACTTTTCACCCGCTCTAGTGTCTTGAATTGACCATAATGTCCAGCCACTTTAGAGTCATGGGTGTCGGTCAGGATATCCATCCGGAGCTTCTTGTCATTAGGGATATACCATCTATTCTTATAGAAGATAAGGCCGTCCTTGACAGACAAGTTCTGGTCCAAATTAGGTCTTCCTTCAACCAGAGAGTGGTGCACTAACTGCCAATCTTTATCCAACTTAACTGCTTCGTACAAGCGGTTCATGAATGAAGATTGCAACTGGTTGACTTTTACTGCCGCTAACCTGGCAGTGTCTAAAACCAATTGACCTGGCCTAAAAAACATCTGTGGCTCCGGCTGCAGTGGTTCACTCCCCTCTCCGAGGCGGTGATCCCAGCGCCTAGATAGCACATCAGGTTTGCCATTCTTCTCTCCGGGCCTGTAGACAACTTTGAAATTGTAGTAGGCTTGCCGTCTAGTGAGAACCTTGGTAGAATTAAAATACTCCAAGTTCTTGTGGTCTGTGAAAACCGTGACCTCATGCTCACAGGACTTTAGCATGTGCTCCCATTCCCGGAATGAGGCTACAATAGCTCTCATTTCCTTATCATGAATGTTATAATTGATCTCAGCAGGAGAGAACTTCTTAGAATAGAAGGCTACCGGATGTAGTTTCCCATCATCTCCATACTGAGAGAGCACCGCTCCCTTAGCAAAGTCACTGGCATCAGTTTCAACCACCGTTCTCCTAGTGGGGTCAAAATGAGCAAGCACCGGAGCGCTAGTAAACCGGTCTTTCAGATCCTGAAAGGCCTGTACACAAGCTGCGGTCCAATGCCATTTCTTACCGTCTTGAAGGAGATCAGTTAGGGGCTTGCAAATTCTACTGAAGCCTTCAATAAAGCGCCGGTAGAAGTTGGCAAATCCTAGAAATGCTTGGATCCCTTTGACATCTTTGGGTTCCGGCCATTCCCTAACTGCCTCAACCTTCTCTTCTGACATTGACACTCCCTTATTCGAGATGTGATAGCCCAGGTATTCTACCTCCGGGGCATGGAAGGAGGTCTTGTCGATCGATGCACATAGCTTATTCTCTGATAGCCGTTGCAGGACCTTATTGACAAGATCAACATGCTCTTCCATAGTCTCCGAGTAGATGAGGATATCGTCAATATAGACAATCACTCCCTCATCCAGTAGATCCCTTAGCACATCATTGATCATAGCCTGGAAGGCAGAAGGGGCATTACATAGACCAAAGGGCATCACATTGTACTGATACAGGCCATAGCGGGTTCTGAAAGCGGTTTTCCACTCGTCCCCCTCGGCTATCCTGATCAAATTGAAGCCATTCTTTAGATCTATTTTTGTGAAGACCTGGGCTTTGAACAACCTGTCTCTGAGCTCGCTCATGATAGGTAGCGGGTACTTGTCCTTTACAGTAACCTTGTTCAAACCTCGGTAGTCAACACAGATTCTCAACTTGCCATCCTTCTTTGGTATGAACAGTATGGGTGCCGCTGCCGGGCTATTAGATCTGGAGATCTTTCCTGTAGCCAATTCTTTGGTCAGGTACTCCTTGAGGGCCTTCAATTCAGGAGCGGAACATGGGTATAATGGGCCAAAGGGGATTGTAGAATCAGGCAGGATCTTGATCTTAAGATCATTAGCAGAATGCGGAGGTAACTCCTCTGCCTTCTCTCTGCTGAATACATGTGCCCATTGCCGGTGAACTTCAGGAATTCTTATTTCCACATTCATACCGTTCTCATCATGCCAAATGGCCGCTACTAAGTGGTACACTTCTTCCTCTTCTAACATTTGATAGATAGAGACGGGTTCCACAGTAATGGCCGCTGGGAGACAGTTCTGCTTGCAGTAGTCACTCCTCCAGCTTATGGTATTGAGTTCCCAATTAATGTCCGGGTTATGTTTCCTGGCCCAAGCAATTGGCAGGTAACCGGAGATTCCAGCTTCCAAAGAGGCTACTTCCCATCGGAGAGTCTCCTTATGATCTCCCATGCTCATGTGGACCGGGTGACTGTAATACTCTCCGCTTCCCATCATGACATCTCCTTGAGCATCATACATTGTCAGTGGTTGATCCCTCTGCACTAAGGGTATTCCATTCTTTCTGACAAACTCCTGGTTCAGGATAGGTCCTGTACACCCGGTGTCCAGAAGGAATTTCCTTGGGAGCCTTCAACCTTTTAATTGTCCAAGACAATTTGGCTTCTAGCACGGGTCTTTTGCCGTGCACTGGTAGGGGTGGAAGGCTTGCTTCTGCCCTTCTCCGCTTGGAGGTTTTCTCAGGGGTTGTTTCTCTTGTTCTCTTTAGGCTTTGCATTATAAAGTAGGTATGGCAAAATAGATATGGGTTTTCTTGAAAGTTCACTGATGATGGAGAAGGAATGCGGCAGCTGCTGCTCTCTTTATACTTTTTCTCAAGTAAAGAGGCAATGCTATGTAGCGATCTCCTTCTCTGTCATTCTCCGCATTTTCGGGAACATACTTCAAGATGACAAATATATATTTCCAATAGAGAAACTAAACCCAAACAGTAATACGAAGAAATAATAGTATACATAGACTTTTCTAGACAGACACTACCAGATTATATCATCATCTGACCCTGCTCCAGGTTCGAAGATGAAATCATCTATCCCTTCTGGAAGTACATTGAATGGTTGTTCTGCCGCTACAGCAGCAACCTTTGCTTTCTTTTCAGATGGTTCCTGGGTTTTATCCCCGGAGCCAGATCCTCTTTTCCGCTTTCTTTGTACTTTCACAGCTGCCACCCGGACAGTAGTAGGTTCCTTGGACCAACAAGTGGTCCATTTGTGTCTGGACTTGCCGCACTATTGCACAAGTCAGTCTATGCACTCTACCTCACAGGGGAGTACCGGAAGGTCTTACCTTCAAGCATACTTCAGCCTTTCTTCTTTCTTCCAGAATATCCCCCGGGATACCCTTCAGTTCCACAGCCTTGTCCTTGGATCCCGTAGTCTCCTTGGGTGCAGAAGAGCCTGAGGCTTCTTTCTTTCCCTTGGGTTGCCGGGCCCTAGCATTGCTGGGTTCCTTCTGGGTCCTGGCCGGAGCTTTATCTGCTGCCGCCTGGTACCGCTCATGTGTGTGCCCCAGCTCTCTGAGCTGTGATCCTTTCCATCAAGGTCCTAGGCTTGGGATTGAAAAAGGGCCCAACTTAAGCCTAGTTCGGGAGGAGGAGCCTTGGATCTTATCATCTACCAGCTGTCGCCGTAGCCGGTCTTCCACATCAACTGAATAATAGTATTCAGGAAGGAGTCTATTCCTTCCTTCTTGGTGTGGGTCAGGGTGTTCCATTGGGCTACCGCCTCATCCCTAGAGATGGCTTCGCCAAAGGCTGCCCTAAAGGATTCCACAAAGGAATCCCAATTCTTCCAGCGCTCATCTAACCTCACCGGCCTTCCAGCTATCCGGTTGGCAGAGGCTTGGTCAATAGAATTGTGGTAAGCCTCATACCACTTGATGGCTGCCGTTCCTTCCATGAGATTCCCGGCATACCGGATCTTAACCTCGTCTGCTAGGAAGGACTGGCTCTCAATGGAGAATACATTCTCGCATTGCCGGAGGAAGGTCTCCACCTGTTCTGCTTCTCCCTTGAATTTGGAAGGTGGAGGGGCCTTAGGTTCTCGGGCCTTGGTGGACGGAGGAGGGCGGGATTGCTCAAGAGGTGGCCGATGATTGACCAAGAGAGCGAACAGATCTCTCTGCTGTTTCTCAAGCTTCTTCTTGAGGTATTTCCGCCAGGCTTTCCTGTCGTTCCCTTCTGGCTCCGAGTCCGAGCTGTCTGGATCATCTCCGGGGGCACCACCCTGGGCCACCGGAGGAGGAGGAGGAATATTGCCTCCACTCCCACCTGATACTGCCGGAGGTGGGGAAGGAGGAGAGTTCGGTACCTCCGGGGGTTCTGACTGACCACCGGGGTTTTCTGTCGGAGGGGGAGCTGGAGATAGAGGACTTCCTTCCTCTTCATACTCTTCCCCATCTAAACTGAGACCCAGGCCTGAGAAGGGCTGTCTTCTCCTGGGAGGAGGAAGCGGTGAGGCTCCCACCTGAGGCATGACCACCGGGACTATGGGGCCTTGCTGGTGCCTAGGGAAGGTGGCGAACAGGGACTGCTGTCTTCTTGGAGCCCTGCTTCCTGCTCTCGAGGATACCCTGGAGGGAGGCCTGGGGGTCCCGGGCCTAGCTACCTGTAGCCTTCCCTCATTGATGGCCTTCTGGATCTCGGTTATGTAGTTGGGAGGGATGACCGGGTTAGACCATTCAATTTCCATGGCATCCGGATCTAAGTCATCCTTCTCCACAAATCTCTTCAGTTCACCCTGAAGAGAGCTGACCTGGTCCCTCATGAAGGTCAGAGCCTGCCTCATGAGTTCTGCCTCCGCTTGCTGCCGCTCATGGATGAGAACAAGAACCTGAGCTCCTTTGTTCAGTTCCTGTTGTAGGCGGTGTTGGAGGTAGACTTGGAGTTCTCTGAAAAACTGCTCATAGGTGACCGGGTCCGAGTCTTGCCAGGCAGGCTCACAGCCTGGAATATAGGCTTGCAGAGCTGTCCTGGGTTTCTTGACCAACTGTATGTGTGCCGAGCCCTCCAGTTCTAAAGGTCTGGGTTGCCATTCAATCTGAAGTGGCAGTTCGGGGGCTGGTAGGGCGGACATCTTTTGGTCTTGGAGGAAGATAATCTCTAAAGGTAATTGAAGCCTTTAAGATTATAATGTGACGGGGCTCTGCCTCTACTAACAAGAGTGTAGGAAGCAAGAGGGCCGATAGAAGATAGAATTTAGGTTTAGAGAGTAAAGATTCTTCTGCAGACTTAGAATAATCTTGGGTCTTCTTCCGCTTTGTTACAACTGATGATGAGAATCCGAACAGATGGGCGGAAGCGGAGATGAGTACTTATACTCCAAATCTCTCGGTTTTCCTGCATTCCATCGCTCTTACTAAGTTCCGGTGAAAACTCTGTTTTGGAGCGGAAACTATTCAGTGTTTCCGGTCCTAGAATAAGCACCCTTAGCCAGGGTCAAGGATCACCTGCAGCCTGGCTGCCACACAGCTCCGGGCCTGCATTAGATGAGTCTCCGCTCAAGTGATCTTTCCTAGGTGGCTGCAGAGCTGTAACTCATTGTAGATTATTCCGGGCATAACCTCCACCGCTTGCAGCGGGGCTGTTCCTTGCACAGAGGGATACTGGAGATGTCCGGCACTTAGAGACCTCTCTCTAGCCGGCCCTCTATTCATTGACAAGGCCTAGACTCGTCAGCCTATCCTTTCATGAATAGATCTCCACCCTAGCGGTCAGAAGGTAGGTACACTTGTAGTAGGTTGCGGTCCTCACTACAGGTACTTTTCCTATCACTGTAACTGCTGAATTCCATCAATGACTCTGGGCCTATAACAGGCCGGGTGAGAACTATTTCTCCTAACCGCTAGTGGCTCTGTTATACCAGAACCTTCGTTCTTTTGCTCACTCTCCATCAGCAAGATTTTACAAGTCTCAGAAGACTACAGGGGTCTCAGGAGACTCAGGAGACTCCAGTCACAAATGGTAAAGCTTGCTGATGTCAGCTGTACCCCTCGACCTCGCCTGCGTAACTGTCTTCATCTGTCGTGCTTTAAATTTTAGACTCTCTGTCACAGCATGAGGGTAGTCACGCAGGCATATATTTGTACATAGAATTATATAGCATTAAAATAAACGTTGTACCGTGAATCACCTAAACTGTCCAATCGTCAATATGACGTCAATCTCCAATGAAAGTTTGCGTCAAGGTTCTGCCATGACTGCTAGTATGGCAAAAGGTACAAGACGTGGTTTTGAAGACTAAAGACACGATCCCGAAGCCTAATGCCAAATAGTGCATCTTTGAAGCTCAAGACTATTTTGCGGTGCCGGGGCGCCACAAGCCGCACCCCAATTTTTTGCTGATGTAGTATTTTATATCTCTATCCTATTCCTTCTAATAACTGATACGGTACCAGGACAAGCAATACTAGTGCCACCACCTGTTGAAATAGAAGGAGAGATTCAGTAGAAAGTGAGGAAAGTGTTGAATTCAAGAAGACGTAGCCAAGAATTAGAGTACTTACTAGTTAAAGATGCCAGTTACGAAGAACCTTTCTAGCAGTCTTTGGGAGACCTAGAACATGCATCTGAGTTGTGGGCTGCCTTTCACAAAGGATATCCAACAAAACCCTATCTATCAGGAGATAGACTTTGGAAAGGTACCTAATCTGTCCCAGCGTTTTTGGCATCAAACGATATAGAATGCGAATTCGAGATGGAATGAGAGATCGGAGATGGAAAGGTGGGAGTGCAGATCATCTTATCAAAGATTCTCTGAGTTTTGGTGATACAATCAATTGGCAATAGATTGCAGGAGAAGTAGAGTCATTGATTACAAAGTGGTGTGGTGGCAAGAGTGTCGATAGATTCTATGGCGTGATGCATGAGTCATAACGCACTGGAAGGGAAACATGCATCAGGAAAAAATAGGTCTCGCCAAGACACATCTCGTTTCTCAAGATGCAGATATCAAAAAATCCTTGTCTGTATGGGTCGGGATGCGTCTTTTGCCCCCAAAAAGTGACCTGTCGTCTTTGGCTCGTCTAAGCTCAACTTAGCTCGTCTAGCTCAGTCTAAATATGACAGGTCATCTTTTGACACCCTATTTCGTCTCCAAAATATGATGTCTTTACAGAAAAGTGATATGCCAAAAGAGACTAAACCCCATTGGGACTAGCTCCTGCCATCAACATCATTATTGGCGCAGTTTCCAGGTCTTAAGCACCGCCACCGCCGCCTCCATCTCCACATTCACCTCCACCTCCACCTCCAACTCCACCTCCACCGCCACCTCCACCTCCACCTCCACCACGGACGTGCCCATTAGACACTACGAACATGCCCAAAACGATCACTTCTGTACGTAGGAGGTGGGCGCGCAGGTAGGCGCGCGGGTGGAGTGGGGACCATCGCGCAGGTAGTTGCGCAGGCATATATTTGTATATAGGATTATATAGGATTACATAGAGTTAAATAAACTATGTACTGTGAATCACCTGAACTGTCCAATCGTCAATGTGACGTCAAGTCCCAGCAAAAATTGGCGTCAAGGTTCTGCTATACCTGCTAGTCTAGCAAAAGGCACAAGACGAGGTTTTGGAGACTAAAGACGGAAAAGTCATCTTGGGATGCCAAGACTATCTTGTAGCGCCGGAGTGTGGGAATGCAGGTAAGCAATTGATTTTCAGGCGTCTTTGACGTCTTGTGCATCTTGTACCAACTGTGGCGTCCAGGCGCCATAAGACGCAGCCTCATTTTTTGCTGATGTGTTAAATACAGGACAGATGAACTTCCTTTAGTTCTTTTACTTTCTTTCTTCTCTAGCTCACCTTCCAGTTATCTTCAATAGGAATCATATTTCTAGAAACTCCCACCTCTGTTCATAGTTCAAAATCTTCTTCAGGAGTCTTATTATTGCTTGAGTAATTACCTGATCCTTGTTTTCTCTGCTCAGTTGGTGTCCGTGCTTGTGCCCGCGTGCCTGCCTCTGTCCTTACTTAGTTTTCACTGGTGCCTTCATCTTTCTACTAGCTCTGTCTGTGCCTCTCGAGTCCTCTCCTCCGTCATCGTTTTCAACTTTCACTCTCTAGCCTCCCACTGACCCGTTACACTAATAGCGAAAAGACGTTGCCTAAACAGATTAGAGAAATAGAAAAACATAGAATATATATATTCAGACGCCAAGCTTTATCAGATTAACAACTCCATAGAAACCTATAGAACTAAACAGAGACCTGACTACTCATACTATTCTCAATACTAACATGTAAACCGACATGACAGCCAAACTCTCCTAGTGTTTAGTTTCTACTTCGAAAACTGTGACGGAGTGATAGAGACTAGGGGGCGAGATTTAAAACGAGAATGTAAGAGAGTAATCGAAGGGCGCAGCCAGGACGAGCAGGAGGACGAAGGGGACCGGCTAAGGCTAAGGCAAAGACTACAGCAAGCGCACGGGCACAAGCACAGGCTAGGCAAGGAAATCGAGCACCGTAGGAGGATACAGGGCGAGGATGAGGAGAAACTATAGATCTCACTTATGAAGGCGAGCTTGAACAGGACTATGGTTATGGCTTCTGAAGATAGGAGTATATTCCTATATATTGAGATAACAGGAAGATGAGACACTGCAGAGGAAAGGAAAGAAGGAACTTATCAAGGCGTACTACAGATTACTGCAGAGGAAAGAATATTGTGGAATGGGTTCGCGGGTTTGGGATTTCTCTTTGGGTTTCTATAGTTTCTGTTACACAGGTTCTGAGTCATCCCTATACAGGGATTAAGAACTGTATATATAGTCGGCTACGAACCTTTCCTTTGTCTTTTCTCTTCTTTCCTTTCCTACACAACCTTCCTGTTCTCACCTCTACGTTTTAGGTTCTTTAGTTGTTGTTGTTCCTCGTTCATCTGAATAGAATACGTCATCACTCTTAGTCATCCTTGTCCTAGTACTATATCGTCCTCATCTAGCTTCGCCTACAGTTCTACCCCGCTTAGCCATAGGTTTAGCCCATAACCGTAGTACACGTCATCTATTGGTATCTCCGTCTACATAACTTCGTCCCAGAAGCCATTTGGGCTCTCTGCCCCACAACTTTGCTCCTCGGTTAGGTCCCCTCATTGTCGCCCCTTGTCCTTACTTCACCTCAGTTGTGAACCTTGGCTTGTTTAGTTATTGTCTCTGCTCCGCTCCATAACAGAACTAAAGGAAAAGCCTGAACCCGCTATTTAACACCCTCCTCCGCTAGTCCTTTATGACTTACAAATCACACCATAGAATATCATGGAAACTCAGTATCCCCATACCTCGTATTCCCCCCCACTGTTACACCACACTTGATTACGCACTCCTCCCGCAACCAAACTTCTCAGAAAGAAATGACGTGACCAACAGTCCACTACACTCATCCTCGCTTAACATTCTTCTTCCACTAAATTCCTATGCTGACTACAGAACTGTCAGGACCAATGACAAGACACCTGGACAAATACCCTTACTAACCAATCATTATATATCCGACATTCATCAGCAAGACTTCATTTATCTCCTGAAGTCTCCTGAGCCTCAGGAGACTCAAAAAATATCTAGAACTCTCAGGAGACTCTCAGGAGACCCAGGAGACTGTTGGGAGGCTCCAATCACAAATGGTAGTTTGCTGATGTTGACTGATCTATTTTACGACCCTGTTCCGTAATCGTCTTGGCGGCAGGCGAGATATACCTGACTGTGTATCACGGCGTACTACGAGCTATTGCGGAGGAAAGGATATTGTGGAATCGGGTCTTGGGTCTAGGATTTCTCTTCGGGTTTCTATGGGTTTCCGTTACACGGGTTATGAGTCATCCTTGGGCAGGGATTAGAAACTGTATATATAGTCGGCTACGAACCTTTCCTTTGTCCTTTCTCTTCTTTCCCTTCCTACGCAACCTTCCTGTTATCAACTCTACGTCTCTAGTTTCTTTGGTCGTTACTTGTTCCGTTCTTCTGGATATAATACGTCATCACTCTTAGTCATCTTCGTCTTAATAGTACTTCGTCCTCGCTTAGCCATAGTCCTCGTTCATGTACGATACAGCAGTACGTGTCCTCTACTGGTATCTTCGTTTACATCACTTCGTTCGCACTGCCATCTGGACTCTGTGTCCCACTACCCTGCTTCTCGGTTAAGTCCCCTCGTTCGCCCTCGCCTCGCCTCGCCCTCGTTCGCCTTCGCTTTGTAACCTTGGCTAGTTTAGATATAGTCTCCGCGTCGCTCCGTAACACTAAGGTTGCGTCTCCCACGCCAACCTTCACAACACCAACCCCGCTCCGCTTAGCTCCGACCACCATCATGGTCGATCTTAGTTGGGACGTCCCTAATGAGGACTGTCGCCACCCTCTCGTCTTCTCCCCCGGTCCCCTCGAATGTTTCTTTCCTGAACGGAAAGGATTTTGCTACCTCGGTCTCGTCTCCCAAGCCCATTGGTTCAACATGGCCACCGTGACCGCATCGGTCCCGACCCCTCCGTCTCCGTCCTCCGCCAATACGCTTTGAAATATAAGCTCAAGCGTGCCGAAGCCCACTGGGCCAAAGCCACCTTCACCCAACCTCTCGCCGGGCAGCTCCACATCGGGGCACCCACCACCGACGTCCCACTTCCCGCACACGACACTGAGGCCATTATTCGTGGCCTTCGCGACCCTGTCCTCGCCCAACACACCATCGGCCGCCCTGCCGATGAAGCCACTGTCCCCGTCGTGCTCCTCGAGCCTTGTCAATTCTCAAGACCTATACCACTACTCCACCGATGGAGGACTGCGGTCCCGAACTTACGGAGGCCCACAGCCTCATCTCTGAATGCCTATTGTGGACCAACCTCCCCGACACCCCCGCTTCCACAGGAACCCGCCAGATGACCGGCCCATGAGGAGGTCATTGCTGACCTCAGCCAAGAAATTGCCGACCTCAAGTTTGAGGTTGAAGAACAACAGGTCAAGAAGAACAGCTCGGTACCGCCTGGCACTCCATCAGGATGCCCTTGCCACCGCCTACTCCGACTCGCCGCATGAAGCAGACATCCGCCACATCACCTCCGTCGCGAAAGCTTGGGAATCTCAAGCCAACGCCACCAGCGCTGACCTTCGCTGCCATCTGGCCTCCCCTACCAGTACCACCAACCAACATCCTCCTCGCCCTGCCCCCTCGAACTCACAGCCCCGCTATCTCGCTCCCCGCTCCCAGGATCCCCGCACCCTCAACAACTGGCGCAACAAGCCGGTTGAACAAGTATCAACCAAGCCGGCGCTAAAAGGTCAGCCCCTTTGGTAGAAAATGGCAAACCAAAGGGGCTAGTCCCGCCACCCACCTTCGTCGTCTCCGCCGCTGCCGTGTCTGAGGACAAGATGTCCGAGGACCAACTCGTCGTCACCTGCTCGGTCTCCCAGAACTCCGCCTCCTTCGTACCAACCTACGCCCTCATCGATACGGGGGCGTCAGGTTACGCATTTATTGACCAGGATTTCGCAATCAGGCACGACCTCGCCCTGACACCCTTGAAGAAACCACGCCTGCTAGAAGTAATCGACGGCAGGCTAGTAGAATCAGGAAGGATCACCCACGTCGCCAAACTTTCGTTGGATATCCATGGACACCAGGAAACCGCTCCGTTCTTCGTCACCACGTTGGGACACTACCCTCTCGACATGGGTATCCCATGAATGCGCCACCACGACCTCGCCCTCCGCCGACAACGAATCAGGTCATCTTCGACTCTGCTTTCTGCACCACCAACTGCTCTGTCTCCGTGCGGTTACAGCCAAAGGAATCTCAATCTCGCCCTCGATAGCCCGCTTATACACATTATGCCATTGGGGCAGCCCCGTTCGTAGGCCTCGCCCGCAGACGTCAGAACCACCTCTTCTGTGCCTCCCTCCGCGCCATCGACGAAGCCCTCACCAGGAACCCCGCCCCCGACCCACTAGCTAAAGTACCCCAGGAACTAGCGGAGTTCAAGTCACTGTTTCAGGAGTCCAACGCCACGTCTCTGCCGCCCCACCGCCCCCACGACCTCAAGATTGTACTCCAGGACGGGAAGGAACCCCTTCGCCCGCCTATGGAATGTCCCGACCAGAACTACAGGCTTTATGCGAGACTATATCACGGAGAACCTCGAAAAGCGATTCATCCGCTACTCAGAGTCCTTCGCTGGTGCCCCCGCCCTGTTCGTTAAAAAGGCTGATGGATCCTTCGCTTTGTGCGTGGACTATAGGAAGCTGAATGAGATCACGGTCAAGAACCGACATCCTCGCCTTATCCCAGAAACGCCTGTCCCGTCTGTCCAAGGCAAAATACTACACCAAGCTAGACCTCAGGTGATACCATCAGATTAGGATCCAGGAGGGTGATGAGTGGAAACCGCCTTTAGGACCAAGTTATGGCCACTTCAATACAACGTTATGCCCTTCGCCTGACCAACGCCCCGCCACGCTCCAACACTGGGTTAATGATCTTCGCTCCGCCTTACCTCGACCATTTCACACGGCATATCTCGACGACATCCTGATATACTCGAATCTTTGGAGGAACATAAAGAGATGTTAAGCAAATCCTCAGAGTACTACAGATCCATGATGTCCATCTCAAACCAGAGAAGTGCGAGTTCTACGTCCAGGAGACCAAATACCTCGGCCTGATCATCACTCCGGAAGGCATCAAAATGGACCCTAGCAAAGTTTCGGCAGTCACAGGATGGGAAACACCCACAAAGCTTAGGGAAGTACAGGAGTTCTTAGGGTTCGCGAATTTCTATCGCCGCTTCATATACGATACTCCAGGGTGGTCTCCCCGCCACGGCATTAACCAAGAAAGACGAAGTTCCAATGGTCCCTAGAGGCAGAAAAGGCATTCCAGAAGCTCAAGGACGCGCTTACTTCGGCCCGAGCACTGGCACACTTCGACCACGAGAGAGAAACCATAGTAGAAACCGATGCTTCGACCACGCTCCGCGAATCATGTCTCAATACGACGACCAAGGAATCCTGCACCCAGTGGCCTTCTTCTCCAAGAAACACTCACCAGCGAATGCAACTACGAGATCTACGACAACTACTAGCGGTCATCGATGCTTTCAAGAATGGCGCCTCCAACCTAGAAGGGTCTAAGTTCCCCATCAAAGTCCTTAGCGACCACCGAACCTGGAATACTTCATGTCCACTAAGCTCCTCAACCGTCGCTAAACCCGTAATTTTATCTCGCCGACTTCCCATCAAGTTCAGACCAGGAAAACAAGGGGGAAAACCGGATGCACTCACTAGGAGGTCAGGAGACCTGCCAAAGGAAGGGGATGAATGCCTCACGCACCAGTCACAAGTCGTGTTGAAGAAGAGGAATTTAGACGCAGGAGTCAAGCTAAGTTTGTTCACGGGTTCTTTGTTAAATGAATCCACTGAAGGAACACCCACTGTGAAAGAATTATTGACCCAAGCTTACCAAGTTGACAGTTTCCCACACCAAGTCCTCACCATGCTCCGCAACGGCACCAAGCACTCCAAGAAGATCTCGTTAGCGGAATGCACAGAGACGGAGGAAGGCTTCCTGCTTTACAGGAATGCAATCTACGTCCCCGACTTTGACGAACTCCAGCTACGGTTGCTACAGGAACACCACGACAAGCCCTCCGCCGACACCCAGGACGATCTAAAACCCTAGAGCTCATCAGTCGCAACTACTACTGGCCCAACATGAGGAAGTATGTCGACCTCTATGTTCTGAACTTCAACACCTGTTCTCGCAGTAAAGTTCTCGCAATGCCCTACAAGGCGCTCCGCCCACTAGCGATACCAAAAGGCCCGCGACCGACGATCGATGGACTTCTGGCCACAGGACTCCCAACATCTCGAGGATTTAATGCTATCCTAGTCGTCGTGGACCGGTTGACTAAGATGCGCCACTTCATACCCTGCACGGAGGAGTCCAATGCTATCGACGTGGCCAACATGTACCTAGAATCGGTGTGGAAACTGCATGGCCTACCGGAAACCATAGTCTCAGATCGTGGAACCCAGTTCACAGCAGAATTCTGGAAAACCTTGTGCGGCCGCTTGGAAATTGCACCCCGCTACAGTACAGCCTTTCACCCCAGACAGATGGCCAAACGGAAAGCGATCAACGCGTCATAACAAGTACCTTCTATGCCTCTTATCAACAGGATGACTGGGTCAAATACCTACCGATGGCAGAGTTTATGACTAACAACCATGTCTCCGAGACCACCTAAGCTCTCCCCTGCTCCAAGCAACCACGGAAGGAACCCACGGATGTCATTCGCTTCCCTACAGCATACTACGATTTACCAAGAAAGCACTCAAGCCAACGGCATGGCTAGACATGGCACAGGTCTTCGAATTCCTACGAGGAGATGTTTAGGGCCCAGAAGATCCAAGAGGACTCAGCGAATGCGAATAGAACCCCGCCCCCAGATATGCGGTAGGAGATAAGGTGTTCTTCTCGACCAAACCTGGAAACCAAGCGACCTCTAAGAAGTTCTCGACTGAAACGATCGCCCTTACACCATCAAGAGAATGGTTAGCCTTACGCTTATGAGCTCAGCCTCCCGCCGATGAAGATCCACCCGGTCTTTCATGTTTCGCTTTTGTCCTCGCCGCCGATAACCCCCGCCCCAGGCCAACAACATACCCCGCCACCGTCAGAGAAATCGAAGGCGAACAGGAATGGGAGGTTGATGCTGTCTTGGACTCACGACGACGCTACGGCCGCTTGGAATACTTGGTTAGATACACTGGTTACGACGAGCCATCATGGCAGCCCCCTTCCGACCTCGAGCATGCCCCTGAGCTGCTGCAGAACTTTCATGACAGGTTTCCACGAAAGCCTAAGCCTACCAGAGTTAGGCCTGAGGAGGACCTAATCTATCACGGCGCATTTCACGCTACCGCGGAGGAAAGCGATATTGTGAATCGGGTCTTGGGTCTAGGATTTCTTCGGTTTTATGGGTTTCACTACACGGTTATGAGTCATCCTTGGGCAGGGATTAGAAACTGATATATAGTCGGCTACTTAACCTTTCCTTTCGGTTCTTTCTTCTTCTTCCTTCCTACGCAACCTTCCTGTTATCAACTCTACGCCTCTAGTTTCTTTAGGTTACTTGTTCCGTTTCTTCTGAATATAATACGCCATCACTCTTAGTCATCTTCGTCTTAATAGTACTTCGTCGCTAGCCATAGTCGCCTTCGCTCACGACGATACGTGCCTCTACTGGTATCTTCGTTTACATCACTGTCAAGACTGCCATCTGGACTCTGTGTCCCACTACCCTGCTTCTCGGTTAAGTCCCCTCGTTGCCCCGTCCTCGCCTCGCTCTCGTCTCGTCCTCGTCTCGTCTTCGCCTCGGTTGTGAACCTTGGCTAGTTTAGATATAGTCTCCGCGTCGCTCCGTAACACTGTGCCGTAATACATGTCTATAACATCCATTTAGGTGTATCTTAATAGTTAATTTAGACATATTGATGATGGCATTGGCTTGGACATATATAAGGTATCAATTTAAGTATGTCCTAAATGTAGATTTGGGCGTATTCACAGCGTTCATTTGAATGTATAAGATTCTATATAGATAGCATTGGTGTTGGAGTACGGGATTGGGTGATACTTGAAATAGTGATGGTGGAGGAGGAATTGAAGGTTGATGTGGAGGTGGAGGCGATGGCAGAAGTCCTTAAAACTTTGAAACAACGCCAAGAATCACCTTGATGACACGAGCTAGTCCCGATCGGTCTTAGCTCTTTCCGGCATTATTCCTTTCTGACGGCAAAAGACGACCAGATTAGACGAGCTTAGACGCGCCAAATCCGACCTGTCACTTTTTTGAGGCGCAAGACGCACTCAGACGATATCTGCATCTTGGGAGAGCATGTCTCGTTTTGACGAGACATATCCCCTAAGTCCTAATCCTAACCCTCAATAGCTTACTGAATTTCCTTAATGCCTCTATGCCTCTATCCAACAATTAATTGAGCCCTATTCAAATATCAGTATAATCTCCAAACCAGGCTTAATTAAGCCCTATTTTATTAAAGGGTCATAGCGGGCTTTTATATGCTCCTGGGCATGAAATGGTTGTTTGGATATGCGCACGAAAAGCAAGCATTATCCAAGTGCGTTATCAGTCATGCAGTCACATTCATCGAGTGATTTATGGTGATTACCTTTCAATGACGCATGTTTTCTTTTTTGTATTCGATGGCACATTCGTACTTATGTAATTTCTTGAGAACACTTGTCTGTATTCTGCACCTACATGTGTAGAGGGACTTTCTCTTCGTTGCTCCGACCACCAGTTCTATAATACAGTAAAGTCTCTCCGTCAGCGTCCCTTAGGTACAACTCTCAATACGGTAATCCGCATCTGATAATAACCTCCTACCCCGAGTACTTGAAGACCAGTACTATGCCGCTGATGTAGCCCCTAGATGAACCGAACCATATCCTGATAGAACTACGAATCAAAATCCCATCAACTGCGCGGCACGCTCCCGATGATTTATGTAGCAGTCAATTGAATGTAGTACAATTATTATCATCCATCTACTGTAACTCCACGTCGAGCTGGTATATATGTATGCTACACTCCCACTCATAAGTCATACATACAAACCCACAAACATCAGGTGTGATACCGGGTGAACTGGATGATCGCGAGACTAAAACCGATGAAAACTTGGTGGAGCTCACCCTATGACGCATTTTATTCAAAGCACCCCACCGCGCCGGCCATCGACAAAGCTTTGAGATTTAGTGGCAAGACCACAAGAAAGTCAAGCCCCCTTGATTTGATCTTTAAGACTATTGGAATCACCTAAACAATGAGAGTTCGGGCAAACTATTGCCTACATGTAGCTGGCCTTCATCTTTCTGGTGCACCTCTGTGAAAGGGGTAGAAAGACTGTGGGTTTTCTCCTCTGGAGGCCTTTAACTAGCGCCTTGCCCCCCAAAAAACCGTGAGTTCTACCGCGTCTTGGATGTGCGGTCTCGAGACATGCTCTCTGGTGCCTATCGATACTGTAACGAGCACTGTGTTAGGACAAGACTCCATTCTGATACTCTTCTTTCTGAGAACAGGGTGCTCCTGACGCCGACGAAATGCCGGAGAATAAAGGTTTGGGGGCAAGTGGTACGGTAAAGCCCTAGCCCTAGCCCTTTCTCGCTCCTAACTGCTAACAGGAGGGCTATGGGACACGAGAAATATGGGACAGACCCCAACTGACCAAAGTCCCTAGAGTCCAAGACAACTTAATGTCACTGACAATTGTAGCATCAAATTCTGTTTTACCCAGTGCCCAGATCAACGTTGCCCCAGGCAAACAGAAACGCAGCGGCAGCGGCTGCATAATCTTATCTTATAAATCCTGAATTTGACACGCCGGGAGCTCATCTCAATACAATGATAGATAAACCTCACAGAGAGTAACTGCAACATCACCTGTAGTAGTTTCTGAAAGTGCTGATCGATTGGGCGAGTGTTGGTGAAAGCAAAATATGAGCAGTGACTGTGTACGAAACCCGCAACACAAAGCTCTTGATCAGCGGAGAACTAGTAGCACGATGTCGCCGCCAGATCTCAGCAACATAGGTATCATCAGCAGCCACCCCTCTATATCCTTCTATTCGGTTTATCTCTTTTCTTTTCGAAGTTGGCGAGGGAAGGAGGGGAGTTCAGGGGTTAAAATGGTGCGATATTGCCATAGCCTTAGGGCTGCATGCAATTAATGATGTAAACAAAAAAAAACCCTCTATATCCTTAGGAGATCTCAAAGGTCACCAGTGCTTACCCGCCTTCATTAATACCGCTCCCCTGGAGCAGTCGATGCTGTGCAGCAAGATCTTCCCAGCGCCTTTGCGATAAACCGATTATTAGTTGGGTTGTGGGCCTGGGAGGATGGGCGGTTGATTTTATCCACCCAGATTGCGGTCATGATGCATCACTCGCATCGAGATCGAGTGCATAATAATTCCCACCCTAATTATAATCGCTTGCCAGATCGCGCCGGGTTAAAGACACAATTAATCAATCTCACTTTGACCTTGGGGGCTCAAATACCCGCCCGTCATGTCACGTCACAACCAAGGGGGTGTTATCTCTTTGGGGGTGTGAGGACGATCCACGTCAGGACCTAATTAATGGCACATCCACTACCCCGATTTTCTCCGGATTCCTGAAACTCCGGGGCTGCCGAGCCAAATGTATGCACCCGGCACTCTACGGAGGCTTCCCCGGACCCCAAGGTCTAGCTATGTAGGTACATATGTATTTATATACATGTTTGCTGTGGCTAGGCAAGCAGCTACTTGGAGTACAAGATAAAACTGGCGAACAGCAATTCTACCTTCAGAATTTGGCAAAATGGCTTTTTTTTTTTTGCACTCAACCTAGATGCATGGTTTGGTTTCCAATATATTATCATACCTAACTACTTTATAACCGACTGCTGATTTACCCAAACGCGGTGATGGGGATTGATCTTTTTGGCGAATTGCAACATCCCTATTCGCCCCATGCACCGCGAAACACACAGGCTTGGCACCTGGATAGGATAACTAAGACGTGCACAATGTCATGAACTCCCTCTGCCTTGCCCTGACAAACATCGAATGTGATGGAGGCAAAATATATCAGAATTAAACTACAATACATGTATGTAGGTACTCAATATCCACGAAGAAAACCCAATGATCTGCATCGTATAATTATATGATAGGATAGAGCAGAACAGAGCAGGAGGGCAAGATCAAACGCCTGACCGCCCCCTACCGCCCTACCGCCGCCCCACCCACCGGCTCGCCGCCTCAGAACTAGAAGTCCTGTACACCCGTATCCCCCACCCCCGCTCCCTCACTACACGGACTCGGACTCTCAGCATCAAAATACGCATCCTGCGCATCCCTCTCAATCTGCCTATAATCATCATACTCCTCGCTGTTGTCAATACTCTCATAGTCCGCCTCCTCATCGCGGCCCTCGATAAACCTTAGCGTCATGGCCTCGCGCCACACGGCCTCGGCCTCCTCCTTGCTGCTCACGGCCTGTCCAGCGCTATTGAGCGCGAGGTCGGCCGTGTCGGTGTTGTCGCGGAGAGCGGCGACCTTGGCCTCGGAGCGTGAGAGGTCCGCGTGTAGAATGCCAGACCAGCCCTTGGCGCGCCCTTCGGCTTCGCGCTCGGGCGCCGTTTGGTGTTGACGGATGAGGCGGTCGTAGAGGAGGGGATCAGCGAGTTCGAGGTCGGGGGAGCGGAAGTAGGTGTGTGCGTGCTTGGCGAGGTATTGCAGCCTGCGGGCGGGCACTGGTCAGTCCAGGCGGGCAGAGTGGGCAGAGGTGGTAGGTTACCGTCTATTTCGCACGGTGATGCGGTCGGGGCGGGAGGAGGGGTGGGGAGCTTGGGAGGGTTAGTATATGTATATATATATGTGTGTTCATGTATGTATAGTTCTTATTCAAAAGTCCCGGGACAACGCAACCGCGAGTTGCTACGGGGGCTTGTCCCGGGATTTTTGACATGGAGGTATATATAAGTGTATCAGTGGGATGAGAGCAGGTGGTGGAGCGATTAGAGGTTGGACCTTGGAGTGGCTGTTGCTGTTCAGCCTCGACACCCGACGCTAATGAGGGTGTGGGGGCATCGTCTGAAGGGACCCCTTTCACTATTAGTCCGGGCATCGTGAGTCTCTGTTTTTGTGATCTACGATGGTTTGTATAGTTGGAGTGGTTAGAGAGTTCGGTACATGGCCACCCCTTGAACCTAGTAGTAGTTGATGGGGAGTCATGATGATGTGTACCCACTAGGGTGGTCCTAGGCACGGGGGTGCAGACCTACATACACTACATGTATCTAGCGGAAGGCCGCCCACCACTACATGTATGTATGTAATAGTAGACGTGCTCGATTGGGAATGTAATTAGTAGATAGCAGGCTACTACTAATAATCGAATAGTAACAAGCCTTCCCTCCCTGTGTAGTAGTACCTTGAGGCATCATTGCGTTAAGACATATAGAGGTGACACGGTCTGTAGTAGATTAAATCGTTGTGGTTAGTGCAGCGTGGTTTGGTCCTATTCATTAATATCTTCCGGGCGCCAGCCAAAGAAAGGGACTAGAGCGAGCGGTTTAGGAGGTAGAGTAGACCTGAACCCTGTAGACTCTCCAAGATAGCGGGATGCTACTTCTTTTTAAGACACCTCTCGCCGGAGTAACGGTCTGCTTGTTCCACCTCTGCTCTACATACGCCTCCTGACGACACGCTGGCCTTGTCATAAACTTTCGGCATAATCCTTTGGAATATTGGGGCTTTATTTTTTACGTTCGAACTTCACTCGACGGCAAGACTACTCAAGTTTTCTCTGAACATGGTCCCAAGCCTTTCGGAGAAGGAGAAGCGTGCGCTAGCAAAGAAGCGCCCACAAGCCTCAAAGCAATCGAAGCCCTTTCTAGGAGGTCTCAACACTACCCTAAGGCCCCTAAACGCCATGTCAGTGGTAAAGGCCCTAACCCTCATCACGACCGCGTCCATGGCCTCCTTCGCTTCTCAGTTGGCACTGGCACCTGTCTATGGCGATATTCCGTCGTCCCTGTATCACTCAAGGATCTCAACAGCCGTCTTTATCGTGGCGTGGTCCGCAAAGTACAGTCCAGGTAGATTGCCGCATGGTCTCAAGAACCTGCTACCAATCATTGCGCTGTACACACCTGCTATCCAGAGGTATATTTTCCGGTACTCGGAAAATTGGGGGCCAAGGTATGGCCCGATTTATACCGAGGGGACCACTTATTACCCCATCCTTTTCTTAACAGTGCTACACTCGGCATTGCTCCTGGATCTGAGAAATGCTATCTTCGACTTCGTATTGGGCGCTCTCTCTTTGACCTTTTTCTGGAGCGTGCAGTCTAATGTTCCAAACCTCTTGAGAAACCATATTGGATCTTCGTGGATCCTTACCAGATGTGGTCTCCCGCACCTGATTGGGGCGATCTATGCTCTACTGTCACCTTCACTTTTGCTACTAACAGCTATTCCAGCTTTGTATCATACGGCGGCAGTGAATACAATGTGCGTTACAACTCCTGCTCTCAACGAAATACTTTCTTTTTCAAACTACACCTTGCTAGCTCGTGAGGAGTCAAACACTGGATACATTTCTATCCTTGAAAGTAAGACCGAGGGTTATCGGGTCATGCGATGCGACCACTCCTTATTGGGAGGTGAATGGCAGAGAGCTCCTAAAGGGTTTGAGCACCTTGACCTGGGGTATAAAGAGCCAGTTTATGCAATTTTTGTGACTATGGAGGCCGTAAGACTTGTTGACCCACCACCAAAGAACCCCAAGCCGAGGGCATTGGCTATGTATGTATACCAATGAAAATTTCCCTTCTAACTGACATAATTGCTAATAACTATTCTCAGCGGATTGGGGATTGGTACTGCTGTAAACGGCCTACTTTCGCATGGGGTTGAGACAGATCTTGTTGAGCTGGATCCAGTCGTCTATAAATACGCAAAGGAATTTTTCGCATTGAAATTGAACCACACGGCTTATATTGAAGATGCCATTGGGTTTGTTAAAAGGGAAGCTTCTAAGGAGAGAAACCGAAAGCAATATGAATTTATCCTGCATGATGTGTTCACTGGTGGAGCTGTCCCTGCCAACCTTTTTACCGGCGAATTCTTTAGTGATCTACGGACCCTTCTCACAGCAGATGGCGTCATTGCGATTGTGAGTTTCTTCTAGGGTTCCTTCTTATTAAAAGCTCAGAGGCGTGCAAAAAGAAAACCCAGTCTTCTTTTTAACATTCCAGACTAAGCCGCGGTGGTAGTTGGAAGTGATAAATCCGAGACAATAACTAATCACGTGATATATAGAACTGGGCTGGTGACCTGAAACTGCAAGCCGCAAAGTCAATCATAATGACTGTAATGTCGACCTTTAACAATTGCAGGGTTTTCAGAGAGGATATGCCTGAAGAATATGTCGAAACGGCTGCTGTTGACTTTACAAACATGGTAAGTGATATTATCAAATGTTTTTCGTATCATTGGGGTTTCCCTCCTCACATTTTCCCCGCCGAATGAGGGCCATGGCCATGATTCTGGAAGCATGCTGCTTCCTTTGGTCCCGGGTCCCATTCCCGTGTGGGTAAGTTTACGACCAGGTCTGTGGTTCGCACCAGCACGAACACTCTTGGGTTGTGCAACAGAGTTTCCCCAGCAATGTGGGCCTATCGGCCCTTTGCCAATCATGCTTTCCTTCTTTTTGATATCCTTTTTTTTTCCCGCTGCCGTGGTTTATGGAGCTCCCTCGTCGCCTCTTTGTGTTACTCGGCAGCTAGACGGTTCCTGTGGGATCTTCGTTACCCCACGAAATCATAACCACTGGAGCGTCGCTTGGTTACCATGTGGCTTAACATACCTCCAGTACCATTTCTTTAATATTTTCTTTTTTTTCGGTCAGCAGAAAATACTTATCGCCCTTGCATGTTCTATTCATTAATATTAATCTTGTTTATTACTCTTTTCTTCTTTGCCTGGGGCGTTCATGTGCTGTCCTTTGCCCAGCATGCCGTGATTTCCGGTGGCTTTTTCTTTTCTTTTGTGGAAAGCTTACTTTTTGTCTCGGCTGGCTAACCGGTTGCCGAATATGGCTTCTATACTTCATAGGTTATCTTCTGTACCCGGTCAGAGAAACCCTACACTTTCCGTGCCCCAACCAGGGCCGACTTCCTGGGGTCATATGCGAGAGAGCAATACCTCTTTCCCAAATATGAGATCAATCTAGAACACTACTTCAGCAACAGTAGCAAAGGGATCCTCCTTAATGACAGGTCAATTGGTTCGCTAGTTGAGTGGCAGCAGACGAGTGCTTTGGGACATTGGAAAGTCATTAGGACGGTGGTTCCTCCTTCAGTTTGGGAGAATTATTGAAGGTCATGTCATCATTGATTCAGTTTGGAGATCCTAGGATTCGTTAGTTTGTTGTCTGAGATGAAATATATCCAATAGCAATCCGTATGCTGAGGGTTAGTGATCCAGTGAGGCTGGACCTAGTGATGTTGTTGTTTTCTCTGCCGGTGCCCGCATTTCGGGTTGGATTGATCTTTCCTTTTACGTCAAAAGCTAGTAGGTGAAGGCAATGATGATGATGGTGGTGGTGGCTATTGAGGTTTTGATTGTGCGCGAGTATTGTAGGTGTACAAATTCGTACAATATCATGATGATAGGCAGCAGCTGGCGGCTGGCCTCAAAGTGATGCACGGGTTTCTGCATAAGGACACGTGCCTTACCGAGTTTTCTCTTCAGTCTTGGTGGGGTTGGCGGGGACTGCCGTTCAGGAGCACTCCTTGGCTAGAGATTGTGTAACGCCTGGCTGCTGCGCAATGTACATCTCGAGAGTGCATACATGGTGTTGACTTTACTTAGACGAACACACCCGCAGAGCAGAGTCGTACCTACATACACGCATGCGCAGTGAAATCTTTACTAGAGTACATAGGTGACCCTAGCAACTGCACCTCATTCTATCCGCCTATCCTGTCTTCCCCATGTTCAAGCGGCTTCACCCACTCATGTTATGGTTGGTTACCAAGTAGGTTTATTCCAGAGAGTACATTATGATAGGACAGCTGTGCACCCCCCACGTCTCCCACGAAAGAGACAAGTCAAAAAATCTAATTTATTCCCACACCCCTGCCCCTACTGCCTCTGTGCTACTGGGTCTTCCCTTCGATAAAGACGTAAGCGGGCCCTGAAAAATCACTGTTGCATGAGATGATTAAACTCGATATGTAATCTAAGCCTTCCCTGGAATTGCAGATACAAACGTCGACGTACAGCTTACAGAAGACAAGCTTCCCTGAACTGACCTTGCGTCCCCGAAAGTTCAAACAGGTCCAACGCAAGGCGTATTCAACATCTTTTGTCCATTTCATCAGCTGGTTCCGGAGTAATTCAGGAGGGAAAGCAACTGCACGGCTCTATGATCAATCTACCTTCCATCCCCATATTTGTAGATCCTTTAGAACATCTTACTTTCGCTTGACCCTTTCTCTTTTACTGGCAAAAAAGCATATTTAAGCGGAAAACATTTTTATTTTATTTTTTTCTGCTCCTTTGTCTCTCCATCTCATCGTGACAATGATCGTGATCATAAATTGAACCACAGTTCACATCATTTAAGTCTGTACCACACCTCTCTGCGGGCACAAGAACAAAAAGCTTGTCCGTTCCAGTCTCCTTGTGGAAATCAACTTTTGCTCAACCGTTTTTTTTTTTTTTTTTTTTAGATTGGGTGGGTGCAAGAAAGAGAAAGTAGGGAAAAGAAAAAAAAAATGAAGGAAGATAGTGAATCGAACTGGTCCCATTATTTTCACGCAGCTAACCCAGCCAACCAGCAGCAGCCCCTCGGCATGGTCAGCTGTCTAAATTCGCTGCAGGGCCTCTCTCTCTATCTCCTTCGTCCCGACCCTTCCCTCCTAAAAGAGATTTCATCGGGAACCCTTCAGGAGATCTCGAGACCCTCTTTCCATCATCACCATCATCACCACACACACAAAAGGGACAACTTGCGCCAAAGAACACAAATACGACACCCCTCCGTTCGTGATAGTAGTCTTTCTTTTTATTGCTATCTAGATCTACCGGAGAGGGTGGTGGGTATGCGCGTAAATACCTCGTTGCCAAACCAGACTGATACATACAAGAAAAAAAAAGCCAAGCCAGGGCCCAAGACTATGTACATACATGTATGTGTATGCTGTACATACACCGACGAAACAATTGTTTTTTAACGTATAAAAAATTGATATGAGGCAGAATTGACAATACATACAGTACCAGGTACATTATTTTAGTCCTACAAAGTACCAGCCGCCGCAGTAGAGCAGGAACCGCCCCCTCTTTATCCGTTGGAAAATGCAGTCCGCGGAATCTGCCCTGAGCCGGGAAAAAAGCAAGTTATGTTGTGCATCGTCTCGTCTTTAACGCATTTTCTCGGCGATCGAGCATGATCGCTGACAACTGCACTGGGTGGATGGATGAGCTATCTACTTGGAAATTCATGTGAGTGTGTTTGTTCTCACCGATGTTAGCTGGCCACGACATAGAAATATTCTAGTTTCTTGTTTTGTTGTTTTCCGGGCCCATCGCCCTGTTTCGTTTAAAATATAGCCCTTCCCATACGAGAAATTACTAATAATCGATTCTTGGTGTTACCGTGGTTGTAATAATCAGTTTGTAGTGTGTTGCTACAAGTGGTTATGGCATCAGTAAAAGAGCTTCGTATCAAACGTTGACAGTTATTTGAACAAGATCATGTTATTATATTGATGATGTCTACGCAATGTATAAAATATAAACAATGAAAAAAGGAAGCACACTTATGTGCCAAAGAAACCCAACCCAAGAAATACCGAACCCCCCTATACTTTAACAAGGTGACAGACAAAAATATTGTCAGTCAATTTAAGTGGTTTAAACATAGTAAAAAGCGCGCAGAGACGACATGTGAAGACAGAAACAAGCCATCGACAAAAGTAAAATGCTAGGGAAAGGATATCAGCCCATTGAACGCCTGAGTAAAGAAAATCCCCAAAAAGCAAACCCGCCCACCCAAGATATGACCCCTCGCCCCGCACAATCCAAGGAAAAATGAAAACACGTTCTGATCGACAAAAATGAAAACGAAGAAAAAAAAAGATTCCCCACGTCTAAAGAAACCGAGCCAATTGAAATTCAAAAGTCACATATCGGAAGAAATAGCTGATTGAATGTCGTATCTAAAGTTCTCGGCCGAATGGGGATCCAGTCTGGACAGGAAGATGAACGTGTAGCCGGTGAACACCAACCTTTCCGGCTTGTTTGCAGGCCGACTTTGATCCAGCATCCACATGTTTGAACAACGGATCGGTGTGATCATCCACGTTGCAGCATTCGATACTTTGCACCCACCGATCTGCAAGGGCCTCCTGGATGGTAATGCGCTTTGTAGGGTCGAGATGCATCATTTGAAAGAGGAGGCGCTTTGTTGCTGGCTTAAGAGAAGCGAAGACATAATGACGAGGGTATGTGCCGTCTTTTGTCATTTCGGCGCCGGGATGCCTTGAACTCCACATCTCGAAGGATTCAACGTACTTGCCGTACTGAGAACTCTCGCTAACATTTGCTTTGTGCCATAACGGCCCGCCGAATGCGAGAACGAAGTATACCATTGCACACGACCAAACATCCAATTTTCGGGCATCGTAAAGTCCTATGTGCGATAATTAGTACATGTCAAGGCTCCTAGAGCAGCTATATCAGAACTAACCTTCTTTGTTCTGAACTTCCGGGGATATGTATGGCGCGCTTCCAACAATACCAGGCTTGCTCAGCCTAATCTCGTTCATCTCGATCCCACATTTAATACCCGCATCGCCAGGATGTTTCCCACAAAACACCTCCGAAACTCCAAAATCAGTTATTTTGAGGTGGCCATCGCTAGAGATCAAGAGATTCTCTGGCTTAATATCCCGATGAGCAATGCCGTGATCGTGCAGATATGCAACACCCCTGAGCAGCTGCTTGAAACAGCACATTTTCTCCTCATCCTTCATGAAACTCTTTTCAATCAAGCTGAAGAGATCACCCCCAGCACAGTATTCCATCACATGACACCATCTATCACTGCTGCTGAAGCAGAGATCCTCAGTCGAAACAATGTTTGGGTGATTTAAACTCTTTGATATGCAAAACTCTGAGTTAATCTTCTCCACAAATTCCTCTGCTGTCTCACTCCTGCTCTTTTTGCGGAATTCCTTGATGGCAAACAATTCATTTGGTGGTCCGGAAATCTTGTGCATGACCTTAACAACAGCGGAGACACCCTCACCGCAAACCTTACTCATCCCAGGCAGATGGCTGTGGTTTGCGTATTTTGATGATAGCGGAATGACTGGAACATTCAAGGCTGGTACAACACTACTCATCACACGTGATTTTGAACCGGCTCCAGACAATGCTGGGTGGGTAATTGGGTTTCCAGTCAAATCCTTAATACCACTTACGCTGTTGGAACGGGAACGTCTCGAGAAGATGCTTGGCCGTTTCGATGGTGAGGGCTTCCCATCGAATGCACTTGAAGGTCGTGGTGCAACCGGTATTTCCAATGCTGACGAAAGGGCATCTGCGGGGTGAGGTGTAGTCATTTGTAAATCACTCGGTGAGCGCTGGCTTGAGAAGAAACCTTTTGACTTGGTAGGCGAAGGAGTGCGCTGCCCAGCGTCCGAAACATGACCTGAAGAGTGCACCCTACGCATGAGTCCTTGAATCTTCTCTGACGCATGACGCCTCAGCTTCCCACGCGTGTTTGGCTGTTCATTCGAGGGACTTGCTGTCTTCCTGGATGGGGGTGTAGCAGGTGTGCTGATGATTGCTGGTGCGTTCTTGATGCTATGAAAACCCTCGTTGCTAGAGCTGATGAAGATACCAGAGTGACCATCGCTGGTTGGTGTGAGTGGTTCATGGGCTTCACTAGCAGTCTCATCGTCCTCTTCCTCCTCTAGAACAGTGTGGCATTCGTGGGTGTTGTCTTCGAATGATTCTGGTCCAATGTAGAACTTTGGTTTAGAATGGATGTCGGTGTGATTGAGGTCCAGTAGGGGAGGCTCCAATGCAGGGTAGAGCGCAGGCACTACCGAAGGGTTATACTCAGGATAGGTTTCTGGAGTCATTGGCAGTGAGGATAGCGAAGCTATCGAGCTTGAGCAGGTAGAGGGGCAGGAATCTTCTGAGTGAAATGAGTTGTTCATCAATGCGGTATCTAGGTGCTGCCGGGGGAAGAGCAGTGAGGAAGGCCGGCCGTCAAGTAGTAATAGAAGCTGCGATCGCCGGAGTTGTGGTAGCACTAGATTAGTTGAAGAGGGGTGGTGTACTGGTATTAGCGGTACGTATTAGCGGAAGTGCGAGAGATAGCAGCAGCTAGCAGAGGCGTGCAGAGGGTGCAAGTACGTGCAGAGTGCAGGAGAGAAGGGAGGGCGGATATTCAGTGTGAGACCAGTCAAGACTGAAATGGGGATGGGAGATGTGAAGGCGCCGAGCGCCTTGCTTATAGATATGGGACGAAGTCAGGAGGAAGACGTAAGGGTAAGTGTAGAGGAAAGAGGAGTGTAATTGATTGTCCGAAATCCGGCGGATATCGACGTGCCATGCAGGAGATCAAGGATATATATATAAGTATGAAGGAATGGGAAGAAACCTCGAGGGTCTAGTCTGGGGGGGCTGTCAGGCTAGAAGAGGCCGAAAGCCCGTGAGTGGTGGGTTACCAACTTATGGGTGGTTTGAATCCGAGGGGACGGTGAGTGGATGATGGCAAGGAAGAGGCGTACAAGACCAAAGAGGCTATTTGAACGGACGGAATTAAATTATTTGTAAAGATATGTACGTATCTGTACTGTTTATGTATGGACGGGGGTGTTCAAAATTGATTATAGATTTGAAGGAATGTTGTGTCGGGCACAGGGCGAGAGCGGAAGCAAGAAGTTGAGGCAAGAGGGTGGGAATATGGTAGTAGTAATAGTAGTCTGCGGCGGCGGGGGAGGGGGAGGTAAGCGAAGGAATGAGAGCAAACGGGGAGGGAGGTGTGTGTAGTGAGTGATCTAGAAGGAAAACGGGAGCACACAAGTAGAATAGTGGGGCGGAAGGAGGTGTAGTACTACATGTACAGATGCAACCACAAACTTCTCCCTTACGCTCGCCAGAATTAGGGAGC
This sequence comes from Morchella sp. 2018-W16, assembly GCA_024713755.1. Taxonomy (NCBI): domain Eukaryota; kingdom Fungi; phylum Ascomycota; class Pezizomycetes; order Pezizales; family Morchellaceae; genus Morchella; species Morchella sp. 2018-W16. Next base: position 946,603 of record JAMGYY010000018.1, read on the forward strand.
CAGCATGAAAGCAGGATCTTGACAATAACTCATCCACTCGTTCACTCCTTGACCTCAAACCTTTACGGAGAGACTTGAATGTTGAATGAATGACACCTGAATTGTGAGTACAGGCGAGACCTGTACCTACAGAGAAACCCTCCTCACTGGCGGACGGTGATAACCAAGTGCGTGGGCGTTAATACTCCCTTACACCATAATTTCTGGGTGTGTGCGGATCTCGGCATTGCTTTTTTTCGATTGATGCTGCTGGTGGGGACAGACAGGGCTCACCGTGGTGGGGGGTGGGGGACTTATGCGACCAGAGTGGGTCAGGGAAAGAGTGAGAGGGTCCAATGCAAGGAAGGTCTGCTTGCTAAACTGGGGAAGCGCTCGCTTGATGGGGTAAGGTCTGGGTGGTAAGCAAGATTCCAATAAGGAACCAAAGGACCCCTACCATTTATCCTCCCCGCCCTACTCGATGACGATATGACGATGATGATGTCGGAACCCATCATAGGGGTCTATTCTATTTCTCGACCTTCCTGACTTCCTCCAGATTCCGGGTATCATTCAAATAAAGATTAAGTTACATGTATGTACCCCATATTTTGAAATTTGGGACACAGCCGCCGCCTCCTCCAACCCACAAAAGCAAAGAAACAGCATATACTACATGTATGTACCCTAGGAACCCTTCATAATAAGAATTATAATATCGAGCATTATCTATCTTGTTTATCCGTTCACTGGCGCAAGTTATCACAGTCTGTGGGATCTGCTTATTCAACCTCAACACCGGCCCGGTAAACTACAGTATGTAGGTAAGAATCCTACGGCTGGTATGCTCGTAGGGGATGGGTACGAGACTAGGTAAGAATCTACTCTAGGGATATCTATAGTTACATACATGTAGGTACACCTACATAGTGCCTACAACACTCCTACTCGTAGTGTCCTGACGTTTTTGAACGCGACTGATATTGCATACCATACAAAAATACGCCAAGCTCCTGATTTTGGGTGTATGCAATAGCGGCCGAGTTCAAAAACCTCAGGACACTACGGGTACACCGTCCGTGTAAACCCGTAGCTGCTTTGAGTACCAAGTCAGACTCTGCCTGTCTCAACGGTTTCCTGTCAACCACATACAGAAAGCAACATGTATCATCTATAAAATGAAATACTACATGTCGAGATATAAACTAAAAGAGTGACTTAACTTTATCATCAATGTCATAGACCCCATGCGTGTGCTACGTACATGTATTCTACTTCATGTCACTTGGGCTGCTAGTCAGCGGGGAAGGGACCATGCCCGACCGTCATATCACTTCTATCTCTGCCTGTGGGGGACCCTGTCTGTGGGATAGATTGGAAGAAATGGGATTTCTTGTTGCAAGTTCCTAGGCGATTTGCAACCTCATCCCCACACTTTGTGTTTTATTTTTTTGACTTCTAATATATTTCCCACCGAGGCAATAATCTTAGGTGCATCACCGACCAAAAATGGGATCAATTTAACCCACCCCATGCCCTTGTTACCCACCAAAAACAGAACAAGCCACTTGAGGCTCAAAAGCGGGCCAAAATAAGGGTTTCCCATTTGGCAATACACTAAGCGAAGCAGAAAAAAAGAAGAGTCTTTGCCAGTTCACCTTCTCAGCCGCTGGGTGATTTGGTGGATACCTATTTCACTGCGGAGGTAACCCGTAGTGGCGGAGAAGACAGAGACAGCGACAGCATCTCCCCGCAGAGAAGTAGTGAACGCTACATGATATGTCCCTGGGAAGACGGTCCACTTCAGCCCGACTTCACAACATACATGTGCTCTACATACATGTATATGCGTATTTAAAGCAGAGCATTCATAGTACATGTGGTGAGAATCCCACCCCAGAGAACCACGGGTGGTTATAATATGGAGCGGTTCAGGCGGCTGGCATGTCATGTCTGCTGTCCCAGCGTCTCAGCTTTCTTTGCATGTCATTCACCTTAACCAAGTTGGCAAAGCCCTGCCGAGAGTCAACGCCTTAATTTGATTGGTTGCAAAACATCAAACCAGCTGGGGCCAATCAATCTCCATCATACGCTGGTTGGACGTCTCCGCGCTTCGTGCTCTGCCAGGGAAGTGCTACTCTCTTAATCCCTCTGTACCTAGTGGCCACCACCTAGACGGTTTTAGTAATTTATATGTGTTTCTCCCTATTTTCCTTTTAGGTGTACGCTCTGAAGATTAAGACAAACCGAAATAAGAGTGGACCGGTGCTAGTGATGATTTACAAAACAAAGCAAAACACTGATCCACCCCACAGTTTTGAACCACATCGTTGAGTTATAACCAACAGAAAGAATTCCCCTAGCTCGCCAAGTTGCTAAAGCCGACCCGCCATCAACTACGCCACTCGTGATTGCCTACATAAGTCTAAGTTGAGTAACATATAACTTCCGAACACGATCGTGCTAGCAAAGGGAACACCTACAGGCCATAACCACGGTGCGGCAACATGGCTTGTGCACACCGATCTCCCCGAAACTAGTAAAGGAAGAATCTCAGAGACCAGAAGCACCGATAAAACAGGATAGAATTGTAGCTTTAACTCTAGCGGGAAATGGGAACAATATTCTTACGTGCGTTGCTAATGTTTTTATTCCTGCCCTGCTGCTCTCGGTGTGCCGTAAGATCCGTAATTCGCAGCGATCCTATGGGAGCAGCTGCTTTACCTACAAAACTTCACCGCCAACCAGCCTTCTTAGATTACTCTAAAGGTTCTACCCGGGCAGAGCCAGCACGCTGAGCACATTTAATTATTAGTAATAATAATGATGCCTATCGGAGTGGGCAATTTTTATCACAGAAATCGCCTCCCAAACGCCTTCGCGACAAAGTCCGAGCCTCCTTTACTATCGCGATAGGTAACTATCAGGAGCTGTGGGGCACAACCATCCCCGCAAAATTACGCTTGCCAGTGGACTTGGTGGCAGATTCAAGGATTTCCCCCTCAAATGGGGAAGCGGGACATAAACCAACGCCGCTGACTTGACTCTTGACCCTAACTATGAGGGGAGGATGGGACATGTTCGTTGACCGCCGTCGCCGCAACCTCTGAAATTTCCATTAGCACATAATTTAACCGAGGTTCCGCCGCTAGCAGAGCGGAAGTTACTTGACCTCACTCGGCTGACATGAGTGTCAATGAACGACCCAGGCCCTAGTTCCGAAATGAAAAAAAAAGTTTGAGGCTTGTGAACAACTTGTTTTCTCGCCCTCCTTCTCGTCCCCCACCTTTTGCGCTATTCTGCTTCTCCGAGTCGTCTTCGACTCCGAGTATACCGGAAGTGAATGAAGTAGCCAAAATAGCTCTACAGAGGTAAAAAAAGAAAAGAACAAGAAAGATTAAAAACCATTACATGACACACACTGAGGATCTTCGTCTATGTGGCCAGATACAGAATATCAATGATCACACAGTTGCTCACATACTCGGACCCTTTCAATCTTTCATCCACTCTTCTCTCGAACCACCGCGATCACCGCCAGGGCCACGTCCTCCTAACGTTATTCTGATCCTACGTAACTTCATTACGCTGCAATGATGTTGGACCAGAATAACTTCGCCCCCCCTTTGTTCAGATCCTACTCGCTCAGATGGTTTTATAGGCCTCGTCGGACCAAGACTACCAATCCATAGGGTTGCATCAAAGACTTTGAGATTCCTAAATCCCATCCAAGCAACCGACGGGGTTTTGCTTGAAGGGAGCGCAAGCTGGAAACTGCCAAGAAATACCAAGAGGATATTTTAAAGTTCGGAGATGGGTTGGGCGCATGCTCGGTCAATCACTCGCGGCCCCGGTTTCGTGGTTGAGCACGCTGGGAGTGCAAATTACTTCTTAAGCTTGAGTTCCAGAGTTCCAAGCTATGACGATCAATTCACAGCCTCAACTTTGGAAAAGGGTGTGTGGTGTCCCCCAACTTTAATTTTCATCCAAAAATGTCTCAGGAAGGAAAATACGCCCGTTACAGCTTTCTCCGTACCTTGCCCAGAGAAATTCTCCGTGTTCGAGTGACGCGGCGTGCTTGGCTTCTCCTTCCAGTATCTCTTGCAATCAACAATGCAATCCGTGTCTCTTATCCTGAGGGTTCGAATGCAGGGCTCGGCTAGCTAGCTATCAAAGGCTCTCGATGAAACTCCTTTGATACACACGATCGATCAGATAAAAGGGTTGGCGCACATGTATCTCCCTACATACACGCATCCCATTAACCTTGGCTCACGCACTGGAGCTCTTGGCTAAACACTTTGGCAAAATTTTTACTGCGCTGCCCTTTGACGACGGAGGAGACTCCGTTGTCTCTGTTACTGACTCTTCCATACATGCAATCTGCGCGCAATAGGGATAAGAAGGTTGTCTTTTTCGTCCCGTATTCTCCAGATACATATACTTTTTTTCCCGGTCACCACTTACCCGTAATTTTTTCACTTTTTCTCGGAAGGAATGGATGTGGAATGCAAGTTGGGTAGATCTCTGGAATATTTTCGGTCTATGCGTCTTGCCCTACAATAGTGAGTTACCCATACGTCTATACTCTCCTAGCTAGTAGATCTAGGAGCGTACAATTGTACAAGCTAGCGCCGCGGTACATGCACATATAGATATATACTTAGGCGGTTGGAAAATCCAATTATTCAGAGTCCGCGTGTGAATCTGTAACTGCGTGTTATCGCGTTACAAACTCGCTGCTAAGTTTACCATGCTAGGATATAGTTGATTACATGTACTCACACTACACATACCACTAGCAACCACATCCTAGCCGCTACTAGTAACTACATGTAGGGTCTCCCAATATATAATCCTATCACGAGAAGTCACTCGGTGGGTCAGCCTGGGCGGTTGTAGATCTGTCCACTCGCCCACAACTTGAACACATCGCCTTATCTATGATTCCCATACCTGCTCCCTACACAGCCAAAGTATAACTTAAAACAACACCCATCCCCCCTTCCAACCAAAGTGAAACCTCTCCACCATGATCGCTGGAACCGAAATCTCTATGCCCTTCCCTGCCCTACCCCCTTCTTTTTGTTTCCCTCCCCTTCCCTACCCCCACGCACGTAAATGCATGACTTCGTCATCTACGATAATCACTCGCCCGTATTGTTCCTGTATGGAGCGGACTAGTATCGGCGTTGGCATCTCACAGTCCTGTTCTACTGCCCTGTTCGTCCAAAACTAGGACCCCGTTTTGCAATGTGCTCATAGTTGCATCTTTTCGGACTTGTTGCGTGGAGTAACACTGGCTAGATATGTGGGTGTGTACTATACTAAGTTCCCTGGATGAATATGTTTCTGCATACGCTGCCTGTGGCTTTATGGGGTTCGGCGAGGTTTCGAGAGTAGAGGAGCTATTCGCAACACCTAGACGAGTACATGTTGGTGAGAAAGAGGCCCCTGGTGACATACAGTTGGCCGCCTAGCGCTGAGTATTGGGCTTCCATGCTGGAAAGGTTTTTTTCCTTCATACACTTCATACATTCTAGCCAGCACGAGTAGAGTAGTCTATTAGTTATGAATACATTACATATTTGCCAGTACATGTAGGTACATAGGACTACAAATTAGTCCAAGCTCCTTCCCTCAATTCCTCCCCTCCCTTGTTCCGTGCCAGCCTGCTGATGCACAGTAGCTTGTAAGCTATGCGGACTTTGTTCGGCCGAAATAACTGTCCAGCCTGCAGGAAGGTTCCCCTCTCCTATTCCTTCTCTGCATGCATATAATTCAAGTCAAGAGTATGAGCGGGCGGCCAAATGAACGGGCAGACGGACAGAGAAGCGGGCCTGACGGCTGCCCACAGTTCCAGGACCAGGAACAGGTTATGCTTAAAGGGACCAGATTCGGTGCGTGTATACGCGGGTTGATTATTTGTTTTCTACTCTGTGTTCGTGACTAAGACACGGAGCGAAGCCAAGCTTTCTACAACTTGGGTGGGGTGCGATTGGGAGGGAGTAACAGAGATATTGGGCTGATGAGTGGATGAAGGGTTTTTAGCTGATCGTTAGCTATATTGTGGTATAGCACCTTACCCTGATGGAAGTTATCCGATCAGTATATATATTAATAAGAACCATAATATAATAACTACAGTACATGTACAAAATACATGTATGCTCTCCCAAGCACCCCCAAGGCAACCAACCCAATAAGACCTCCTTCGTCACCCCCTTTCCCTAGTACAAAGCCTTAAAGCAAGGAAAGCCCCCAAACGCACATGTATGTTACGTTACATGTCCCTGTAGGCTCATGTGTAGGCTCATGGAACGTCCCGCAGACAGGAAAAAAAGTAAAAGAGAACAAAGAAAAACTTGTTGTCGAGGCTGGCTTTGGGGGAGGGGAGTTTAAGTTATACTTGCATGTAGCTTGTATGTATATAGGCCTCTGCTGTAGGTAGAGCTGATAAGGGTGGGTGGAAATAGAGATTAGCCGCGTACGTGTAAGTACAACTACAAGTAGGTACGAGGAATTACATGAAGTATGTACCTTGGGGGTCCTTAAAGTGATGCAACGAGCTCAACATCTTGGTGTCGCGACCACCATCAAAGCTAGGCCCAGTCAATTTTTTCCGTTGTACTTCCATTTGCTATTATGATATATCTCCGCCTAATTCAATTCGACATATATAGGTTACTTCCCGACTTTTGGGCATGGTTGCCAGTAGCTGCAAAATTAGTGGTTTTTGTCGCCGTTGCATCACTTTGAGGACCCCCGGGGTACAGTTTATATATATTGACGTATAGAAGCATGGATGCTACGGTACATTAATATTTGTGAAGGGAAAATACATACATACTTGTAAGGTAAGTACATGTAATAGTCGACCCAGTCACACGATGTCACTCGTCGCAATACGCCTCACCCACTCCACCCAAACCCATGTATTGTGCTGGCTAAAATCACTACATGTAAGTACCGTTTCTAGCCTTATAGACTTTACAGGTACCCGCGTGCGCCGTCCTCATTTGGCCCCAATGTGGTTGAGTAGAAGGAAGTGTTTGGTCAACCCTTCCAAAATCTTCTGGTAAAGATACATGTAGGTACATGTAGTTATAGGATTCTTAGCCACTATAAAATTAACCCGCTAGCGCGAGAAATTGACTCAATTCTAAGCCGGACACAGATTAGTTTTTAGGTTTTAAGTTTATCAATTAATAAGTAATTAAGTATGTAGGTTTTAGGGTTGGGTGCGTCATGGTGTATCACTCACTATTTTAACCTGCAGTTTTAGTCTTATACATTTAGAAAAGCTGGGAGGGTTTCTAACACATTGATTCACACCCGGTTATCGACCCACTCACATGACCCGCCACCACTAGACCAATCGTGATTAATACTAATACATGAAGTATCCGCGTCCGTACATACGTGTTCGATGGAATGAGATAACCGTCCGGCCCGGTCCGCATGCCGGCCAGTGCCCTCTCCCCAGTAGATACTCACGCGACCTATTACTCCCTCCAGGAAGCTCAGCGGGCGACAACCCTAACCCGCGAGTGAAATTTGAGCACCAGCAGGAGACGCTGGTACCACTCGCAACTGCCTGTGATAGAGTTCACAAACCGTGCACCTAGGCACTGGTCGTACGAGAAGACAACAAGATGGCTTTTTATCGCGGTCCACGCATAGAAAACGAGGTAGACAGGGAGTATGACTATGGGGCGGCTTGAATATGACATGTCAGTTATTGGTGGAACAGGCTTGGCACAGCGCTCAACGACAAACGTTCAAGAAAGTCATGAAGAAGTAAACATAGCAGTTCTTAATACAACACAACCAGTTTTCAAAACACAAAATCATGCCCCCGATATGTGATAGATGAGAAAGAAATGAACAATCGTGCTCAACAAGTTTCCGCTGGTGGGAGTACTTAGCAATGGTATGACATATCAAAAACTTCAACTTCAACGGAAAAACCAAATGTTTATTATGAATTATCACTGTAAGATGAGATTGGTCAATGTCGGAAGTAGGATATTAGTATAAGAAGGAGGTTCAGAATAGAGTGTAAGTGCTAGGAGGGTCCAGGTATGATGTCTGATTATGGCTTGGTATTGAGAATAGTATGAGCGGTCGGATCTCCGTTGGATTCTATAGGTTTCTAATTCATTCCCTAGTTTCTCCATTCCTTTCTTCTGACGAATCCCAATTTTTAAGGTTCAAAATTCCAACGATGCGCTGGCGATATCTGACGGAAATCCTGAACGCATAACGATAGTATCTAGGTTCCTATATGAGAATTCTACATGTCGAGATGATATCCGACATGTGTGGATGATGTGTGACGGAGCGACAGAGACTAGAGAGTGAGAGATGAAAATGATGATACAGGAGAAATCGAGGAGCGTAGTCAGAGCTAGTAAAAGCACAAAGAACTCCAGCGAAGGAGGTTCAGTCATGACAATTACAGCAAAACTGTTACGGGTATAAGAGATGTGGATCCGAAGACACAAGAGGAGGAGCCTTTCCCACACCACTACCACCCCACTGGGCGCGCCAGAGAGGCACGGTGTTGCCAGTATGGAGCCCAGTGCGGAGTTGCAGAATCCCTAGTAAACGAACCCGTTTTCGACCCTGAAAATAACCCCCGGAGCGTCAAAGCGCCGGCACAGGCGCTCCGGACACCGGTGGGTATATGAGGGGGCAGCAGTGAAGTTGGAGTCAATCGGACCAAAACTGAGTGATCGGTGGAGGTAAGGAGCTGGACGCTGGTGGCGCCAGGGAAGGTAAGACTACCCGACACCTCCGTACCGATCGGTATCAGTCCTAATGTTGGCCATCTCTTGGTGATAGATAACGATACAGGGAAAGAGTTGGCGAGCGAAGTCGAGCCCGGTACCAGGGGGTTATCAGGTAGGTAAATCCCGAAGACTCCTCATGACCACTGACGAAGGCTGAGTGCATGCAGCGACGGGATGTAACGTGAGAGATTTATGAAACGAATGTTTAGACATGGGTGTTTGGGTTTTAGACATGGGTGTTTGGTTTTTAGAAAGGGTGTGTAGAAACGTTTGGCGTTCTTGGCAGGTTTTCGGGGTCTTCGGGGTTTTGCATCTAGAATCATGTAATTGTAATAGCTAGTCCGCGAGACATTTGCGCGGGATATAAATACGGTGCCATTCTCCGACTTTGTTGAAATCATCAGCGACGAAGAAAGAGTCTTATCGATATAAAATCTATTTGATCTATATACTTCTATCTTTAACAAACTTAGTGATTCCGTGAGAACTCTACTTGAACACCTCGTCAGATTACTTCTTTGATTACCATTGAGGACTAGCAGTGGACGACCGAGACTGACAGTATCGCATTGACTGAAGAGACCTCGTTCCTTTCTACCTTTGTAGTTAGCGCTTCGAACTCCAAGCTCTTTACGAGACTGCTCGGGTTGTCTGGTGCGACACCCTAATAGTATATCGATAACTCCAAGTTCACCTGGAGTTTTCCAGAATCACATCTCGAACCTACATACCCTTATTTGGCAATGGCTGCAAGACTAAGGACAGAGGAGGAAGACTCCGTTATGGAGGAATCTCTCACCTTTAGCCGAGAGGACAGCCCAGACCCACTATCAGTGCGAAGAGCTGGCAAACGCCCGGCCGGCTCTAACACAATAGATAGGCTGGAACAATTTCTACAAACACACGAAGCTGAGATGGCCGGATTAGCCGACGCGAACCAAAAACGGACCAACTGCAGAGAACCCGAGCGAAGGTCCAGGAAGAAAACAAAATATCGAAAATAGCCGCCCAGGCGGTGAGGACAAATCTCGACCAATTAGCCGGGATGTTTAAAGAGCTCACCGATAGACAAGAGTTCGAGAAACAACAAGCCGCCGCCATCGCGACCATGGAAAGGGAAGCCTTGGAAGCCGCTCACCTTCAAACTCAGCAACAATTATATGCTACCCAGGTGGAGATTGAGAAACTGAGGGAGCAGGCGAAGCAGTCGGTAGGAGAAGTCATCGAAAGCCAGAAGAAACAGGCCAAAGGGCATAAGGAGCAGATGGCTGAGATGCAAAGGCAGATAGACCTACTTCTGACCGCCCACCGATCCAACGCGCCAGATCCATCGATCTACCCACCCGGTGAAGAGGAAGAAGAGTTTGTGATCGGAGGAGGAAGAGTACCGCCGCCGCCAGGAGAATAACGGAGAAGAAGCGCCGCCGCGCCGGAAATGGGGAAAGAAGGACCTCGGATGAGGCAGGAGGCGGAGGAAGAGGAAGACGGTCAGAGTCGCGGAGGAAGACAGATAACGGGACTCCCTGGCCAAGGTGCCCTTTGAGTTTGACAACCCCAGAAGCCACAACCTGCACTGGCTCCTAGAATCGAGATCTATTTTGAGCAACGCAAGTTCCGGAACGATAAGCAGAAGGTCCTATTCGCGGGAACCTATACCCGAGGGCTGGCTAAGGAATGGTTCGCCAATTACCATGAGGTTCACATGCGCGGACCAAACGGCCCGGACTTCTGCACCTGGGAACGGTTTAGACAAGAAATCCGGGGAAGATTCGTAAGCTCGCAGGAGGCGCTAGATGCCGCTTTCAGAATGGACCACCTGAGATACCAATCCAGCATCTCCGATTACCTAACCAAGATGGAGATCCTCAACCAACGAGCACAGCAAAGCGGGGCAGCATATCGTAAAACATTGCTGACCGGCCTTCCCGAAGAAATCTGGGACCGACACTCAAAATTTGAGCCGGCAGAAGATGATGCCCACTTTGTGGCTCAGCTGGAAAGGGCAGGAAAGGCCCATGAAAGTTTTTTGGAGCAGCAAAGGTTGTTGGGGAACCCGTCGATAAGGGCACCACCCAAGAAGGAGGAGAAGCGGAGACCTGGGTTCCAGATTAAGGGACGGGCCCAGGAGGGACAGAAGACTGAGTCCAGTCAACCCGGAGGAGGGTCGAACACCCCAGGTAGTGCCCGCTCTAGCCAGGATAACAGACTACTGCATTCCAGCTATGATGAGGCCACCAAGGGCATCCCCAAGTCCCTTCTGGATCAGAGAAGAACGAAAGGAGAATGTGCTCGCTGTGGAAGGAAGGGTCACCTGTGGCGCTGGTATTAGGGTGTCGCACCAGACAACCCGAGCAGTCTCGTAATGAGCTTGGAGTTCGAAGCGCTAACTACAAAGGTAGAAAGGAACGAGGTCTCTTCAGTCAATGCGTTACTGTAAGTCGATTAGATCGCTACTAGTCTCATAGTGGTAATCGAAAGTAATGTCGGCGAAGTGTTCAAGTAGAGTTCCCGCGGAATCACTAAGTCCGTAAAGATAGAAGTATATAGATCAAATAGATTTTATATCGATAAGACTCTTTCTTCGTCGCTGATGATTTCAACAAAGTCGGAGAATGACACCGTATTTATATCCCGCGCCAATGTCACGCGGACTAGCTATTACCATTACATGATTCTAGATGCGAAACCCCAAAGACCCCGAAAACCTGCCAAAAGCGTTTCTATACACCCTTTCCAAAAACCAAACACCCATGTCTAAAACCCAAACACCCATGTCTAAACATTAGTTTCATAAATCCCTCGCGTTACATTCCGCTGCTGCATGCACTCAGCGCCGTCGGTGGTCGTGAGTCTTCGGGATCAGCTTACCTGATAACCCCTGGTACCGGGCTCGACTTCATTTCGCCAACTCTTTCCCTGTATTGCTATCTATCACCAAGGAGCATGGCTCAACATTAGGACGATACGTCGGTGCAGGAGGTGTCGGGTAGTCTTACCTTCCTGAAAGGCGCCACCAGCATCAACCGTTACCTCCACCGATCACTCAGTTTTGGTCCATTGACTCCAAACTTCGCACTATTGCCCCCTCATATACCCACCGGTGTCCAGAAGCGACTGTGCGGCGCTTTGGCGCTCGGGGGTTATTTTCAGGAGTCAGCAGGTTCGTTTACTAGGGATTCTGCAACTCCGCACTGGGCTCCATACTGGCAATACCGTGCCTCTCTGGCGCGCCCAGTGGGTGGTAGTGGTGTGGAATAGGCTCCTCCTCTTGTGTCTTCGGATCCCCATCTCTTATACCCGTAACAGCTGGTGCCGTCAGAACCCCAACTCCAGCGCTGCTGTCTCTGCTCTGAGCCAGAAGCGCGGTCGTGAAGAGGCGGACGAGGAAATGAAGGATTCACCAGCTCCCCCGCTGGAAAAGAAGAAGAGGCATAGGACCAAGAAGAAGTCGGTCGCGGTAGCAGCAACCTCCACGTTGACAGGGCCAGCCTATGTGCCGGAGTTAGGGTCGGAGTCTGAGGTGGATTTTGACATGGGTTTTTAGAAGGGGACTCTGATGAGTCAGGTCAAGAGCTCCCCCAGATTGCAATGTTGTCACTGACGGAAGAAAAAACCAAAAAAATATTAAAAAGAAAAAGACCGGAAGAGGGGGCGTCTATTAGGGTGTCGCACCAGACAACCCGAGCAGTCTTGTAAAGAGCTAGGAGTTCGAAACGCTAACTACAAAGGTAGAAAGGAACGAGGTCTCTTCAGTCAATTCGACACTGTCAGTCTCGGTCGTCCACTGCTAGTCCTCAATGGTAATCAACGAAGTAGTTCAAGTAAAGTTCAACGAAGTGTTCAAGTAAAGTCCTCACAGAATCACTAAGTCCTGAAAAGATAAAGCGTATAGATCGAATAGATTTTATATCGATAAGACTCTTTCTTCGTCGCTGATGATTTCAACAAAGTCGGAGAATGACACCGTATTTATATCCCGCGCAACTGTCTCATGGACTAGCTATTATAATTACATGATTCTAGATCACGAGGACCCGAAGACCCTGAAAACCTGCCAAGAACGCAAAACGTTCTCGCCCATTCTAAAAACCAAACACCCATGTCTAAAACCCAAACACCCATGTCTATATATTCGTTTCATAAATCCTCGCGTTACATCCGTTGCTGCATGCAGCCTTCGTCGATGGTCGTGAGGGTCTTGGGATCTGCCTACCTGATAACCCCTGATGCGGGCTCGACTTTTCCCATTATCGTTATCTATCACCAAGGAGCAGGGCTCAACATTAGGACTGATACCGATCGGTACCGGAGGTGTCGGGTAGTCTTACCTTCCCCTGGGCGCCACCAGCGTCAGCTTCTTCGTTACCTCCACCGATCACTCAGTTTTGGTCCGATTGACTCCAAACTCGCACTGTTGCCCCCTCATATACCCACCGGGGTCCAGAGCGACTGTGCCGGCGCTTTGACGCTCCGGGGGTTATTTTCAGGGTCGAAAATGGGTTCGTTTGCTAGGGATTCCGCAACTCCGCACTGGGCTCCATACTGGCAGCACCGTGCCTCTCTGGCGCGCCCAGTGGGGTGATAGTGGTGTGGGAAGGGCTCCTCCTCTTGTCTTCGGGTCCCCATCTCTCATACCCGTGACAGCTTACCCCCCTCTCAGGGTGCTCTGTCCGCAGAGTATCTTCTGACCGACTGTGGATCCAGTAAACCTTCTCCACATATCACCCGTGGTGTCTGTGGAGGGAAGGACTTTAGCTTGTGGAGGTACCTCTACAGTCTCAGGCGTTGGTCCATCGTGGCCTTGGGGTTTTTTCGGTGGAAGTCTCGGACAAGCGTCAGTACCTCCTCATCCATAGCGTCGATAACTTGGTACATGCTTTCCCCAACCGGATAACCCCGCCACTTCACCAGATATTCCACTACTCCTTTCCTACTCTTCCCGCTTCCTATAATTCTCTCCACCTCATACAACTTCTCTCCTTCGGCATCCACCACGTCAGGGGTAGGGGGTCGTTGTTCCCGTCCGGGGATAGCGCTGACTCGGTATGGTTCCAATAATTCGATGTGGAACACGGGGTGGACCTTTATCTGAGGAGGGAGGTCCAACTCATAGCGCGTTTTCCATCGTCGTTTAATAACAAATGGCCCCATCTTCTTATGATCCAGTTTTTGGTGGAGCAGCGGGTTCGGAGGAGGTTGACCGCGTTGAGCATAACCTTGTCCCCTATCCTGAAGCGTTGGTGGTGTCTCTCTTATATCATAGTACTTTCCATTCTTTCCTTGTGATGGTGAGTTTTGCGGGCGGCGTCGTGCACTCCTCGTATAAAGTGGGCATAGAATTACTGGTGGGGTTACTTCATTCTCCGTTAATGGAATTCGTTCGAGGTTGTATCCGTAATTGGTATAGAAGGGGATTGTCCCGTTGCAGAGGATTCTGAGTTATTGTATCGTATTCGGCCAGCGGAAGTAGTTCGCCCAGTCGTTTGTTCGTAATTGCAGAATGCCGGAGGTAGTGTTCCAACGTTTGATTGATTTCGCTCAGTTTGACCGTCGGTTTGAGGGTGGAAAGCGGTACTCATCTGAAACTTGATATCCAATAAATCCATCGAGAGGCCCAGAAGCAGCGTGAACTTGGCATCGCGGTCGGAAACTATGTCTAGAGGTAGTCCGTGGATGCGCCAGATTTGAGCCAGGAATACTTTGGCTAAATCTTGGGAGGACGCCGTGCCTGGGAGGGGAATAAAATGAGCCATCTTCGAGAACCGGTCTACTACTACCCATATCTGCGTATAACCCTTGGACTCTGGTAGTTGAACAATGAAATCCATTGATATGGACGACCATACGGTGTGAGGTGTTTCTAGAGGAAGTAGCGCTCCATACTTGCGGTGCCGACTTGGTTTATTTCGTTGGCAGTCGTCGCATGAGCGTACGTAGTCGTCTATCCATTCGTTCATCTTTGGCCAGTAGAAGTTGCGTGTGATTAACTCCAATGTCTTATCCTGGCCGAAGTGTCCTGCTACCTTAGAGTCGTGTTCTGATTGCGCGATTCGGATCTTCAACGCGTCGCTGTTGGGTATATATAGGCGGTTCTTGAAAAAGAGTAATCCCTCCTTAGCCGTGAATTCCTTCAATTCCCCAGACCCCTTCTTTCTTTCCACTTCCTTCCATGCCTCGTCCTTCTCTCCTGCCTCCCTAACCAGGTCCAGAAAATCCTTGGACCAGTCTACCACTTCTTTGCCGGCGAGCGAAGCCGCAGAAATCACATATTCTTCCATCCCTTCCAACTGTCCAGGCTTCAATAACCTCTCAACTGGCTGGGCCGCTTCGTATCTACTCAGACGTCTTGACAATCATCGGCTTTCCCATTCTTCGATCCTGGCCTGTAAATAATCTTGAAATTGAACTCGCAAGAACTTCTGCCCATCGTGCCTGTCTTGATGCAGAACCTTGGTGGTTGTAAAATATTGGAGGTTCTGGTGGTCGGTATATACTAAGACAGTGTATTTGGGTCCTTCCAGGTAGCGTCGCCATTCTTTAAAGGCGGCAACGATACCAAGCATTTCTTTGTCCCATACGTCGTAGTTGAGTTCAGCTGGGTTGAGCTTGCGGGAGTAAAAGGCCACAGGATGAAGCTTGCCGTCAACTACCTGCGAGAAGACTGCGCCCAATGCAAAGTCGCTTGCGTCCGTTTCCACAACAGACTGTCGTTCTGGTGAAAAATGTACCAAGATCGGTGCAGTCGTGAAGAGGATTTTGAGCTTTAGAAAGGCCGCTTCGGCCGCGCTAGTCCAGGAGAAGTTCTTAGCATCGCCACGTAGACAGTTAGTGATGGGACTACAGACCCCGGAATAGTTACGTATAAACCTCCGGTAAAAATTGGCGAATCCCATAAAAACTTGGACGTCCTGCGGTCGCTCGGGATTCCCACTTCAAGACTTCTTCCACCTTGTCCGTCGACATTGCTACCCCTTCTTTACTCAACACGAATCCGAGAAAGTCGATGACCTTTTGGTGAAAAAATGATTTCTTGGGGTTGGCCACTAGGTTGTTCTCGATGAGCTTGTCCAGCACCTTGTTGACCAGTTCCTCATGTTCGACCTCATCCTTACTGTAGATTAGGATGTCGTCGAGGTATGCTACTATAACAGAGCCACAAGCGGTTAGGAGAATAGTTCTCACCCGGCCTGTTATAGGCTCAGAGTCATTGATAGAATTCAGCAGTTACAGTGATAGGAAAAGTACCTGTAGTGAGGACCGCAACCTGCTACAAGTGTACCTACCTTCTGACTGCTAGGGTGGAGATCTATTCATGAAAGGGTAGGCTGACGAGTCTAGGCCTTGTCAATGAATAGAGGGCCGGCTAGGGAAAGGTCTCTAAGCGCCGAACATCTCCAGTGTCCCTCTGAGCAAGAATAGCCCTGCCTTAAGTGGCAGAGGTTATGCCCGGAATAATCTACAATGAGTTACAGCTCTACAGCCACCTAGGGAAGACCACCTGAGCGGAGACTCATCTGATGCAGGCCCGGAGCTGTGTGACAGCCCGGCTGCAGGTGATCCTTGACCCTGGCTAAGGGTGCTTACTCTAGGACCGGAAACACCCGCTGACGCTTAGGGAGAAGCGGGGTGGCGGAGAATTGCTTTCGATCCAAAACAGAGTTTTCACGAACTTAGTAGGCGGTGGAATGCAGGAAACAGAGAGATTTGGAGTATAAGTACTCATCTCCGTTTCCGCCCATCTGTTCTGATTTTTCTCATCATCAGTTGTAACAAGCGGAAGAAGACCCTTAAGATTATTCTAAGTCTACCGAGAAGAATCTTTACTCTCTAAACCTAATTTCTATCTTCTATCGGCCCTCTTGCTTCCTACACTCTTGTTTAGTAGAGGCAGAGCCCCGTCACAGCTACCACCCCTTGGTCGAGGAACTCTCTAAGGATATCGTTTATTAGTGCTTGAAAGGTAGCGGGTGCGTTAGTTAGCCCAAATGGCATGACTAGGTACTCATAGTGTCCATATCTGGTTCTGAACGCTGCTTTCCACTCGTCACCCTGTTTGATCCGGACCAGGTTATATCCTTCCTTGAGGTCAATCTTGGAAAATATCTTCGCGCCCGAAATACGGTCTCTCAATTCCTCTCCTGAGGGTAGAGTATACCGATTCTTAATGGTGACGCGATTCAGGCCCCGGTAGTCGACGCATAGCCGAAGACTCCCGTCCTTCTTCTTCACAAATAATATGGGGGCTCCTGCTGGAGATTTGCTAGGCCTGATTTTACCCAAGCGTAACATCTTTTCCAGGTATTCCCTTAAGACCTTCAACTCAACTTCCGAGAGGGAGTAGATGGGCCCCCAGGGGGGTTGCTGACCAGGTTCTAGGTCGATGCTGTGATCGGAGGCTCGGTGTGGGGGTAACTTATCGGCTTCGGATTGCAGGAAGGCTTGGAGCTTCGGATGATATTGCTCTGGAATGACTGTTTTCAAGTCGATCTCTCCTGTGTCCGCGGATATAGAGCCGATAAACCATGCCTCCGGATCGTCCAGTACATCGTCATCTAGAACCACTGAAATTTCTTTCTGGTCAGTGAAGCATCGGGTCTTGCAAAATTCTCCATGAAAGGTTACTTCCCCATTTGGGGCAATAGCCGGCTTATCTTTCCTGTAGCCACCACGCTGGTAAAATGGCGTCAATGCCGCTAGGTAGTGGTGCTATCTCGAAGGAGAGCTCGGACTTATGCCCCCCAGAAATAATATTCAACATTACAGTAAAGGCTTGTCCCGTGCCTTCCATTACTTCCCCTGTAAAACCCATAACTCTGGCCGGGACGTCTCTTTTCACCTTTGGGACAAGCATGAAACAAAAGCAGAAGATATAACTGGACCCGTCGCCCCGGTATCCAACAAAACCCGACAAGGAAATAAGAAATCTAAAAACCCAATAGAAAATTTACCGATAGGTCGTTACCCGTGAATGGGCTCAAAGGAAACTCGTTGTTTTTTCATCGGAGAGGACGCCCCCTCTTCCGGCCTTTTTCTTTTTAATATTTTTTTTGTTTTTTCTTCCGTCAGTGACAACATTGCAATCTGGGGGAGCTCTTGACCTGACTCATCAGAGTCCCCTTCTAAAAACCCATATCAAAATCCACCTCAGACTCCGACTCTAACTCCGGCACGTAGGCTGGCCCTGTCGATGTGGCGGTCGCTGCTACCGCAACCGACTTCTTCTTGGTCCTGTGCCTCTTTTTTTTCTCGGGTGGGGGAGCTGGTGAATCCTTCATTTCCTCATCCTCCTCTTCACGACCGCGCTTCTGGCCCAGAGCAGAGACAGCGCCGGAGTTGGGGTTCTGTCGGCACCAGCGCCACAGGTGACCCTTCCACAGCGAGCACATTCTCCTTTCGTCCGTCTCTGGTCCAAAAGGGACTTGGGGATGCCCTTGGTGGCCTCGTCAAAGCTGGAATGCAGTGGTCTGTTATCCTGGCTCGAAGGCTACTGCCAGGTGTTCGACCCTCCTCCGGATCGACTGCCAGTGGCCTCTGTCTTCTGTCCCTCCTGGGCCCGTCCCTTAATCTGGAACCCAGGTCTCTTCTTCTCCTCCTTCCTTGGTGGTGCCCTTGCCGACGGGTTCCCCAACAACCTTTTCTGCTCCAAAAAACTTTCATGGGCCTTTCCTGCCCTCTCCAGCTGAGCCACAAAGTGGGCATCGTCTTCCGCCGGCTCAAACTTCGAGTGTCTATCCCAAATCTCTTCGGGAAGGCCGGTCAGCAATGTTTTACGATATGCTGCCCCACTCTGTTGTGCTCGTTGGTTAAGGATCTCCATCTTGGTGAGGTAATCGGAGATGCTGGATTGGTATCTTAGGTGGTCCATCTTGAAAGCGACATCTAGCGCCTCCTGCGAGCTGACGAATCTTCCCCGGATTTCTTGTCTAAACCGTTCCCAGGTGCAGAAGTCTGGGCCGTTTGGTCCGCGCATGTGAACCTCATGGTAATTGGCGAACCATTCCTTAGCCAGCCCTCGGGTATAGGTTCCCGCGAATAGGACCTTCTGCTTATCGTTCCGGAACTTGCGGGGTCGTTGCTCAAAGTAGATCTCGCATTCTAGGAGCCAGTGCCGTAGGTTGTGGCTTCTGGGGTTGTCAAACTCAAAGGGCACCTTGGCCAGGGAGTCCCGTTCTATCTCTTCCTCCGGCGACTCTGACCGTCTTCCTCTTCCTCCGCCTCCTGCCCTTCGGCCATGGTGGCTTGACCCGTCATCCGAGGGGTCCCTTTTCCCTCCATTTCCTCCTGGCGGCGGCGGCGCTCTTCCTCCTTCACTTCCTCCCAGCGACGATGGTGCTCTTCCCCCTCCGATCACAACTTCTTCCCCTAGGTCGCCAGGTGGTATTACCGATGGGTCTGGGGCGTTGGACCGGTGGGCGGTCAGGAGTAGGTCTATCTGTCTCTGCATTTCGGCCATCTGTTCCTTATGCCCTTTGGCCTGCTTCTTCTGGCTCTCGATGACCTCTCCCACCGACTGTTTTGCCTGCTCCCTAAGCTTCTCAATTTCCACCTGGGTAGCATATAACTGTCGCTGAGTTTGGAGGTGGGCGGCTTCCAAAGCTTCCCTCTCCATGGCCGCGATGGCGGCTGCTTGTTGCTTTTCGAATTCTCGGCTTTCAGCGAGCTCTTTGAACATCCGGGCCAACTGGTCGAGATTTGTCTTTACCGCCTGGGCGGCGATGTTCGATAATCTGTTCTCTTCCTGGAACTTCTCCCGGGTTCTGTTTAGTTGGTACCATATGGTTTTGCCCGCGGCCGACAATCCGGCCATTTCGGCTTCGTGTGTTTGTAGAAATTGCTCCAGCCTATCTATTGTGTTAGAGCCGGCCGGGCGTTTGCCAGATCTTCGCACTGATAGTGGATCTGGGCTGTCGTCTCGGCTGAAAGTTGGAGATTCCCCCATGACGGAGTCTTCCTCTCCCACAGTGCTTAGCCTTGCAGCCATTACGGATAGAAGGTATGTAGATTTGAAATGTGATTCTCGGAAAACTCCAGGTGAACTTGGAGTTATCGGTATACTATTAGGGTGTCGCACCAGACAAACAGTCTCGTAAAGAGCTAGGAGTTGACGCTAACTACAAAGGTAGAAAGGCGAGGTCTCTTCAGTCGATGCGTTCTTGTAAGTCTCGATTAGATCCTGCTAGTCCTCAATGGTAATCCACGAAGTAGTTCTTGACGAAGTGTTCAGGTAAAGTCCTCACGGAATCACTAAGTCCTGAAATATAAAGCGTATAGATCGAATAGAATAGTTTTTTATATCGATAAGACTCTTTCTTCGTCGCTGATGATTTCAACAAAGTCGGAGAATTACACCGTATTTATATCCCGCGCAAATGTCACGCGGACTAACTATTACAATTACATGATTCTAGATCTGCACGAACCGAAAACCTGCCAAGAACGCCAAACGTTTCTATACACCCTTTCTACAAAACCAAACACCCATGTCTAAAACCCAAACACCCATGTCTAAACATTCGTTTCATAAATCCTCGCGTTACATCCGTTGCTGCATGCTCAGCCTTCGTCATGGTCAGTCTTGGGATCAACACACACCTGATTGTGTGGACCTACTAAACAAGAGTGTAGGAAGCAAGAGGGCCGATAGAAGATAGAAATTAGGTTTAGAGAGTAAAGATTCTTCTCGGTAGACTTAGAATAATCTTAAGGGTCTTCTTCCGCTTGTTACAACTGATGATGAGAAAAAATCAGAACAGATGGGCGGAAACCGGAGATGAGTACTTATACTCCAAATCTCTCTGTTTCCTGCATTCCACCGCTCTTACTAAGTTCCGGTGAAAACTCTGTTTTGGATCGGAAAGCAATTCCTCCGCTTTCTCCCTAAGCGTCGTGGTGTTTCGATCCTAGAGCGCACCCTTAGCCAGGGTCAAGGATCACCTGCAGCCGGGCTGTCACACAGCTCCGGGCCTGCATCAGATGAGTCTCCGCTCAGGTGGTCTTCCCTAGGTGGCTGTAGAGCTGTAACTCAATTATAGATTATTCCGGGCATAACCTCTGCCACTTACGGCAGGGCTATTCTTGCTCAGAGGGACACTGGAGATGTCCGGCGCTTAGAGACTTTTCCCTAGCCGGCCCTCTATTCATTGACAAGGCCTAGACTCGTCAGCCTACCCTTTCATGAATAGATCTCCACCCTAGCAGTCAGAAGGTAGGTACACTTGTAGCAGGTTGCGGTCCTCACTACAGGTACTTTTCCTATCACTGTAACTGCTGAATTCTATCAATGACTCTGAGCCTATAACAGGCCGGGTGAGAACTATTCTCCTAAACGCTTGTGGCTCTGTTATACTGATAACCCCCTGGTACCGGGCTCGACTTCGCTCGCCAACTCTTTCCCATTATCGTTATCTATCACCAAGGAGCAGGGCTCAACATTAGGACTGATACCGATCGGTACCGGAGGTGTCGGGTAGTCTTACCTTCCCCTGGGCGCCACCAGTGTCAGCTTCTTCGTTACCTCCACCGATCACTCAGTTTTGGTCCGATTGACTCCAAACTCGCACTATTGCCCCCTCATATACCCACCGGTGTCCAGAGCGACTGTGCCGGCGCTTTGACGCTCCGGGGGTTATTTTCAGGGTCGAAAACGGGTTCGTTTACTAGGGATTCTGCAACTCCGCACTTGGGCTCCATACTGGCAGTACCGTGCCTCTCTGGCGCGCCCAGTGGGTGATAGTGGTGTGGGAAGGGCTCCTCCTCTTGTGTCTTCGGATCGCCATCTCTTATACCCGTAACATCATGAGTGAACTCAGAGACAGGTTGTTCAAGGCCCGGGTCTTCACAAAAATAGACCTAAAGAATGGCTTCAATTTGATCAGGATAGCCGAGGGGGATGAGTGGAAAACCGCTTTCAGAACCCGCTATGGCCTGTATCAGTATAATGTAATGCCCTTTGGTCTATGCAATGCCCCTTCTGCCTTCCAAGCTATGATCAATGATGTGCTAAAGGAACTACTGGATGAGGGAGTGATTGTCTCTATTGATGATATCCTCATCTACTCGGAGACTATGGAAGAGCATGTTGATCTTGTCAATAAGGTCTTGCAGCGGCTATCAGAGAATAAGCTATGTGCATCCATTGACAAGACCTCCTTCCATGCCCCGGAGGTAGAATACCTGGGCTATCACATCTCAAATCAGGGAGTGTCAATGTCAGAAGAGAAGGTTGAGGCAGTTAGGGAATGGCCGGAACCCAAAGATGTTAAAGGGATCCAAGCATTTCTAGGATTTGCTAACTTCTACCGGCGCTTTATTGAAGGCTTCAGTAGAATTTGCAAGCGCCTAACTGATCTCCTCCAAGATGGTAAGAAATGGCATTGGACCGCAGCTTGTGTACAGGCCTTTCAGGATCTGAAGGACCGGTTTACTAGCGCTCCGGTGCTTGCTCATTTTGACCCTACTAGGAGAACAGTGGTTGAAACTGATGCCAGTGACTTTGCTAAGGGAGCGGTGCTCTCTCAGTATGGAGATGATGGGAAACTACATCCGGTAGCCTTCTATTCTAAGAAGTTCTCTCCTGCTGAGATCAATTATGACATTCATGATAAGGAAATGGGAGCTATTGTAGCCTCTTTCCGGGAATGGGAGCACATGCTAAAATCCTGTGAGCATGAGGTCACGGTTTTCACAGACCACAAGAACTTGGAGTATTTTAATTCTACCAAGGTTCTCACTAGACGGCAGGCTAGATGGTCTGAGGACCTAGCAGGCTACAATTTCAAAGTCGTCTACAGGCCCGGAGAGAAAAATGGAAAACCTGATGTGCTATCTAGGCGCTGGGATCACCGCCTTGGAGAGGGGAGTGAATCACTGCAGCTGGAGCCACAGATGTTTTTTTAGGCCAGGTCAATTGGTTTTAGACACTGCTAGATTAGCGGCAGTAAAAGTCAACCAGTTGCAATCTTCATTCATGAACCGCTTGTATGAAGCAGTTAAGTTGGATAAAGATTGGCAGTTAGTGCACCGCTCTCTGGTTGAAGGAAGACCTAATTTGGACCAGAACTTGTCTGTCAAGGACGGCCTTATCTTCTTTAAGAATAGATGGTATATTCCTAATGACAAGAAGCTCCGGATGGATATCCTGACCGATACCCATGACTCTAAAGTGGCTGGACATTATGGTCAATTTAAGACACTAGAGCGGGTGAAAAGTAACTTCTTTTGGCCTAAAATGGATCAAGATGTGGAAGAGTATGTCCGCTCCTGTGACAGTTGTCAGAGGAACAAAACATCTCGGCACAAGAAGTTTGGTATGCTCCAACCTTTGGAGATACCCTATCGGCCATGGACTTCCATTTCAATGGACTTCATTGTGGGATTACCAGAGTCCAAGGGATTTACCAAGATCTGGGTAATAGTGGACCGCTTCTCTAAGATGGCCCATTACATCCCGCTCCCTACACTCAATAAAACCGAAGATCTGGCTAGATTGTTCTTGAAGGAAGTCTGGAGACTCCATGGGTTACCTGATGACATAGTCTCGGACAGAGATAGCAAGTTTCTCTCTCATTTTTGGCAGTCTCTCATGAGCCTCCTCAATGTGAAGCTGAAGATGTCTACTTCTTTCCACCCCCAAACAGACGGCCAAACAGAAAGAGTTAAACAGACCCTGGAACATTACCTGCGGAGTTATTGTTCATATCAACAGGATGACTGGGCAGATCTCTTGCCTCTGGCAGAGTATGCTTACAACTCGGCGGTCTCTGAGTCTACCAAAGTATCGGCATTCTATGCCAACTATGGTTATGAACCCAGGACCAACTGGCCGGCCCCCCGGGAAGGTGTTGAAGTTAGCAACCCAGCAAGTGAGGTCATGATCTCTCAATGGGAATCTATCTGGCAAACGATGCAAGAAAATTTGGGAAAGGCTAGGATCAGGATGGCCCGGTGGTATGATAAACATGCACTGGCACCTCCGGAGATCAAGCCGGGAGATGAAGTAATGTTAGACCGGCGCAATGTGCAAACAAAGCGACCAATGGGAAAGCTAGATCAGAAGAAGATGGGACCTTTCAAGGTCATTGAAGCTATAGGCACTCGTGCCTACAAGCTCTCTCTTCCTCCTCAGATGGCTATACACCCGGTCTTTCACGTCTCTCTCCTAGAACCCTATAGAGCACCAGTAGACCCGGAGAGAAGAGTTCCCCCCCCGGAACCAGAGGAGATTGCAGGAGAAGAGAACTGGCAGGTCCGGGAAGTAGCAGATAGCCGGGTCAATAGGCTTAGGAGAAGAGTAGAATATCTAGTACTATGGGAAGGATATGAGAACGAGGATGCTACATGGGAACCCTATGAACATCTTCAGGAGAGTCTTGAGAAGCCCTCCGGGATTTTCACATGAGGTACCCTAAGAAACCCAGAGACAAGCGGCTCTAGGGAGTAATTCCTTTGAAATTCTTATCTGTACCTAGTCACGGAAATTCTTGTAAAGTTATAGGTAGAATAAATTTGTTACTGAATCTTGGAGACCAAGATCCTGAGAGAAGGGAGTAGTATAACAGAGCCTGGCGGTTAAGAGAATAGTTCTCACCCGGCCTGTTATAGGCCCAGAGTCATTGATAGAATTCAGCAGTTACAGTGATAGGAAAAGTACCTGTAGTGAGGACCGCAACCTGCTACAAGTGTGCCTACCTTCTGACCGCTAGGGTGGAGATCTATTCATGAAAGGATAGGCTGGCCGAGTCTAGGCCTTGTCAATGAATAGAGGGCCGGCTAGAGAGAGGTCTCTGAGTGCCGGACATCTCCAGTATCCCTCTGTGCAAGAATAGCCCTGCTGCAGGCGGCAGAGGTTATACCGGGATAATCTACAATGAGTTACAACTCTGCAGCCACCTAGGGAAGACCACCTGAGCGGAGACTCATCTAATGCAGGCCCGGAGCTGTGTGACAGCCAGGCTGCAGGTGATCCTTGACCCTGGCTAAGGGTGCTTACTCTAGGACCGGAAACGCCCGCTAACGCTTAGGGAGAAGCGGGGTAGCGGAGGAATTGATTCCGCTCCAAAACAGAGTTTTCACCGGAACTTAGTAAGAGCGGTGGAATGCAGGAAAACAGAGAGATTTGGAGTATAAGTACTCATCTCCGGTTTCCGCCCATCTGTTCTGATTTTCTCGTCATCAGTAGTAACAAGCGGAAGAAGACCCTTAAGATTATTCTAAGTCAACCCAGAAGAAGCTTTTACTCTCTAAACCTAATTTCTATCTTCTATCGGCCCTCTTGCTTCCTACACTCTTGTTTAGTAGAGGCAGAGCCCCGTCACAGTAGATGGGTCCCCAGGGAGGTTGCTGACCAGGTTCTAGATCGATGCTGTGATCGGAGGCTCGGTGTGGGGGTAACTTATCGGCTTCGGACTGTAGGAAGGCTTGGAGCTTCGGATGATATCGCTCGGGGATGACTGTTTTCAAGTCGATTTCTCCTATGTCCGTGGATATAGAGCCGATAAACCATGCCTCCGGATCGTCCAGACATCGTCGTCTAGAACCACTGAAATTTCTTTCTGGTCAGTGAAGCGTCGGGTCTTGCAAAATTCTCCATGAAAGGTTACTTCCATTTGGGGCAATAGCGGCTTATGCTCCTGTAGCCACCACGCTGGTAAAATGGCGTCAATGGCGCTAGGTAGTGGTGCTATCTCGAAGAGAGCTCGGACTTATGCCCCAGAAATAGTATTCAACATTACAGTAAAGGCTTGTCGTCTCCATTACTTCCTGTAAAACCCATAACTCTGGCGGGACGTCTCTTTTCACCTTTGGACGGAAAAGCAGAAACAAAAGCAGAAGATATAACTGGACCCGTAGCCCCGGTATCCAACAAAACCCGACAAGGAAATAAGAAATCTAAAAACCCAATAGAAAATTTACCGATAGGTCGTGGACCCGTGAATGGGCTCAAAGGAAAATCGTTGTTTTTTTCGGAGAGGGCGCCCTCTTCCGGTCTTTTTCCTTTTTAATATTTTTTTTGTTTTTTCTTCCGTCAGTGACAACATTGCAATCTGGGGGAGCTCTTGACCTGACTCATCAGAGTCCCCTTCTAAAAACCCATATCAAAATCCACCTCAGACTCCGACCCTAACTCCGGCACATAGGCTGGCCCCGTCGATGTGGAGGTTGCTGCTACCGCGACCGACTTCTTCTTGGACCTATGCCTCTTCTTCTTTTCCTGCGGGGGAGCTGGGGAATCCTTCATTTCCTCATCCTCATCTTCACGGCCCCTCTTCTGGCCCAGAGCAGAGACAGCCGCGCTGGAGTTGGGGTTCTGCCTGTTATGGGTATAAGAGATGAGGATCCGAAGACACAAGAGGAGGAGCCCTTCCCACAGCACTATCACCCACTGGGCGCGCCAGAGAGGCACGGTACTGCCAGTATGGAGCCCAGTGCGGAGTTGTAGAATCCCTAAGTAAACGAACCCGTTTTCGACCCTGGAAATAACCCCCGGAGCGTCAAAGCGCCGGCACAGCCGCTCTGGACACCGGTGGGTATATGAGGGGGCAATAGTGCAAGTTTGGAGTCAATCGGACCAAAACTGAGTGATCGGTGGAGGTAACGAAGAAGCTGACGCTGGTGGCGCCCAGGGGAAGGTAAGACTACCCGACACCTCCGGTACCGATCGGCATCAGTCCTAATGTTGAGCCATGCTCCTTGGTGATAGATAACGATACAGGGAAAGAGTTGGCGAGCGAAGTCGAGCCCGGTACCAGGGGGTTATCAGGTAAGCTGATCCCGAAGACTCCTCATGACCACTGACGAAGGCTGAGTGCATGCAGCAACGGGATGTAACGTGAGGGATTTATGAAACGAATGTTTAGACATGGGTGTTTGGGTTTTAGACATGGGTGTTTGGTTTTTAGAAATGGGTGTATAGAAACGTTTGGCGTTCTTGGCAGGTTTTCGGGGTCTTCGGGGTTTCGCATCTAGAATCATGTAATTGTAATAGCTAGTCCGCGAGACATTTGCGCGGGATATAAATACGGTGTCATTCTCCGACTTTGTTGAAATCATCAGCGACGAAGAAAGAGTCTTATCGATATAAAATCTATTTGATCTATATACTTCTATCTTTACGGACTTAGTGATTCCACGAGAACTCTACTTGAACACTTCGCCAGATTACTTCTTTGATTACCATTGAGGACTAGTAACGGACGACCGGGACTTACAGTAACGCATTGACTGAAGAGACCTCGTTCCTTTCTACCTTTGTAGTTAGCGCTTCGAACTCCTAGCTCATTACGAGACTGCTCGGGTTGTCTGGTGCGACACCCTAATAGTATATCGATAACTCCAAGTTCACCTGGAGTTTTCCGAGAATCACATTTCAAATCTACATACCTTTTATCCGCAATGGCTGCAAGGCTAAGCACTGTGGGAGAAGAAGACTCCGTCATGGGGGAATCTCCAACTTTCAGCCGAGATGACAGTCCAGACCCACTAGCACTGCGAAGAGCTGGCAAACGCCCGACCGGTTCTAGCACAATAGATAGGCTGGAACAATTCCTACAAGCACACGAAGCTCAGATGGCCGGATTATCGGCCGCGGGCAAAACCATATGGGACCAACCCCGAAAAACCCAGGAGAAGGCCCAGTGGGACAAAAGGATATCGAACATAGCCGCCCAGGCGGTAAAGACGAACCTCGACCGACTGGCCGAGATGTTCCGAGACCTCGCCGAAAGCCAAGAGTTCGAGAAGCAGCAAGCCGCCGCTATCTCGGCCATGGAAAGGGAAGCTTTGGAAGCCGCTCACCTCCAAACCCAACGGCAGCTACATGCTACCCAGATGGAGATCGAGAAGCTCCGGGAGCAGGCAAAACAGTCGGTAGGAGAGGTCATCCAAAGCCAGAAGCTACAAGCCCGAGGGCATCAAGAGCAGATGGCAGAGATGCAGAGGCAGATAGACCTACTCCTGACCGCCCACCGCTCCAACGCCCCAGATCCATCGATCTACCCTCCCGGTGAAGAAGAAGAGGAGTTTGTGGTTGGCGGAGGAAGAGCGCCGCCAGGGGTAATGGAGCAGGAACAGCGCCGCCGCCGCCGGAAGGAAATGGAGGAAAGCCGGACCCCTCGGATGACGGGTCCAGTCACCATGGAAGAAGGGCAGGAGGCGGAGGAAGAGGAAGACGGTCAGAGTCGCCAGAGGAAGACAGAGAACGGGACTCCCTGGCCAAGGTGCCCTTTGAGTTTGACAACCCCAGAAGCCACAACCTACGGCACTGGCTCCTAGAGTGCGAGATCTATTTTGAACAGCGACCCCGCAAGTTCCGGAACGATAAGCAGAAGGTCCTATTCGCGGGAACCTACACCCGAGGACTGGCCAAGGAATGGTTCGCCAACTACCATGAGGTTCATATGCGCGGACCAAACGGCCTGGAGTTCTGCACCTGGGAACGGTTTAGGCAAGAAATTCGGGGAAGATTCGTCAGCTCGCAGGAAGCGCTAGATGCCGCTTTCCGAATGGACCACCTCAAATACCAATCCAGCATCTCCGACTATCTCACCAAGATGGAGATCCTCAACCAACGAGCGCAGCAGAGCGGGTGTTACGGAGCGAAGTGGAGACTATATCTAAACTAGCCAAGGTTCACAACCGAGGCGAGGACGAGACGAGGACGAGACGAGAGCGAGGCGAGGACGAGACGAGAGCGAGGCGAGGACGGGGCAGCGAGGGGACTTAACCGAGAAGCAGGGTAGTGGGGCACAGAGTCCAGATGGCAGTACGGGCGAAGTGATGTAGACGAAGATACCAGTAGAGGACGCGTACGACTATGTCGTACATGAACGAGGACTATGGCTAAGCGAGGACGAGATACTGTGGGGACGAAGATGACTAAGAGGGATGACGTATTATATTCCAAGAGACGATACTAAGAAACAAGTAACAACTAAGGAACTAGAAACGTAGAGTTGATAACAGGAAGGTTGCGTAGGAAAGGAAAGAAGAGAAAAGACAAAGGGAAGGTTCATAGCCGACTATATATACAACTCCTAATCCCTGTCCAGGGATGACTCATAACCCGTGTAACGGAAACCCATAGAATACCAAGAGAAATCCTAGACCCGAGACCCGATTCCACAATATCCTTTCCTCCGCAGTAGCCCATGGTACGCCGTGATAGCGGGGCAGCATATCGTAAAACATTGCTGACCGGCCTTCCCGAAGAGATTTGGGACCGACACTCAAAGTTTGAGCCGGCAGAAGACGATGCCCACTTTGTGGCTCAGCTGGAGAGGGCAGGAAAGGCCCATGAAAGTTTTTTGGAGCAGAAGAGGTTGTTGGGGAACCCGTCGGCAAGGGCACCGCCTAGGAAAGAGGAGAAGAGGAGACCTGGGTTCCAGATTAAGGGACGGGCCCAGGAGGGACAGAAGACTGAGTCCAGTCGACCCGGAGGAGGTCGAACACACTGCGCCCGCTCTAGCCAGGATAACAGACCACTGCATTCCAGCTATGATGAGGCCACCAAGGGCATCCCCAAGTCCCTTCTGGAACAGAGGAGAACGAAAGGAGAATGTGCTCGCTGTGGAAGGAAGGGTCACCTGTGGCGCTGGTGCCGACAGAACCCCAACTCCGGTGCGGCTGTCTCTGCTCTGGGCCAGAAGCGCGGTCGTGAAGAGGAGGATGAGGAAATGAAGGATTCGTCAGCTCCCCCGCCGGAAAAGAAAAAGAGGCATAGGTCCAAGAAGAAGTCGGTCGCGGTAGCAGCAACCTCCACGTCGACGGGGCCAGCCTATGTGCCGGAGTTAGGGTCGGAGTCTGAGGTGGATTTTGATATGGGTTTTTAGAAGGGGACTCTGATGAGTCAGGTCAAGAGCTCCCCCAGATTGCAATGTTGTCACTGACGGAAGAAAAAACAAAAATATTGAAAAGAAAAAGGACGGAAGAGGTGGCATCCTCTCCGATGAAGAAGCAACGAATTTCAGGCGAGCCCATTCACGGGTCACGACCTATCGGTAAATTTTCTATTGGGTTTTTGGATTTCTTATTTCCTTGTCGGGTTTTGTTGGATACCGGGGCAACGGGTCCAGTTATATCTTCTGCTGTTGTTTCTCGTTTTCTGTCCCAAAAGGTGAAAAGAGGCGTCGGCCAGAGTTATGGGTTTTACAGGAAGTAATGGAGGGCACGGGACAAGCCTTTACTGTAATGTTGAATATTATTTCTAGGGGGCATAAGTCCGAGCTCTCCTTCGAGATAGCACCACTACCTAGCGGCATTGACGCCATTCTACCAGCGTGGTGGCTACAGGAGCATAAGCCAGCTATTGCCCCAAATGGGGAAGTAACCTTTCATGGAGAATTTTGCAAGACCCGATGCTTCACTGACCAGAAAGAAATTTCAGTGGTTCTAGATGAATGACGTCTGGATGATCCGGAGGCGCTATTTATCGGCTCTATATCAGCGGACACCGGGGAAATCGACTTGAAAACAGTCATCCCAGAGCGATACCATCCAAAGCTCCAAGCCTTCCTCCAGTCCGAAGCCGATAAGTTGCCACCGCACCGAGCCTCCGATCACAGTATCGATCTAGAACCTGGTCAGCAACCTCCCTGGGGACCCATCTACTCCCTTTCCGAGGTTGAATTGAAAGTCTTGCGGGAATACCTGGATAAGATGATGCGTCTAGGTAAAATTAGACCCAGCAAATCTCCGGCAGGTGCCCCCATATTATTTGTGAAGAAGAAGGACGGCAGTCTTCGGCTATGCGTCGACTACCGGGGCCTGAATCGCGTCACCATTAAGAATCGGTACACTCTACCCTTAGGGGAGGAATTGAGGGACCGTATTTGTATTTTCCAAGATAGACCTCAAGGAAGGATATAACCTAGTCCGGATTAAGCAGGGCGACGAGTGGAAAACGGCGTTCAGAACTAGATATGGACACTATGAGTACCTGGTCATGCCATTTGGGCTGACCAACACGCCCGCCACCTTTCAGGCACTAATAAACGATATCCTTAGAGAATTTCTGGACCAAGGGGTGGTAGCATACCTCGACGACATCCTAATCTACAGCAAGGACGAGGCCGAACACGAGGAACTGGTCAATAAAGTACTGGACAAGCTCATCGAAAACAATTTAGTGGCCAATCCCAAGAAGTCATTCTTTCATCAAAAGATCATCGATTTTCTCGGATTCGTGTTAAGTGAAGAAGGAGTAGCAATGTCAACGGATAAGGTAGAAGAAGTCTTGAAGTGGGAATCCCCGAGGACCGTCAGAGACGTCCAAGTTTTTATGGGATTCGCCAATTTTTACCGGAGGTTTATACGTAACTATTCCGGGGTCTGTAGTCCCATCACTAACTGTCTACGTGGCGATGCTAAGAACTTCTCATGGACTAGCGCGGCCGAAGCGGCCTTTTTGAAGCTCAAGATCCTCTTCACGACTGCACCGATCTTGGTACATTTTTCACCAGAACGACAGTCTGTTGTGGAAAGCGGGCATAGCGACTTTGCATTAAGCGCGATCTTCTCGCAGGTAGTTGACGGCAAGCTTCATCCTGTGGCCTTCTACTCCGCAAGCAGCCGAACTTAATTACGGCGTATGGGACAAAGAAATGCTTCGGTATCGTTGCGGATTCAAAGAATGGCGGCGCTACCTTGAAGGACCCAAATACACTGTCTTAGTATCGCGACCACCAGAACCTCCAATACTTCACAACCACTAAGGTTCTGAATCGAAGACAGCGCGTTGGGCAGAGTTCATTTTAAAATTATCTACAGGCCAGGATCGAAGAATGGGAAAGCCGATGCATTGTCAAGGCGTCCGAATTACCGGCGTGAAGAAGCGCGCAGTCAGTTGAGAGGTTGTTGAAGCCTGGACAGTTGGTAGGGATGGAAGAGTATATGATTTCTCTTGACACTTGACAAAGTGGTAGACTGGTCCAAGGATTTTCTGGACCTGGTTAGGGAGGCAGGAGAGAAGGACGAGGCATGGAAGGAAATGGAAAGGAAGAAGGGGTCTGGGGAGTTGAAGGAATTCACGGCTAAGGAGGGGTTACTCTTTTTCAAAAACCGCCTATATATACCCAACAGCGACGCGTTAAAAATCCGAATCGCGCAATCAGAACACGACTCTAAGGTAGCAGGACACTTCGGCCAGGATAAGACACTGGAGTTAATCACACGCAACTTCTACTGGCCAAAGATGAACGAATGGATGAGCGACGTACGCTCATGCGACGACTGCTAACGAAATAAACCAAGTCGGCACCGCAAGTACGGAGCGTTACTTCCTCTAGAAACACCTCACACCGTATGGTCGTCCATATCGATGGATTTCATTGTTCAACTACCAGAGTCCAAGGGTTATACGCAGATATGGGTAGTAGTAGACCGGTTCTCGAAGATGGCTCATTTATTCCCTCCCCAAGATTTGGCCAAAGTATTCCTGGCTCAAATCTGGCGCATTCACGGACTACCTCTAGATATAGTTTCCGACCGCGATGCCAAGTTTACGTCAAGCTTCTGGGCCTCCCTGATGGATTTATTGGATATCAAGCTTCGTATGAGTACCGCTTTCCACCCTCAAACCGATGGTCAGACCGAGCGGGTCAATCAAACTTTGGATACCTCCGGGCATTCTGCAACTACGAACAAAACGACTGGGCCGAACTACTTCCGCTGGCCGAATCATACAATAACTCCGTAACCTCTGCAACGGGACAATCCCCCTTCTATACCAATTACGGATACAACCCTCGAACGAATTGGCCAACGGAGAACGAAGTAGTCAACCCCACCAGTAACCTCTATGCCCACTTTATACGAGGAGTGCACGATGCCGCCCGACAAAAACTCACCATCGCAAGGGAAAGAATGGGAAAATATTATGATAGGAAGAGAGAGACACCACCGACGTTCAGGATAGGGGACAAAGTTATGCTCAATGCGGTCAACCTCCGAACCCGTCGGTCCACCAAAAAACTGGATCATAAGAAGATGGGGCCATTTGTCATCAAACGATTGGCGGGAAAACGCGCTTGCGAGTTGGACCTCCCTCCTCAAATAAAGGTCCACCCCGTGTTCCACATCGAATTATTGGAACCATACCGAGTCAGCGCTATCCCCGGACGAGAACAACGACCCCCTACCCCTGACGTGGTGGATGCCGAAGGAGAAAAGTTGTATGAGGTGGAGAGAATTATAGGAAGCAGGAAGAGTAGGAAAGGAGTAGTGGAATATCTGGTGAAGTGGCGGGGTTATCCAGGTTGGAAAGCACGTCTCAAAGTTATCGCTATGGATGAGGAGGTACTGATGCTTGTCCGAGACTTCACGAAAAACCCCAAGGCCACGATGGACCACGCCTGAGACTGTAGAGAGTACCCTCCATGACTAAGTCCTTCCCTCCACAGACACCACGGGTGATATGTGGAGAAGGTTACTGGAACCTGATCGGTCAGAAGATACTCTGAGGACAGAGCACCCTGAGAGGGAGTAAGCTGTTATGGGTATAAGAGATGGCGATCCGAAGACACAAGAGGAGGAGCCCTGCCCACACCACTATCACCCACTGGGCGCGCCAGAGAGGCAGTACTGCCAGTATGGAGCCCAAGTCTTGAGTTGCAGAATCCTAGTAAACGAACCGTTTGCTCGAAAATAACCCGGGCGTCAAAGCGCCCGGCACAGTCGCTCTGGACACCGGTGGGTATATGAGGGGCAATAGCGAGTTTGGAGTCAATCGGACCAAAACTGAGTGATCGGTGGAGGTAAGAAGCTGGCGCTGGTGGCGCCTGGGGAAGGTAAGACTACCCGACACCTCCGGTACCGATCGGTATCAGTCCTAATGTTGAGCCATGCTCCTTGGTGATAGATAACGATACAGGGAAAGAGTTGGCGAGCGAAGTCGAGCCCGGTACCAGTGTTACGGGTATAAGAGATGGGGATCCGAAGACACAAGAGGAGGAGCCTTTCCCACAGCACTATCACCCACTGGGCGCGCTGGAGAGGCACGGTACTGCCAGTATGGAGCCCAGTGCGGAGTTGCGGAATCCCTAGCAAACGAACCCGTTTTCGACCCTGAAAATAACCCCCGGAGCGTCAAAGCGCTGATACAGTCGCTCTGGACACCGGTGGGTATATGAGGGGGCAACAGTGCGAGTTTGGAGTCAATCGGACTAAAACTGAGTGATCGGTGGAGGTAACGAAGAAGCTGACGCTGTCTCAAGGGGGCGTCAGGGGGTAGGACTTCGTTCTGCAGGGTACGTAGTAATACAGCGATACTCCCGAGGGGGGAAGTATATCGGAGTGGAAATAGAGGAGCAGCGATAGTCACTAATTTATAAATAGGACTATAGTGTATTGATATACTAAAGACAGAAGACGTTGCGTGAAGAGAAAAGGAAAAGAAAGAAAGTACAGAAGTAGGCGTCGTTGCCTTCCTTATATAGCCACCACCCCTCCGCCAAGCCTGACTCGTTCGTCCGCGTAACCCCTCCGATGACTCACTCCTTCGTGTAACAGAAACCCGTGGAACTATCTTGACTCATCCTTTCCATGTATCGCGTCATAACCCCACCCGTGATAATCCTTCCAACCCTCCGAACCTAGTACATCCATGAAAGTAGCCCCCCCCTTCAAGCGCGAGCTCCTGCGAGCCTTGACTTCCTCGGGCCCTGGTTTATTCGGGTATTGTGTGTGGAAGGCCTCGATAGCAGCCGTGTGTTCGTGATAATCGGCGGGTTCTCAAGTAGGGTCGGTGTATCCCATCCACTTGACGTAGTACTGCAGTCCTTGCTTTCCATGGTACCTTGAATCCAGAATCTCCTCAACTTCGTACTCTTCTTCCTGGTCGCGATAACGGGTGGTGGTGGTATTAATCTTTGTCCAGGTACAGAATCGCTGGCGGCGATGTCAAGTAGAGGCGTGGAAAGCAGGGGTGCATCTTCATCGGCGGGGAGGTTCAGCGGTAGGCATAGGGGATATGATCTCTTGGATGGGGAAGGGTCCCAGCTTTTTCCAATCGAGCTTCCTCGAGTTCGGTTTGTCTTGAATGTTCTTTGCGGACACGAATACCATGTCTCCGATTTCATATCATGAGGCGGGTATCTTGCTTTGCATTAACTGAGCTTTCTTGTTGGTCCTGAGCTGTCCTTATTTGTGTGCGTAGGTGGTCGTGTAACTCCTGCATTTTCTCTGCAAAGTTGTGGGAGTCCAGGCTCGGGGGGGTTCTGTCTGGCTTTTGTAGTTTTACCGTGAATCGAGGGTGGTACCCATAGTTGGCGAAGAAAGGTGTAGCTTTAGTAGAGGCTGAGACTTGATTGTTTGCTGCGAACTCCGCCATTGGCAACCACTTAACCCAGTCGTCTTGTTGGTATGACATACCCCGGAATACTGCTCCATTACTGCATTCATTCTTTCCGTTTGGCCATCCGTTTCGGGTGGCGGTCGACATTCTCGCTTCTATCTGGGTTGTTTACAGAGACTTAGAACTTTCTCGGTGAACTGGGTGCCTGTCGGAGGTGATGTGCGTGGGGAGGCCGTGTAGTTTCCAGACATGTTGTAGGTAGAGATCGGCTAGGTCCTTTGCATTGACGGTGGTGTTGCAGGGTAGGAGGTGGCCGTCTTAGATTAGCCGGTCCAAACTACTAGTATGGCATCGTATCCCTGGCTCTCTGGCAGACCCGTGACGAAGTCCATAGAGATCTCTCTCCAGGGTTGTTCCGGGATGGGTAGCGGTCGGAGAACTCCCAACTTCCCATGTGTTGCTGGCTTACTTCGCTGGCAGGTGTGGCAGTTCCGGATGTATTGACCAATATAGTCGCGCATATTCGGCCAGTAGTAGTCTCTGCTGATCAGTTCGAAGGTTTTTTCCCTGCCTGGGTGTCCTGCTGAGGGGGCATCGTGGTATTGCTTCAGGATTTCCAGCTTTAGTGGTGGGTAGTCGGGGATGTAGATGCTTTCCCGATAGAGTAGGCGTCCGTTCGCTTCAGTGCATTCATGGCGATATTTCCTTGCAGTGCTTCGTGTCTGTCTGCCGTGGGTCAGTATTTTTGTGGGAATGGGTCAGCCAGATATCCTTCATTTAGTAGTTTTTCAGGAGGCGTTCTTTTCAGCGGATTCATTTGACAAAGTACATTCATAAACTCAACTTGGGATCCAAATTTTCCCTCTTCAAGACTGTGCGGCTCTGGTGCAATAATCTTTCATCCCCTTCCTCAGGGAGATCTCCTGATCTCCTAGTCAACGCATCTGGTTTTCCACTCTGCTTCCCGGGTCTATACTTGATCGTGAAATTAAAGCGCGATAAGTATTCTCTCACTTGTCTCCTGTTTAGTTGTTTGGTGGTCATGAAGTATTCGAGGTTTTTGTGGTGGAGATAACGCCGATAGGGTGCTTCGCTCCTTCCAGTTCTGGCCTCCATTCACTCGAAACACCTGATGATAGCTAGTAGTTCCTTGTCGATATCTCGTAGTTGCATTCCGCGGTGTATGTTTCTTGGAGAAAAAAGCGACAGGGTGGAGTTTCTGCTTGCAAATGCGTGCTGGGAGAATGCGCCACGGCGTGGTCGGATGCATCTGTTTCTACTGTGATTGGTTTCGGGGTCGAAGTGCATTAGGATGGGTGCGGTGGTGAAAAACTTCTTTCAGGGACTGGAGCAGCGAGTTAAACTTCCGGGGGCCATGAGAAAGGGATATTCTTTTTTGTCAACCTGGTTAGGGGGGCTACGAGTTTCGAAAATCCGAATATGAAGCGGCGGTAAAAGTTGGCGAAACCCAGAAAGGCCTGTACGTCCTTAACCGTCTTAGGGGTGGTCCATTCCTGTACTGCCGATACCTTGTGAGGTCATCTGGATGCCGTTTGGTTCGATAATCAGCCGGTATGTGGTGCTTTGGGTGTGGAATTCGCATTTCTCCGGTTTCAATAAGGATTCCATTCTTCTGTAGTGCTTCCAGTATTATTTGACGTGTTGCTCATGTTCTTGGAGAGTCGCTGTATATTAGGATGTCGTCCAAGTATGCAGTGCAGAATTGGTCAAGGTGTTACCGGAGGCAATCGTTGATGAAGTGTTGAAAGCTTGTCATGAGGCGTTGGTAAGGCGAAAAGGCATAACAGTGTACTTTCAAAGTGACCATAGCGTTCTGAATGCCATTTTCCATTCTTCCCCTTCGCCATTCGAATCTGGTTGTATCGCTTGTCGCATAAGTCCAGTTTGGTGTACCACTTCGCTTTGATAGTCTGTCCAGTGTTTAGGATTAGAGGTAGTGGGTATCGGTTTTTAACCGTCAGTTCGTTCAATCCACGGTAGTCCACACATAAGCGAAGGGACCCGTCAGCCTTTTTGACGAACAGTACCGGTGCACCAGCAGGAGATGAGCTCGCGCGGATGAAGCCCTTGGAGAGGTTCTCGCGGATGTAGTCGCTGAGCGCCAATATATCACGGCGTACCATGAGCTACTGCGGAGGAAAGGATATTGTGGAATTGGGTCTCGGGTCTAGGATTTCTCTTTGGTGTTCTATGGGGTTCCGTTACACGGGTTATGAGTCATCCCTGGACAGGGATTAGGAGTTGTATATATAATATGACTATGAACCTTCCTTTGTCTTTTCTCTTCTTTCCTTTCCTCATAACCTTCCTGTTATCAACTCTCGTTTCTAGTTTCCTTGGTTGTTACTTGTTCGCCGGTTCTCGTCTCTTGGAATATATCGTCATCACTCTTAGTCATCCTCGTCTTAGTGTCCCTCGTCGCCGCTTAGCCATAGTCTAGTTCATGTACGATACAGCAGTCGTGTCACTCTACTAGTATCTTCGTTTACATCAACCGTTCGCGCTGCCATCTGGACTCTGTGTCCCACCACCTTGCTTCTCGGTTAAGTCCCCTCGTCGCCCTGTCCTCGCCTCGCTCTCGTCTCGTCCTCGTCTCGCCTTTGCCTCGGTTGTGAACCTTGGCTTGTTCAGTTATAGTCTCCGCTTCGCTCCGTAACACTAAGGTTGCGTCTCCCACGCCAACCCAACCCGCCTCGCTTAGCGCCGATGCCACCATGGTGGACCTCAGCTGGGACGTCCCCAATGAGGACTGTCGCCACCCTCTCGTCTTCTCCCCCGGTCCCCTCGAATGCTTCTTTCCTGAACGGAAAGGATTCTGTTACCTCGGCCTCGTTCCCCAAGCCCATTGGTTCAACATGGGCCATCGCATCGGTCCCGACCCCTCCGTCTCCGTCCTCCGCCAATACGCTTTGAAATACAAGCTCAAGCGTGCCGAAGCCCACTGGGCTAAGGCCACCTTCACCCAACCTCTCGCCGGGCAGCTCCATATTGGGGCACCCACCACCGGCGTCCCCACCCGCACACACGAAGCCATCATTCGTGGCCTTGGCGACCCACCGCCAAACACACCATCGCCGTCAGCCATCGTTACGTCGCGCTCGTCGCCGCGGCCGGCTCGCCGCTGCGCCTTTTAATTTTTCACACCAGACTGCGGTCCTGAACTCACGGAGGCCCACAGCCTCATCTCAGAATGCCTGGTCGTATTGACCAACCTCCCCGACACCCCCGCTCCACAGGAACCTGCCGTATGCACGGCCCATGAAGAGGTCATCACCGACCTCAAACAAGAAATCGCCGACCTCACGCTTGAGGTTGGAGAATCCCTGGCCGAAGAAGAACAACTTCGGTACCGTCTGGCGCTCCACCAAGACGCCCTCGCCACCGCCGACTCTGACCTCGCCGCCGCGGAAAAAGACATCATCCGCATTACTCCGTTCGCAGCCTGGGAATCCCAGGCCAACGCCACCATCGCCGACCTCCGCCGCCCGCCTCACTCCGCCTCAACCAAAGCTCCCGCCCTGCCGCTTAACTCCCGCTTATCTCGCCGCAGGACCTCCGCACCCTCGACAACTGGCGCAACAGGCCAGTTGAACAAGTGTCAATCAACCAAGCGGCGCTAAAGGTCAGCCCTTTGGTGAAAATGGCAAACCAAAGGCTAGTCCATGCCACCCACCTTCGTCGTCTCTGCTGCCGCTGTGTCCGAGGACAAGATGTCTGAGGACCAACTTGTCGTCACCTGCTCCGTTTCCCAGAACTCTGTCTCCTTCGTGCCAACCTACGCTCTCATCGATACGGGAGCGTCAGGGTACGCCTTTGTCGACCAAGATTTTGCAACCAAGCACGGCCTCTCCCTAACACCCCTGAAGAAATCACGCCTGCTTGAGGTAATCGACGGCAGGCTGGTAGAATCGGGGAGAATCACCCACATCGCCAAGCTCTCGTTGGACATCAATGGACACCAGGAAACTGCCCCCTTCTTCGTCACCAAGCTAGGACATTACCCAATTGTCATGGGTATTCCCTGGATGCGCCACCACGACCTCGCCCTCCGCCCCAAAACGAACCAGGTGATCTTTGACTCCGAGTTCTGCACCACAAACTGCTCCGTCTCCCGCACCCCGGTCACAGCCAAAGGAATCTCGATCTCGCCCCCCGACAGCCCGCTCATACATATTGCGGCCATTGGGGCAGTCCCGTTCGTAGGCCTCGCCCACAGGCGCCAGAACCACCTTTTCTGTGCCTCCCTCCGATCGATCGACGAAGCCCTCGCGAAGAATGCCGACACGGACCCAATGGTAAGCGTACCCAAGGAATTGTCGGAATTCAAATCGCTGTTCCAGGAGTCTAACGCCACGTCTCTGCCGCCCCACCGCCCCCATGACCTTAAGATCGTACTCCAGGACGGAAGACAACCCCCCTTCGGACCACTGTATGGGATGTCACGACCAGAGCTACAGGCCTTGCGGGACTACATCACAGAGAACCTAGGAAAGGGATTCATCCGTTACTCCGAGTCCCCCGCTGGTGCCCCCGTACTGTTCGTCAAGAAGGCCGATGGATCCCTCCGCTTGTGCGTGGACTACAGGAAGCTGAACGAGATAACGGTTAAGAACCGTCACCCTCTGCCGCTCATCCCCGAGACCTTGTCGCGTCTGTCCAAGGCCAAATACTACACTAAGTTGGACCTTCGATGGGGATACCACCAGATCAGGATTCAGGAAGGAGACGAGTGGAAAACCGCCTTTCGGACCCGATACGGGCATTTCGAGTACAATGTCATGCCCTTTGGACTGACTAATGCACCGGCCACATTCCAACACTGGGTCAACGATCTGCTCCGTCCCTACCTCGACCACTTCGCGACCGCATACCTGGACGACATTCTGATATATTCGGAAACCTTGGAGCAACACCGACAACATGTACGGCAGATTCTAAAGGTCCTACAGATCCACGACGTACACCTCAAACCAGAGAAGTGCGAGTTCTATGTCCAGGAGACCAAATACCTCGGTCTGATCATCACCCCGGAAGGCGTCAAGATGGATCCTAGCAAGGTTTCAGCGGTAACGGGATGGGAAACACCCACCAAACTTAGGGAAGTCCAAGAGTTCTTAGGTTTTGCGAATTTCTACCGGCGATTCATATACGCGTACTCCAGAGTTGTCTCCCCGCTTACGGCATTAACCAAGAAGGACGTAAAGTTCCATTGGTCCTCAAAGGCAGAAGAGGCGTTCCAGAAGCTTAAGGACGCATTTACCTCGGCCCCGATATTGGCACACTTCGACTACGAGAAAGAGACCATAGTAGAGACCGATGCTTCCGACTATGTCTCCGCGGGGATCATGTCCCAATACGATGATCGAGGAATCCTGCACCCAGTGGCTTTCTTCTCTAAGAAACACTCGCCAGCGGAATGCAATTACGAGATCTATGACAAGGAACTACTGGCGGTCATCCGGTGCTTCGAGGAATGGCGCGCAAACCTAGAGGGATCTAAGTTCCCAATCAAAGTCCTTAGCGACCACGAATCTGGAATACTTCATGTCGTAAAAGCTTCTCAACCGCCGCCAGACCCGATGGGCTGAATTCCTATCTCGTTTCAATTTCAAATCACATTTAGGCCAGGAAAACAAGGAGGAAAACCGGACGCACTCACCAGGAGGTCAGGAGACCTGCCTAAGGAAGGGGATGAACGTCTCACGCACCAGTCACAAGTTGTGTTGAAGAAGGGGAATTTAGATGCAGGAGTCAAGCTAAGTTTGTTCGCGGGTTCTTTGTTAAATGAATCCGCTGAAGGAACGCCCACTGTAAGAGAATTATTGACCCAAGCTTACCAAGTTGACAGTTTTCCACACCAAGTCCTCACCATGCTCCGCAATGGCACCAAACACTCCAAGAAGATCTCGCTAGCAGAATGCACCGAGACGGAGGAAGGCTTCCTGCTTTACAGGAATGCGATCTACGTCCCCGACTTCGACGAACTCCAGCTACGCTTGCTACAGGAACACCACGACAAGCCCTCCGCCGGACACCCAGGACGGGCCAAAACCCTCGAGCTCATAAGTCGCAATTACTACTGGCCCAACATGAGGAAATATGTCGACCGCTACGTCCTGAACTGCAGTACCTGTTCTCGCAGCAAAGCCTCTCGCAATGCCCTACAAGGTGTCCTTCGCCCCTTATCAGTACCAAAAGGCCCCTGGACCGACGTATCGATGGATTTTGTCACGGGACTCCCGACATCTCAAGGATTTAATGCTATCCTAGTCGTCGTCGACCGCCTGACCAAGATGCGACACTTCCTACCATGCACAGAGGAGTCCAACGCCATCGATGTAGCCAACATGTACCTAGAATCAGTATGGAAACTGCATGGCTTACCAGAAACCATAGTCTCGGACCGCGGAACACAATTTACAGCAGAGTTCTGGAGAACCTTGTGTGACCGTCTGGAAATCGCACCCCGCTATAGCACAGCCTTCCACCCTCAGACGGACGGACAAACGGAAAGGATTAACGCAATTATGGAGCAATACCTTCGGGCCTACGTCTCTTACCAACAGGACGATTGGGTCAGGTACCTACCCATGGCAGAATTCGCTACCAACAACCACGTCTCCGAAACCACCAAGTTGTCCCCGTTCCAGGCAAGCTATGGAAGAAACCCACGGATGTCGTTCGCTCCCCTACAGCATGGATCCACGACCAAGGAAGACCAGGCCAATGGTATGGTTAGAGACATGGCTCGGGTGTTCGAATTCCTGCGCAACGAGATGTTCAGGGCTCAGAAAATTCAGGAAGACTCGGCAAACGCGAATAGAACCCCGGCCCCTAGATATGCAGTAGGAGACAAGGTTTTCCTCTCAACGCGAAACATTGAAACCAAGCGACCCTCGAAGAAACTCGACTGGAAGCGCATCGGCCCCTATGTGGTCAAAAGAATGGTTAGTCCCTACGCGTATGAACTCAGCCTCCCCGTTTCGATGAAAATCCATCCGGTGTTCCACGTCTCACTCCTGTCCCTCGCTGCCAACAACCCCGTCTCAGGCCAACGACACACCCCGCCTCCTCCTGTAGAAGTTGAAGGCGAACAAGAATGGGAGGTCGATGCAGTTTTGGATTCACGCCGACGCTACGGCCACTTGGAATATTTGGTCAGGTATACTGGTTACGACGAGCCATCATGGCAGCCTCCCTCCGACCTCGAGCATGCCCCTGAGCTAGTGCAGAACTTCCACGACAGGTTTCCACGAAAGCCTAGGCCTACCAGGAGTTAGGCCTGGAGGAGGACCTAATCTATCACGGCGTACCATGAGCTACTGCGGAGGAAAGGATATTGTGGAATCGGGTCTCGGGTCTAGGATTTCTCTTTGGTGTTCTATGGGTTTCCGTTACACGGGTTATGAGTCATCCCTGGACAGGGATTAGGAGTTGTATATATAGTCGGCTATGAACCTTCCCTTTGTCTTTTCTCTTCTTTCCTTTCCTACGCAACCTTCCTGTTATCAACTCTACGTTTCTAGTTTCCTTAGTTGTTACTTGTTCCTCGGTTCTCGTCTCTTGGAATATAATACGTCATCACTCTTAGTCATCCTCGTCTTAGTGTCCCCTCGTCCTCGCTTAGCCATAGTCCTAGTTCATGTACGATACAGCAGTACGTGTCCTCTACTGGTATCTTCGTTTACATCACTTCGTTCGCACTGCCATCTGGACTCTGTGTCCCACCACCTTGCTTCTCGGTTAAGTCCCCTCGTCGCCCTGTCCTCGCCTCGCTCTCGTCTCGTCCTCGTCTCGCCTTTGCCTCGGTTGTGAACCTTGGCTTGTTCAGTTATAGTCTCCGCTTCGCTCCGTAACACAATAGTTCATCTCTGGACATGCCATAGAGGGGGCCGAATGGTGGTTCCCCTCCTTCTTTGAGGGGGATTTTGTGGTCGTAGGGGCGGCGTGGTGGTAGATCCTGGGCCAAAGCTTCATCAAACATATTGAGTCGGTTGTGATAGCGTTCTGGGATCCTTTGTTTCCACTCGTCCTTTGGGGTTTTCAGAAGAGCTTTGTCGATGTCGTGGAGTGATATACTGCAGATTTGTAGTTTCTTTCGGCGGGCAAGACGGCTGAAGGGAAC
Source organism: Morchella sp. 2018-W16 (assembly GCA_024713755.1). Classification (NCBI taxonomy): domain Eukaryota; kingdom Fungi; phylum Ascomycota; class Pezizomycetes; order Pezizales; family Morchellaceae; genus Morchella; species Morchella sp. 2018-W16. The sequence continues at coordinate 989,807 of JAMGYY010000018.1, forward strand.
GGGTCCTATCATATAGGTTGGGGGTTTGATGCCCGGGACAATACCGGCAGCGGGTGTGGCGTTGCAGTTTTCCTTACAGAATTTCGAGTCGAACGTCACCGTATTGTTTTTGAATCTGAGGGTAGCGTCGTGATGTTGTAGCCAAGGTATTCCCAGAACCAGGGGGTACTGCCCTAGTTTGGTGACAAAGAGTGGGATTTGTTCCTGGTGAGATCCGATGATTAAAGGAACGCGGCATATGGAAGTGATTTGTCCGGAGGCAATAGGCCTCCGTCGATAACTTCAAGTATTCGGGGTTTTTAGAGGAAGGGTAGGAAGTTGGTGATGGCGCGCAAAGGTTTCATCAATAAATCACGAATCGAGGCTCCGTATCAATCTCATAGCATGGGTGGAAATAGAGTTCTTATTGTGGCGATTTTACAAGCTACAACTAGATGATCTCCATTTAATTCCTCCTCTGCCACAACTGAAACCGAAAACCCAGAGATAAGCAGATAAAGAAAATTCCTTTGAAGGTCCCTGGCGAGGGCCATGATACTGGCCAGGGACTACTGAAAACCCGAATTACCAGAAGAGAGAATAACATCCGTTGAAGAAGAAGAAGAGATAGGAGCAGGGGCCTCGACCGGAGCGGCGGGGGGGGCAGACACGGCAGCTCCCCTCATTGGAGGAGGGCCACGTGGGCGAGTGCCTTGTGGGCAGTTGGCGAATCGTGGTCGAGGCAGCGCAGTAGCACAGCGGCCGTTCTCCATCCTCCATTTTTCTCGGCGGTGGTGTCTCGGCGGCCGTTAGCAAGAGTGTACCTTCCGCCGGGTGGGGGCGGGCAGTGGGGCGAGCCTGGAAGGCGGAGAGGTCCATGGGAGCGAGGCCTCCTGGTGTGTGTGAGGGGTGTGGTGGCGTGTGTGGAGAAGCAAATTGCCCCATGGGGTTCCGGTTGGCCTTATGGGCATCTTTTCTAGCCCTGATTTTGTTGTCCATTGTCATCAGTCTCCTGACATAAGCATCGAAGCCTTCCGTGGTTATGTCTTGGTATATCATTGCATCCTTCAAGTCGTCAGACAACCCTGTCTCCAGAGCGTCCTTCTTTGCCTCCTCGTTATAGTCAAGTTGGCCCATGATGCGTAGGAATTGTGTGTAAGGTAGGTCATGAAATCTCCTTGCCCTGGCGGAGGCTTTGGAGTTCCTCCTAGCTGTCCTCGAGGTCTGGATCTCCAAAGGAGGCTTAAAAATCTGACAGCGGCGACTGATGTGAATGGGGCAGCGTCGGTGGCCATGGGGATGACTTGGTCTAGTGCTTTCCCCTCCAACCGACTGACTGCGTAGAAGACCTTGGCTTCCTCATTCAGGAATCTGTCGTGGTTGACCCTGAGTTTGGTGCGGAGGAGGCTGAGGAACCCTGGTAGCTCCTTCCGGATCCCGTTAAACTTTGGGGGGTCGGGGAACTTTTCGGAGCGGAAGGTGGTGGGTGGGGGTTCGGGTGGTGGGGGTGGTGGGGGTGGTGGGGGTGGTGGAGGAGGTGGGGGAGGTGGGGCGGCTCGGGCTGCGGTGAGTTGAAACTCCAGGGTACGAACCTGGGCTTCTAATGCATCAGTGTGGTTATGGGAGGCGATGAGTTGCTCCTGGGCGGCGGTCAACTCCTGCCTGGTTTGCATGTGTAAGGCTCTGCTAAGCGTTTCTTTCTGCTTTCCAGCGATCCCTTCCTGTAGAGGGTGAGGATGTGTGCGTAGTGGTAGTGTTTATCTTCGGCCTCAAACTCTGCGAAGGTTGGAGGGATCTGGTAGTTTCCATCAGGGTGACCCGTCCACTATCTTGGTCGGGGAGGTGGTGGTGGAGCTGGGGTGGACGTTGGTAAAGTGCAGTGCAGATGACGACGCAACGTAATCTCAAGGGGGCGTCAGGGGGTAGGACTTCGTTCTGCAGGGTACGTAGTAATACAGCGATACTCCCGAGGGGGGAAGTATATCGGAGTGGAAATAGAGGAGCAGCGATAGTCACTAATTTATAAATAGGACTATAGTGTATTGATATACTAAAGACAGAAGGCGTTGCGTGAAGAAAAGGAAAAGAAAGAAAGTACAGAAGTAGGCGTCGTTGCCTTCCTTATATAGCCACCACCCCTCCGCCAAGCCTGACTCGTTCGTCCGCGTAACCCCTCCGATGACTCACTCCTCCGTGTAACAGAAACCCGTGGAACTATCTTGACTCATCCTTCCCATGTATCGCGTCATAACCCCACCCGTGATAATCCTTCCAACCCTCCGAACCTAGTACATCCATGAAACGCTGGTGGCGCCCAGGGGAAGGTAAGACTACCCGACACCTCCGGTACCGATCGGTATCAGTCCTAATGTTGAGCCCTGCTCCTTGGTGATGGATAACGATAATGGGAAAGAGTTGGCGAGCGAAGTCGAGCCCGGTACCAGGGGGTTATCAGGTAGGCAGATCCAAGACTCACCATGACCAGCGAAGGCTGAGTGCATGCAGCAACGGGATGTAACGTGAGGGATTTATGAAACGAATATATAGACATGGGTGTTTGGTTTTTTAGAATGGGTGTATAGAAAACGTTTGGCGTTCTTGGCAGGTTTTCAGGGTCTTTGGGGTCTCGCATCTAGAATCATGTAATTGTAATAGCTAGTCCGCATGCGTTTTGCGGGATATAAATCTGTGTCGTTCTCCGACTTTGTTGAAATCATCAGGACGAAGAAAGAGTCTTATCGATATAAAATCTATTCTATTCGATCTATCGCTTTATCTTTTCAGGACTTAGTGATTCTGTGAAGACTTTACTTGAGCAACCGTTGAACTTTACTTGAACTACTTCGTTGATTGCCGTTGAGGACTAGCAGTGTGGGCCGAGACTGACAGTGTCGAATTGACTGAAGAGACCTCGTTCCTTTCTACCTTTGTAGTTAGCGGCTTGAACTCCTGCTCTTTCTGAGACTGCTCGGGTTGTCTGGTGCGACACCTAATAGTATATCGATAACTCGAGTTCAGGTTTTCAGAATCAGCATTCAAACCTACATACCTCTACCCGCGATGGCTGCAAGACTAGGAACCGAGGAAGAAGACTCCGTCATGGGTGAATCTCCCGTTTTCAGCCGAGATGACAGCCCAGATCCACTATCACTGCGAAGAGCTGGCAAGCGCCGGCGGCTCTAGCACAATAGATAGGTTGGAGCAATTTCTACAAACACACGGCCGAGATGGCGGATTGTCGACATGGGCAAAAACCATATGGTACCAACTGAACAGAACCGGGAGAAGTTCCAGGAAGAGAACAGATTGTCGACATCGCTGGCGGTGAAGACAAATCTCACCAGTTGGCGGATGTTCAAAGAAATTTCGCTGAAAGCGAGAATTAAAACAACAAGCAGCCGCCATCGCGCCATGGAAGGAAGCTTTGGAAGCCGCCCACCTCCAAACCCAGCGACAGTTATATGCTACCCAGGTGGAAATTGAGAAGCTTAGGGAGCAGGCAAAACAGTCGGTGGGAGAGGTCATCGAGAGCCAGAAGAAGCAGGCCAAAGGGCATAAGGAACAGATGGCCGAGATGCAGAGACAGATAGACCTACTCCTGACCGCCCACCGGTCCAACGCCCCAGACCCATCGGTAATACCACCTGGCGATCTAGGGGAAGAAGTTGTAATCGGAGGGGGAAGAGCACCACCGTCGCTGGGAGGAAGTGATGGAGGAAGAGCACCGCCGCCGCCGGGAGGAAACGGAGGAAAGAGGGACCCTTCAGATGACGGGTCAAGCCACCATGGAAGAAGGGCAGGAGGCGGAGGAAGAGGAAGACGGTCAGAGTCGCCGGAGGAAGACAGAGAACGGGACTCCTTGGCCAAGGTGCCCTTTGAGTTTGACAACCCCAGAAACCACAACCTACGGCACTGGCTCCTAGAGTGCGAGATCTATTTTGAGCAACGACCCCGCAAGTTCCGGAACGACAAGCAGAAGGTCCTATTCGCGGGAACCTACACCCGAGGACTGGCCAAGGAATGGTTCGCCAACTACCATGAGGTTCATATGCGCGGACCAAACGGCCTGGAGTTCTGCACCTGGGAACGGTTTAGGCAAGAAATTCGGGGAAGATTCGTCAGCTCGCAGGAAGCGCTAGATGCCGCTTTCCGAATGGACCACCTCAAATACCAATCCAGCATCTCCGACTATCTCACCAAGATGGAATCCTCAACCAACAGCGCAGCAAGCGGGCCAGCATATCGTAAAACATTGCTGACCGGCCTTCCCGAAGAAATTTGGGACCGACACTCAAAGTTTGAGCCGGCGGAAGACGATGCCCACTTTGTGGCTCAGCTGGAGAGGGCAGGAAAGGCCCATGAAAGTTTTTTGGAGCAAAAGAGGTTGTTGGGGAACCCATCGGCAAGGGCACCACCCAGGAAGGAGGAGAAGAGGAGGCCTGGGTTCCAGATTAAGGGACGGGCCCAGGAGGGACAGAAGACTGAGTCCAGTCGACCCGGAGGAGGGTCGAATACCCCAGGTAGTGCCCGCTCTAGCCAGGATAACAGACCACTGCATTCCAGCTATGATGAGGCCACCAAGGGCATCCCCAAGTCCCTTCTGGAACAGAGAAGAACGAAAGGAGAATGTCTTTCGCTGTGGAAGGAAGGGTCACCTGTGGCGCTGGTGCCGTCAGAACCCCAACTCCGGCGCGGCTGTCTCTGCTCTGGGCCAGAAGCGCGGTCGTGAAGATGAGGATGAGGAAATGAAGGATTCACCAGCTCCCCCGCCGGAAAAGAAGAAGAGGCATAGGTCCAAGAAGAAGTCGGTCGCGGTAGCAGCAACCTCCACGTCGACAGGACCAGCCTACGTGCCGGAGTTAGGGTCGGAGTCTGAGGTGGATTTTGATATGGGTTTTTAGAAGGGGACTCTGATGAGTCAGGTCAAGAGCTCCCCCAGATTGCAATGTTGTCACTGACGGAAGAAAAAACAAAAAAAATATTAAAAAGAAAAAGACCGGAAGAGGGGGCGTCCTCTCCGATGAAAAAACAACGATTTTCCTTTGAGCCCATTCACGGGTCACGACCTATCGGTAAATTTTCTATTGGGTTTTTAGATTTCTTATTTCCTTGTCGGGTTTTGTTGGATACCGGGGCTACGGGTCCAGTTATATCTTTGTGACGGGGCTCTGCCTCTACTAAGCAAGAGTGTAGGAAGCAAGAGGGCCGATAGAAGATAGAAATTAGGTTTAGAGAGTAAAGATTCTTCTGGGTAGACTTAGAATAATCTTAAGGGTCTTCTTCCGCTTGTTACAACTGATGATGAGAAAATCCGAACAGATGGGCGGAAACCGGAGATGAGTACTTATACTCCAAATCTCTCTGTTTCCAGCATTCCACCGCTCTTACTAAGTTCCGGTGAAAACTCTGTTTTGGATCGGAGAACAATTCCTCCGCTACCCCGCTTCTCTCTAAGCGTTAGCGGGTGTTTCCGGTCCTAGAGTAAGCACCCTTAGCCGGGGTCAAGGATCACCTGCAGCCTGGCTGTCACACAGCTCCGGGCCTGCATTAAATGAGTCTCCGCTCAGGTGTTCTTCCCTAGATGGCTGCAGAGCTGTAACTCATTGTAGATTATTCCGGGCATAACCTCTGCCGCCTGTAGCAGGGCTATTCTTGCACAGAGGGATACTGGAGATGTCCGGCACTTAGAGACCTCTCTCTAGCCGGCCCTCTATTCACTGACAAGGCCTAGACTCGTCAGCCTATCCTTTCATGAATAGATCTCCACCCTAGCGGTCAGAAGGTAGGTACACTTGTAGCAGGTTGCGGACCTCACTACAGGTACTTTTCCTATCACTGTAACTGCTGAATTCTATCAATGACTCTGAGCCTATAACAGGCCGGGTGAGAACTAATTCTCCTAACCGCTTGTGGCTCTGTTATACTACTCCCTTCTCTCAGGATCTTGGTCTCCAAGATTCAGTAACAAATTTATTCTACTTTTTTTTTCAAGAATTTTCCGTGACTAGGTACAGATAAGAATTTCAAAGGAATTATCCCCTAGAGCCGCTTGTCTCTGGGTTTCTTAGGATACCTCATGTGAAAATCCCGGAGGGCTTCCTCAGCACTCTCCTGGAGATGTTCATAGGGTTCCCATGTAGCATCCTCGTTCTCATACCCTTCCCATAGCACTAAATATTCTACTCTTCTCCTAAGCCTATTGACCCGGCTATCTGCTACTTCCCGGACCTGCCAGTTCTCTTCTCCTGCAATCTCCTCTGGTTCCGGGGGGGGAACTCTTCTCTCCGGATCTACTGGTGCTCTATAAGGTTCTAGGAGAGAGACGTGAAAAACCGGGTGTATAGCCATCTGAGGAGGAAGAGAGAGCTTGTAGGCACGGGTGCCTATAGCTTCAATGACCTTGAAAGGTCCCATCTTCTTCTGATCTAGCTTTCCCATTGGTCGCTTTGTTTGCACATTGCGCCGGTCTAACATTACTTCATCTCCCGGCTTGATCTCCGGAGGTGCCAGTGCATGTTATCATATCCTAGCCTTTCCCAAATTTTCTTGCATCATTTGCCAGATAGATTCCCATTGAGAGATCATGACCTCGCTTGCTGGGTTGCTAACTTCAACACCTTCCCGGGGAGCCGGCCAGTTGGTCCTGGGTTCATAACCATAGTTGGCATAGAATGCCGATACTTTGGTAGACTCAGAGACGCCGCCGAGTTATGCGTACTCCGCCAGAGGCAAGAGATCCGCCCAGTCATCCTGTTGATATGAACAATAACCGCGGAGTAATGTTCCAGGGTCTGGTTAACTCTTTCTGTTTGGCCGTCTGTTTGGGGGTGGAAAGAAGTAGACATTTTCAGCTTCACATTGAGGAGGCTCATGAGAGACTGCCAAAAATGAGAGAGAAACTTGCTATCTCTGTCCGAGACTATGTCATCAGGTAACCCATGGAGTCTCCAGACTTCCTTCAAGAACAATCTAGCCAGATCTTCTGTTTTGTTGAGTGTAGGGAGCGGGATGTAATGGGCCATCTTAGAGAAGCGGTCCACTATTACCCAGATCTTGGTAAATCCCTTAGACTCCGGTAATCCTACAATGAAGTCCATAGAGATGGAAGTCCATGGCCGATAGGGTATCTCCAAAGGTTGGAGCATACCAAACTTCTTGTGTCGAGATGTTTTGTTCCTTTGACAACTGTCGCAGGAGCGGACATACTCTTCCACGTCTTGATCCATTTTAGGCCAAAAGAAGTTACTTTTCACCCGCTCTAGTGTCTTAAATTGACCATAATGTCCAGCCACTTTAGAGTCATGGGTATCGGTCAGGATATCCATCCGGAGCTTCTTGTCATTAGGAATGTACCATCTATTCTTAAAGAAGATAAGGCTGTCCTTGACAGACAAGTTCTGGTCCAAATTAGGTCTTCCTTCAACCAGAGAGCGGTGCACTAACTGCCAATCTTTATCCAACTTAACTGCTTCATACAAGCGGTTCATGAATGAAGATTGCAACTGGTTGACTTTTACTGCCGCTAATCTAGCAGTGTCTAAAACCAATTGACCTGGCCTAAAAAACATCTGTGGCTCCGGCTGCAGTGGTTCACTCCCCTCTCCGAGGCGGTGATCCCAGCGCCTAGATAGCACATCAGGTTTGCCATTCTTCTCTCCGGGCCTGTAGACAACTTTGAAATTGTAGCCTGCTAGGTCCTCAGACCATCTAGCCTGCCGTCTAGTGAGAACCTTGGTAGAATTGAAATACTCCAAGTTCTTGTGGTCTGTGAAAACCGTGACCTCATGCTCACAGGACTTTAGCATGTGCTCCCATTCCCGGAAAGAGGCTACAATAGCTCCCATTTCCTTGTCATGAATGTCATAATTGATCTCAGCAGGAGAGAACTTCTTAGAATAAAGCTACCGGATGTAGTTTCCCATCATCTCCATACTGAGAGAGCACCGCTCCCTTAGCAAAGTCACTGGCATCAGTTTCAACCACTGTTCTCCTAGTAGGGTCAAAATGAGCAAGCACTGGAGCGCTAGTAAACCGGTCTTTCAGATCCTGAAAGGCCTGTACACAAGCTGCGGTCCAATGCCATTTCTTGCCGTCTTGAAGGAGATCAGTTAGGGGTTTGCAAATCCTACTGAAGCTTTCAATAAAGCGCCGGTAAAAGTTGGCAAATCCTAGAAATGCCTGGATCCCCTTAACATCTTTGGGTTCCGGCCATTCCCTAACTGCCTCAACCTTCTCTTCTGACATCGACACTCCTTTATTCGAGATGTGATGGCCCAGGTATTCTACCTCCGAGGCATGGAAGGAGGTCTTGTCAATGGATGCACATAGCTTATTCTCTGATAGCCGCTGCAAGACCTTATTGACAAGATCAACATGCTCTTCCATAGTCTCCGAGTAGATGAGGATATCATCAATATAGACAATCACTCCCTCATCCAGTAGATCCCTTAGCACATCATTGATCATAGCCTGGAAGGCAGAAGGGGCATTGCATAGACCAAAGGGCATCACATTGTACTGATACAGGCCGTAGCGGGTTCGGAAAGCGGTTTTCCACTCGTCCCCCTCGGCTATCCTGATCAAATTGAAGCCATTCTTTAGGTCTATTTTTGTGAAGACCTGGGCTTTGAACAACCTGTCTCTGAGCTCGCTCATGATAGGTAGCGGTACTTGTCTTTACAGTAACCTTGTTCAAACCTCATTAGTCAACACAAATTCTCATCTTGCCATCCTTCTTTGGTATGAACAATATGGGGGCGCTGCGGGCTATTAGATCTGGAGATCTTTCCTGTAGCCAATTCCTTGGTCAGGTACTCCTTGAGCCTTCAATTCGGAGGCGGAACATGGGTATAATGGGACAAATGGGATTGTAGAATCAGGCAGGGTCTTGATCTTAAGATCATTAGCAGAATCTTGGAGGTAACTCCTCTGCCTTCTCTCTGCTGAACACATGTGCCCATTGCCGGTGTACTTCAGGAATTCTTATTTCCACATTCACACCGTTCTCATCATGCCAAATGGCGCTACTAAGTGGTACACTTCTTCCTCTTCTAACATTTGATAGATAGAGGACGGGTTCCACCGTAATGGCAGCTGGGGAGACAGTTCTGCTGGCAGTAGTCACTCCTCCAGCTTATGGTATTGAGTTCCCAATTAATGTCGGGTTATGTTTCCTTGCCCAAGCAATTGGCAGGTAACCGGAGATTCCAGCTTCAAAGAGGCTACTTCCCATCGGAGAGTCTCCTTATGATCTCCCATGCTCATGTGGACAGGGTGAGTGTAATACTCTCCGCTTCCCATCATGACATCTCCTTGAGCATCATACATTGTCAGTGGTTGATCCCTCCGCACTAAGGGTATTCCATTCTTTCTGACAAACTCCTGGTTCAGGATAGGTCCTGTACACCCGGTGTCAGAAGGAATTTCCTTGGGAGCCTTCAACCTTACCCTTAATTGTCCAAGACAATTTGCCTCTAACACAGGTCTCTTGCCGTGCACGGGTAGGGGTGGAAGGCTTGCTTCTCCTCTTCTCCGTTTGGAGGTTTTCTCAGGGGTTGTTTCTCTTGTTCTCTTTAGGCTTTGCATTATAAAGTGGATATGGCAAATAGATATGAGTTTCTTCTTGAAGGTTCACTGATGGAGAAAGAATGCGGCAGCTGCTGCTCTCTTTATACTTTTCCAAGTAAAGAGGCAATGCTATGTAGCAATCCCTTTCTCTGTCATTCTCCGCAGTTCCGGGAACATAGTCAAGATGACAAATATATATTTTAATATAGAGAAAAAACCCAAACAATAATTATGAAGAAATAATAGTATACATAGACTTTTCTAAACAGACACTACCAGATTATATCATCATCTGACCCTGCTCCGGGTTCAAAAATGAAATCATCTATCCCTTCTGGAAGTACATTGAATGGTTGTTCTGCGCTACAGCAGCAACCTTAGCTTTCTTTCAGATGGTTCCTGGGTTTTATCCCGGGCCAGATCCTCTTTCCGCTTTCTTTGTACTTTCACAGCTGCCACTCGGACAGTAGTAGGTTCCTTGGACCAACCCGTGGTCCATTTGTGTCTGGACTTGCCGCACTATTGCACAAGTCAGTCTATGCACTCTACCTCACAGGGGAGTACCGGAAGGTCTTACCTTCAAGCATACTTCAGCCTTTCTTCTTTCTTCCAGAATATCCCCCGGGATACCCTTCAGTTCCACAGCCTTGTCCTTAGAACCGGTGGTCTCTTTGGGTGCAGAAGAGCCTGAGGCTTCTTTCTTTCCTTGGATTGCCTTAGCATGCTGGGTTCCTTCTGGGTCCTGGCGGAGCTTTATCTGCTGCCGCCTGGTACGCTCGTGTGTGTGCCCCAGCTCTCTAAGAGCTGTGATCCTTTCCATCAAGGTCCTAGGTTTGGGATTGAAAAGAGCCCAACTTAAGCCTAGTTCGGGAGGAGCCTTGGATCTTATCATCTACCAGCTGTCCTTCATGGCGGTCTTCCACATCAACTGAACAATGGTATTCAGGAAGGCGTCTATTCCTTCCTTCTTGGCGTGGGTAAGGGTTTTCCATTGGGCTACCGCCTCATCGCTAGAGATGGCTTCACCAAAAGGCTGCCCTAAAGGATTCCACAAAGGAATCCCATCGCTTCCAGCGCTCATCTAACCTCACAGGTCTTCCAGCTATCCGGTTGGCAGAGGCCTGGTCTGTCGAAGTGATAGGCCTCATACCACTTGATTGCTGCCGTTCCTTCCATGAGATTACCGGCATACCGGATCTTAACCTCATCCGTTAGGAAGGACTGGCTCTCAATGGAGAATACATTCTCACATTGTCGGAGGAAAGTTTCGACCTGTTCTGCTTCACCTCTAAACTTAGAAGGTGGAGGAGCCTTAGGTTCTCGGGCCTTCGTGGACGGAGGAGGGCGGGGTTGCTCAAGAGGTGGCCGATGATTCACCAAGAGAGCAAACAGATCTCTCTGCTGTTTCTCAAGCTTCTTCTTGAGGTACTTCCGCCAGGCTTTCCTGTCGTTCCCTTCGGGCTCCGAGTCTGAGCTGTCTGGATCATCTCCGGGGGCACCACCCTGGGCCACCGGAGGAGGAGGAATATTGCCCCCATTCCCACCTGACACTGCCGGAGGTGGGGGAGGAAGGGGTTCTCGGAGGTTCTGACTGACCACCGGGGTTTTCCGTAGGAGGGGGAGCTGGTGACAGAGGACTTCCTTCCTCTTCATACTCTTCCCCATCAAAACTGAGACCCAATCCTGAGAAGGGCAGTCTTCTCCTGGGAGGAGGAAGCGGTGAGGCTCCCACCTGAGGCATGACCACCGGGACTATGGGGCCTTGCTGGTGCCTCGGGAACGTGGCAAACAGGGACTGCTGTCTTCTTGGAGCCCTGCTTCCTGCTCTGGAGGATACCCGGGAGGGAGGCCTGGGAGTTCCGGGCCTCGCTACCTGCAGCTTTCCCTCATTGATGGCTTTCTGGATCTCAGTAATGTAGTTGGGAGGGATGACCGGGTTTGACCATTCGATTTCCATGGCATCTGGGTCTAGGTCATCCTTCTCCACAAATCTCCTCAGTTCGTCCTGAAGAGAGCTGACCTGGTCCCTCATGAAGGTCAAAGCTTGCCTCATGAGTTCCGCCTCCGCTTGCTGCCGCTCATGGATCAGAACAAGAGCCTGAGCTCCTCTGTTCAGCTCTTGTTGTAGGCGGTGCCGGAGGTAGACTTGGAGTTCTCTGAAGAACTGCTCGTAGGTGACCGGGTCCGAGTCTTGCCAGGTGGGCTCACAGCCGGGAATGTAGGCTTGCAGAGCTGCCCTGGGATTCTTGACCAACTGTGTCTGCGCCGAGGCCTCCAGTTGTAAAGGTCTGGGTTGCCATTCGATCTGAAGTGGCAATTCTGGGGCTGGTAGGGCGGACATCTTTTGGTCTTGGAGGGAGAGAGTTATAGTTCAGGGGCAAGTTCAAAGATAAGCTCCCTGACGAAGTAATGGACTCTGAGATACCAATAGATAGCTCTCTCAACAGTCATAAAGAGGAATAATCTGATAAGATTATAATGTGACAGGGCTCTGCCTCTACTAAGCAAGAGTGTAGGAAGCAAGAGGGCCGATAGAAGATAGAAATTAGGTTTAGAGAGTAAAGATTCTTCTGGGTAGACTTAGAATAATCTTAAGGGTCTTCTTCCGCTTGTTACAACTGATGAGAAAATCCGAACAGATGGGCGAAAACGGAGATGAGTACTTATACTCCAAATCTCTCTGTTTCCCGCATTCCACCGCTCTTACTAAGTTCCAGTGAAAACTCTGTTTTGGATCGGAGAACAATTCCTCCGCTACCCCGCTTCTCTCTAAGCGTTAGCGGGTGTTTCCGATCCTAGAGTAAGCACCCTTAGCCGGGGTCAAGGATCACCTGCAGCCTGGCTGTCACACAGCTCGGGCCTGCATTAAATGAGTTTCCGCTCAGGTGTTCTTCCCTAGATGGCTGCAGAGCTGTAACTCATTAGATTATTAAGATAACCTCTCTGCCGCCTGCAGCAGGGTTATTCTTGCACAGAAGGATACTGGAGATGCACAAGCATTTAGAGACATTTCTCTAGCCAGTCCTCTATTCACTGACAAGGCCTAGACTCATCAGTCCATTCTTTCATAAATAGATCTCCACCCTAGCGGTCAGAAGGTAGGTACACTTGTAGCAGGTTGCGGACCTCACTACAGGTACTTTTCCTATCACTGTAACTGCTGAATTCTATCAATGACTCTGAGCCTATAACAGGCCGGGTGAGAACTAATTCTCCTAACCGCTTGTGGCTCTGTTATAATCTTCTGCTTTTGTTTCTGCGTTTTCCGTCCCAAAGGTGAAAAGAGACGTCCCGGCCAGAGTTATGGGATTTACAGGAGAAGTAATGGAGGGCACGGGACAAGCCTTTACTGTAATGTTAAATATTATTTCTAGGGGGCATAAGTCCGAGCTCTCCTTCGAGATAGCACCACTACCTAGCGGCATTGACGCCATTTTACCAGCGTGGTGGCTACAGGAAGCATAAGCGGCTATTATTGCCCCAAATGGGAAATAACCTTTCATGGAGAATTTTGCAAGGCCGATGCTTGTGACCAGAAAGAAATTTCAGTGGTTCTGAAACGACGATGTCTTTGGGACGATCCGGAGGCATGGTTTTATCGGCTCAATATCCGCGGACACAGGAGAAATCGACTTCAAAACAGTAATCCCGGCGATATCATCCGGCTCCAAGCTTTCCTGCAGTCGAAGCCGATAAGTTACCCCACACCGAGCCTCCGATCACACAGCATCGATCTAGAACCTGGTCAGCAACCTCCCTGGGGACCCATCTACTCCCTTTCCGAGGTTGAATTGAAGGTCTTGAGGGAATACCTGGACAAGATGTTACGCTTGGGTAAAATCAGGCCTAGCAAATCTCCGGCATGAGCCCCCATACTATTTGTGAAGAAGAAGGACGGGAGTCTTCGGCTATGCGTCGACTACCGGGGCCTGAATCGCGTCACCATTAAGAATCGGTATACTCTACCCTTAGGGGAGGAATTGAGAGTATAACAGAGCCACAAGCGGTTAGGAGAATACGTCTCACCCGGCCTGTTATAGGCTCAGAGTCATTGATAGAATTCAGCAGTTACAGTGATAGGAAAAGTACCTGTAGTGAGGACCGCAACCTGCTACAAGTGTACCTACCTTCTGACCGCTAGGGTGGAGATTTATTCATGAAAGGATAGGCTGACGAGTCTAGGCCTTGTCAATGAATAAAGGGTCGGCTAGAGAGAGGTCTCTAAGTGCCGGACATCTCCAGTATCCCTCTGTGAGAATAGTCACTCCTGCTGCGGCAGAGGTTATCGGAATAATCTACAATGAGTTACAGCTCTGCAGCCATCTAGGAAGATCACCTGAGCGGACTCATTTAATGCAGGCCGAGCTGTGTGACAGCCAGGCTGCAGGTGATCTCGACCCTGGTAAGTCTTCTTTCTAGGGCAGGAAACACCCGCTTGGGAGAAGCGGGGTAGCGGAGGAATTGTTTCATTCGAAAAAACAGAGTTTTCACCGAACTTAGTAAGAGCGGTGGAATGCAGGAAAACAGAGATTTGGAGTATAAGACTCATCGCGTTTCCATCTGTTCGGATTTTCTCATCATCAGTTGTAACAAGCGGAAGAAGACCCTTAAGATTATTCTAAGTCTACCCGGAAGAATCTTTACTCTCTAAAACTTAATTTCTATCTTCGATCGGCCCTCTTGCTTCCTACACTCTTGTTTGGTAGAGGCAGAGCCCCGTTACAAACCCATAGAAACTCAAAGAGAAATCCCAAACCTGCAAACCCATTCCACAATATCCTTTCCTCCGCCGTAATCCGTGGTACGGCGTGATACTTATCAGTCTGACTTTTCATGAATAGTTCTTCTACCCTAGTTAGTCAAAAGGTCTCCATCTCCTGCAGTAGGTAGTGATTCTCACTGCGGTAACATTTTACCAATATACTAAATACATCAGCAAGCTTTACCATTTGTGACTGGAGTCTCCTGAGTCTCCTGACAGTCTCCTGAATCTCCTGAGACCCCTGTAATCTCCTGAGACTTGGAAAATCTTGCTGATGTAACTTCTAGCAATAATTCTTTGCATATAACGGACCCCATGTGTACTCATACACTAAATGGTTTGATATGGCTCCGTTATAGATGGTTGAAGAAAGCCAGCAGGGAGTTGGTATAGTATTGAAGAATTTCCCAGCACCCCCCTATCGCCTGGCAGGCCAAAACATGCCCAGAGTCTGGTGCACTACAGCCTTGGCAACCTTGCGCCAGAAAGATACTGTTTGGAGGAATTTCTATTCTAATGTTAATTCTATCATTATCCTACATAGTAACTTGAGGACCAGGCTTGTATAATATGCAGTGCACCAGATTCTGAGCATGTTTCGGCCTGCCAGGAGATAGTAGAAACTTATAAGTATACTAAAATATTATTTAATTATATCCAATTAAATAAAGCCTATATTTAGGGTCACTTGTTCAGAAATGCCTTTCCTCGTCCCTGAGCGTGCCGCGCAGGAAATGATTTCTTGGGCGGTTACCCGGTTCCGGGCGGTTTCACTTAGATAGCGTCACTCAGTTTTAGATGCGGATGACTACATGTGTACCCTTTGAAATCACCATTCTTCCAAAAAACAATCGCTCAGACGATAGCTACCCCACAGCTCTTTGAAGACGAGAAGTTTCACATGTCAAGCAACACTAACCGACCGTTGTTAAGGGTTCTCGCTCAATACCGTTCCCTACAACAAAAAACTCTATCCGGCTCAACTATCATTGCATCATCGTTGCTAGCCTCAAGATTTAAACACAGCCAGTATGTAGCGCCCTCGACTCGGAGTTTTTTCGGATCTGCACCCCATTTATCAGGGGCCTCAAACCCGCAAATGGCATTTCCATGCCTTGATGCCATAGAGATGCGAACGAAAGAGATTGAGTCGCGCTCCCTGGTGAATGGCCCCGAACCGTCTTACACTACTGGTGCCCACAAAACTTTCACCTCGAAAACCCCGATGCTGTTAGATTACGGAGGGATACTTCAGGAGTTCACCATTGCCTATGAGACGTGGGGTGAGCTTAATGCCCATAGGTCGAATGTCATAATTTTGCATACTGGGCTCTCAGCCTCTTCCCACGCAAAATCGAATACAGAAAATCCAAGATTTGGATGGTGGGAGAAATTTATAGGCCCGGGTTGTTGTGTGGATACCGACCGTTTCTTCGTTATATGTACAAATGTTTTAGGGGGATGCTATGGGTCCACCGGACCGTCGAGTATCGATCCCGCTGATGGCGATAGATATGCGACTAGATTTCCAATAATGACTATGGGAGATATGGTCAGCGCCCAATTTAGGCTTTTGGATCATCTCAAGGTGGAAAAACTTTATGCTAGTGTTGGTGCTAGTATGGGGGGGATGCAAAGTTTGGCCGCTGGAGTACTATTTCCTGACAGAGTTGGAAAGATTGTAAGCATCAGTGGCTGTGCTAGAAGTCATCCTTACAGTATTGCTATGCGGCATGCTCAAAGACAAGGTAGGATTGCAATTTTTGCCATAAGCTTCGGCAATGGAAGACTTCAAATAGCCATCAGCCATAACTAACGAGAGGAAAAGTCCTAATGGCCGATCCAAACTGGAACCGTGGGTTCTACTATGGCAAGGTTCCGCCACACCTAGGTCTTAAGCTTGCACGCCAAATTGCAACAGTAACGTACAGATCCGGTCCAGAATGGGAACAACGTTTCGGAAGACAGCGGGCAGACCCCTCTCGCCCGCCTGCACTGTGTCCAGACTTTCTCATCGAGACATATCTCGACCATGCCGGAGAAAAGTTCTGTTTGGAATATGATGCAAATAGCTTATTATACGTTTCGAAAGCAATGGATCTGTTTGACCTCGGCGCGGAATACCAGGAGGTAATTCGAAAGCAAAGGGAACAAAACAAACACAAACTTTCACCGGGCCATGTTGAGGAATCATGCGAACAAAGTGCAAGGCAGTGTTCTTTGACACTTCCTTCGCAGCCCTACACGGAACAACCGAGAGAAAACGTTGATACTTCAACGATAGCTGATGACGGATCTATACCTCCTGATCTTGTTGCAGGGCTGGCGCCTATGAGAAATATTCCAACGCTAGTTCTTGGAGTTACGAGTGATATCCTATTTCCTGCCTGGCAACAGCGAGAGGTAGCGGAGGCTTTGAAAAGAGCAGGGAACCGGAGGGTCACACATGTTGAGTTGGGAGAGGATGTTAGTTTATTTGGACACGACAGTTTCCTTCTAGATATAAAAAATATTGGTGGGAATGTGAAGCGTTTCTTAGAGGGCTAAAGGTTCAGGAGAGGTGGAAATATAGGCTTCTATTCCAACGCTGTGGGGATTCGATGCATTACATCATTTCTACCCTTATCTATTCCCTTTTAAGTCGTCAGTTTGTTGTGTTTAACCACTCGTGATTTCCTTGGCTGATAAGAAGATAATTAGGATCACTTAGCTAAGTGGCTTACGAGGAGCTGGATGAAAACAGTGAAAGCTGGATGTTTGTTATATACCCTTTATACAAACCCTAAACAGGACATAGGTTTTTATGGAAGGGTAATAGCCATACTCTAGTCTATTAATACCGATTGCAAAGGGTCGTGGCTTGCAGGAAGAACAGACTCGTACAAATCGGACAGAGTTTTGCTGTTTCGTGATATCTTCGGTGAATTTCATGAGGTCGCAGGTGAGTTTAAGTTTCGGGTCAGTAGCGGAGGACTATTCCCGATCCCATCAAAGAACCTAGCGGGAGTAGATAGGAGTAGAAAGCCGAGACCTTTCATGTTGGAATATAGGTAATTAGGTTCGCTCCTGTCGTTCCTACTCTCCTCAGTCTTGACTACCATCGTCAAGAAAGTAGCAGAGCTCTTAAAAGATCATTGAGTCCTAGTGGTAGGAATCTTGAATCTGTAAACCTGACTTTCCTAACCTGCACGGCCGTCTCTATTTTCTGTCCCCCAAGTAGACAGTCCCCTCTCCAAGCGGCCACCAGTACATCTAATCTCTAAGGCTCAGTCCCCTTTCTGATAGCTCCTTAGTTCTGATAGCTTGCCAGGCCCATTTACAACGACGCATTCAAGCCCTTTATCTAACCGAAGAGCTTTTTGATCCATCCGCTCTGATTCATAGTGTACCCCCAAACGTCAGAGAACAATGTCAAAGACTCGTGTTGCAGCTGATAGTCTAGAGTTCTCCTATAAACCCACGCTCGCTATTTTCTTCACAGATGAGGCGTTTCAAGAGTTAGCCAATAACATCAACAGGTATGCAGCAATTAAGAGAGGGAATGGCATGCCAGCGGAAGAAAAGGCCCTTGTAAATCGTTTAAAGTTTCTGGATACTTTGAAGATTCCCGCCGACCGTGAGCAAATAACTCTACTTGCCGAATCTGTTTTGTATAAACAGGTGAAGCTATTAGGAAAGAGCGGTTTTACAACCTTCTCAAACGCCAAAAAAGTTCTCTACATTGTCTACTGCACACCTAAGAGTAAAAACCGAGCAAATGGGGAAGATTGAGATAACATGGTAGATATGTTACTTAAGGTATATTTATTCTCTATTTGTATAATTTTTATTAAGATTGCAATTAGTAGAAGCCTTCCCGCTGATATTCTGTAGGGAAACAAAACCACACTTACAAGAGATTTGAATGGCCCTCCAGACCCGTAGGCCAGTGAGGAATAAATTGAAAGAGGCTCGTGTATACCATATCTAGGTAGAAACATCTACTAAACTTGATGCTCAGGATCCTCAAAATGATGGGCTCATCAACCATAACGCCCCCTACACCTAGTATATTACTTCACTATCGCCCCCTCAGGTTTAGTTCCATCGTTACACGGAATCTATCTCGAGAAAAATCACTTCAGGCTTTGGACCTGGATCTCCGGTTCTGAGTGCGTGCTATTCCACTATCCAATAGTATCTTTTCCGATAGCAGCCTTATCGTTACACGGATACTTCTTTCAATCGATGGCAGCTTCTCGAAACACCAGAAAGCTAGGGAAGGGAGGGCGGAGGAGAGGTGCTCAGAATTTTACTTGTGATGATCTCCTCAATCTAGTCCAAATTCTGGAGAATAAAAGGCCTATTGGTGGGGAGGATTAGGACGAGGTGGTTCTTTCTTATAATAGTGACAAGGAGAGTCTTCGTCATCAATGGCATAAAATGTTGAATAACAGGAAGCCGACTGGGGACCCTGCCTGTCCGGACTATGCCCGGAGGGCAAAGAGACTGAATAAAAGTATTATGGATGAGGTCGCCATGGAAACAGTTGATGACGATAACATTAGCTGCTATGAGAGCAGTGAGGAATTGAATCCTCAATCCGCTAGTCAGTCCAATGCTGTCTGTTCTACAGGACAGGCTAGCGAGTCTAACGCAGACAGTCTCAACACCTATGTCGAAGCAGAAATTATGAACGGAAATGAATTGGCTGAGAGTGGTGAGCTTCTAGAAATTTTACTGGTATTATTACTTCAGCGCACTTCTCAAACTCGTTTGATGTGAGTCCTGAACTTTCCCACAATACACCAACAGATCCCGCTCTGTTAATGTCCGCTCTATTAATGTCTACTACACTAATTATTCCCGCTACCCTTCCAACTGAGTAGCCTGTATTAACTACTAGAAAGCGGCTTCGAATTAGCTGGAGCCTCTACCATTATCAGTAGCAGAAATCAACCCGTCAAAATTCTAGAAACCTTCAAACCCTTCTAGCAACCGCATTGGACCCAGAGAAACGTGTAGTTCGCGACGAAGAGTTCAATTTTCAGACACTCCTTCGGATGCGGGTTACTGGGTTGGGGACTTGGTTGAGAGAGTCTGGGGAAAGGGTACGTTCATATGAGGAAAAAATGCGTATATTGG
The DNA here is from genome assembly GCA_024713755.1 of Morchella sp. 2018-W16. NCBI lineage: Eukaryota > Fungi > Ascomycota > Pezizomycetes > Pezizales > Morchellaceae > Morchella > Morchella sp. 2018-W16. Next base: position 1,009,239 of record JAMGYY010000018.1, read on the forward strand.
AAAAGGAAAATCAAAGATTGGAAACCAAGATAATGATATATGATTTGACAAAGCCGGGATCAAAGATTGGGTTTGGTATCGAGGAAAACCACTAGTTGTGTTGTTACTCTGCATGGATGTTATAGTAACGTGCAATCCTATGATTTCGTCTGATGTCTTCAAACAATAAAGTCTCATATTCTCATAACTCATATAAGCCCAGTTCTCACCAGGTTAGTTCGTATAATAATGGTAACAGAACAGAACGGGTAAGATAGTAGCGATTTCTTCTACTTCTGCGGTCAAGCGAGATTAAAATCAAAAGCAAAGAAAGTACAACGATTTTTTTTGCCGAAGACATTTTGGTGGATCCTACGGTCGAGGTTGATGGTTGAGAAACTACTACGGTAATTAGAGCCTCTCAACCAATCATATCATACCCTTTCAAATTTTACTTGTTAGAAAATCTGAACGCACCCCCCACCCCCCATTCAGATTCTGAATCATCCAAATCGGCCTCTAACTCCTTCTAAACCTCCATGGGAAGTCGCCCAATAGCAATGAGGATAAAAATAGACAGAAAATATTTAGATGTCAGGGCTAGCCGGGCTTACAACCTGTTCAAAATATTGACTCTAGCAGCAAATATACTTCTTGTCATATTTTATAGTAATACAGGAGGGAATTTAATAGCCCTTTCATAACAATAATACCCTTGGAAAACAACAGTAATGACATAATATAAGAGTGGTCTAGACCTTGCCACAATTATTACAACGAGGATATATTTTCTCCGACTCGAACAATAATCCCAACACTGTAGAGCCCCTAAAAACCGAGTGATGCAGAGTGATTCAAATTCTGGCTTGTGGGGGTTACCGCTTTTGATAGAGAAGACTTCTATTAAGAGATGAGAATAGAACTAGTCCAGGTAAAATGCTATTAAAATTTTGCCATCTCGGGCGTTATGGCCTATATTTAAAGGCAGGATACCCAATATAGTGATAGTCAAACCCCAAAGTACCATCCGGGATAATACTCAAAAGTGGGAACATGGAAAACTAGAAGGGGCCCCTGGAGTAGATATAAAAGCCAACCTACTTCTTGTAGATCTGCTCGAATAGAGCAAGAATTAAGTAAAGACATCTCTCCAAACAAATCGCTAACGGTTTCATTCCATAATAAGTCCAATGGAGTCCAGACAGAGGACTAGAGAAAATTGATGCTCTAAGAAAAAAGCATTTCTGAAGACCCGGACCAAGCAGGACTAGGACTGAACTAAGCTAAAAAGTGCCTTAGTCATTGTCCAGATACCTTCTCCAACCTTCCCGTATGCACTCGATACCAACGCCCCCTTCACCCTCAACAACTACAAACTTCTCCCATCTCGCCTCTCCTATTTTCCCTCCGGTTCCAATAGCGATTAGAGTATCTTCGGCGATCCACCCAAGGTCACCTCTCCCACCACCTTCGAACTTTGATTGGGCAGCACTCCACTCGCTAGAAAAATACTTTGGTAGTAAGGGCAGTTTCCCTAGTAGAGACCAACGCTTATTGTCGCCTGAGGGAGTTGTAGTTGTGGAGTGCGAGGACAGCGATGATGATGGGCGTGGCACGGTTTGAGATATCGAGGACGATGAAGGGAGCTCGAAGATATGTAAGGTGCTCTTATCACTGGTAACAGCCAAACGCGAGGATGAGGGAGAAATGGCAAGGGAAAAGATGGTGGCTTTGTCGATCCCTCTTCGAAGCTCAGTGAGCGGGAGGCCCGTCGAAGCAGAAAACACACGAATCAAGGTACCCTTTGAAGAGTCAGCTTATACCGTAATTTCATATACGAGAGCTGCATGAATGTGATTACTGTTTCGGAAGCTGTGGCAACTATATCTCCTTGAGGTGAGATTGTTACAGCAGCAAGAGGCGTAGAGTGTGCGGGTATTATGTTAACGTTTCCAGTGACTAGGTCAAAGATCTGTAGATGACCTGGCAATCTGCCTGGAAATACCAAAGTCTTTGCTGAGAGTGCTACCAGACCAAGGGGGTTGTCATAGGTCTCGAAAACATGTAGGCGTGATGGCGGCGAAGAGAAGGCATAGATGTGAACACTTCCCAATAGGACAACGACTATCCGAGACCTTGAAAGGCGCACTGCATGTATTTCTGATCGAAACTCTAGAGTTATAACAGGCTTTTGCTTGATATCGTCCCAAATATTGACCCTATTCTGAGGGAATTTTGGCGAACGGCCACCACCAACGATCGCAAGGTAATTGGCTCTATTAAGCATCGCGGCAATGCCGATACCGGCGTTGAGGTCTTTGGAAAGATACTGAATGTTAGCTTTGACAAACTTCTAAAGTGTAGCTTGAGGCGAGGGCCTACTTCGGGAGATGTGGAGTTCGCATGGATCCGAGTTGTAAACTACATGTATTTACACACAAGTAAGCTATCTCTGATAGTGTGTACGGAGGAAGGGACTTGGAACTTCACACACCACAGAAGCCGGAATCAAGTCCCACTGAGAAGCAGGAGTAGTCTTGGTTGAAAGTTGCGGAGAGGGCTTGAGAACGATCGGTGGTAGCTATCTGGGGGCGTGTGTTCATCTTCGATTCAAATAAGAGGGAGTAATGGGAAAGGAGTGGGGAGGGAAAAGAAAGAGAGGGAGAGGGAGGGGGAGGTCAAAATGTGTCAAAATAAGTGAGAGTGGCTACGTTATAATGTTACAGTAGAATGAGATGTACGGGGGAGGTTGCTATATACAGTGGGTATCTATCGTCAGGAACTAGGGCACGCGGCAATATATGAGCCCTAACGATAAGGGACAGGAATGCATGTACCTCTTGTAGCTATTAGTGCTGGGACATGATCACAATCAATAACTGTTCCGGAGTAGCAGCGCACAGGGGATATCTCTATGTAGATACAATACCGTATTGTACTTATGTACATGTAGCTTTACATCCCACCATGTGACGCCAAGGTGCATGTATTTAGCAGCCCCGACTCATCTAAAATTTGTGGTCATCCATCCCAACTGTGCTAAACCCTGGTCAACAAGCCCAGCTCTTCTTTCCATCGTGCGCATCACATCAGCTGGAACCGGGAACAGATGGACATACTAACCGTATATCGAAAGGGGCATGTTACTGTATTTCTACTCCTGCCTGCGTTGTATCTGGAACGACTTATACTTTGGGAAACCATGCGGGATCGACAATTGACCCTTGACACATCGGCAAATACCACAAGAGATAGACGCATGCCGACTGGTCAAGGGACCTCCTAGCTTCAACTCATTTCAACACCTCCACCCCCTTCTACTATTCCCCACTATTTTTCAATAAATCCTACCACTACTAGAGCTCTCTATCAGGATACACCTACAAGATTTTGTTCATATAATTTACCCCCTCATCACTCTACCAGTCAGAACAGAACACCTCAACTATGGCCCGCTCCGGCGGTTTCGATGAGCGTCCAGCTTCAGCGATGTCGGTTTCTTCTAACGAGTCGGAGAAAGACGACATGTGGTCATCTATGCTGTCCTCTGTTGCTTCCTCGAAAAGGCTACCTCAAAAGTCCATCCTGGTTTTAGGTACGGACAACCTTGTTTACGGAAATTCGTGGTCTCGAATCCTCAGGAAAAAAAGGCGGGCTGACGTTTTGAACGGAACCCTACAGGAGGATCAGCCGATGGCCAAAAAGAGTTTGTTGAATCCTTAGGTGTTGGTGGGGCAGGATCTGGGGGTGGACACAGAAAGGCCGACAAAAGACCACCAATTGCGAACGCGTTTGCTCTCGGATACACATACCTAGACGTCCTGGATTCTGACCACGAGGGTGCGCTATTATAATTTTTCGTAACTGGGTCTGTCAAACCTTCTAATATGTTGAGGCACAGATGTTCTTGCCCGGCTCGGGGTGTACCTGATCTCGAAACCGACGCCATCATTCATCCCGCTTCTCCGTCCCCTATTCACCGCTGCCACTCTCCCAGAAACCCTCATAGTTATTTTACTTGATTGGTCCAAACCATGGGACTGGATGCGGGAGATAAAAACTTGGGTTCGGTTAGTGCGAGGTATCTTTACTAGCTTGGATGACGACTGCAGGAGGACCTTAGATGAAGTCACACACGCCTGGGAAACTAGGAGAAGTACACATACTGATTCCGGAGGTGGGGGGGTTGGGGATGTAACAATTCCTCTTGGGCCGGGCGAATTTGATGAACCCATTGGGCTACCATTATGTGTAGTTTGTCAAAATGTGAGTTCGCACCCCTTCCCACTCTGGACTTTTAAAAGGTTTGAAAAGATAGGAGACTGACTCTGTATCAATGACCCATAGGCCGACAAGATTGAAGTGTTGGAGCGAGAACGTGGGTGGAAGGAGGAAGAATTTGACTTCGTTCTACAATTTCTGCGGACAATTCTGCTAAAGCGTGTGTGGATTTTCTCCCCCAATAATTAGATTTTTCAATGGTATCCGGGGAGTCGGCGCAGTTTAGAATGCTCACTATGGTCTAGATGGAGCGTCATTGATCTATACTACGCCATCGGCGGCTTCTCCAATCCGGCCATTGATATTTACGCTCCTCTCTATCCAATCGCCACAACGTGTAAGTGACTATGCATGATATCGGCTCTAAGGTTGCCATGTGGATACTGATTTTCCACAGCAACAAGTTCTCAAGCATAATGTAATCGAGCGCGATAAAGTCCTTGTTCCCCCCCACTGGGACTCCTGGGGAAAAATCCGCGTTCTCAGAGAGGGTTTCGATGTAGAGGGAATAAATTCAGGGTGGAGTGTTGATATCTCGCCGCACGTGGAAGAACCCGAAAGCGAAGGCGGGGCAGTAGAGGTTTATGAGGATGTGATTAAAGAGTCTAAACGTGGAGATACGGAGGGAATTGCACTACTTAGTAAGAATGGGGGCAAGTTTATCGAAGTTCCAGCAGTCGATACTCAAGAGTTTCTTGCTACCCAGCTAGAGGTTTTGGAAGCTAGGGCGGCGGAGGAAAAGGCTGCTCGGGGCGGTAAGGAGGACAAGAGCAATCAGAATAACGGAAGTGGGGAGAGGGTTATCGAGCATGTTGGACCAGTGCAGTTTAATGTTGGAGGGATTCAGGTGGATGCTGAGAATATGTTGGAAAGATTAAAGGTCAGTTTCTATATCAATTCATGTTCTGCATTCGCTCACATTGGAATATAGGAGAGGGAAGCAAGCAGGGCCTCTGATAGGGAATCTTCATTGGTTAGCCAGGGCGGGGGTGATGGGAAAAGTCAAAATGAAGTTTTGTCTGCATTTTTCAACTCTCTCATGAAGAAGAAAGGTGCGCCGGCCAAAGGAGCCTCCCTAGCATCATAGGTTTAAATACCACCCACAATTTAGCATGATTCTCCGATTACTACATGTTTGGATTTGACTTCCTGTGTATGCATTTGAACGCATTCTTGTAACTGTCCATATATATATTTGGCTTGTTCGCTCTGGTAATATTGAACGTGATCATCTATAAAGGAGTCACACAAAGATCAATAATGATTTGTTAAGTCCAATTTAGTTGGAAATCATCTCTTAGCTGACTAGGAATTTCAATGCCTTTCCACCCTAAATGTGTAATCGTCATTGAAAGTGCAGACAAGTGCTGGTAATTGAAAGTCATGTATCTAATATGTACTATTTTTTCGGTAGTAAATTCGATTTGCCTGTACTCCGTTTCCCTACTCAGCGAGATCCCTATTGACCGAGAACAGAGCTCCAAGTCCTGCGCCGAGCCTGCACTAAGTGTGTGTGACATATGGGGCCGTTGATTCTATTGGATAAGTAGCACTATCAATCCGAATGAAATAGGTATAAGGATCATTTTAAGAACAAACGGCAACGTTGAAGAGTGTATAAAGAACCTATTTTGAGACTTTAGGATTTTGAGCAGTTCCGAGCCGTTGCCATGAGTGTTCTTTTTCAACTTGAGGAACGCATTCAATTAGCGATTAACCAATATTTAAATGAGTTGGAAGAGTACGAGAGTGGCAGTCCCTACCAAAAGCAGCGTCCGCTGGCATACAAAATTGCTTCCGCATATGGAATACCTAGATCAACATTCTGTCATAGACTGAAGGGACGGGAATCAAAAGTTCAGTCATCAACTAAACGGTTAAAACTGACAATTGGTGAAGAGGCGGCTTTAGCCTCATGGTGTGTAACGTTAAGCAAGTGGTGTCAACCACCCCGTGTTAACCAAGTAAAGGAAATGGCGGAAAGTCTTCTAAGAAATAGGGTTCGAGATGCATCTGTCAATTCATTAATTGCGACATCAACTATAATAGGATTAGCAGTTACCTATGAGAAGAGTATGGTTAGGATACCGGCAGAGACGTTGGGTACAACAGTTCATCAAAAGACACGAGTGTCTTGATACAGCATGGAGTAAGCAATTTGAATACAAAAGAGCTGCTAGTTCTTTTAATATTGATGTTATTAATTCGTTTTTCATGGATGTAAGTTACAGAATCATATGACTTGATTATTGATAAAAATTAATGAAAAATGGTATACCGAAATTGTCAACAGATTCCATATTGAGGAGGAGAACACTTATAATATTGACGAAATTGGTTATTTAATGGATATGGGGTACTCTGAAAAAGTAGTAGTTTCATCATCAGACTATCGTAAGAATGGAGCTATCCGTATACAAGGTAAATAAATATTCATTCTTCTAAAAGCAATAGTTTATAACACACACATTCTACAGATGGCTTTCGAGAATTAGTGACGGTCCTTGAGGGAGCATGATGGTTCTGTTTTAATGCCACTTGTTATTTTTAAGGGTGATGGGTTGAGAGAAGGATAGTTTTCTACGAAAGAGCCATTTCCAGATAATGTACTTGTGGGTTATAGCGACAATGGATGGACCAATACCAATATGGCAGTTGGCTTTTTGCAGCACGATTTCGGGCCTGATAGCATTTCGGCAAAAAAAGCAGCTGGTAAATGGCGACTTCTAATAGTGGACGGACATTCCAGCTATGTTTCATTTGAATTCTTACTCTATTGCATCGAAAACTACATCATTGCATATTGCCTTCCTCCACACACTACAAACTTATTACAACCTCTTGATGTTGGTATTTTTGGGTCACTTAAACACTTTTATAGTGTATATTTGGAGGAAAGATTTAGTTCAAGAAGGTATGGTATTTCCAAGTTTGATTTTTGGCCAATATTACATCAAGCAAGAACCCAAGAATTTACTATTCAAAATATCAAACGAGCTTTTGAACTCACCAGTCTAATGCCTATCAATCGCATATATATAATGTCAAAACTCCATCAGGAAAAAATAGGTTTCGCCAAGACGAATCATGTCTCCCAAGACGCAGAATACCCAAAATCGTCGTCTGGATGCATCAGGTACCGACTTGTGTCTCAAAAAGGTGACAGGTCATATTTGGCTTGTCTAAACTCATCTAAAAGTGACCTGTCGTCTTTGGTTCGTCTAAACTCGACTTAGCTCGTCCTAAATGTGACAGGTCGTCTTTTGACTTCTCCAAAATGTGATATGTTGGCAGACAAGTGATATGCCGGCACAGACTAAGCCCGATTAGGACTAGCTCCTGTTATCAACGTCATTCTTGGCGCAGTTTCCAGGTCTTAAGACGCCGCCCTTTCCACCTCCATCTCCCTTCACTCCACCTTCACCTTCACCTCCACACTGCATCTCTATCTCGAGTGTCTCCTCTGCCATATTCTGACACCATGCTAATGTGTATATAGAGTCTCTGGGCAATCGACGCCAAATCGATCTTGTGGAGACGCCCAATCGACCAGACACGCCAATCGACACCATGACACGCCAAATCGATATCGAATCGGACCATGGAGCAATCGACACCATGGACACGCCCATAGTGGCCCAGACACACCCAAATAGGCGCCGTAGACTCAAATCGACGACTTCTACAGGTGAGTGGGATGTGAAGCGAATCTTGTGAACGGAGTAGTCGTGGCGTATATTTCTACGTAGAATTATATAGAATTACATAGAATTAACTAAGCGATGTGTACCGTTAATCGCTGTCCATCGTCAATCTGACGTCAATTCGTGAAAATTAAGCGTCGAGGTTCTCTGTGACTGTTAAGATGTAAAAGCGCACAAGACGAGGTTTTGGGGACTAAAGACGGAAAAGTCATCTTGGGAGTCCAAAACTATCTTGTGGCGCCGGGGCGCGGGGATGCAGGTAAGCAATTGATTTTTGGGCGTCTTTGACGTCTTGGGCATTTTCTGCCAATTGTGGCGCCCAGGCGCCACAAGACGCAGTCCCATTTTTTGCTGATGTACAGAAGAAGCTATGAGGCTCTCCTTCCGAAGCCAGGAGTCGAAGGTAATCCAAGAGTAAAGACTATGGCGAGAGATAGGATTGGATTCCTATGTGCTATAATGACAGGAAGACGAAGTGAAGAGAAAAGGAAAGAAATCTACAAAGCTTGCTACCACCTTCCCTATATATAACTCTCCTTCCAACCTGAGTACTAATCCGTGTCTCCCCTTTCTACAAAACCTGTTTCCTCTTCCCATGACGCAGTTACTGCCCAGCTATTGTACAGTCCAACCTAAGAAACCTGTTTCACCTCCTCCATGATGCAGTTACTACTCAACCATTGTATAGTCCAACCTAAGAAACCTGTTTCGCCTCCTCCATGATGCGGTCATTGCACAGCCATTGTATAGTGGTCCCATAGGTTCACGTGATGCCGGGACACGTTTTCATGACTTTTTCTAATTGATCTATATCATTAGATACATTAAATGTACATGCAAATTCCTTTCCTACAACGCCATATACAAAACAATTAGAATCAGATTCTGCGGCTCTACCTTCTACTCCCCAATCATTGAACGCTTTAGGCCGTAAGCTCACAACCAATATCAAAAGCTTACCACAACCTCATACATCCAAAAGAAAAAGAAGCCATGATGAAGCTATCAATGATTCGGAAACCCTTCTTCATACAGCTCAAATGCATCTCGCTACCCAGGCCATCCACCTACAGAATGAAGCAACTCAAAAACTAAAAGAAGAATAAAAACACCAAAACGAAAAGAAAGCCCTGAACAAACGTCGAAAAATTCCAATTCAAGGACGAGCATTTGCTAGTTATGGCGAAATTAAAGGGTTGATAGTGGCCATGAGTAATGAAACCAAGAAAGATTTGAGTTATCAGATCGAGAATCTAAACAAAAAGAGGGACAGCGCATTAGCAAGAATGTTTGACAGTGAACGCAAATTAAAGAGTGCGGTACAGAGAGAAGAGAAAGTGTCTGACCTTTTAATGGAGGAAAAAAATTTGAAAGAACAAGAGCAGTTAGCCAAAATCAGTAAGGGAATCAAAGTTCGGGCTTTCAAAACCGTCATCCAACTCACAGCAAATATCGAATCTGAAAGGGAAAAGATAGCGGGATATGAATACAAGATAAAAGAGAAGGAGTCCGCATTCCTAATGTATGAAACAACCAGCCCAGACGCATTAGTTGATAGTAGCGGGTCAGATTCAGAATCAGAAGGTAGAATTCACCTCTTCAATCTGTACCACAACTAATCCATTGCATTCAGTGCAAAAATTAGATCAATTTGGCTATCCTGAGCCCTGATAGTAACAGCACGCATCAACAGCGAAGACTGTAATCATGGTAGTAGATTGGCGGTTTGAACAGGATTGTGATTTGCATCGAAGACTGTAACCATGGTAGTAGACTGGCAGGTTTGGACAGGATTGTCATTCATACTAAAGAATGAAGATGAAATGTAGAGTAGCGGGACCAGACATTTTCCTTTAGTTTAACAATCTGATAATATGTTAGCAGATGAAAGTGAACAAGTTGTGAAGCTTCGTACCCACCAGCAATCATTCGGATGATAGTATTTTGATAGCTCCTGATGCAAATATGACAGGTCATATGCAGGACATAAGCTCGGTGCAGGACTTGGAGCTCTGTTGTCTGTGAAGAGGGATCTCGCTAAGCAGGAAAACGGAGTAATTTCGGGAGCAAGTTGTTGCAAGTTTTTAGTCTAACCTCATTTGTATCAGCTTATCTTGGCAGAGAAGACAGTGGACTGTTGGGGGTGATAAAAGAGTTATCGTATGGGGGAGAACTCTCCTGTCTCTTTAAGTCTCTCATCTCATAAGAACTTTATTACTCAGGATCGATCTTCTTTACTGCAACGTGATTACATAAATTTTATTGTGTGCGCAGAGTTGCACTTTTCAGAATTGCATGTATGATAGCCCCGCTTCTGAGATTCGCTAAACCCGGTACTCAACTCAACTATGTATATCAACAAATATAGAGCTCGTGATACAGAATCAATGTCCTATACCATTTCTATGAACGAAGGTTTTAGTCCAATAATAGATAGTAATAAAGATTATTCCTACGATGAAAGACTTAATCCTGGTTTACCCACTTACTATACAAAAGTATCGGACTATGACAACAAATCTCAAATTAGGAAGCCAAAGGCTGCTGCTATTGCACGAGAGTATGGAATTATAACAGAACCACACCAGCAGTTAGGAGAATAGTTCTCACCAGGCCTGTTATAGGCTCAGAATTATTGATAGAATCCAGCAGTTACAGTGATAGGAAAAGTACCTGCAGTGAGGACCGCAACCTACTGCAAGTGTACCTACCTTCTGACTGCTAGGGAGAGTATCTATTCATGAAAAGATAGGCTAACGAGTCTAGGCCTTGTCAGTGAATAGAGGATCAGCCAAAGAAAGGTCTCTAAGTGCCCGGGTATCTCCAGTATCCCTCTGTACATGAATAACTCTGTTACAGTCACAGTAGTTATGCCTGGGAGTAATCTACAATAGGTTACAGCTCTGTAGCCATCTAGCGTAAATCATCTGAGCGGAGACTCATCTAATGCAGGCCCAGAACTGTGTGACATCCATGCTGCAGGTGATTCTTGACCCTGGCTAAGGGTGCTTACTCTAGGACCTGAAACACCCACTAACGCTTAGGGAGAAGCGGGGTAGCGGAGGAATTGTTTCCACTCCAAAACACAGTTTTCACCAGAACTTAGTAGTATGAACGGTGGAATGCAGGAAATAGAGGGATTTGGAGTATAAGTACTCATGTCCATTTCCGTCCACTAGTTCTAGTCATCCTCATCATCAGTTGTAACAAGCGGAAGAAGACTCTTAAGATTATTCTAAGTCTACCAGAAGAATCCTTATTTTTCTAAACCTAACTTATAACGGAGCCATATCAAACCATCTTGTATATGAGTACATATGGGGCACGTTATATGCGAAGAGTCATTGTTAGAAGCCAGTTAGTACAGTGGTAGGGAATATTACCCCAGTGAGGCTCGCTACCTGCTGTGAGAGATACAGACCTCCTGACAAACTAGGGTAGAAGAACTATTCACGGGAAGTCTTGACTGACGAGTCTACTACTTCGCCAGCATCTAGAGGACTAGCCAGAGCTAGGCTCTGAGTGCCGGGCATCTTCTATAGTCCCTCTGAGCATGATGGCTACTGCTGCTGGCGGTAGTAACTTAGCCCGGGATTAAGTCTACAATGAGTGACAGCTCTATCGCAACATTGGGTAGATCATCTGAGCGGAGTCTCATTCATGCCTGCCCTGGGAGCTAGCCGCAGATGATCCTTGGACCCTGTCTAAAGATGATGTTATACTCATGAGCCAAGCGTTAGCGCTTAGAAGCGGGGTAACAGAGGAATTCTGTTCAAGTCGCATGAGCTTTCATCGAGCTTAGTAGGAAAAGGCGGTCGAGAAGCGAGAGGCTGGCAGTATAAATCTTCGCTTTCGACCATCATCTCCAGTTGAGGAATCAGAGTGGAAGAAGTCCCTTAAGATTATTCTAAGTGCATATGCGAAGAATCTCTATCTCTATACCTTATTATTCCTATCGGCCCTTTGCTGCTCCATGTCAGTGGAGAGAGTTTTCTATTGGTACCTTAGAGCACATCTATTTGTTCGGGAATCCCTTTTCATATTTTGTCCTACTCTCTTACTGTTGTAGAGGCAGAGCCCCATCACAGCCCTAGGGGGCTAATACAACTCTCTCGGAGGGGAAGAAGACTAGGGAGTTGGGCAGAGTTGTCGAGTACACCCACCAACACTGGCTCATGTCCAGAGGCAGAGGAATGGCTTACGTCGTCAAGTACCTACTGAAGGACTCACCGAAGCCCAGCCTATCTCCTACCAACGAGTACAAGGGAATGAAGGGAAGAAAGACCTGTAGGGATACCGCCATAAGGAAAAGGCAGAGTAGGGGTATTAGCCTCGGAGTTAATATCTAAGTCCCCTGGAGTTAGGAGTTATGTAAATAATTAGTAATCTTGGCTTGGCCGCGGAGGTATACCCGCAGGGTAGAAATAGGCTGCCACTTGATCTTCATCCATTATGTTGCGGGGAAGAAAGAATCTAATATTATTATCGCGAGATCAACCGGCCAGTGAGGTGCCGGTAATAAGACTTTGAGTTTTTACCTCTTCCCATTGGGAAGAGAGTTTTTTCTCCTTGAAACTTTCTATTTTGTAGTCGTTTATTCTGCCTGATGAATTCCCCTTCGAGCGGAGCCATATGCGCTCCTGAGACACAGACTCGCGGGATACGGGTGCGATGCAAACTGAGGAGATTCCTACCCGATAGCCTTAGCCATGGCCCCTGGGAACTCCGAGCTCGGCGTTGAACTACCAGGTGGTTGAGGGTGTTCCCCTTAACAGAGCCCCTATACTGTTTGTAAAGAAAAAGGACGGAAGTCTACGCTTGTGCGTAGACTACCGGGGCCTGAACCGCGTCACTATCAAGAACCGGTACACCCTACCTCTGGGAGAGGAATTGAGGGATCGGATTTCGGGCGCAACTATATTTTCCAAGATTGACCTCAAGGAGGGATATAACCTGGTCCGGATCAAGCAGGGCGACGAGTGGAAAATAGTGTTCTGGACAAGATACGAACACTATGAGTATCTGGTCATGCCGTTTGGATTGACCAACGCGCTAGCAACCTTTCAGGCTATGATCAACGACATCTTTAGGGAGTTTTTGGACCAAGGGGTGGTAGTATACCTCGATGAAATCCTAATCTACAGTAAGGATGAAGCAGAGCATGAGCTCTTAGTCAACCAAGTGCTGGACAGGCTTATCGAGAATAATCTAGTAGCCAACCCGAAGAAGTCCTTCTTCCATCAGAAGAGGATCGACTTCCTGGGATTTGTGCTAAGAGCCGAAGTAGTCTCTATGTCAACGGACAAGGTGGAAGAAGTCTTGAAGTGGGAATCACCGAGGACCATGAATGTTACGGGTATAAGAGATGGGGATCTGAAGACACAAGAGGAGGAGCCTTTCCCACACCACTATCACTGGCTGCCAGCGTAGAGAAGGCAGTACTGCCAGTATGGAGCCCAGTCTTGAGTTGCAGAATCCCTAATGCGAACCTGTTTTCGACGCGAAAATAACTCCCGAGCGTCAAAGCGCCGGCACAGGCGCTCTGGACACCGGTGGGTATATGAGGGGGCAGCAGTGCGAGTTTGGAGTCAATCGGACCAAAACTGAGTGATCGGTGGAGGTAACGAAGAAGCTGATGCTGGTGGCGCCCAGCGGAAGGTAAGACTACCCGACACCTCCGGTACCGATCAGTATCAAGTCCTAATGTTGAGCCATACTCCTTGGTGATAGATAACGATACAGGGAAAGAGTTGGTGAGCGAAGTCGAGCCCGGTACCAGGGGGTTATCAGGTAAGCTGATCCCGAAGACTCACCGTAACCGGCGAAATTTGAGTGCATGCAGCAACGGGATGTAACGTGAGGGATTTATGAAACGAATGTTTAGACATGGATGTTTTGTTTTTAGAAATGGGTGTATAGAAACGTTTGGCGTTCTTGGGAGATTTTCAGGGTCTTCGGGGTCTCGCATATAGAATCATGTAATTGTAATAGCTAGTCCGCGAGATATTGGCGCGGGATATAAATACGGTGTCATTCTCCAACTTTGTTGAAATCATCAGCGACGAAGAAAGAGTCTTATCGATATAAAATCTATTGATCTACAAACTTCTATCATTTCGGACTTAGTGATTCCGCGAGAACTTTACTTGAGCAACCGTTAGATTCTTAACTTTGATTAATTTGTGGACTAGTAGCGGACGGACGGACTTACTGATAGCGTTGACCGAAGAGACCTCGTTCCTTTCTACCTTTGTAGTTAGCGCTTCGAACTCCAAGCTCATTCTGAGACTCTTTCGGGTTGTCTGGTCAGCTATCTTCATACAATTTTTCTCGCTTTGTTATCGGCAATACTCGGGGTAGAAATTCGTTGTTCTCGTTTTGGATTCGTGCTGACCCGATAGGGTTCCAGTAGTTTAACATGGAATACGGGATGGAACTTTATTTAAGGTAAAAGGTTTTGTTCGCAAGCGCGTTTTCCGGCGAGTCTTTTTATCGTAAATGGTCCCATTTTCTTATGATCGAGTTTTTTGGTCATTCGACGAGTTTTGAGGTTGACAGCGTTTAGCATAACTTGGTCTCCGATTTTGAACGCTGAGGTTGCTTCTCTTTTCTTATCGTGATATTTTCCCATTCTTTTGCTAGTGACAGCTAGCTTCTGGCCATCAGGAAAAAATAGGTTTCGCCAAGACGAATCATGTCTCCCAAGACGCAGAATACCCAAAATCGTCGTCTGGATGCATCGGGTGCCGACTTGTGTATCAAAAAGGTGACAGGTCATATTTGGCTTGTCTAAGCTCATCTAAAAGTAACCTGTCGTCTTTGGTTCGTCTAAACTCGACTTAGCTCGTCCTAAATGTGACAGGTCGTCATTTGACGTCTCCAAAACGTGATATGTTGGCAGAAAAGTGATATGCCATCACAGACTAAGCCCGATTAGGACTAGCTCCTGTCATCAACATCATTCTTGGTGCAGTTTCCAGGTCTTAAGCACCCCCGCCGCTGCCTCCGCCTCCATCTCCACCTTCACCTCCACTTCCACCTTCACCTCCACCTCCATCTCTATCTCGAGTATCTCCATACCCCATATTCCGACACCTATGCTAATGTGCATATAGAGTCCTACACGCCCAAATTGATGCCCAAATCGACGCCATGGAGACGCCCAAATTGGCACCATGGACACGCCCATAGTGACGCCTAGGACACACCCAAATAGACGCCATAGACGCCCTCAAATCGACGACTTCTACAGGTAGTGAGGTGGGCGCGCGGGCAGGTGCGCGGGCAGGTAGTCGCGTAGGCATATATTTGTACATAGAATTATATAGAATTACATAGAATTCATTAAACAATGTACCGTTAATCACCTGAACTGCCCAATCGTCAATGTGACGTCAATTCCCAGCGAAAGTTAGCGTCAAGGTTCTGCCATGACGGCTAGTATAGCAAAAGGCACAAGACGAGGTTTTGGAGGCTAAAGACGGAAAAGTCATCTTGAGAGTCCAAAACTATCTTGTGGCGCCGGGGCATGGGGATGCAGGTAAGCAATTGATTTTTGGGCGTCTTTGACGTCTTGGGCATTTTCTGCCAATTGTGGCGCCCAGGCGCCACAAGACGCAGCCCCATTTTTTGCTGATGTGATGAGCAGCGTCATGTACTCATCGTATACAGTGGGCATAGAGGTCACTTGTAGGATTGACAACCTCATTTTCCGTTGGCCAACTCGTCCGGGGGCTCTACCCATAATTGGTATAGAAGGGTGATTGCCCCGTTCTGGTTGTGACCGAATTGTTGTAAGCATAGTACTCTGCCAATGGAAGTAGTTCTGCCCAGTTGTTTTGTTTGTAGTTGCAGAATGTGCAGAGGTAGTGTTCCAAAGTTTGGTTGACCCGCTCAATCTGTCCGTCTGTTTGTGGATGGAAAGCAGTACTCATACGGAGCTTAATGTCTAGGAGCTCCATGAGGGATGCCCAAAAGCTTGACATGAACCTGGCATCTCGATCAGATACTATGTCTAGTGGTAGCCCGTGTATGCACCAGATTTAAGCCAGGAATGTCTTTGCTAAATCCTGGGAGGAAGCGGTGCCTTGGAGGGGAATGAAATGGGCCATCTTTGAGAACCTATCCACTATCACCTATATCTGCGTATAACCCTTTGATTCTGGTAGTTGAAAAATGAAGTCCATAGATATCGAGGAATATCACGGCGTGATACGATATCGAGTACGGTTGCGGGGAGAAGGATTAGTCAGGGTTTCTCTTATGTTCTATGGGTTTCGGTTGCAGGGTTCTATGAGTCAACGGCATGCAGGTATTTGTAATGACGGATTTCCTTGGGGTTCTACAGGTTTCTATGGGATGAGTCAGCGAGGGGTTTTCAGGGCTATATATAGAGAACGATTCGCCGCTTGTAGGACTTCTCTTCTTCTTTCCTCTTCACGCAACCTTCCATGTCATCTTAGGCGTCTTTTAGTCTTTGCTTGTCTAGAATACATTCTCTATCTTACATGAGTCCCTTCGATCGTGTTATTCCCACAGAGACGTTATATTCTCCTCGCACCCTCGCCGTCTCGCAAACCCTTCGTCCCAGATTCGTCGCCTCTCCCACATAGCCCACTCGCCACCATAGTTCAGCCTTGGTAGTTCACCCAACTTGTTCAGTCCCGCCTAAGATCACATACTGCAAGTGATATCTTAAGTGTTAAGGGTCTCCAACATGGCAACCCGAACCACAACCCCGCCACCATGTCACAAGAACACACCATGTGACAGGCCCAACAGAACTCGACTATGGCCGACTCGAAGAGACTTAGTCGCTTTGTTCTAAGATACCCCGAGCACCACTGTAGTCCCCTGAGACGGCGTTATAACCACAATGTTGTCAATGCGTAGCCCATCAGGCGGTCAGCTTAACTCAAAAGCAATGAGGCGGCCCAACAAGTTATATAGGATGGCAACTTGAGTATGAAGCGGAGAATGGAAACAAAGGATCATAAGGCTGGGGCAAGACTTAGAAAGGCGAGGTTTAACACCACAAAACTCCAAGCCCAAGATCACCCACCCTCCAAGCAAATCCTTGTCAGCCACATAAATAGTAACAAAAACCTGGCAGCCGGTGAAGCACTTTGAAGGCACCACCGGCACCGCATGACAAACAATATAAGCACCGCCCGCACCTCCTCCTCGTCGCCCCAACCGATTCCTCCAGAACTTGGCAATAACACACCCAGAAGCAAGAACGGAGAAGTCGGAGAAGCTCCCGGACCCCAAGCAATTCACGGGCCTCCGGAAGGAACTTCCCCTCTTCCAACACATGCTGAAACTCAAACTATTGGGCAATGCCGACCGGTACCCCACCCTTCAGAACCAACTCACCTATGCCATCTTCGCCTGGAAGGCCCCGCTGACCAGTTCATGCCATACCTACTAACACTGGGGTTAATCTCCCCTCCATGGATAGATTTTTTGAAATCCTACACACAGCCTTTGGAGATCCGGACTTGGTAAGACCGCCAGAAGCTCAGGAACCTACGCCAGTACGGACGATCATTTTCAGACTACTTTGCCGAGTTCCAACGATTTGCCGCCGATGCCGGGTTAGGAGAGGCTGCCAATGTGGAAAGCCTCCTGGCCGGACTAAACGAGGAGCTGACCAGACTCATGGTCCATGAAGACACCCCGCCACGGTCCTTGAGCTCGCTACCATCCTACAACGGTTGGACAACAAACAACAGGCCCTCAACGCCTGCTCGCTTATCAGTCCTTCTGCCGCCCAGCCCCTCGCTATACCGCACCAGCTCCACCCCCCCCTCCCTACCAAACCCCTGCTCTCACATTCGCCTGCCCCCGGCGCTACACCTCTCGCCAGAACTCATAGCCACCGCACCTGCCGCCGCCCACCCATCACACACACCTGGAGGAACAGTCCCCATGGATCTATCCACTGGCAGGCCGCCGACCCTCAGGAAAGGGAGGCCCGCAGAGAAAACAGATGTTACTATTGTGGAGGTGTAGGACACCTCATCGTGAATGCCCACAGGCGCCGCCTCGAGAAACCCAGCCCCAGGATGAGGGAGCCAGGCAGATATTAGGAATGAAGAAAGGAAGAAGGAGCCTCCGGCGATGAGGCGTAAGAAGATTTTTCCCTGGACTGAGTGGCTCACCTCAGGACGGTTAAAGGATTTTTCTAGGATTTCGGTTTCTGGGTTTCGGTTTCGGAGAAGGATATGGATGGGAATCAATTAGTCGTAACTTGCTCTATTTCTCAAAATAAAGATTCTTTCATCCCATCATACGCCTCATTGATACTGGCGCCTCAGGATACGCTTTCATAGACAAAGATTTCAGATGCCACCATAAACTTAAGAAACCCCTCATCCTCCCACGACACATGACGTAATAGATAAGACCCATCGAGTCAGGAAAGGTTACCCATAAAGTCATCCTCACCAGACATAAACGGACACAGAGAGAGGCCCCTTCTTTGTCACCCAGTTAGACATTACCCCATTGTTATGGGCCTCCCATGGATGCTACAGACACGAACTACAATTCTCCCTGCCACCAACGAAATACAATTTAATTCTCAGCCTGTGCCAAACACTGCTCCCTCAACAACACCAAGGTCACCGCCAGTGTATCTCTATTGAACCCCCACTAAACCAACAACTAACATCTCCGCTATCACCTCATACGCTGCTCCACAGACTGCTCCATAAACAGAGAAAAGGAATGCGACTATATTCAACCACACTCAAGGCCCTCGACGACCTCCTTACCCCATCGCCCAAAGACCCTGCGCCTCATACCAAAACGAACACCACAACTTCTTCACCTCCTCAACGAACCTGACGCTGCAGAACTTCCTCCGCGCCCGATCCGACTACGACCTCTCCATTGACATCCAGGAAGGCAAGACAGTACCCTTCGACCTATGTGGGATGACGCGTTGAGCTACAGGCACTCAGGATTACCTAATGAATACCTTTCAAGTGGGAAGATCCGCCACAGCACCTCCCTCAGCAGGCTCCCCGGTATTATTTGTAAAGAAAGCAGATGGATCTCCGACTCTGCGACTATAGAAAGTTGAACGCGGTAACGGTTAAGAACCGCCACCCACTGCCGTTAACTCCGGAAACTTTCACGGGCATCTCGGCCGCCAAATACTTCACTAAACTAGACTTACGCAATGGATACCACCAGCTGAGAATCAAAGAAGGAGACGAATGGAAAACGGCATTCAGGACCAGGTACGCCACTTCAATACACGGTCATGCCATTCGGTCTCACCAACGCTACCGCAGCATTCCAACATTGGGTAAAATGACATGCCACGCCCACACCTCGATCATTTCATGACGGCCTATCTGGATGACATACTCATCTACTCTGCCACACTGGAAGAACATAAGATCCATGTTGATAAGATTCTTCTGATACTGGAACAACATAAAGTACATCTAAAACCCGAGAAGTGTGAATGGCATGTCAAAGAAACAACGTACCTGATTCGGACTCACTCCTGAGGGAATCAAGATGGACGAAAAGAAGGTCGCACATAATCAGGGACTGGGAAACACCAACCTGTCTGAAAGACGTACAGGAGTTCCTAGGCTTCGCTAACTTCTATCGGAGATTCATCTACGCATACTCCAGAGTTGTTTCCCCTCTAACGGCCCTCACTAAGACTGGAGTAAAGTTTGAATGGACTGAGAAGACCCAAAAAGCTTTTGATAACCTAAAAATAGCATTCACCACCGCACCAATACTCAGACACTTCGACCCCGACCGAGAAATCATAGTGAAACAGACGCCCGACTATGTCTCCGCCGCCATCATGTCACAAAGGGATGACGAAGGGATACTACACCGCGGGCGTTTTTTCTCAAGAAGATACGCCGAAAGCAACTATGAAATCTATGACAAAGAACTATTAGCAATAATCCGAGGGTTCAAGAATGGCGCTACTTCCTAGAAACAGCCTCCTTCCCCATCAAGGTCCTGACAGATCACAAGAACCTTGAATATTTCATGTCAACGTTTATTGAACCGACGACAGACACGCGTTGGTCAGAGTTCCTATCCCGCTTCGACTTTGTTATACAGTTCCGACCAGGCAAACAAGGGGGAAAACCAGATGTTTTGACTAGAGATCGGAGATCTACCTAAGGAGGATGAACGCCTCTGCACAGTACCAGACGCGTTGAAGAGAGAAAATTTGGATCCTGTTTGTTCGCGGGTTCTTTGATAAATGAATCCGCTGAAGGAACGCCCACCATTCAGGAGTTATTTTCAATTGCTTACCAAGAAGACAGTTTCCCAAACAAAGTTCTCACCACGCTAAAAGACGCACCAAACAATCAAAACAAATTTCATAGCGAATCGCTAAAACGGCGACGGCTTTCTCCTGCATCACGGAAACTCTTCAGACCAGAACATGAGGAGCTACAAATTAAACTCCTACAAGAATACCATGATAAACCATCAGCAGGGCACCCAGGAAGAGCCAAAAACACTTGAACTCCTCAGTCGAATACTACCCAAACACGCGAAGTATACCGACCGCCACGTTATGAATTGTCACACCCGTCAAGAAGCAAAGCAAACCGCAACGCACCTCAGGGAGTCCTCCGCCTCTTTCAGTACCCAAACTACCATGGTCGACGATTAACGGACTTTGTGACCGCCTTCCTCAAAGAATAACTATAACGCGATCCTCGCTGCCGTTGACCGCTTTACAAAAATGAGACACTTCATCCCATGCACTGAAGAATCAGGAGCCAGAGACGTCCGCTAGAATGTATTTGGAGAATGTATGGAAACCCATGGCCTCCCAGAAAAGATTGTATCAGACGAGTACCCAATTCACTTCAGACTTTTAAATCCTCTGACAGGCTAGAAATCTCCCCGCTTCTCCACCGCCTTCCACCCCAGACGGATGGCCAGACAGAGAGAATCAACGCCATCATGGAACAGTACCTCCGCAGCTACGTCGACTACCAACAGGACAATTGGGCTACCTACCTACCAATGGCGGAATTCAGAACTAACAACCATGTATCAGAATCCACCAAGCTCTCCCCTTCGGCCCAACTACAAGAGACACCCCGAATTAATTTTGGCCCCTACATTACCAAGACGACTACCAATGAGCGATCAGGCCAACACCATGGTAAGAGACATGTCAGAAGTGTTTGACTTCCTCCGGCCGAGATGTTCAGAGCTCAACGGATTATGGAAGAGTCAAGAAATGCCAACAGAACTCGCCCCCGCTATGCCATTGGAGATAAGGTCTGGCTGTCCACCAAACCTATTGACCAAAAGACCATCGAAGAAGTTAGACTGGAAACAAGTGGGCCCTGCACTTATATCCTCAGACAGAGCCCCTACGCCACGAACTCACCCTACCTCATCAACGAAAGTCCACCCGCCTTCCACGATATCACTACTGTCTCCTGCG
Source organism: Morchella sp. 2018-W16 (assembly GCA_024713755.1). NCBI lineage: Eukaryota > Fungi > Ascomycota > Pezizomycetes > Pezizales > Morchellaceae > Morchella > Morchella sp. 2018-W16. Next base: position 1,030,662 of record JAMGYY010000018.1, read on the forward strand.
CCCACGACCGCCCCAAGAACTACAGCCTCCGCCACCACCTGTCGAGATAGAAGGAGAACAGGAATGGGAGGTCGATGCAATCCTAGACTCTCGCAAACGAAGAGGACGACTGAGTACCTCGTCCGATACACCAGATGACGAACCTTCATAGAACCCTGGGACGACTTGGACAGCTCCGAAGTTAGTGAAAGACTTCCATGAACGCCACTCATCGTAAGCTTCAAGAGGACTTAGGCCTCAGAGGGGACCTAATATCTATCACGCGCGACACGATATCGAGACGGTTATGGGAGATGATTAGTCAGGGTTTCTCTTATGTTCTATGGGTTTCGGTTGCAGGGTTCTATGAGTCAACGGCATGCAGGTATTTGTAATGACGGATTTCCTTGGGGTTCTACAGGTTTCTATGGGATGAGTCAGCGAGGGGTTTTCAGGGCTATATATAGAGGGCTGCTCCTCGCCAGGTAGGACTTCTCTTCTTCTTCTTTCCTCTTCACGCAACCTTCCTGTCATCTTAGGCGTCTTTAGTCTTTGCTTGTCTAGAATACATTCTCTATCTTAGCCATAGTCCCTTCGGTCGTGTTGCCCCACAGAGACGTTATATTACCTCCTCGCACCCTCGCCTCGTACCTCGCCGTCACCCTTCGTCCCAAGTTCCCCGGTCGCCCCCTCTCCCACATAGCCCACTACCTCGCTCACCATAGTTCAGCCTTGGTGGTTCACCTTGGCTTGTTCAGTCCCCGCCCTCGCTTAGCACCGTGATAAGGAACATACCGAATTAGGGGTTTCTAGAGGGAGTAGCGCTCCGTATTTGCGCTGCCGGCTTGGTTTATTTCGTTGGCAATCATCGCATGAGCGTACATAGTCATCCACCCACTCGTTCATCTTTGGCCAGTAGAACTTACGTGTGATCAATTCCAATGTCTTGTCCTGACCGAAGTATCCCGCTACCTTTGAATTGTGTTCTGATTGCGCGACTCAGATTTTCAACGCATGGCTGTCGGGTATGTATAGTCGGTTCTTGAAGAAGAGCAGTTCCTCTTTGACCGTAAACTCCTTCGACTCCCCCGCTTCTCCCTTTTCTTTTAACTCCTTCTACACCTCATCCCTTAACGATGCTTCTCTGACCAGGTGCAGAAAATCTCTAGACCAGTCTACCACTTCCTTGTTGGCGAGCGAAGCCACAGAAAACTCATACTCTTCTGTCCCTACCAACTGTCCTGGCTTTAACAATCTCTCTACCACTTGCGTGCCCCCCCCCTTCACGTCGGTACTCCGGACGTCTTGACAGTGCATCGGCTTTTCCATTCTTCGATCCTGGCCTGTAGATGATTTTGAAATTGAACTCTGCAAGAACTTCTGCCCAGCGTGCCTGTCTTCGATTCAGAACCTTGGTGGTTGTAAAGTATTGGAGGTTCTGGTAATCGGTGTATACTAAGACAAACAGATTTGGGTCCCTCCAGGTAGCGCCGCCATTCTTTGAAGGCGCAACGATATCGAGCATTTTTTTGTCCCATACGCCGTAGTTGAGTTCGGCTGGGTTGAGCTTGCGAGTAGAAGGCCACAGGATGTAGCTTGCCGTCAACTGCTTATAGAAGATCGCGCTTAGTGCAAGAAAGTCGCTATGTCTGCTTTCCACGATTGACTGCCTTTCTGGTGAAAAATGTACCAAGATCGGTGCAGTTGTGAAGAGGATCTTGAGCTTCAAAAAGGCCGCTTCGGCAGCGCTAGTCCAGGAGAAGTTCTTAGCATCGCCACGTAGACAGTTAGTGATGGGACTACAGACCCCGAAATAGTTACGTATAAACCTCCGGTAAAAATTAGCGAATCCCATAAAAACTTCGACGTCCCTGACGGTCCTCGGGGATTCCCACTTCAAGACTTCTTCCACCTTGTCCGTCGACATTGCTACTCCTTCTTCACTCATCACGAAACCAAGGAAGTCGATAACCTTTTGGTGAAAGAACGACTTCTTGGGGTTAGCCACTAGGTTGTTCTCGATGAGCTTGTCCAGCACTTTATTGACCAGTTCCTCATGTTCGGCTTCATCCTTGCTGTAGATTAGGATGTCATCGAGGTATGCTACCACCCCTTGGTCGAGGAATTCTCTAAGGATGTCATTTATCAATGCCTGAAAAGTAGCGGGCGCGTTGGTCAGCCCAAATGGCATGACCAGGTACTCGTAGTGTCCATATCTAGTTCTGAACGCTGTTTTCCACTCGTCAACCTGCTTAATCCGGACCAGGTTATATCCCTCCTGGAGGTCAATCTTGGAAAATATCTTCGCGCCCGAAATGCGGTCTCTCAATTCCTCCCCTAAGGGTAGAGTATACCGATTCTTAATGGTGACGCAATTCAGGCCCCGGTAGTCGACGCATAGCCGAAGACTTCCGTCCTTCTTTTTTACGAATAATATGAGGGCTCCCGCCGGAGATTTGCTAGGCCTGATTTTACCCAAACGTAACATCTTTTCCAGGTATTCCCTCAAGACTTTCAATTCAACCTCGGAAAGGGAGTAGATAGGTCCCCAGGGAGGTTGCTGACCAGGTTCTGCGCCGACGCGATCGGAGGCGCGGTGTAACTTATCGGCTTCGGATCAGAGGAAGGCTTGAGCTTCGAATGATATCGCTTCTGAATGACTGTTTTCAAGTCGATTTCTGGTGTCATGGATATAGAGCCGATAAAACCATGCCTCCGGATCGTCCAGTACATCGCCGTTTGTCAGAACCACTGAAATTTCTTTCTCAGTGAAGCATCGGGTCTTGCAAAATTCTCCATGAAAGGTTATTTCCCCATTTAAAAGAATAGCGCTTATGCTCCTGTAGCCACCACGCTGGTAAAATGGCCAATGCCAGGTAGAGGTGCTATCTCAAGGAGAGCTCGGACTTATGCCCCTAGAAATTATATTCAACATTACAGTAAAGGCTTGTCCCGCCTCCATTACTTCCCTATAAATCCTATAACTCTGGCCGTGACGCTTTTTTCACCTTTTGACAGAAAACGCAGAAACAAAAGCAGAAGATATAACTGGACCCGTGTCTCGGTATCCAACAGAACTCGACAAGGAAATAAGAAATCTAAAACCCAATAGAAAATTTACCGATAGGTCGCGACCGTGAATGGGCTCAAGGAAAATCGTTGTTTCTTCATCGGAGAGACGCCTCTTCCGGCCTTTTTCTTTTTAATATTTTTTGTTTTTTCTTCCACAGTGACAACATTGCAATCTGGGGAGCTCTTGACCTGACTCATCAGAGTCCCCTTCTAAAACCCATATCAAAATCCACCTCTGACCCTAACTCCGGCACATAGGCTGGCCCTGTCGACGTGGAGGTTGCTGCTACCGCGACCGACTTCTTCTTAGACCTATGCCTTTTCTTCTTTTCCAGCGGGGGAGCTGGTGAATCCTTCATTTCCTCGTCCTCTTCTTCACGGCCACGCTTCTGGCCCAGAGCAGAGACAGCCGCGCTGGAGTTGGGGTTTTGTCGGCACCATCGCCACAGGTGACCCTTCCTTCCACAGCGAGCACATTCCCCCTTTGTTTTTCTCTGTTCCAGAACGGACTTGGGGATGCCCTTGGTGGCCTCATCATAGCTAGAATGCAGTGGTCTGTTATCCTGGCCAGACCGAGCACCACCCGGGGTATTCGACCCTCCTCCGGGCCGACTAGATTCCGCCTTCTGCCCCTCCTGGGCCCGTCCCTTGATCTGGAAACCAGGCCTCCCCTTTTCCTCTCTTCTTGGTGGTGCCCTTACCGATGGGTTCCCCAACAACCTTTTCTGCTCCAAAAAACTTTCATGGGCCTTTCCTGCCCTCTCCAGCTGTATCACGGTGCTAAGCGAGGACGAGGACTGAGCAAGCCAAGGTAAACCACCTAGGCTAGGCTGTGGGTACGTGGAGTGCAGTGGGACGTGGACGAAGGGGAGCGAAGGGTAGGGGGACTCGAGGCGGAGAGCGGGTGACGAGGCGAAGGTGCGAGGATGCGGTCCTGGCGTCCCCGTGGGGGCAACACAACCGACTGGTCTACGGCTAAGAGAGATAGAATGTATTCTAGAACAGCGAAGACTAAAGACGCCTAAGATGACAGGAAGGTTGCGTGAAGAAGAAAGGAGAAGAAGAGAAGTCCTACAAGCGAGGGAACGAGCTCCCTATATATAGCCCTGAAAACCCCTCGCTGACTCATCCCATAGAAACCTGTAGAACCCCAAGGAAATCCATCATTACAAATACCTGCATGCCGTTGACTCATAGAACCCTGCAACCGAAACCCATAGAACATAAGAGAAACCCTGACTAATCCTTCTCCCCGCAACCGTACTCGATATCATATCACGCCGTGATAAGCTGGGCCACAAAATGGGCATCGTCTTCCGCCGGCTCAAACTTCGAGTGTCGATCCCAAATTTCTTCGGGAAGGCCGGTTAGCAAAGTCTTCCGATATGCTGCCCCTCTTTGTTGCGCCCGTTGGTTAAGGATCTCCATCTTGGTTAGGTAATCGGAGATGCTGGATTGGTATTTCAGGTGGTCCATTTTGAAAGCGGCGTCTAGCGCCTCGAAGCCATTTAATCTTCCCGATTTCTTGTCTAAACCATTCCCAGGTGCAGAAGTCCGCCGCTTTGGTCCGCATGTGACGCTAACCTTATGGTAATTGATGAACCATTCCTTAGCCAGCAGATAGGTTCCCGCGAAAAGGATCTTCTGCTTATCGTTCCGGAACTTGCGGGGTCGTTGCTCAAAATAGATCTCGCACTCTAGGAGCCAATGCCGTAGGTTGTTGCTTCTGGGGTTGTCAAACTCAAAGGGCACCTTCGCCAAGGAGTCCCGTTCTCTTTCTTCCTCCGGCGATTCAGACCGCCTTCCTCTTCCTCCGCCTCCTGCCCTCCTTCCATGGTGGCTTGACCCGTCATCCGAGGGGTCCTTCTTTCCTCCATTTCCTCCTGGCGTCGGCGGCACTCTTCCTCCTTCACTTCCTCCCAGCGACAGCGGCGCTCTTCCTCCTCCGACATAACTTCCTCGTTGGACCGTGGGCGGTCAGGAGTAGGTCTATCTGTCTTTGCATCTCGCCATCTGCTCCTTATGCCCTTATTGATGACTTCTCCTACCGACTGTTTGGCCTGCTCCCTGAGTTCCTCAATTTCCACTCGGGTAGCATATAATTGTCGCTGGGTTTGAAGGTGGGCGGCTTCCAAAGCTTCCCTTTCCATGGCCGCGATAGCGGTGGCTTGCCGCTTAATTCTTTTCTTTCTTAAACATCCCGCTAATTGGTCGAGATTTGTCCTTACCGCCTGGCGTATGTTCGATATCCTCTTTCCGCCTCCTTCTCTTGGGTTCTCCGAGTTGGTCCCATATGGTCTCATGCCGACAGTCCGGCCATCTGATCTTCGTGTGTTTGTAGAAATTGTTCCAACCTATCTATTGTGTTAGAGCCGGCCGGGCGTTTGCCAGTTCTTCGCAGTGATAGTGGATCTGGGCTGTCCTCTCGGCTGAAGGTGGGAGAATCCCCCATGAGGGAGTCTTCCTCCTCAATTCTGTGTAGTGACGTCATTGCGGGTAGAGAATATGTGGGTTAAAGTGTGATTCTGGAAAACTCCAGGTGAACTTGGAGTTATCGATATACTATTAGGGTGTCGCGCCAGACAACCTGAGCAGTCTCGTAATGAGCTAGGAGTTCGAAGCGCTAACTACAAAGGTAGAAAGGAACGAGGTCTCTTCAGTCAATGCGTTCATTGTAAGTGCCGTTCACCTGCTAGTCCTCAATGGTAATCAACGAAGTAGTTTTGACGAAGCGTTCAAGTAAAGTTCTCACGGAATCACTAAGTCCTGAAAAGATAAAGTGTATAGATCGAATAGTTTTTTATATCGATAAGACTCTTTCTTCGTCGCTGATGATTTCAACAAAGTCGGAGAATGACACCGTATTTATATCCCGCGCAAATGTCTCGCGGACTAGCTATTACAAATACATGATTCTTTATGCGAGACCCTGAAGACCCTGAAAACCTACCAAGAACCCAAAATCCGTTTCTATACACCCACTTCTAAAACTCCGAAACAATCTGTCTATAAATCCCTCACGTTACATCTCATTGCTGCATGCTTTCAGCGCCGTCATGGCGAGTCTTAACAGCCTACCCGATAACCCCTCGACGGCCGACTTCGCCGCCAACTCTTTTCCTCAGATTGTTATCTATCACCACGAAAGATGGCTCGACATTAGGACTGATACCGATTGGTACCGGAGGTGTCGGGTAATCTTACCTTCCCCGCCACCAGCGCCGCTTCGTTATCTCGACCGATCGCTCAATTTTGTTCCGATTGACTCCAAACTTCACTGTTCTTCTCATATACCCACCGGTGTCCAGAGCGCCTGTGCCGGCGCTTTGACGCTCCGGGGGTTATTTTCAGGGTCGAAAACAGGTTCGTTTGCTAGGGATTCTGCAACTCCGCACTGGGCTCCATACTGGCAGTATCGTGCCTTCTCTGGCGCGCCCAGTGGGTGATAGTAACGTAGGGAGGGCTCCTCCTCTTGTGTCTTCGGATCCCCATCTCTTATACCCGTAACAATAGCTGTAGCTCTTGGAATTCTTTCTTTGTATGCCATATCCGGTTTCGGATGCAAGCAGTATGAGTAATAAATAAATAAATAAATAACGATCATTTTGTTAGGCCTTGATCCTTGGAAACTCCATTTTGTCTGGTTGCCAAACGGGCCCTAACTATATCCGAGTCTAAAGGATCCCAACCACCCAAATTCTCACTCTCCTCTTTAAAAGTGTCACTCTAAAAACCCGGAAATACGGGGCAGTGGTTGATAATGAGTATCAAATCCAAAGTCCTGACCTGCTTCCTCTGCATCGCGGATAGCATTCAGCATTTGCAAAATCCTTTGCTTATGTGAAATCTGCGGCATTCTACTCGCCACAATTAGTATTTATTTCACAAGTATTTATTGCTTAACTTACCTCGCACTTTGCCTACAGAGTTGGCTGGTTCGAAGAGGTGTCGTTCAGGGATATAGTTTTTCTACCGCAAATCTGGCAACCCGGCTCGCACTAACTTTTTCACCACTTATTTTTTAAAGTCAGAAAGCTCAACTTCTATTTACCCGAGCAACCAATTACAGGAGCCATCCGCCTTTCCGTCCTCATCCCATCCGCACACATCCATTTCTCGCTTTCCCACTAGCAACCGCTGCAAGCGACAGACTACATGTAGTTGCGCCACCAGTGCCTGAAAACGGTTGCATCCGATTACTCTAGGCATGCTGCTGTATGTATCTCAAAGGCTTCCTGCAGCTATTGCTTCCATCACTCTTCCCAACCGCTGCACGAATTAATCCCACACTTTGCTTGTTTGCATGCTTGTCTTTCCCGCCTATCATTCTTTTTAGCGTCTTACATCCAAACCCCCTTCATCCCTCGTTTTGGCTCAATTCCTTGAATGCACTCTATATACTCTAAGTACTCAATACTTTTTGCATCATACACTTTCCGGACGCTCCCTTTGCTCTTCGCTCATACCCAAGACGCAGGTGCCTGCAATCACTAGGCTCCTATCAAATATATTCTCCCCTTTTCTTTTCTTTGCTGTGATCCGACATCGCCGGTCATGATGACTTTCAAGAGAGCCTTATTGCTCTCGGCCCTGTTACTCTTTTGCATATTCTTCCTCTATCCACGGTCACACCCCCCCTCACCTCTCGAAGCCCAACCCCCAGCTTCACTCAATGAATATAGCGCTCCCGAGAAAAGGCCCATCAATCCACACTCAGTTCAATACTCGAAACCTATGTCTGAAGCTTTTGCGGACCGCCCGCTGAAAGTTTCATCAGGGGCTGATACGCCCACAAAGCAGCAACAAACATCCATATCCAATTTGGCACATCTTCCCTTAAAGGAACAGCTTGCCCATCAATTCCCCTACCATGTGCAGTCAAAATTCCCAGCGTATATCTGGCAAACGTGGAAATATACTCCAGCCAGTGCAGAGTTTAAAGAAGAGTTCCGTATTACCGAAGCAAGCTGGACTGAGAAGCACCCAGACTTCGTTCATGAGGTACCTCCCAAAACCGTCATTCACGGATTTCTACTAAGTTAAAATTAGGTCATTACTGATCAAGTTGCCAACCATTTGATACAACATCTTTATTCGGGTGTCCCCGATGTCTTGGATGCGTATGACGCTCTCCCGCTTCCCATTCTCAAAGCCGATTTTTTTCGATATCTCATTTTACTTGCTCGAGGCGGAATATATGCCGACATCGATACACTTGCTTTGAAGCCAGCTACAGAGTGGCTCTCGGACAACTTTAAGCTCAGTGATGTTGGCTTGGTTGTTGGGATTGAAGCGGACCCCGACCGTGAAGACTGGAACCAATGGTATTCGAGGAGAATACAGTTCTGTCAATGGACAATTCAATCGAAACCAGGCCATCCTGTCCTGCAAGGAATAGTTGCCAACATTACGATGGAGACTTTAGATCGTAAGAAGGCTAAGCAGCTCTCGGTAGACCATGACAATGTTGTAGAGTGGACAGGACCAGCAGTTTGGACTGATGCAGTATTCGAGTACTTCAATGATGAGACTTTCTTTGACCTGAGTGCCTCTACGGGTGGTATCTCTTGGGAAAACTTCACGGGAATGAAGGAGCCGAAAAAGGTCGGCGATGTAGTGGTTTTGCCCATAACCAGCTTTTCTCCTGGGGTTGGCCAAATGGGCGCCGGAGAAATTGATGATCCAATGGCCTTTGTTCAACACAATTTTGAAGGTTAGTCAACAGCATTTCTCAATTGACGACCAATGTATTGACATGTTTTCGTCTGATAGGATCATGGAAGCCCGAATCGGAACGCATAAATACTTCCAATAAAAGATAACCAGTGGTAATTTTATGATCCTATTACACAAATAGAGAAATTTACGGCTCGATGAGGTTAGAAGGACAAGGACAAATACGTGAATGGATTTTCTTCCCTTTTTCACTCTTTCAGTGCTTATAGATGGTGGGTGGTGTCGGTGGTGTCATTTTTGTATTTTGATCTTTTATTTTGGTAGTTCATTGCCTCCCCCCATCCCCACCCCCCGCTCTCGTAACCAACCCTCGTCAGGTTGAAATCTGATGCAAGGCCATCTGATGAAAAGGATAGATTCTGTAATAATAAAAAAAAAAAAAAAAACGGAGCGTGCAGGAGTCGCGAAACGTTAAGGACGGGTTTTTTTTTTACCCCTCTCCTCGACGGTAGATTAGGGTGTAATCGAGCAAATAATTGATACAATTATTCCGCTGTCTAGATCTATCCCCACGGTATACATGTACTTTTGATTTTAGTATGATTTCTACCACGATTGTGTGTAAACGATAGAAATGTTGAAGCCGTAACCGATGGTACACTATTGAGACTGTGTTAAAAAAGCATATATATTTACCTGGCCATTCGCTGTAGAGCACTATAAACTCTGGTTCACCAGATATAGGGGGTAAAAGCTTAGAGGTGAAATCTTGCTGGCTGTGTATACGTACATGTAGTCCTCAAGCTTACTCCTCCAGGCCCTATAGCTACGAGGTTTAATGTATCACTTTAATAAACAGTCCACCTTATGTCCTAAATATTAACAAACGGAATACCCACTATTTAGTACATGTAAACCTTAACTATTTTATTTCGCCTTTAAATTGTGTGGTTGCTACAAAGTGGTTGGCGGAAACTTATTACACCCCAGATGTTTGTTTACATAATATATCAGCCCGAGTGACATTTCATGAATTATGATCATTGATACATACAAGTATATCTGAAAAGAATGAGGAGTAATCACTACAGAACTTAGTGACGGGACTGAATTAAACCAGTATTTTAGAGAGAATGTTGTATTCGTAGTGGATTACTAGTGCATCGACAGGAATACAGTAGCCAATACACCCTAATCCAAGATGGCTATTGGAGCATATACAACATGAATGTACATGTATGTATGTAAGTACGTGTATACATACAAGTTAGTCTCGTTCCCAGACCCAAGTATTTTCTTTATGTGGTAGACTAATACGGCACGAGACTACATACAAGTATACATGTAGCACATTCATGTACTTGTACCTATTCTCATACTGTAGGCTACGCATATACATGTATATAACCGTAGCAAGCTACAAAGTCCAGAAAGTCTTAAGACTGATACGTACATGTAATATTCAATGGAGAAGAAAGATAAAACAAATTCTGTTAGATAAATGGTGCCTCGCCCCCAGTCTAAGTTGAACCATGTTTCCAAGTACATGTATGCAACCAGATATGTAGGTAGACTACATACAGCCACTCTTCAAAGTATTCGTAGTTCATATATAAGATAGTCGGTGCTCCATGTGGCTTACAGAGTTGAATCAAACTCAAACGTATCTATAGAATTATGTAAACTTGATAACAGAGAATAAAAACACCATAAACATCTAATATTGGTTTTATCCTCCATTAAGTACTAGTGGCTTAAGATTTTAAACATTTCATTGCACAGTTTAATAACTAGCTTAAGCAAGACATGTCATATTAAATCCGAATCACGAACACTTTTAATGAGTAGCTGTATATCTCTTCTAGAAAGGAGCGTAATTGAAGCTTCAAAAGCAATGTCACGTGAGGAATTGTAATATCTAACATCACGAATCCCCTACTACCTTAATTTTCCTTGATATAAGCTTGTCCACTTCCAAAGTTCTTTCATCCCATTCGGCAAAACACTCGTTAACCCCCTCAATACCTAATAGATACCATCTCTCCAATAGTTTAGCACTTCTTTTTCTCAACTCACCAATCTCCTTCGCCTGAGCCTGCTGGACCACCTCGACTTTATTTATTCTAGGGGCCAGTCCGATCAAATCTGCGGATGTCGAGGGGCTTGGAACGGGGGTGTCCATTATTGAGGTTAGCTGCGAAGATGTAGCGTGGAACGAGGGAGCAGCCGAAAGGATGGTTGATAGCTTTTCTTCGGATGACAACGTTGAGGTTTGGATGACGGGGTGAACATTCCCGAAGATTTCAGGAAAATTGGCATCTACACTGACATAAGCTACTGAATAATCTAGAGAAGGCAAGCAGTCGTGAGAGAGAACGAACGGAGATCGAGCATATCCTTTACTGTCGGTGACTTTGCAGAAAGCCTGATGAGGTCTCGCTCTAGTGCGTTAAGGCACGCGCTGACCGAGTTCCTTTGACCAGCTCCCCCCAGAGCGTGTAATTCGCTGATGGGATCTCCACTTGAACCCTGAAGGACAAACTCTAGGCGACGGAGGCGAGTCTCGAGCGCAAAAAGAGTCTCTTCAGCAATGGTATCCGCTGAAGCATCCATTGCTTGGTCGGGGGTGTGGGGTAGGGCTATAAAGTGTGGAAGCGAGATAGAGTTCAGCTTTGGGGCGGGCACGAGCTGACGGTTGCACATGGTATAGTGTGTGAGGACCTCGTAGAAAGTACAAAGCGAATTACGCTCCGGGAGACGAGTTTCAGTTCAACAACAACCAAAAAAAAAAAAAAAGGGTTTTGACAATATGGATTCGAGCAGCGCAGAGCCGCTACGGACGGATTGCTGCCCCCAACAAGGTCATGGGAAGGGGTAACAGCCGCCCTCGCGCTCGGAATCGTGATACTCTAGTGTGCCTACATACATGTAGCTTAAGCGCATCACCCTTGTCAGGTGTGGGTGGATGACGGCTATCAAAGAGTTACGCTGACCGCGAATTTGAATGATTTTATTGGTTCCGCCATTGGGTTGAGGGTTCAGCAAGCACGGGGCATGAGTTACCCTCTCAACCCCTGGTTGGTTCCTGACCTGACCCTTTCTTTGGGGTGCTGATTGACCCTGATCCGCTCAGGGCCTACCTACACACACAAGGAAACTCACCTCACAACACATTTATGTGTCCATATAAGCACACTCTCCAATTGTGTACTCAAAGTGTACATGTATTTATGTATGTCAGGTAGAGCACAAGGCCGAGCTGGGAGGACCTTCTTGTGTTGAATACCGCCACCACTGCCTCCGATGTGTCTGGTCTTCTCCTTTCTTGTAAAATTCCTTCCTCACGCGCTCAACTTCACCGTGTCTTTTTCTCCCCCTGTGAATCCTCCCGAGTAGTATTCGAGCCCCCTCCCCTCTTCTATCTTCCTCCTCTCCCTACCACCCTCCCCCGTCCCCAACAGGTCACATTCACTTTGGCCATTCATCGCGCTCGCTCCAATTCGTAGCACCATCCCTCATCCAGTGCTCAACTAAAACCCCCTCAACTCTCTTTCACACCTCCACCTCCTTATCAACCTCCCTGTCCTTTACACCAGCTACCCATCATCATCACACCGCTCATACAGAGGTTCACCACCAAAAACACCAACTTCCCTAACAGCCACTCCGGAGTGGTCAATGTATTCTCCCATCTCAGACGATGATCGGCCCAGCGGTCGGCGCCATTCAGTCAGATCAAGAAATGGTTCCATGGGTGCAGGATCCGTAAGGAATTGTGTAAAGGGGGCTGTCCCGCGACGGAGATCTTCTGCGGCCGCAACTCACAATTCAGTCTTGAAGGTTAAAAGAAAAAGGAGCCCAGCAAAGGAAAAGGATGCAAAACCCCCTCTTAACGCATTTGATCGTCTCGCAACTTATATGGTCGAAAGACAAATAAGTAAGTATGACAATTGCACTTTACCCCTCACCCCCAATGTGCAAACTCTCATCAAAACCGTCTTTGACACGAACCTTGCTAATATACTACATTTACAGAGTTCTCGCTCACAATTCTTTCTTGCTTCGCAGCAATTCACGTTTTGCTTCCCCAGTACCGATCCACAACTACTAAACTCTTTAAAATCTCATACCACAATCCAGAGACTGGCCTCTATGGCAAAGGAGAAGATGATATTTATTTTCTATGCTTCTGGATAGTGATGTTTACTTTTCTTCGTGCAACTGCCATGGACTACATCTTTACGCCATTGGCTAGACGAGGTGGAATCTCTACTAAAAGAGGTCTTGTTAGGTTTGCTGAGCAAGCATGGCTGTTGGTTTATTACTCTGTATTCTGGACACTAGGAATGGTATGTCGAATTTCGTTCTGGACATGTTCCCTAGCACAATTGCGCGAAAGAGCCGGAAAGGGACTAACAACTCCCTTACCCTGCCCTTAGTACCTGATGTATGACAGCCCTTACTGGTTAAACTTGCCTGAGATGTGGGCCAACTGGCCTCTGCGCGATTTGGGCGGTACTTTCAAGTGGTATTACTTGGTCCAATTCGCGTTCTGGCTTCAGCAAATTTTCGTCCTCAATATCGAGGAGAGAAGAAAGGACTACTACCAGATGTTCGCACACCACATTATTACATGTACCCTCATGTTCACGAGTTACACCCTGCACATGACCAGAGTTGGCAATGTGATCCTTTGTGTCATGGATGTTGTGGATACACTTTTACCAGTGAGCTAGAACCCCCCCCTCCCCCCCTCTCTCTAGTCTTTACCGACCTAAATACTAACGAGCGCCTGAAATGAAATAGCTTGCCAAAATGCTGAAGTACCTCGGTTATAGTACAATCTGCGATTGGGCGTTCGGTGTCTTCCTCATCACCTGGTTCATCGGTCGGCACATTTGTTACATGCTCGTCGTCAATTCTGCCTGGAGAGACGCACTTGTAATGATCCCAGAAGGTTGCTATCATCCAGGCTCTGTTACCCAAACGCCAATGCCCGATATCGTTCAGGACTGGTCAATCCTAATTCGCCAGTTCTATTACCCAACGGAGGCAGTCTGTTTCACCAAGCCTATCCTAATGGGATTCATCTTCTTGCTTTTGGCATTGCAAGTACTCACATTAATGTGGTTCTACATGATCATTGGTGTGGCTGTTAAGGTTATCAAGGGAGGACAAGCTGAGGACACTAGAAGCGATGATGAGGGTTCCGAGGAGGAGGAGGATGAGGATGAGGATGAGGATGAGGATGAGGGGGAGGGGGAGGAATTGACGGAGGTGACGGCTGTAAAGGCAGTTGACTCTGCGCAAATGGCTGGGACGGCAATGTCAACAGCTTCATTACCTTCCGTAATTATGAATGGCGGGTCCCGTCGGCATCTCTCTGCACAGCCTCTAGGTGGAGGGTGAAGCGTTTCACGGGCATTGCTGTACAACTTGTTTTATTTTTCTTTTTTCATTGTTTCTTATAGGGATTTCGTTGCGGTTTTGGATGCGAGTATCAAAAATGATTGAGCGAGTGTGGGTGTGAACGAGTGTTTAATTATACTTGTGTAGTATTGGTCAGCAAGGACTCTTTTTTTAAAGCTTTTCAAGGCCTCCCATTTATCTGTAATAACTTTTATCTTGATGTTAAATTTTGCTTCATTTTCATGTGTGATGCACCAAACTTGTCGTTTCGGGACCCCCTCCCTTTACCGGAACCTACCCTATACCTGTATCTGTTTAATCTTCACTTATTTTGACTTCGTTGTTACAAAAAATACATGTATGTTGCGAGGGCTTCTGTTATCCTGATCTTTGACTCTGGTTCTTACCCAGCTGTGCGAGTTTAAGATATCCCATATAACTGAGGAATATTTAGTGGAGAGTAAGGAATGACATGTGATGTTTGCGGGGTTAGGTAGGTTAGAAACGGATAGACGACGATCTCTTGTATTTTTGTTTAGAATAATTTATTATCACTCCATGGAGGGGTTAATCGGTCTTCACAGAGTATGAACATAGTCTGGTGGTTGACGGTTGCCAAGGAAAGAATGGAAAAGTACCTAGATTGAGCTTTGATGGAAGCTCATGTGGCCCTATAGTCACTAGTTCTATAAACCAGAACGCTCGGTGGAGGTCAACTAACCCGGCCCCTATCTTTGGTTGGTGGGTTACATCCACTAGAGTACCTCCTTTGGAGAGCTCTGCCTATGTATTGGTACATTCATTTCGTCCCAGGAATTCCCAGACCCACGTTTCAACGAAACGGGCTAAAGCCAAAAAGCAAAAGTTAGATGCCCTCGAAATTTTAAATGTCAATGGCAAGGAAATGCAGACATGTGCACGTGTACCTACATGCAATTGTAGGTATCGAATCTTTCTGAGTATTGAGCAGCCGCAATAAATATCTTGGCTTAAAGGTAAATCACTTCCACACGCACCATTTTCCTTTCCTCCCCCCCCTCCCCCCCCACTTGGCAGAAGCGACTAACTTATGGTGCACCCGCGCACACTGGAAAAAAGAAAACAAAAAAAAGGAGCAACAAAATAGTACGAACAGAAACTTCCCAATCAGTTCCAAAGGAAGAAAACAAGAGCTCATCTCTCATGACCCGAAAAAAAACCCCTCCACATTATAGAGAAACACATTTTTTTTCCTGTGGAAGAAAGAATAGATGGATAACAAGGAAATTTCCGAACACAGACTTGCTGTATGGTACTGATTTGCAGATTTAAAGAGGGGGATCGTTAAAAGAGTCCATTAACCAATCAAGGAGTTCAAGACGGATCTTTTACAAACGGAGATACCATCTGCCTCCTTGAAGCCCAGAAAAAATAAGGAGAGGAACTCGGGGTATATAAAATATAATTTCGGGTATTTAAATCAAGAGAAAATAGAGTGAAGCCTCTCCAGGTAAAAAAAAAAAAAACCGACAAAAAAAATACAAACGAACAGAAAAAAAAGGATATTGACGCCCAGACCTTTCCCCTAATAAAACCCAAGTTGCCTAGCGCGCTGACGACGACTAGGCCGGATCCTCACCAACGTCGCTACCAAAAAAAAAAATTGCGTGTGTATATATCGAAGAAACCCTCCACAAGAAAAATCACCCCCTGGAACCACGTATCGAGTAAAAGCCTGGTTGCCATAACGTATATTGTATTCGAGGAAATAGTAGTCGAGCTATCCAAAAAGATCTTGGTGAACGCCAATCTGTATATTCCTTTACCGGAACTCCTACAACCGATGCTCCCCAGTCCCAATCTTGTACGCCCGCACTCCCTTCCCTCTTCCCTCTTATGTTCCAGCAATGCCGAATCCACCCAGGGGCTGCAACCTTCCCGTAATACCACCCCCCTAAAGCAATATCAGGTAGTTTGACGGTGCAATACCCGTCTCCCCATTCTGCTTCCTCGCCTGCCACCATCTTCCAGACACGTCTGAGACCTCTAGAACCTCATGCTTTGTAAATGAGATCTCGTTCGCATCCTCCGGGTTGGCATCGTATGAGTAGATCGCCTTTGCTCTGTATGGGTAGTCGGTAGGTGCAGTGACCTCGTCCGGCGGGATCTGGATCACCGCACTCTGGGGCTGTGGTGTGGTTGAAGGCCCGGGGGCGGGCGTTGCGCTATTGGGCGAAGCATACTTGTTCATCGACTCCCTGTATTGCGCACCGGGCTGCGGGGAGCTTGTCTCGAAGCCGCTGAGCTGGGCGCTAGTGTACATTTGGGGTGCGTGATGACTGCTTGTGCTTGTATGCGGCCTGTCACCGTGGTAGCCCGGGGATAGCGGATGTGTGCTCTGAGACCGCTTCTGGTCCTTGTGCAGGGCGAACGAATCTACGTATGCGTGTGATAACGCGTCGGGGGACGACCCAAAGTAGAAGATCCAGATAATCTATAGAAACGGAACAAATTTAATAACCACTACCCCCTTTCGAGATTTCGAGGCCGGCGGCACTGACCTGGACGATGGAAAGGATAATGTGACCAGCACCCGCCGCTTGCATAGTTCCCCTATCGGTGTATACAAGAGTGTTTGCAGCCGAACAGGTGAATACCATTCCGGCCGAAAGATATCCTACGATCTATTTAAACCCCCCCCCCCCGCGCAAAGAAATAATCAGTAAACAAGTTTCGCGAAACAAAAACCACCACAGAAAAATAAGAACTTACAGCCATTTGATATTTGTGTGCCGAGTCCATTAACACTACAATGATGACCCCAATTATACAAAACAATACATATACGATCGACCACCAGGCGAATTTTGGGAAATTCCCGATCGTTCTATCAGCGTCCGCGATCATCTGTGAAACGAACCCTACCAGCCATCCTATCTATTTGTGCTTGTCAGTAAACAACCGCAATGAACAAGGCGCCAAACACAACTATCTTTGTTTGCTCGGCAACAACGTTACCTAGAACTCTCTCTCCCTCGTAACAGCAACAATAACAATAACAAAAGGGCGCAACTTACTATAGCTATTGAAATCGTTGAAAGAGCGAATGGATCGCCAATTATATTGCCAAAGTCTGCTCTCGAGGAGCCGCCATAGGACCTGCCTCGCGACATTGATTTATCCTGCCCTTGCATTTTTCTTCCAGACGGTGGTTGAAGGGAGGTGTAGGATTGCATGTAACTCCCCACGAAGGAGATGTCAAGAAGTGAGTTGGATCAGACGGTTGTAGCAAAAGAGCGTAACAAAAAGCGGGAACCCAGGCGTTTTGTTCGCTCCGACGGGTTTAGTAGTATTGTAATGAAAAAAGTTAGGGGTGTGGGTTGGGGTGGGGATGAAAGAGGGAGTGATGAAGCGATCCCAGATGGAATGGTGGAAGGAGAATTGCGATGGGGCAAGCAGTGTTACTGGCAGGGGGGGGGGGGGGGTGCTTAGATGACGATGGGGGGTGGTGAGTACTGCACAGAGCGCTCTTCTGGTTCAGTCAATTAGAGAAAAAGGTGGGACGCGGACGCGGCAGGGGCTAGTTTCACGATGAGCAGCGTAGACCCTCGAATGGTGGCAGCGACAGCCACGTAAGAATAGAAAGTGGTAAGTGGACTTTTAATTGTATTGATCTGGTATGGCTGTATGGTGTGGCTTGAATACAATGAGGTCTGTTTCTGAAAGGTGCTGTAGACAAGGGCTGAAAATCGTGAGCTTCAAGCGTTGAAATTATTATTACTCGTTAGTGGGGATGAGGGGGGGGGATAGGGGATAGGCAATAGCTAAATAACGCAACGGGTGTGAATGTGAATGTGAATGTGAATGTGAATGTGAATGTGAATGTGTGTATTGGAGGATGAAGGCGTGAAAAGGAGGTGAGGAATAGAAATGTGGGAGGAGAGGCTTCTTTAGAAGTACATGTAGCCAGGCGGAGGAGGGTATTGGGGGTATGATATGTGATGTTTGGTACGCCGCAAGAAAGAGCAGCCAAGTGGGTCAACCAAGTAACAACGAAAAAAAAAAAATAGTAGGATCTTAACAGGAAAGAGATGATATGATGTGCATATATGGCAAAGAGATTGCTTTGCTCCAGGACTAGCCTCCCCACTTCAAATGAGATACGAGTGGGGGGGAGCCTTCTGGGTATGTATGTAGACTGGAGATGAGGCAATCGTACTGGGGAGTAGGAGGGGAGGCTGTGAGGCTGTACCTACATGTGGAACCAGTGAGTATGTGCTTACACTACCAACTAGTAATAAATTTCGGTTCCCAAAGGAAGAATAGAAAAAAGAAAAGAACACCCAGAACGGATTCGTTGCAGCGAAAGAGGAACTGGTAGGTCGATAGGAGTTCTGAGCCTATCCTTCCCGGCTCACCGGTACCAATAAAAAAAAAAAAAAAAACACGAGGGAACCGATGACGGATGGATATCAGAAGCTGGCGCCCTATAATATATACTTATATGTATATATTTATATATTCACGGGTATGCTGCTCCTGTACTCGCATGAAGAACGAAGTGAGATGGAATTGAAGTCCTGATAAATTACCCTTAATTCCCAGTACAATTAAACAAAAAAAAGGTCGAGTTTGCGAATGTAAAAAGTGTCGAGTCCTGCTCTAAGCTACCGCCTAAATACGGCGAATTAAGGGACGCACTGCAAAGAGGCGAAGATACTTGTTGACGAGAACACTAGTATCTGCGGCGTAAGTACCCTCCCACCCATCTCCTGATGTGAGCAGTGTGACTCTCTTTATATTCACCTCCAGATCTGCAACGCGGGCGCTCTGCCAAACCTAAAAGCGTTACTAGTCGTCGCTACCCGCCGCCGCAGTTGCTGGGCGTATAAATTTAGCAGCAAATCAGATCGAGCGCCTCTACGTCCACCAGATCTTTTTCCCCCGCCGCCGCCTTCTACTACTAATTACATGACGAGTATTTTTCCTGTGGCTAAAAATGTGTACATACATGTACTATACATGCTCTTCCACAATTGCCGAGCCTTCAAATGGGAGGGGGGAGGGGGGGACCTCTTTTTTTTTGTCCTTGCCCCCCGCAAGAATGGCGAGATCTCGAGGTTGCTATCCCAAACTGTTTCCAAAATCCCATATTACAATCTACATGGTGATAGCATAAGTCATACTTTGCATATACCCACTCTACATAATCCAGCTCTATGAGTACATACAAGTAAAGTAAAGTACATATACGCAAGAATAACAAGAGTATAGAAACGCTCAATTACATACCCGTCATCATCATCGTGCCGCCCCCACCCCCAAATCAATATGCCGCGGCGCCCACCAAGCTCCTTCCTCAATTGAGCCACCGCCGCATCTACTAGCCTAACCCCCCTCCAAGACGCAGCCCTACAGCCAGCCACACGCCTATGATACAGGGTCCATCCCATCCCCAATCGCCAATATACTTTATCATGTACAAGGGTCTGGGATTTAGTGAGTGAACGGATTCTCACCTGTCAACGCCCAATTTTGTTCACTCACTTAATGCCAGAGCCTTGTATATATAAATATACCATATAGAGTACCTTAAATAATGGGTCATTTAGGACAGGGCCCTGGCGGAATATATGGAGGTGAGATCTTTCAAAGTTTTCCTTCTATGTCTATAGATACATGTAGTCAGACAAACCTTGTATATGTTCAAGGTGCATCAGACTATGGAGACGACTACACTTGTACCTGCATATCGGATGTCTCAGGTGGGGCATGTCTGGAAGCTCCGCGATTGGCGATGTACCCATGAAACTTAACCTGATAACGTCTTCACGGTGGAAAATGAGCTGCGGGTTGGATTTGGGTTCTCGGGAGCCTGTAGGCACATGGTAAATCAAAACCCGTTACCGATAATACATGTATTCACTTTTACCCTTTGGTCTTTCCGGATAAAAGTTTCACTCGGACCATCCTCTCCAAGCCTTACCTAAAGGAGCCCTATAGACATTCCCGCGGATTCAACCCTTCTACAATCACACATTCGTAGCAACAACCCTGTGGATTATGCTGGAAAATGTCTCCAGAATAAAGAAGCTGACGAATCAGCGTAAAGTCTTTGTTCCTTTATCCTTATTTAGTCTAATTCTTTCCTTATCGGGATAATATAAAAGTAAAGACGATATCCACTTTGGATAATCATCATAGGAGTTAATAATCAATCTACTACTCTATTCAGTAATCATACTTCCCATTGAAGCAGTCCAAATCCCTATTCTATCAATATCAACTCCCATCCAGACACACCCCATCATTTCTATTTACCAAACTAAGTATATAATATATAACGAGGAGGGATTAGAAAAGAAAAGAAGGAGAAAATTGAGTCTTGAATATATAGGCTCATGCACAACTACCTATTCTAATGCCCTATAATCATCTTCGACGGAAGAAAACCGAGAAACGGCACCGCAATAGTCATAACCCCTACGGCCACGGGGACCCAAAATAAAACGCCTTGAATGAAAGTTATACCGGACATCACATGCGATAAAAGCAAAATGAGAATATAAAACGCAAAAAACTCGGAGGGGAAAAAAAAAAACCCCTAGCCCGGAAAGAAATGCGTGTCTACCTCCCCTCCCCGAAAATGGGCCGCTTATGCCGCTCACTTACTATCAAATCACCCATATGCTAGAACCTGCATGTACAGGCAAAACCTTACAAGTAAACCCCCACATTCTAACTATGCTCTAGAGCACATCACCCGCCTACATATTAAGAACTACTTAATGGCTCGGATGTCCGAGGATGTTAACACCCAGGCACACGAACATAACCAGAAACCCATAGCACACGAGCGCCAGCGCTCCCCTCCTAAGCAACCTGGTCTTCCAGTTATCAAAGGTGCCGACAAATTCACCGACCTCCTCGTTATCCAAATCCTCGTAATCCTTCAGCAGTGCATGATGGTCGGTATCCGGGTTCGAAATCTTCCAGTAGAAAATTCCCGGCAAGATGCTATACTAAATCAGTTCTGACACTCCCGAAACATGAGATAGAGAGCGGATAACTCACAAGCTAATACTGGTACTTCCTGTACTGCCAACGTACGCCAGGACCCTCTCCAAGCTGTTTACCGTGATCGCCGTCATAAACGTCCCAATTAAGATTAGTGTAGTGATGACTGCAAACCGACGATCACTCATCTCAGTATTCCTAATAGACGGGGTGATGGGTCTCCCGGCCGCACCACTCTGCACCGGTCGCCATTTGAGCACATTATCAATACTAGCTCTTGCCGGATGCGCCTGGAGTGGGTAACTGAACAGCACCAGAACTACAATCGCGGCTCTACCAACAGTGCTAGTCCATGAGCCTGGATACATGGTGATGATATTCCCAGCCACGTTATCACCATACGAGAGGTACCCGGTGATCGCTACGAGCAGGTAAATGAGCCCTGCGGATCCGACCGAGCCAAAGATTACACTTAGAGTGCTACCATGTGAGTTATCATGGATCTCATTGACGATGGAGAACATGTTCTGGTGGCATGTGTACGCAAAGACGATAATGGGAAAAGCACCAAGGACATCGATAGTTGACGAGGGGACAAATGGGCGGATAGCACCCCTGTCTGGAATTGTGTCGCCAATGATGAAATGAGCAAGAACAAGGACTACAAGGTAGCTGATGGAGACAAGAGCAATAAAGGAGGTGTACTTGAGCGAGTCCAAACGGCGCAGAAAAGACAATGGGATCACAACCAGCATGAAGGCGGTGATCCAGAAGCGACGGTCCATGAGATAATCGATGTTTCCCGCACTCTCATTGAAGCCAAGAATTACCTGGGGCATGAGATCGCCGATAATGATGAGGTACGATACAGCCACACCTATCAAACCATCTCATTAGCACCCCTACGATACGACCCACAAACACCCAAGGGTACATACCAAAGCACTTGATCGCAATCGCAGCATCAAAGATGACTGAAGCATTCGGATAGGTCAACTGGCTGAGACTGAAGAAGCTCGCCGTCCCCCTCTCCACATACTTTGCGCACCGCGCCTGCAGATACAACCCGAAGCCACTCATGCAGGCCGAGAACACAATCACGGATACGCCCAGTGCGATTCCGAACTTTGCCATCGCGTGTGGCATCGCAAGAACACCGGCACCAACAACTATACGTTCCGCGGATAAGTCTC
The DNA here is from genome assembly GCA_024713755.1 of Morchella sp. 2018-W16. Classification (NCBI taxonomy): domain Eukaryota; kingdom Fungi; phylum Ascomycota; class Pezizomycetes; order Pezizales; family Morchellaceae; genus Morchella; species Morchella sp. 2018-W16. The sequence continues at coordinate 1,052,987 of JAMGYY010000018.1, forward strand.
TTTTCCCCATTGCAGTGGCATACAGTAGCAATAGCAATAGCAGTAGTAGTGGGGAGCATACTGGTATTCATGAGATTTACGACACTGCTTAACCATGAGGCATCGCCGGCCAGCGCAAGGGACTTTCCATGGCGCTGGCGTCTCCTAACAGATTCGGAACCAATGGTCATTAGCTACATGTACTATATACACAAAAGTATACTCCTGGAGGGTATGGCACAGAGCTGATATGAAACCAGGGGGTCAGTTGAGATTTGGGGGGGGGTAGATGAGATGGATGGGATGGGATGGGATGGATGGGATGGGATGGGATGGGATGGGATGGGATGGGGATGGGATGGGCGTAGTACCGTCGGCTACCTAGAGTGTCGCCTAGAGTGTCGGGGAGGTCATCGGTATCGCGCTGGCTTATCGATTCGTAGTTTGGCGAGGTGGGCATAGCTGTGACGTCGGCAGGCCGAGTGGGTACTACGCTTTGCTTGTACTGCTGTACTGGTAGATATACTTAGGTACGTAGGTTATGGGATAGACACTTGGGTATATATCTTGTAGTTGGTGGTAATAGTATAATAGGTTGTTTGTGATAGCTGTGGTGGTGGTGGTGTCTATAGCAGGCGTGGTATGTAACGTTACGGTGGCGAAGAAAGACGAAGCGAGCGGCACGAGTAATTTTAAGCAGTCGGGGCTTCCCCGTATATGAGTGATAGGGTATAAGAAATACTTAAAGAGTATTTATAGGAACAAGTGTAGAAGAAGAGCAGTATTTTAAGTATTTTATGATCTACTGTAGAAAAAAAAAAAAAAAAAAAAAGGGGGGGGGGGTTGACGGTTAGTGGGCGTTGGGTTATGCGAAGGGGAGAAAGAAAAAGGATGGAGCGAGAGAGAGGGTGAGTGAGAGTGAGAGTGAGAGTAAGAGAATGGTTACGTTAGTGACGAGCCCAGGAGTTGCAATGGTGAGATTCCAACGACAAACCCCAGTCGTCTATAGTTGGGGACACCTATATCCGGGGTGTCAAAGCGACCCGACTTTGAGACTTAGCTACTCAACCACCACAACCCCTGAATTAATTTTCTCTCTATAGAAAGCTTCTATTCCTTCTGCTCTACAATCCTATAGAGAGATAATTAATTTAGCTTTATTGGTGGTGGAGTAGATGAGACTCAAGGTTGTTGGGTTTTTGGTGTGAGGGCTAACGAACGTCGCCCATTTTGTATTAGACGTATATGTATGGGAAATTACCCGATTGGGCTAGTAAGTAGTGCTTGAGCTAGTGTCAAAGGATCTAATAGATATCTTTTAGCAGGAATTATAATTAAAATGTAGTTCCCGAATAGGCAATTAAATTAATACCTTGGCCAATATTGGTTATTTGTTGTTATCCGATACAGTAATAAATCGAACCTGAAGGTGAATGTAGGCTCGGGACGAAGGTGAAGAAAAAAGAAAAAGGGGAGGCTCGGCGGGAGGTGCCACTTAAAGAAACAATTTTCTTTATGTCTTTATGATGTCTGTATTATTCTTAGATGAAATTTCGCGACCCTTGGTGGTAAAATAATAAATGGATATTATTCCCACCTTTTCAATTGAGAGAATAGCGGTAGAGTATTGGGAACAGCGACAGTAGAATATAGGGAACAGCGACATATAGGGAACAGAGGTAGAGTTAGGAAATAGCGACAGGTTGAGGGAACAACGATAGTCAACTACCGCCATTACTTGAAAAACTGGCTATGCCTATGAGATCAAAATTTCTATAAGCAGACCTGATCTACACCCTTCAGACAATCGTGAAGGAAGTAATCCCTGGCCGGAGATAGCCAATTTTTCGAGTTTTTGCAGTACTCTGTCGTTAATTTGTCCAACCGACCAACCAAACCACCTCCAAATGTGTTTTTTGATACAGTGTATTGTATGAATTATGGATATCGACTTGCAAATTTGCTCTATTCAAGTTATTGGGGCCTACACCCTCGATCCTCCCTATGCCCCCTCCACCCTATATGTCTCTCCTCTCCTCCCCTCCTCATATCGCGTGATCGATGTCAGCTATTGCGGGAAGAAGGATTAGTCAGAGTTTCTCTTATGTTCTACGGGTTTCAGTTGCAGGTTCTATGAGTCAATGGCAGGCAGGTATTTGTAATAAGGGATTTTCTTTGGGTTCTACGGGGTTTTATGGGATGAGTCAGTGATGGATTTCCTAGGCTATATATAGGGAGCTCCTCTCCTCGCTTGTAAGACTTCTCTTCTTCTCCTTTCTTCTTCACGCAACCTTCCTGTCATCATAGGCGTCGTTTAGTGTTTTTCTCGCCTTGAATATATTCTCTCTCTCTCTTAGCCATAGTCCCGTTGGCTGTGCTGCCCCTGTGGGAACGTCAGAACCGTCTCTATCGCACTCGGCAGCCCGATCATACTCGTCCTCTGATCCTTGCCGCGCCACCGCTCTCTCCTGCCTCGCCTCAGTAGTTTGCCTTGGCTTGTTAAGCCCCTGTCCTCGCTTAGCACCGTGATACCCCTCCACCCCCATTCATCTCAATGTTGGGTTCAGTTCACTCACTCACTCCGTTAAATACCGATGTTGGCTTACAGTTCTATTCCTCCAACAGTTCTTCAATCTGCGTATATATATATATACATGTATCTATATGTGGGGATGGGGCCAGAATAGTTAATCATTCCAGCTGAATCATTTACAGGTGTTCTTTTTGGTGGGGTAACCCGTTGCTATGCTACCTGACTGGAGGCAGGGTAACCGAAAAAAGCGCGCGCAACCGTCATAATCTAGTACATAGTAGATTATGTAGTTATAGAAACATTTAATCGAATCTCTACTGCACGGATGTCTGCGTGTACGGGTTTCACTCACTGGGTGGTTTCATGGCTATCACTCAGGGCAGTTATTTTACATCCACCTGCTAAGATCTGCCAAAGTGTATCTGACTTATACACACCCTAACTTACACGTACCCATCGTACATCATACATGTAGGTATATGTAGGTACATACAATTCGTACTTGTAGAGTATACCCTCTCATCCATCCACCCATCACCCATCACCCATCCATCACCCATCCATCACCCACCCATCACCCATCCCATCACCCATCCAATGACCACTCTCACCACAATCCAACCAAGCCTAGGGGTTAGGGTTAATTCTCACAACTCCTAGCACGTCCAACCCTAACCTCAACCCCACAACAACAACAACCGGCACAGCTGAAACTCGCAAAACCCACAAACCAATCATTACCACCCACTCACCCACCATCAAAACCCTCCACACACGCACCCCCCCCCCCCCAAGAACCCTCAATAATGAACCTGGATGCAAAGATTCTTTCCTCGCATCGGACGCAGCTAGCCCTAACGGCTCTAGTTTCTAGTATCGTGGTAGGGTCGACGATACTGGCGTTCCAGAGGGTGAATCGCCTGTCAAAGCTTAGGAATTTGAAGGACTCGATACCAAAGAGCTCGGATTCTGTTAAGGTATGGGTCGTACATGTGTTTTCTCTCTCTCTCTCTCTCTCTCTCTCTCTCTCTCTCTCTCTCTTCTTTGCCTGAGATGCTGCTGTCAATGGCCGCCTATGAGAGAAAGGGGAAGGGAACTGACAATTGTCAAAGCTCACCGACTACGGCGCCCCCGCCTCCACCGACAAAGACTTGACGCTCGCGGCCTCCGCCCTCCGCGGTGACTGGGATGAAGGTCTCTCCCCCCCCTCCTCCCCCTCCCCCTCCTCCCATACATACATACACACAGCTAACCACTTACCCCCAAACCTAGACCTAATCACAGAGCAGCTCTCCCGTAACGCCACCTTCCTCGGCGCCCCCGGCCTGGCCGCAATCCGCACCTCCTCCATCATCGTTGTAGGCTGCGGTGGTGTAGGCTCATGGGCCGCTACCATGCTCGTCCGCTCCGGCGTGGGCAAGATTCGCCTCATTGACTTTGACCAAGTGTCCCTCTCGTCGCTCAACCGCCACGCCGTGGCCACGCTCACTGACGTGGGCACACCCAAAGTGCACGCGCTCAAGACGCACCTGGAGAAGGTCGCGCCCTGGGTCGTCATCGAGGCCGTTAACGCGCTATGGACGCTGTCAGACGCCGAGACGCTGCTGTCCGGCGAGCCGTCGTACGTCGTCGACGCGATCGACAATATCGGCACCAAGGTGGACCTCCTTGCATACTGTCATGGCCGCGCCATTCCCGTAATCTCCTCCATGGGCGCCGGCTGTAAGTCGGACCCCACTCGCGTACAGATTGGCGACATCTCACTCTCGAGTGAAGACCCCCTCTCGCGCAGCACGCGCCGGCGCCTTCGACAGAAGGGAATCACTTCGGGCATCGCAACCGTCTTTAGCACCGAGAAGCCCGGGCCCGGCAAGGCGGCTCTGCTGCCGTTGTCCGCGGAGGAATTTGCCAAGGGCGGTGTTGACGAGCTGGCGCCACTTCCCGACTTCCGCGTGCGCATACTTCCAGTGCTGGGGACGATGCCAGGCGTATTTGGGTTGGCGGCGGCCAACCATGTGATCGCGCGTATTGCTGGGTATCCGCTTGAGTACGGCGTGGGGAAGGACCGTGGGAAGCTGTACGAGGAGATGGTGGCGCAGCTGGCGGGATGTGAGAGTAGGCTGCGGGGGAATGTGGCGGGGTTAAGGGTGCCGCTGAGGGAGGAGGATGCTGCGTATGTGCTGGAGGAGGTATATAAGGGGAGGAGTGTTGTCAGTGGGTACTACACGAGGCTGGTTCTGGTGAGATGGGAGGCGCTGCCAGAGAGAGAGGGAGGGGGCGCCTGGGGGATGGAGGAGTGTAGGGTGGGGATCGATGATGTGGTCGTGATGACCAAGGAGGAGGCGAAGAAACATGAGAAGGAGATTTTGAAGGGTGGGAAGAACGTGTTGGAGGTGTGGGGTGAAGAGGTGGTGAAGAGGGTGGAGGAGAGGAGGAGGGAGGAGGCGGAGTATGCGAAGTATAGGTAGGTAGAGTCATGTAGGTAGATTAGTAGATTAGTAGGTATATAGCTGTAGATCGTTCTCTCACTCTCACTCTCTCTCTTCTCTACAAAAGTTTGCTTTATCTCTTCTTTCTTCCTCTTGTACCTCTACGTAATAGTTAGCTAGATCCTAGATCCAATAGTCTCGTGTCTGTATATAGCAATAATGCCTGTGAATAGAACGCGGGCACTCACTTTTCCCACTTTTCCAAGCATCTGCTCATCCCAGGGCACCTAACAAAAATCCAGCTCCAGCGATCATTACCCTTAGACATCAACTCTCACTCGCCACACACTCCCCCGGCAGTCAGCCTCGGTTGATTGGCTGGTTAGTTGATTGGTTGATCCGTTTATTTATTGATTTATTCATCAAGTTCCCTGCAGCCTCGGCATATTATCACGGGCCGAGGCCTACGCGCAGGGTTAGGGCTGCAACGACATATCGTGATGAATCAATTAAGAAGCTCTCTCTCTCTCTCTCTTTCTTTTCATAACCCCCCTGGGCCCCCAAACTGCATCCACGACTCAATCATCACCGGATCAATGGCACCGCTCACATCCCCCGTCTGGGCTCCCAATATCTTTGGTTCGTCCCTCCCCCTCACCCCATCTCTAGCTAGCTATCTCCAGAGCTAACTGCTGTCCTCATATTCATGTGTCACAGATGGCAAAGTGGTCTTATGTACTGGCGGCGCCGTAACCCTCCCCCTCGCCCTCGCCCCATCCACACAGGACCCGGCTAAACCTCCCCGGTGAAACCAGGGCGATATCTGCTCCGCCCAAGTCAGCGCCCTCGTCTCCCTCGGCGCCAACGCCTCCATCATCGGCCGTACCCCCTCAAAGACGCACTCTCGCGCCACTGAGATCGCCGCTTTGCGCCCAGGCGCCCGCTGCATTGGTATCCCCGGTGATGTGCGCGAATTTTCGGCCATGCAGGCGGCTGTCGAGCAGACGGTGCGCGAGCTGGGCAGGATCGATTATGTCATGTATATTCCCTCCTCTGTTCTTTCCCCCACCCCCACACATATCTCTAACACCCCATTACCAGCTGTGGCGCAGCCGGCAACTTCCTCGCAACAGTCCAGAACCTGAGCGCCAACGCCTTCAAGGCCGTCATGGACATTGATGTGCTGGGATCTTACAACACCGTCAAGGCCTCCCTCCCTCAGCTCCTCAAGAATCGGGGCAAGATCCTCTTCGTCAGCGCGACGCTGCACTACAGCGGTCTTCCCTACCAGGCGCACGTCTCTGCTGCAAAGGCCGCCATCGACGCGCTGAGTAATGTCCTCTGTGTCGAGCTGGGCCCGCACGGGATTACTTCCAATGTACGCCCTCCCCCACCCCCCTTTCCCCTCCACACCCCCACTAACATGACAGCAGTGTATAGCCCCCGGCCCCATATCTGGCACCGAGGGCATGTCCCGCCTCAGCCGTCCCGATATCATCGACGCCATAGCCAAAACAGTGCCGCTGCAGCGCTTCGGCAGCGTCCACGAGATCGCGGACGCAACGGTGTTCCTACTGAGCGCGGCAGGCGACTTTGTGAGTGGGACAACGCTGGTGGTTGACGGCGGAGCGTGGCACCGGCCGAATACGGGCGGGAGCGGGGTGAAGTATCCGGAGAGCGTGTTGATGGAGGGGGTCGTGGAGGGGGTCAATGGGATGAAGAGTAAGTTGTAGATATATATAGTATTTTTCTTTTCTCTCTTTGTTTATTTAATAATTGACTGGTTCTTTTTGCATGGGCTGTGAGTATTGGCGGCGTGCTGTTGGAGACCTACGGGATTATGGGTGGTGGTGGGTTAGAGCTGTACTGGCTATAGCTATTGCTCTAGCTGGAGCTGAGCCTAGAGCTATAGATAGCTATCTAGGTAACTGCCAAAAGCAAAACCAGCCTGTGCTTCAATATTATCGACAGAACTCTTGGAGAAACATGATGCATAGCAGCTTTTCTGTACCATCTACGAATACATGCAACTCGATGATTGACATCAGCCTGTGGAGCCACCAACTCACCTAACCCTAGGTATGTACAGGAGTCTACATGTACTTGTATCTAAGAAATATTTTGCCCTGGACTTCACTCGTAGGACAAATCGATTCACTTGGTTTCTACTCTTGCTTTACCGCTTTTCAAACATGCGTGAATACTTGTACATGTACATGGCGTTGCTCATATTCACGCGGACCGTCTTTTGGCAGGGATTGGTTCTCATGAATCCCGCTCTGGATCGGGTGATAGTTCATGATTACACCACCACCACCACCACCCCTCACCCACCACCCATCACCCACCACACCCATAATTCTATAAAGAACTTGTCAAGCTCGTCAAAGCTGATCACAGCAGATCATTGATTTCTACAATGGACCGGATGATCAAGAATAAGAAGGAAGAACAGCGCTCATCTCTCATACCAACTCCTGTGAAACCAGATTCAGATCAACCGCCCTATTTCCCTCAACTTTTTTTTCTTCCTCCAGACATATTCTTTGGAAGCAGACTACTAAACCAACTACCCGAATATTATAGCAAGTAGAAAAAATCCTGCGAAAAGAAAGCGAAAATCAAACCCCTGCCCCACATTCGCCGGAAAACAAGAAAGGAAAAATAAAATTAGAGCCCTAACCCACACTTTTCAAAAGCACCTAAACAGAGCAGAGAGAAACGACAGTATTGGTTTTTAAAAACAAAAAGACCTCTAGCAAACCGTTCCCCCAACTCTTCTATTTTCAGCCGTTAAATTTTCACATTTCAAGTACGTTTCGTTAAGCGGCAGTGGGCAAGGTTTCATCTGCGACGCCATTCTCCTTGCCCTCTTCCCTTTTGCCCTCATCTGACTCTTCTTGCTGTTGTTGCTGCCTCTTCGCCTCCTCAATTTCTCCCTCGATCTTCGGGTTGTCAATGGCAACCTTGACAGCAATCTCTCTGTCATTGACAATATGTCCATTCATTTCGCTGACCGCCTTCTTCTGCATTTCTTCAGAAGCAAGGGTAACGAAACCGAATCCACGGCCTTTACGGGGTTCCCCACGCAACCGAAGTTTACGAACCATATAGGGGGGGATTGGACGAAGGGCAATCTTAGCGCTCTCCGGGCTGTAATCGGCAAAGAGTTTCAAGAGCTAGGGTTCGAATCTGGAGTTAGCATGGAGTTGGAATAACTAATCGTGTCAATAGTAACTTACTTCCTCCTCGGTCAGTTCATATGGAAGGTTGGCAACCATGACCTTAGTGGCACTGGGAACACCATTCTCAGGGGGTCCTCTCCTTCTACCCCTGAAGTTGGTGTTGTCTCCTTCAGCGGAAGGCCCAGTAGGGGCAGCAGGCGGTTCGCCGGCAGTAGGAGCTTCGGTGATGTCGGTAGCCTCGGTGAGAGGGAGAACGTTAGCAGTGGGAGGGGTGCCCTCCTCTGCAGTAGCCTCACCGGAAGCATTGTAGTTGGCACGGTTACCACCGCGAGCCTGCATTTCAAGTTAGTAGACAGCCAATGATAGTTGGAGAATTAAGTACTGACCCTGCCGCTACGTCCTCTGCCCCTGCGAGAATTCCTGCCAGGCCTTCTGCCACCTTGCTGCTGGTGCTCACCATCCTCCTGCTGTTGCTCATCCGAGTGATTGTTGTAGGACTCCCTCTTGAAGGAGGTGGTGCCAGGCTTCTTGGCAACCTGCACACTAACCTTCCTCTCTGAAACCTCCTTTCCGCTGAGATCCGCAATAGCACGCTCGGCTTCCTCCTTTGTCTTGAGGTCGACAAAAGCATAGCCGACTGGGCGTCCGCTACGTGGGTTGGTCGGAATAGAGCAAGATTCACTTGAGACATGTCAGTTTATACCAGATGAACATTTATATCATAGCGGGTATGCGTGCTTCCGGGCAAGGATAGCAGGGAGGTGTCAAAAAAAAGGGAAAAAAGGGAAAAAGAAAAAAGAAAAAGAAAAAAAGGAGGCAAAAAAAAAAAAGCAGCTTGAGGCAACGTACATATCAAACCCAGAGAAGAAAGCCTTCAGCTCCTCCTCAGTGGTAGAGTAAGACAGGTTTCCAATGTAAAGTCTCCTGCCCTCAGCAGCAGAAGCAGCATGAGCAGCATCAGCAGCGCTGGTCTCGGCAGAGATAGTGGTGTTGGCAAGTGCGTCAGTGATGTTCTCAACAGCAGTTGGAGCAGTAGCAGCCTGGGCAGCAGTAACTGCTTCGGTGTTTTCAACGGCGTTGGTGGACATGGTTATATTCTTTTTTTAGTTGCTTTAGGTTCTTTATTTATCAAGAAAGAAAGGTTGATGGAGAGGTCCTTGAAAGAAGGGTTCTGCCAGAGAAAAACTGATTGAGGGGTTGGTTGGAAGAAAGATCGTTACGACGTGGGGAACAGAGACTATTACTGTAATTGACTGGAGAGTTGAAGACGCACTTCAAAGGAGGTTGGGAGGGGAGGGGGAAGGGAGAGCCTTGTTGGATTGACTGATCACTTGGTGGGGGAATTCTTGAATTGATGACGGAGAAAGAAAAAGAGAAAGAAGGAGAGGGGGGAGGGGGAGAGAGAGTTAAAGGGGTGCTCTTTGCGGACACACTCATGCTGCCAAGACTCTGTACGCCACTACGAGTCAAAGAAACACTCCCACAGGACTGCTATGTACATAACTTAGGCATCATCATCATCACAACCACCGGCACAGTAAATATGTATCCCCTGAGTGCTACATACGCTTACATTTGATACTCCACGCACTTTGATACTCCACGCACAACACCTGGGTGCAGCCTGACTCGATCGATATATAGCTATAAATCATGTCTAAGGTACCTATTTCACTCCAAAGTACTCTAGGTAGGTAGTAGGAAGCCTTCCGGGAACGTCTGCAGAGCCAGCCAGTAATATCCACCTCCCTGTTTCTACTACCATCCATCCGTGATGTAAAAAAGGGTTTTAATGGGACTGTGTTTATGGCTGCGAGCACCGAGCTACTGTGTGCTTTGCGCATCTGTGCTCTACTAATCTGAACTCTGTAGGTACAACTTCCTTCACCTTATGTGCTTTGCAGAGGCACTTAATCCTGCCTCATGTCCTTCGGTGAGCTCTCACGCGATTCAGAAACCAAAACTGAGACTGCCCACCATCTTGGTGAATGGGTAAATGTAGGGGTTTTCTGCTTCATGCACCTGGTGAACAGGTTGCTGGATCGACCAACGTGAGTAGCAAAAAATTCCAACTCCCCCGCCGTATTTTATTTCTGCGATGAGGCTAAACTCATACGTACTGTGCATGTGCCTGTTCTACGCCTGTTCTACTTTATTCCATGATATGTGGCCTCAGCTCAGCAACATTGAACGTGCCCCCCCCCCCCTCGTTGCGGTGCTTGCCGCCTGCACCAATCCTGAGCCTGACTAACTACATGTATCTATAATCTAACCCCAAAAGCTCAGAGCATCCCCCGGAACTTCGGATCTACCACTGGGAATCTTATCTTGCAGCGACTTTTGTAGACAGTCTTTGTCTTTTGACCTTCCTCATCGTTCATGGTCGATCTGTGTCGATTTACTACTCCACAGGGCTGTTTAATTGTGCCGTGGGGAGCTTTTTGTTTGCTTTTGGAAGCCTGACACAGCTGTGTCACCTCAAAAGAATGCTTATTTTAACCTCCCCTGTACTGATACATGGGTCATTTTAGACTGAGTTGTCGCGAACCAAACAAATATATAGGATTGGTTCTGAGCCTGGAGTTTTACGGGATCGTGGTTTTTTCGATACCAGGCGAAGGTTGCTTCGTGGCCCCCAGAAATCTCTGCACCTAAGCCTCAGAAGTTGCACAATCCTCTTGTCAAGGCAGGCGAATACAAAATCCACCCCGAAAAGCGGCACCTAATTCCAGACAATCACCTCCTCCAGCAATTGATGACTGCCTGAGTCAAACGTGGCCGGTTGGTTTACGAATCATGAAGGAAAAATCTTCCCACAGGACGATAGGATAACGTTATCAGATCTCAACAACCACCGCTAATCAAGATGTCGTGCCTAAAGTGCATCTTAATTAAGTTTTTCTCTCCCTTGATGAAACCCTTTTGCACTTTAGAAAATGCAATATTATAATGCGGCTCAATATGGATTTGGGTTGAAGGCCGGAGTAGTCTGCCTAACTCAAGTGGTTTATGCGCCTCCGGCTTGAGGACCTTTTCGGAGAAACAGAATACCCCACCCTGTCTGGTGACAACCAAAAGGCCTCTTTCGCTGAATCATCACATATCACTCGTAATTGCTGATTAATTTATTATCTTTAAACCTATGGCCCATAGGAACCTTAAGCTAAGGAACCTCATTTAATTTCCTGGGAGACTGGTTTTATTCCAAAGTATTTCTCCGCACCGGTAGCACTAATTGATTAAACAAACAATACTTGTAACACCTTCATCATCCTTATCGTTATATACTTTTGGAGATGGTAGGACTGGTGGGCCTCGACATTACATCTATCGGTCAGAATTCCGGGTCAGTTTCTAAGGCCGGAAACCGTGGGAGTTATGAATTTTTTTTCTTTTTTTTTTCTTTTTCATATTAAAGATATGCTTTGTAACCTACATGACATCTGGGCCCAGGCCGCAACTTCTGTGTAGCCTCAGCAAAGGGCAACGAATGGACGCCTGAAAACTGGAGATCAAAATCCCTGGTTAAGACCCCGGATCACATTTCATTTTGCGATGACCAAGATATTTCTGGTTCATATGCACCCGAAGCAAACCAGATCTCCCCAATGAGATAAGTTGCCTCAAGCAAACTACATGTAGTATCTGCTAAAAAAAAAAAGAGAAAGAGAAAGAAAAAAAGGAGAAAAAAAACTTTGGCAGGCGGCAAATTTGACGCCTTAATAGCTGTTCCTCTATCTTTTGTTTCGTAAGTTATCAATATTGCCCTATTGGGTCTAGGAAGTGTTAAGTAAACCTTTTTCCGTGGGGCCCTCTAACTTCACCCCTGAAAAAGAAAAGTGGTGTAACAGTAATGTACAAATCAAGCTTAACACAAACGAAACAGGCTGAAGCAAGGAATGTCCTAAAGAAACCAACGAGCACCATAAAAACGCCTCTTTGAGAACTCCAAGAGCGAAATACCTACCGAGTAAGACTCGGTGATTGACTCCTTTGAACTAATTGACAATCCCATTCATACTAAAGGTTCGAGTTAGTATTTGACTTCATTCCAATATTGCTTTTGGAAACTTACGACTCTACCCTGCTCATCGCCTGAGTACACTGCTTGAGGCATTGGGAGAACTGCCGTGATGCCCGCCGATACTTGTATTTCACTGTGGAATTGGTTGACATGGTGCAATGTTTTTACCAAAATCAGCACAAACCGCCCGTTTCGGATGGACTTTTGCCAGACCTAAATATAACTGTTAGTATGTGGTACTGAGAGTATCCAAAAGGGTTCCCTAACATTAACGATGCCACGTCTATGACCTGTAAAGAGTAGCTCTCGTTCTAGCCATTCATTTCCCAGCCCCTCGTAGAAAGCACAACATAATATCTGATCGTCCGGTCCATCGCAGATACTCTGTGTCAAGATGTGGTCACCATTCAGTGAGTAGATGCTAACATCTGGACTTTTGCAAAGAACAATGTTCCCCGAGACATCATTTACACTTATACTCTGGTGTTTTATTGAAATAAGTATTAGTCACGACGAAGTCTAAGACGGAGGTGGGTCAGACAGAATAAAGTTATTCTCACCTTCACAGGGGAATCTGCTTTCAGTTGTCTCACAAATCGAAGCCTATTCAGATCCCATACGAGGACAGTGTTATCGGTAGAAGCACTGACAAGAACACTAAATGACCTTGAAACGGCCATGACAGTCACAGTGTTGACGTGGCCAAATAGACAAGCCTTAGGTTGAAGCTCAACTGACTTTGATGTTGCCTGAACTTGCCAAACTGAGATTGTACCATCGGTCCCTGCCGTGACCAAGGTTCTGTGGTCTGCAAAGGCAGCAGTTGAGATTTGTCCTTGATGCAGATGCTCATGGTGTCCGCAAAGTTTTTTGCTCTCAAAGTGGTAAAATCTAACACTTGCATCTACAAAGCCCCATTCCATGTATTTATCATACGATGGTGGCATATTCAATCGAAAGGCATTCGAACAAAATACACGCTCGTACTTTGATGAATGTACCAACGCCTGAACCCGTTCATGGCTATCGAGCAACGGGAAGGGTAGTCGTATCAAGGACTCTACGCCGACGTCCAATCTCGCATATTTATGTGTGATTTCCTCTCTTATAGGATGCGTCCTCGTAAAGACTTGATGCGGTGTCTGCCCAAAATTGTGAATGATGCCGATGGTTGCTAACCTCTCCACGGGGTCTTGGATATTATCTAGATCGATCGCGCCATGATATGATAGATGGTGGAATACGTTTGTCGCCTCAATTGCTGCCTCTCCACGTTGTTTAAATCCAAATACAAGGTCGATCCACTCATGAAGGTGTTGACTAACATATGGACTTTCTAGTGCCTCACGGTGTTTTGCGATAAAAATCTTCGGGTCGCCCTTTGCCCATGGTGGGAGAACAACCGAGTCAATTGCTTCGTCTGAACCTTGCTTCATGCCAAAGTTGTACGAATTGGAATTGACCAAAAACTCCGGGAGGAAAAAAAACTCCGGGATAAGCTCCCGAACATCAGTCATATTGTCTTTTGAGGCCGAATTCCAGGCTTTTTCGATGGAATAGAAGAGTCTATCCGCGTGATCAAACTGCCCCCCTTGGAGAAGCAAATATGATTGGACGAAAGGCTGAAGACGGATAAGATAGGAACAAACAATCATGGCTGATGAGAAATGTGTCCCGTAATGGAAAGGAGGCGATTGTCTATCTCCAATTTCTTCGAAGGACCGATACCTCTCGCGAAACTCTCGCTGTCTTTCAGGTGTCTGCGCTCCCATTGGCTTCGAAAAGTCTCGAAACGTTCTTGGATTTGATAGATCAAGTTCCTCGCTTGTATAGTCTGCTAAGACCCACGGGAAAACAGGATATTGTGTTAGGTCGTTGAAGGTCCTTCCAGCCATGGTGTTAACAAGCATCAGGTAGTGGAAATTTGATATCTCCCCCTTCATCCACTTCCTTGTCGCAGGGTTCGGAGAGCTTGAAGAAAATACATTGACAAGCTTTGAGCCAAAGTTAGAGGAGTTGTCTTGGGTTTTGAGTGAGTCTACCCTCCATGCTTCTCCTGTGTAAAGCGTTGCTGAGCTACCATTAACATTTGTAGCCTTTGACAAAAGCTTCGAGTGCAAAAAGTCTCTGTCTTTCACGGACATGGTTGTCAAAAGATAGCTCCTCCCATCAGTAAAAAAAAGCTCCAATGCCACATCCCTGAAAAGAAATCGTCTTTTGCTGATGCTGATCAAATCCTCAAACGGCCAGTGTCTTGTCTCATGGTCATTGTTCATATTCAAAGGCTTTGGGTCGTCTGCTTCTCTCCCTGCAATCATCTGAAGGTACTGGTCTCTCTCATCTTTAGGCGCTTGCCAAACGTTCACAATCTCGCCGTCGGATCTCTGAAAAAAGTTGTCGATGAGGTAGAGACAATTCTTCCCGAGAATAAGAAGTCCCTCTACAGCCTCCAGCCCGACCAGCTTGGACACATTGTGAACATATTCAACAACATCACCATGTTGGATGGTCCTCATAACCTTTCTGTTTTTGTCCTCCCATCCCTCATCGTCCTCTCTCGGGTCGTCTACTAGCTCATAATCCTCATCAAAGTCATCTTCTCCGCCATCACGAGCGGGGTTGTGATGTGATTGATCCATGGAGTCTGTTTCCCTGGTAGTAATGATGCTGATTTCGTCGTCTTCCACAGATAGGGCATGGGTCCTACTCCGGCTAGCACCTTCAGATAAACCTCCCGTAAGCCTCCTCTTTGGTTGGTAGTTATGCAGGTGGGCCCTTGAGTCCGGTAACATGCGCATTCGCATGCGGTTTCTTCCCTCAGTTAAATCAAGCCTCCACTTTGTTTCTTGCCCATCATCAAGAAGCCCACAAGGCCTCATAAGCTCTGCCTCAAGTTTTGAGTACATAGAAACAACATAGCTAAGACTATCCTGTTGATCCTGTGTTGCTCTTTGGAATTTGAGGTGTTCCGAAGCATATATGTTAGCCATCCAATGAGTTGAAGCGGACTCATGACGACCATAGACGTCCTCATTATTCATGTCTTCCAGGATCCATTGTTTAAGCCTCTCCTTACGCTTAGAAATGCGGTTTCTAGCAGTTTCTTCGGTTTTTTTGTTCTCGTCTGCAACAAAAGCTTCCCAGGCCTTTGAAAGAATACCACAAAAGAATGCGTCTAGCTCCTCTCGATGGTCATCGATCCAGTACAGCCATGTATCACTATCCTAGAAAGATGTCAGCCTTAGTATTTGACAGGACACATCTGCCTTACCAATTCCATCAATTTCTTAAAACCTGATGATAGCTGTTTATGGTCCACACTCTTGGCTTGGCTCAACAACGCCGAGGTCTCTGCCGGTTTCTGCACGAGAACGATTCGCAACATCTATAGTTGAGGTTAGGTCTATCTGGATTGAAGGGAAGGATATTGAATACACTTACATTAACAGCTGCGAGTTTGATATCTTCTCTCTGACCAATAAGTCGCGTATACAGCAAGTAGCATATGAGCCGCGTAAAGTCGCCATCTGTATTATCAGGCGAAAGTATGACTGCCTGCCAGTACATAATTTTATTAAGGAAGTCGACGACCAGCTTTGCGTCCGATTTTGGATCCTCAAGCTCCGAGAGCCGGAAAAGAACTAAGCGTGAAACAACCGTCCTCAGGCTTGTTACGGTTTGGCTGCAGAGACGAACACTCTTCTTTTTTGCTATTTCAGGTCGTTGGAGATACTCTAGAACAGTTCCAACAAAATCTAATAATGCCTCGGCACCGTTCAGAAACCAGCCTTCATAAACACAATCTGTGACATGAAGTGTGAATCTCCCAATATTAGTCAAGACCCGAGGCTCGCACAGCAGTGCCATATTAAAGCCCAGGCAGTTTGTTAGATGGTTCAGAGTATTTCTAAGCAAATAAGTTTCGAAGTAAATCTGGTGCTCCTGAAACCCTGGTGGAATTTTTGAGTTCAACCCGAACCCAGGAAACTCCCTTCTTTCCAAAACTAGGTCCGCGAACACCCCCATGACAAGTTCCAATAAACTCTCAACAACTGAATTTGTAACTGCCAAGGATTCTACCCCTCCATTGACATTCAGCCCTGTTCCAATAGCTGGTGACAAGCGTGCCATGGAAGGTGAAAATGCAGTGGGTTCTGAAGTCACCAGGATGAAGCTGGATCCTCTCCTCAATCTTTCGGATCTGGGTGCAGTTGGGCTGGGTGGCTCATCCACGGTCATTGTCCTAACTATCGGGGGTGCAGTATTCGATGATAGGGGCCTAATCACAACATCTCCACCGTCGAATGTCAACGCTGAGTCTTTCGAATTAAGCTCTGTTTCAGCGCTAACATGATCCGAACTACAGACAACCGGGAAAAGTATCCCGAATAGTTCTTGTACATATGTGGAGGTAGCGCAATATTCGCGAAAACCTGGGCAAGTTGTGTGTAGGTTCGAAAGGAACTGTATAATTGTTTGAAGCATCTTAGCCAGTTCCCCGAGTCGCTTTTCTGATGTTTTTGGTGCTTCAATCAATGATCAGGCTGTCAGCAGATATACGTACTACTTGCAATGATCTATTAAACTATGCATACCTTGAGGAGAAGATAAAGAAATTGACCTTCGTCTAACTGGTGGAGTGGGTAGCAATTTCCCATCCTCCTTGCTCAGATCACTTGCCTCTTTATTGCTATTTTCACCTTGATCAGAAACGATAGTTCCCACGCCAGCTCTTAACATCCCTGTGATGACCGGTAAAACTTCTGGATAGATAACTCTTGCCTTCCCTCCATCCGAAAACAATTCTAAAAGCCCATACAAATCCAGCGGCCTTGAGATATCAACTTTGGCTACATCCTTTCCGAAAAGAATCGAAAAACAGATTGGCCAAAGAGGCGCTACGTTCCACCATCTTTTCAATCTATTTTTCATGATAACAAAGCCACCAGTTTTTGACGCGAACTTTGTGACGTAGCTACCCCCATGAACAACTAGAAGTCTTGCCAAGATTTTTGCACCTAGAAGTACGACCTTAGGTTCACTCTCTGCCAGTAGGTATAGTAGCCACTACGAGCCAATGTTAGCAAAGAATAGAATAGTGCTATTTTCTAGCCGAATACGACGCAGTAAGAGTGCAGGAATATCTGACCACCCTCTTGTAGAATGTCTTGGGCTTTATGACCATATTCCACAAGATGGGTCAAAAGCAAACACAGACTAGAGGCGGAATTATACCTTATTGGTAACTGTCCTCGCAAATTTCTTCAGGTTTCCTGTGCTGTTGCCATCTTCGAAAAGTAGCTCCTGGTACATCTCGAGAACCATAACACCAATCTGTTGCCGAGTAAATCCATCCACGCTTAAGTCATTAACAACCTTTACTGGCGGCACTAAGCTAACACTTCCGGTGGGATTTGACCCGAGTGTTCCTTGTCGGCGAAGCTGTACGTTACTCTTCTTTACTTTCAGCGGACGGGCGGGATTATTCTTGTGGAGAGAATAGGTTATAAACAAAGCCAAGGATCGTAGAACATCCGCGGACATGTTAGTCTTTATAAGAGCTTTGAAAGCGGTCATAAAGTCGGGGAGAATTTCGCGGGAAAACATTTCACCCTTCAGTGCAAACATAAGTTTCTTGACAATCCCTGAATGAAGCCACGGTTCTGAATTAGCTTCTGAAAAGGCCAAAATTTGAGCAAAATAAAGAATAACTTACTCATGCGGAATAGCCTCTTTGAATTAAAGTGATGGTACTTGCTCCCGTGACAGAAGGTTACAAACTGGGAAAAGTACTCCCTCTGAGTTTCCATATCTGCTTTCCTCCACATATCAAAATCAACCAGTAGTATTCTATACGCAAGTGGGTTAACTATGAAACTTTCCTCTGGAGCTTCACGTCGGAATCCAACAAAGTCCAAAACGATGTGTAACAATTCTTTCCCCACTACGCCTTTCCCCTCTTTATTCCGTATAAGATTTCCAAGAATCGCAAAGCCATTATCCCTTTCCATAGCTTCACTATTTCTCCAAGATGCTTTAGTGACTTCAAATAGTATCTCAACAGCTCTGCACACCTGCTTTGGCGTCTCTGCAACCTCAACCATTTTCAATCCAACAGCTGCTGCACCCCCAATTCTCCATGATGCATCATCTAGTGATTGGGGCACAACAACAATGGGTTCCCCTGTCATTATTGCGACTCCGTAAGAGAGACACAGTGCTTCGTTAATAGAAGGTACTGCGCCATTGATAGCCACCGCTCCAGCACGAGTCAAAGATTGAAGGTTCTTGGCGGCCTCCCTAGAGAGCGATTTTACAAATTGGGATTCGTCGATATTATTGTTGTCCTTGTCATCAAGAACTTGAGATGCAGATATATTCAGCAATACCTTTGCTTCAGGTAGGATAGCTGATGCCCTGTGTCTTATTGCGGAGATAATATCGCTTTTTTCTTCTTTCCCAGGGTGCATGAGCTCATTTCTCATATTTAATGCAGCAGATGCTTCGTATGTCTGAAAAGATCCAAGTGTATCCTGAAAGTTTCCATAATACCGAGGACCAAGCCGATAATGTACAGCAATCAAGTCATCGGAGAGAGTATCTTCAAATAAGTGAGCCGTCCCCAAGCTCCATTTCGAGGATACAACACCTCTGCCAATACGAGGGGACAAATCCGAGGGGGTGCCGAGAAAGACCTGAACAGGTGTTGTCGAGGTGGGTGGGGGTTGGGGGTATGTAGCCTTGACTTGTTCTACAAATTCACCATCTATATAAAGTGCAGCCTTGGGCGCCGAAGTCGTTCGGCCGCGTCGATGAACAAGTGAGATATGATACCATCTCCTCGACTCAAAAACTGTCGATTTAAACCTAACGCTTGCCCTTGGGGATGCAACAGAGGTCTGTAAAATAAATTTCCGAGTGTCTTGCTCTATATATGCAAGAACGAAGCAACGCTGGGTCGAATCGAAAACCCCAAATAGTGTTGTGTGCATGGAAGAGTCAAAAGCATCGATACACACCCATGCAGAAAATGTATACCCATTTGTTTGAGTAGGGGGGAATGTTCGACCGAGCGAGGAAAGTTCCATGGATGCAAACCCATGGAGCGAGAGATCAAACTGGATATGCGGCGGCCCACGAGAAGATTTTATCGCTTCCAGGAGAAAATCAGAAACGGGCTCTTCACTCGTTGCTTTCCGGTAGAGGAATTTGGCATCGCTTAAATGGTTGATCCCGAGCTGAATCAAATACTGCGCGAACTCTACCAGAACAACACGTTCGTCGCAGGGGATCGACTTATCCCATAATCTAGGCAGTATAGAAGTTAATATACCTGTCGAGTGCATAGCGACTAAGTTGAACTTGCTGCAGCATGCAATAGAAAGCAATGCCTGCAGAACCACAATGGTGGTGATGGTCGAGTCCTCTGTTTGTGCCATAGCCATTTGGAAGCTGAGAACCAAAGGAATTATCTCCGCATTTATCAAAACGTCTTTACTGCCAAAGTTTCCTTTTACTTTTGCTCTGGCAATATCCACTCCTCTCCCATGCTTGTCTTCGGCCTTGCCCGTAATCTTGCCTATTTTCTTGGTATCCCCCATACTTCTTTTTACGGAGACCACAAAGCTCGATAGGGTTGAATCGTCCATCCCAAATGCTAGGAGCAGTCCAAATAAATGATCCGGGGCCTCGGTAGGTAACCCAGTTGCTGCAAGGCCTTGCTCTAGGCTATCCCACCTAATTTTTCTTGAGAAAAATCTTTTATTACCTGGATGGTCCAACAAGGCTTCAGAAATCACACCGAAAAGACACTTAATCAACTCTATAAAGTGGTTTTTTTCTTCATCGGATCGGTTGGTAGAGTTGTAAAAACCGGAGCATGAATGAAGTGCGGATATAAGATAGTTGAAACCTCCCAGGGCTCTAAAGGTATCTATAGCGGGGTTGTATCCAGGTCAGTGCGCTAGAATGGCGGGGCGTTATATACTGAGAATGGAGAAGACAAGCCTTTAGCTTCTGGGGAGTCCACAAGTATACGCTTTATCAGAGAAAGCCATTGCAGCCGTATGAGTATGTCTGGGTCCGAGGAAGAGGCCTCGAGGGAATCGAGGAGGGGCTTAATTTCGGCAATGAGCCTGGGTTTTGTGGATGCAGCAGAAGAGACTCGACGCCGTGTGTAGGATGAAGTCTGTGTAGATGAAGAAGACGCCATATCTGGGATCGGGAAGGTTTGGAGCGCAGAATTATATTCAGGGCATGAGGTCTATATAACTGCAATGTTAAGGATCCGTATGGAGAAGGCTAAACACACCGAAAAAAAACACTATGAATGAAATGAAGCTAGTATTCGAAGCAGTGCAATGAATGGATTTTGCTTAACGAAGAATCAAAATGTGAGAGAAATATGTGCTGGTACAAGGTGGGTTAAGGTGGGTTAAGGTGGGTTAAGGTGGGGTTCGCGATGATGTTGTTGAAGCTAGGTAGATGATGCGGCGTTGCTGAGCCTCTGCTACACCAAAAGCCATCATCTCGTTTCGTTTTGTGTTTGCAGCTAGGCTTACACCAAACATTCCTCAACAAAGATATACTTCATGTACCCACCCATGTTAGCTTTTCATCGACTTCACCAACAGAGCCAGAGACGATGTTATCTACATATATGTATCTTGTTTGTTACAGTTGACTGCATGAAGCGACCCATATTTGGAAAACGAATAGATAGATGGTTTGCCGTTTTGGGCTCTTACGTTTGGTGTGACAGGCAAGCTCGCTCGCGTCATTTGAAAGCTCCATGATCCAGTTAACAATGTATCTTAGGTACATGTACTCTAATCGGATACATTTCGGAACTGTGGAGTGAAGACTGTAAGGACATGCCGAATTTGTCAAATAGCCACAACATTTCAAAAACGCGTCGGGGCGTTGCAGCTACGGCAAATAATGCATTATTTCCATAGAGAGGTAGATAGGCAGATAGGCAGTAAGATAACACTATCAACACACGCTTAGACTACACGGAGGAGCCGGGTGCTTGTCTCCGTGAGTTAAGAAGATCTCACGGGGGTGATAGCCACCACAGGGGTACGAGCGAGACATGATGACTATGCCTAAGACGAGTCTTAACGCTTGGCACCAATGAGCCTGTAGTCACCAGCCCCCGGAGCAATTCAAAGCTCTTTATCTTCCCCCAGATCCCACTTCCTCTCTCCTCTTCTTCCCATTCCTCTCCACCTCACTGCCATTCACCACTTCCACATATTCCCCCCTATACTAGAACCCATTCTTTCTAAACGCAATTCATCATGAAGCTCTCCGGCAACTTCGCTGTTCTCCTTGCTTCTATCTCAGTCACTATCGCCTCCCCAATCTACGACACAACGGTTGTTCACAAGGACTCTGCTCCACTGTTGTCCTCCGCTTCAGCAGCGGAACATGAGATCCCTAACAACTATATTGTTGTTTTCAAGAAGGATGTCGGTGATGAGGTCGCCAGCGCCCACCACAGCTGGGTGGCTGACATCCATGAGGCATCTGTCGCTTCGCTCAGGAAGCGAAGTCAGATTCCCCTCATGGAACACTCCAATAATATTGGCCCTCTTGATGTGGATTCCTTGACCGGATTGAAGCACACCTACAACATTTCTGGGGGTCTTACCGGATACTCTGGTGCATTCGACGACTCGGTTCTCGAGGAAATCCGAAAACACCCTGCTGTAAGCCCCCATCTCCTTTCTCGCCACCCCGGCCACCCCGGAGCTTATCTCGCGGGTGTGTGTCATACGTTCAACTAGAATGTGTGCACGTGATCTCATCGCTTAGCGCCGGGTCGCCCCACACATTTAGAATAAGACTAACGCAATATATCTTTAGGTTGCATATGTTGAGAAGGATTCCATGGTCTATGCTCTTGATCAGGATCCTGCAACAGAGCACGGCGCCCCCTGGGGTCTTGCCCGTATTTCCCACCAGAAGTCCCTAGACTTTGGCACATTCAACAAGTACATTCATCAGGCTCATGGTGGTGAGGGTGTTGACGTTTACGTCATTGATACCGGTACCAACGTCGATCACGTTGACTTCGAGGGCCGTGCTCACTGGGGAAAGACCGTCCCTAACGGTGACTCCGATCAAGATGGTAATGGCCACGGTACCCACTGTTCGGGTACCGTTGGTGGAAAGAAGTATGGTGTTGCTAAAAAGGCAAACATTTACGCTGTCAAGGTTCTTCGTTCCAACGGGTCTGGCACCATGTCCGACGTTGTAAAGGGTGTTGAATGGGCCGCTGAGGCTCACTTGAAGAAAGTCTCGTCTACCAAGAAGGGCAAGGGCTTCAAGGGCTCCGCAGCCAACATGTCCCTAGGTGGTGGAAAGTCCCCTGCCCTTGATCAAGCTGTTAACGGCGCTGTCGGCCTTGGCTTGAACTTCGCTGTTGCCGCCGGAAATGACAATGCCGATGCTTGTGACTACTCACCTGCTGCGGCCGCGAAGGCTGTCACCGTCGGTGCCTCTACCCTTGGCGACGAGAGAGCTTACTTCTCCAACTACGGAAAGTGTGTTGATATTTTTGCCCCTGGCTTGAACATCCAGTCTACCTGGATTGGATCCAAGACTGCTGTTAACACCATCTCGGGTACCTCAATGGCCTCGCCCCACATTGCTGGTCTCTTGGCATACTTCCTTTCTCTTCAGCCCAAGTCAGGATCCGGATACTCCGTTGGAAGCCTCTCACCAGCTGAGCTCAAGAAAAAGATGATCGCCATTGCTTCTGAAGGTCTTCTCTCCGGAATTCCAAGTGACACTCCTAACGTAAGTCTTGATACCTTATTATTATTATTATTATTATTATTATTTGAACCATAAGCTGACTTTCTTTAGCTTCTTGCCTGGAACGGTGGTGGATCTGGGAATCTTTCTGAGATCTTTGATGGCGAGAGGTATAGCCATGGCTCAACCTCCAAGCCCTCCAGAATTATTGAGGATTTCTCAGACATTACCAGTGAGGTTCTCTCTGAAGCTGAAGCGTTCTTGGAAGAATTCGAGGACAAGATTGTTGGGGATGTCAAGACTGCGTTTGAGCAGGCTAAGAAGGCTCTTGGCCATAACGCTTAAGTAGCAGTTCGATATTTCTTTTATTAGAATGTTTATCTCTGCCTCTTTTTATGTTACCAGTCTGCTGTTAAGTAACGCTGTTGGTTAGGCGATGTTATTTTTCGTTGGGTTTCTTTCTCGTTTTGTTACAATTTACTTAGGTAATGTGGGATGGTTTGGTACTGTACTTTTTTTCTTTTATGCATTCTGTTCTGCTTTGTATTTTACACTCTTGGGACCATGGTAACACTACATTTACTGGGTAAACAGTAGCTTGAATACGAACACCTGTTATCCATGATTAATACAAGAACGCGTGTGCACGTGGGTGACTTCCCTTTGATTGGTTTCCAACATCTTAGACAGCGATGGGGAAAATTATTGTAAGAGTCCTATTGGCCAGGGCAGCCAGCCACCTAAACCCTGACCCCTGTTTGTACAATAATTTTCCCCATCGCTGTACATATGGTGCGGCGCGTCTTAAAGGTGACATTCCGGTATATCAGTTGGAACAGTCTTGGCCACTCCGTTTGCTTGTGAACCAATAAAAGCCTTAGATTCCAGCCATCTTATGGCTGAAACCTAAATCTTGGCTGCAGGTCTGTGATGTAGGGGTATAAATGGCTATAATACTGTTCCACTTCACCAGGTCTTGGCACTTTTTACATACAAAAATAGGTAAATGGCATCGCTAATAACTTTTCAGCAAGACAAGATATCAAAAATCTGTCTGACAGAAGTATTTACCATCACTAGACCTACACTTCTGTCAGACAGATTTCTAATATCTTGTCTTGTTAAAAGGTTATTCGCCTTGCAATTTATGTCACCTTTAAGGTGCGCCGCACCAACCATGGGGTGCCCAGCCGGTACATGTAGGTACATCCGCCAGAGGTTCGCCGAGTCTTTCCATGCCTTACATTTTATGTAGGTAGTAGATTGAGCGATGGACCTGCATGTATTAACTTGTCTGATCTCAGTTTGAAAGACACGTCGGATGGGAGATCACTCATCATTATTATTACAACGGCCTCACTTCTCAATCCTGCAAACGGCATGGGGGTGCCTTGAACCGCTTGATCACCTGTCGTGTGCACAGCCAGAAATTGCGGGGATTGCACCGAAACAAGGCAACCACAGGGGGAAACCCCCGTCATCTTGGATCCTCTGTGGCGTACACGATGATCGCTGAATGGTCGTGTGGCCATATTGCAATTTCGCGCCTCGCGCGGACGAGCTGCTTACTGTCGTTCACTAGGTGTTGACACTAGGTGTTGACGGAACCAAAAGAGAAACAGCCAAGTCAAGTTTTGCTGCAGATCCGTCAACACCCGTAGTCCGCTCTAGGAATCGATTGTTCGTTGCAACGAGCCGCCCGCAATCACGTCATCCTCCTCGCTTGTTGAGCCGCACGGGAGCTATTGTCTTAACTTCCATCGTAACCACCATCTTTCACGGTTTATATATGTATATATATGCAGAGGTGCAGAGATGCAGAGATGCAGAGAGCTCCTGTTCAGCTTCCTCATCGCGATAGGGGTAGGGGGAGGGGGCATGCTGACCGCCCTATCTTTCCCCAAAAATCAGCAATAGCCTGTCTATCGGAGCGTCAGGAGCTCTCTGCTCGGGCCTATCCCAACACGCAGATATCCATGTCTCATTTAACCCCCGAGGAAGCTCTCGAGCCACATTTCTGGTAACAACTGGCAATATTGACTAACTGCATATACATAGAGTATATATCCCAACCTTCCAGAGCATAACTTACGCCCCGGACCATCTAGAGACAACTTAAGGACCAATTAGGTAATCGTTGGTTTCAGGGTCACGCTTGTGATGTGATGTGACGAGGCCGGCCGTAATATAAATCTGGGGAAACTTTATCTAGAAATCTAAGCCATCCGTATCACTACATGTAGCTAGGCCATGTAGTCAGCGAGTGGGCTGAACGGTCTTTGTTGAGTTGAATGGGAAATACTACATACATGTACTTATGCACCCATGATCCACACGGCTGGTCATGGGGGTAAAATCAGGCACAGGTTTCTGATGAACAAAGGGGGGGGGGGGTTCCTGCCAGTAGGGTCTGACAAAGATATGAATCATTTTTGCAAGCCTCATACGGAATAGCTCTGGTCGTATTTGATGACGTTTCAGGACTGGCAAACAGGCCAAAACCCTGCAACAGTGCCAAATGGAGATTAGGGTGGTACATACATACATCCAATCCGGTGAGCTTTAAGTCAAGCTGTGGTTCATTGTATTAACAATGGTCGACGAGCTGTGACGTTCAATATTCACAACTGTCTGTTGATTATAGTCACCCTCCCAAGGGGTGTATATCGATAAAGGCTATATGCCTCGTGGATTAACCCCGGTTGCACGATAAATCACTCGGTTCTGATAGTGGGGTAATAAGGTGTTGATACGCGCGGAAATACACAGCAGAGCGAAAACACGTCGTTATGTACTGAGCTGTTAGATCCAGTAGCGCTTGTAGACACCCGCCCCAATACTTCAAGCGTAGCCGGTGAAGTACATACTTCATGTAGGTGTAGGTATGTAGAGTACCCATATGTATTGCGAGTTTTCAAAAATAATGAGACGCAGCGAGAGGACAAGGCTCAACGAACATTGCGACACCCACCCCGACCCCGTAAGTTCCAATGAGCCCAATGCCAAATCTGATGTAATTCGAGTCTCTAATCTTTTATTATTACTATTTACTTTGTTTGTGGCTTTTTCCTTGACAACTCGCAATACCTAGATGATATGGTTATCAGCACTGGGACTGCTCACCACCCTCCCCCCGCGGAGGAGATCGAGTGCTGCCGCCTTTAGAACCGGTATATACTTTGTGTGTGCGGTACATAAATGTATGCAATAACCCCCTTACTCTAGTTGCTAGAGTTTATATCGAGCTGGCAAGATGCTATTATCCGTGTCACTGAGGCATCGTGAATTTCATAATTTATCCGTTGAGTAGCACCGCATAGAGGCTGTACGACCGCACCACCGCGGGTAAATCCCCCCCCAGATTTCTTGGCATTCGCTTTGGCAGATATCGTAATATTGTTAGCGACCCAGAGTTACCATCATTTTTCTCGGATTGGTGCCTAACAAAATAAATTAGTTTTCTCATTGGACCATACATGTAGACGCTCTCACGGGGTCAGCGACCACTGGGGATTGTTGGTTTATTTCCATCCAAAGAACAGCTATGTACACTCACAAGGATAAGTATCGCATGAAACTTGAACAATCCATCGTTATGAATTATATCCATTTGAAAATCGGTCTTAGTACTTTCCGACATTGCAATAGAAAGGTCCCCACACCCCCGTGGTCTATTTATCGTGCCAATGATGCTGGGCCCTACGTAATACATATGATTAATTAACAGTCTGCATCCCAATGGATCGACTAATTGTTATTCCTTGCGCCAAGACTTGCTCAAACAAACCATACATCCTTATAGGGAACCTACTCTACTCGGATCACTTTTCTCATATCCCGTGCCTATGTTGCACAGAGTGATATATCATGATCCAATTGTGATTAATGGTATGAGTCAGGAGAAAAATGTAGGCACTTAACACTAATACGGCGACAGAGATTTGAGGACAAAAGTTCAAACCCTCTGATTACTTGCTTGATCTTCCCTTACTGTGTCATGCAACACAGTGGCTAATGGCTATAGTTTGAATAGCAAAATGTTTCCCTCTTATCTACTCAGAGTACATGTAATCATTCGCCTTTACATGACGATTATCGACTTGCAGCTTCCCAGCCTAACCTTCAAGAAAAACAAACGGCCTTAACTTTGTTTATTTAATATTTAAGACCCCTAGAAACCATGGAAGTCTCAGAATTCGAACTCGAAACGCTCTGACGGTTCTAACATGTACAGTGGCGGACACACAGAACCGACCATCAAACTATCCTTCACCCACTGACTTTCAACACCACAACACTTGTCCAGGAAGAAAGTCCCTCTGTAAAATAGTTCTGTTACCTGCCCCCAACAGCCCTACAGAAGGGATTTCGAAATAAATCTAAAACCACTTCCCCATAGCCTCTAGAACAACTTAACTGAGGGTCGGTTTTGAGTGTCCGCCACTGTACCTACATATATTGGAAGGACATATTGGTAACATGTTAAAACGGAGCTACATGTATGTATCGGTTGATCGAACATATACAAATACAACCTTCCGATAATGGCACTGGGTTCACCCAGTTATGGCGGAGATTATAGGTACAGCGAAAACTCGCAATGGGTACTGACTATAAGGGTAATCTCTTTATTAGGGTACCACATTTTGGTCCCGTTTTTTCTGGTGGGTAAGAAGGGTAAATTTGCTATAAGAATACCAATAGACCTATGTATATAAAATGGTTTGCTAGAGTAAGTACCTTTATATAAAATTTAGGGTTAGGGTATTTGGGGGAGTTTTCAGCTAATTTTTTTGATATAGACCAGCTTGCCCCTCAACGAGTGTCTACCCAAAATTTGGTGGGTAGCATCCGTTGCAACGGACAAAATAGCAGGCAACGCTCGCTGATGGGCCGTGATGGGCAAGCTGGTCTATGTATATGGCCCACCTAGCGCCAACCATTATGCCATACAATTATTGTACTTATGTACTTGCGGTGAAATTAAGTATTGTCCCAACCGTCGCTGGCAACCATGCTATCGCGAGAGACAATACTTAATTTCACCGCAAGTACATGTATCTCTTACTGGCAGCTTGCAGTTCACTTTGGACGAGCATAATATTCCCCCTATATACATGCAGTCACACTGATGTACCTACTGATAAATAACAGGCTTCCCCCCTTCGCTCTCTAGGCGGGCAAGCTCCCTATAAGGGTACCGGTTTTCGGTCCCGAGCGTACCCTTATAAGAAGCTTTCGCTGTATCAATTATCATGAAATGTGTGTTAATGAGATGGTTATCTACCAGTCCGTAGCTGGAGAAGCGCGATCCTGCCAAGAGGAGCAATGACTTTTAAAATAGAGTAGAATAACATAGCTTGAAACATTGCTAACGTTGGTTTAAATCTTAAGCATCGCTGTAATCATCAAACTAGAGAGCCTCATAAATGTGCTTATGGATATCACTGTTCCTTTGCCCCGTGCTAAACATGCTGTAAATACAATAAAAGATTAACAAGGGAACAGAAAAAACAAACGGTAAATTGATGAGGTGCTACATGCGGATGGTTAGATTAATCTTCAGTAATGTCGCCATATTCCCACATTCCCCTCCTTTCCTCTTTGGCAGTGGTTTCCTTCTCCTTAAGAGCCTTAATCATTTCAGGATAAGCCCTTTCGTATGGCCTCAATTTGAAGGGAACCATGGCAAGCCCCTCGGAGACAATCTCTGAGTTTAAACTGGCTTCCATACGGTCACTGCTGTTAGGGTCGTAGAGCGTAACATGAAGAACACCTTCTGGACTCGTCCAATCGACATTTGCAACCAGCTGCCTACCGGCAGTTAGGTGGTTGATCATTTCCACGGACTCAGAGGCATAGTCTGGCTGAGTAGGAAACTGGAGGAAGGAAAAAACAGCATCAACAGCCTGTGCCTTCAATTTAGAAGTTTGGAATTGCGGTTGGATAAGGGGACGGAGGCGGGAGAATGGTATTTTCTCTGAATTTCCATAGTCGATGTAGAGGACATCTGCCTCTTTGGTCTCACGGTTGACATGGCGCACTCTAGCACGGTAAAAAGTGTTGTCCTCGGTGAATTTTGCCGCGACATATTCGCCGACTTTAGGAGGTCCTTCAAGACCTTTGTTATTTGCGGGTGAGAGATGAAAGCTTCTAAACGCTGACATGAGCTGCTCCAAAGCCGAAGTACCTGAGGCATTGTTAGTAAAAACAATCAATGTGAGTAGAAATTGAACGTGTATTCTTGCCTGTTCCAACTTGCTGAATTTTTAATTTACCCTGCTCATCGACATTCGTTACGATTACATCACGGTAATCCTTTTTCTTCTCGGCGGCTTCGGTTTTTTCGTCTCCATTAAACATATCCGCGTTGTCAGTCTCTGTCTCTGGTGTCCAATCTTTCCACAACCCCTTTCGCGCCTGCTTTGCTCTGTTTTCTGCCGCAAATAACTCCGTCGCGTGGCCAGACTTCTCGGCCGAATATTCATGTACACTTGCCAAACCCTCCTCCAGCAAGCCTTTAGCAATATTTTCTCGATTGACATACATTGTGCCAATGAATCCACCTACACGGTCAACATCATCCACGTCAATTTCGACATCTCTCTGCATGCATCGCCTTGATGCATAGTCAAGGGCCTCTTGACCAAAAGGCTCTGATGTCTCAGTGGCGTTACGAGCAGTTCGTGGTGCACGGATACCCCCAAGAACAAAGGTAAGTCGGGCATTTTCGCTTGGGATTATCACCTTGAACCGGGACCCCGAGGATACAAAATCAACGACCCCAGGAGTGCGTTTCTTACGCTGAAGAAACGACAAATAGGCCTTGGCCTTGGCTGGGGTTTCTGAGGCCTCTACCATCTTTGAGCTTTGTGGTACCTTGGCTGCGTACATGCCTTTTTGCTCTTTCTGGGCACTAGTAAATTAAAACCGTTAGTACTAGAAAAGGAAACACTAGCTTGAAAAAAGAAAAAGCATACGCTTCCTCAGCAGCAAGTAGTTCGTCATAGATTGGTGAACGGTCCTCATCATCTTTTCTATGTCTGATAACACTGACCCATCCACTCTCGGCGAGTAATAGAGCCACATTCCTATACAGTTTATAGTTTATTAGTACGGAGTTTGCAAGAAGCTCATGGAGTGGAAACATACTTATTATTAAATGTAACTGTAGCCATTTCACGCTCCTCAAACCCTTCCGTAGCTGGCCTTTTCCCGTCAATTTCAACGCGTACATGCTTGCCAATCAACTTTTTCCGCAGGAATTCTTTGGCCTCAGCCGTAAATGGGGATTGTTTTGGATCCGAGGGTCTAAGTTCCCACACTTTAGTCTAGAATTCTCCAAGATATAAAGAAATAGACAACCAGTAGTCGTATAACTTACTTTGGCTGCCTAACACTTGACAAATTGATTTTTCTCTCATTGCCGGCCTTGTTCCTCACAAATAATGTATCTGCGCTGAGAACTCTTGAAACAATGGCGTCAAGATTGCTGTTGGGGGCTTTGGCCTTTACCACATGCTCCTTCCATAATCGCATTTTCTGGTCCCGAGCAGCCTTCTCAGCAGCCCGGAAATTACTCATGTCCGCCGCACCAATCATAGTGCTGTGAAAATCAACACATCTTGCCAAGCCTTGTGAAAGTAGTAATACTGCAATATTGCCTTTGGGATGGATAACATTCCCGATGAACTGGGATTGAGGGCTTAGTCCCAACAAAGTTACCTTAACAGTGCGCTGGAGGAGACGCATTTCTACAAACTCCTTGGCGGCATCACCAAACTCCTCTCCAGGCTGTTCAGCACCTGCAGCATCCGTACGCTTCGAAAGTGGCGCACGGATACCGGCAATAAGAACGACTATCTGTTGATGAAGTTTGGGTTCGAGTATAAGACGAACAGCGACCCTATCCCCAGATATCACACGCTCAACGATAGCTATGGCGGAAAAAATAACATATTAGTAATCATTCCGTGACTGAAAAATGTTATATATCGTTTCTTACCTTCAATTGGCGTTCCTTTGTAATTCTCTAGAAACTGTATTGGGTCATTGGGGGCCTCATATCTAGAATCAATTTGCCCATCCTGAGAGACACTCCACACCCCCTTCCCCTCCATCCTAGCCTTGTTTTCTAAGAGCCTAAGCTTCTCCATTGTAGCTTCATTGTCTGGGAAGTCGTCGCGCTTTCCGTCGTCGCGGAGTTTGACCATTCCTTCCTCGAGAGCTAGCTCAATGAGAGACCTTCCATCGGGGAGAGTTACTGTGCCGAATTCACGGCCAGTAGTCGGAACTTGATACAATTTCAAAAATTGAACTTCCTTGTCAACAGCAAGCTTGCGGAGGAAGTCCCGGGACTCAAAAGCGTAAGGCTAACCGAGAAATAACTGTTAGTAAACTGGCCTCATTGGCGATACCGCGGTGACTGAAAAATGGGGGGGGGGGGGGGGTGAATAAGGAGGAAAGGCATCAAGGGAAGAAGGATTTTGCAATATATAGCTAACCTCGTCACCCTCGCGCTTCAACCTTGGAGCGGAAACATAAGCCAACGAAAAAGTTTTCTCGGCCTTTGTCTTTGGGGACTGCAAGAGAAGCGAGTCTCCAGAATTTGCAAGCTTGACTTTCCCTATTTGAGCCATGGTTCCAAGTTGTAGACCGGTGGTATTTATGTGTTGGGCCTGCCTTGGAAGATTTCTAGGTGGAAGGGACGAATCTTAAGCTCTATTCGAGGGGAAAGTCATGTGTCTGTTGGTTTATTGCACACTCACCTTGGAGTCTAAGTATCTTGCTGTATCTTGCTGCGGGCGGGGTGATTTAATTGTTAAAGGTAGGCTTAGTATAGCCGGACAGCGCAATTGATTGATGGTTGGTTGTTTCAATGAATGAAAGTTGTGGTTCTGTGGAGAAGACAGGTTGAAGTAAAGGACATGTCAGTTGGGATGGTTGACCTGGCCACAACTCTAACCTTTGGTGGTACAATGTGGGGAAGCTGTACTACCAACCAACGCCCGCAGAAAATGTACCCAGGGTGTTGGAAAGTTTGACTTAACTCCTAAAATACCTCAACACAAAATACATGTGCTTACTTGCTGGCAGAAGTTTCGAGTATATTTCTCTCTACTACTGGCTATGTGTGGTATGTGTTTGGATACAAAGATGCTTGCTTATATTGGGAAGAAGTCACTTTAGAGGAAGGTTCTTATATATAGAAAAAGAATTGATAATAGTTTTTTTGCTGATCATAGAATCTAGATGCTCATATTAACCCAGAAATAACTTATCATTTCCCGACGCCCTCTCTGTAGGTACATCAAACGATCACCTCTAAGAAGGTAGGCCAATAGATATTCCGCCCAAACTGCGCCTGAAATTAGAATCCTGGATACATACGGAACCTCATCTGTTGGGTTTGTACCTATCCCTACAGTATAGACACTTTGTTGTTCTAGTAGAGAGGGGCTAGGATGGGCCTGGGTTTGTAGCTACATACCGCATACCCCACTGGATATGAATTTACTCTTTCACGTTATAAAACCGCCCGCATGAGGTTCGGGAGCAAGATTGAGCTTGATATCCATGGATTTCTTGACTAAAGACTAAATTATAACATGGCTAAGGCCAACGATTACATGCAAACCGCAATTGAAACCTGCCGTTATGTCCTTTGGTTTGCAGTTGACCCAGATATCCTCGGCAACAGCGAAAGATGTTTAGGCAGAGATTCCAATGACACCTATCATTCATATTAACTTTGAATAAGGAGCATAGAAAAATCATAGAAACATACCACAGGCCGGGCGAGGGCCAGCATTACCGGTCTTCAAAGACTCCGCGTGTCCTCCTTTGCCAAGGTCGTCGGTGCCGCCGTGGACAACGACAGTGCGCTAAGCACATGTCAGCATTTTTTTCTCACATAGATTTGAAGGGGGTAAACATACTCCCACAATGCTCTCGGGTCCGATCAATTTGATGAGTGGGTCCTCAATTGTTCCTTGGGCAACGCCCTGGGCATTGGTCTCAATGTTTCCCAAATCACCAACATGTCTGTCCTCGTCTGTTGGTGCACCGTGGTTCTTCTTGAAGGGGTTGAAGTGGGGCCCTGCAGAAGTGCATCCGTTGGTGTTGTCACCAAATTCGTGAATGTGCATTCCACGCTGGGCATTAGGATCATTGCCAGAGATCTCATAGGTAATGATTGTAGGAGAGTTTTCATTCTCCTGAGTGAATGTTACGGTTCCACTGACAGTGGAGTCTCCACGAACGACAGCAACTATGATTTTGATGAGTTAGTTAAGGGTGCATGAAGGGAAGAGCTTGATAGGCATTTCGAAATAAGATTGCAAACATAGACTCGGCAGCATCAAGCACTGGTATTGCATGTGCTTAGGAGGGAAATGAATATTACAGTCCCTATTTCCCCTCATTGTCCCACTTCCCCACATCTTATTCCTACCGCCCCATCAAGCAACAATCAATAAAAGGATTGACTACATACCAGCTTTGACCATTTTTAATGAGCTATAAGATTTTGGTATTTAGTACGGAAGTTGATTGAGACTATTTGTGGTGTAGTGTTCTTGCAGAGAGATGGCAGAAGAGTGGTGGGGTGTGAGGGGAAGAGGGGTAGTTTTATCAGTCTCCAGCCGTGAGAGGATTACGGA
Source organism: Morchella sp. 2018-W16 (assembly GCA_024713755.1). Taxonomy (NCBI): domain Eukaryota; kingdom Fungi; phylum Ascomycota; class Pezizomycetes; order Pezizales; family Morchellaceae; genus Morchella; species Morchella sp. 2018-W16. The sequence continues at coordinate 1,086,562 of JAMGYY010000018.1, forward strand.
ATATATTCTTGACATGGAAAATGTGATCATACAAGAGCTTGACATGTTGTCATACATTTTACGGATTATCTTTGGGTCTTATAACTGTTACTACATGTAGGTACATGTACTTGCTTATGACAAGGCATTGCAATCTCACACTGACATGCATTCATCGTGGTTATCATACAATGCGATCATCGTACATGTACATGGCACATGTACTTACATATGTGTAGTTCTGTAACTTCAATATTCTTTGGAATCTGGTCTTGGCCCGCTTCTTTAAATGTAGGGCTATTCGGCTCGCAATCGGCCGAGACGTAACACTTACAAATAGACAGCCTCCTCCAGAACTTTCTCCTCTAAGAGAACGTTACACCGATGATAGGCACAACCTAGACCATACAACCAAAAAAAAACCAGGTCGCTCTATTTAAGTAACCCGGAAAGACTATCTCCCGATAAACGCGCGCTAGGAAATCATGCGCTTATCAGAGAATTTGATATTTATCACTGGCAAATGTTAGTATATGCAGATTAGACTAAAGGGAGAGAGGACTCCTCTGTAGTCCATTATAAGCTTAAAGTGTGCTACAATTTACGAAATAGCTTAATAGCCCGCCGTGTCTTAATCACGCTCGATCACTCGGCGGTCCGAATACTTAGGGCCCGTTCGGCAACAGGCCAAAACGGCGTTTACCGGGGTGAAAACTCCGGGCAGCCCTCAGTACATATCAATTCTATCTCTCAGGCTCCTTTTGGTATATAAAAACGAAAACGGAAAAAAAGCAAAACAAAGGTTACATGTATCCCCTGGGCTCGCAGAATCCAGGACCTCCTATTCGAGGTGTGGCATAGTCACTGAGCCCGATGATTTTGCACTGAAACAGGAAGTCCTGGATTCTGCGAGTCTCAACAGCCCAGGGGGTAAAGTAGGTACAGTCGTCCGTCGTCGCTTGACGAATGCCGCCAGTTGACGAGCAGGGGGCTTTAGGCCAATAGAAATTAAAAGGACCGGAGATCTCGCAGGTTGGCTGTTTCTTGCGATATATACTTGCGGCGAGAATAAGTTTCCGCCAGGTTTGTGTGAGACAACGCTGTTGCAACACAGAGGTGGCGGCAGAAATTTGTTCTTTGGAATCCCTCAACTGGCAGTATATGTATTCGTCAAGAGACGGCGAAGGACTGTACACGCTTACCTGAGAGAACGGCTTGCCCTGAGCAACTGCATTTCTGGTTCTTATGCTGGTAAGCGTGTACTTATGGATTTCCGAACACGGCCAGCTCTGCATACAGCATATAACCCTAATTTTGGTGACATGCTGATCATATTCTTAAACTTCATAATATTAGCACCTATTTTCACCACTAGCAGATCGGTGGGTGTGTACTAGAGTACTCTACTCTACATCCAGCCGGTGGCGATTGAGGGAATTCTATTTTCAGACTATGCGGTTTCTTCGGGGTCGTGGTCAAATAACATGGATTTCTTTGAGTGTACTCTAGTAGTACGCCATATATAGATATGTAGGTGCATGTACAATCAATTGCAAGCCGTGAGGTTATTAGCGGGTTAATGTTTATTTGATATAGGAACAAGAGATATACATGTATCTTGTAGTTACGACCCTCTGCATTAGGTGAGGCAACAGTGGTAAATTAAAATATAGCAGCTGTTTATATCTGAACCAGCTGTGCGGAGATGTTTGGGTATGTAGAATTCGTTTAATTAGATTTTTTTTTTCTAAGCTATACTTTACATAGTAGGATAATTTAGGAGCAAACCGCCATTCCAGTTCTTTTCTGTCTCATTTCATCTCAGCTCAGTCGCAAACACGAGATCAATCGATCTAGCCATGCATGCCCTAATTATAACTACTGTATTCCTATTCAGAATTTTAGTGAATGGTATAGACAATATGAGTTTCTGACCGTTGTGCTCGCTTGGTACTAATAACTCCATGACGTTTCCGAACACGACTGCTATTGCATACACACAAAAAAGCGCCAAGTCCATCCTATTTGTATGGTATGCAATATTTGTCGTGTTCGGAAACGTCATGGAACGACGAGTACATGTATGTAAGTACATGTAGTATGTAAGTATACATGTATGTACTTAATACGTGTACGTGTGTTCGAATTAGAGACAAAATGTATGAATTAGAAATAAAATTTGTTTGCACAGAGTAATCTGCCTTGAGCCTCAATACATGCAGTTTGAAGGTGGCTATAGCTATCATCTGTCAGTTGAATTCACATATATAGAGGGTGGACTTATCGGCGCTTCAGGGCTTTAGCTTACAGGCCTCAAATGAGGCTCTGTGTGTTAATTCCGGCGTCGTAATTGTGAAGACACAAAGGTTCAATGGTCTGAACACCAGACTACTGGTTTGGAGTTTTCTAAACCCCGACCAGAAAGATTTGCCTTCGACTGCTATGTTGTAGGACGCTTAAGAGATGTACTCTGTAATCGAGGGTGCATACCTACATGTACTTATATGTGATACCAGGAACAACGGAAGGAGGGAGGTACAAGAACAGGTACTTGGAGGACCTAAGTATACTATAGATACATGTAGTGTATTAGATTAGTACCATCGCCTCCGGTGTTTGAATTCTTTAGAAGAGAATCTACACACATATATAAACATTTAGTGCAGCCCCTTTCGCCCGAAAGGCGATATTTGGCTCCTCCCTCTTGTCCTCGAGCTTGAGGTCCCCAGTGAGATCTATTTTGATCTAAAGTGTACATTAGTATTTGTAGTTGTCGCAAAGGAAAGAGAGGGTCAGCCACTCTGATAGGATTGCTGCTCTTACTATATACATGTATGTACCTACCATCATGCCTTTACCCATGTTGAAGTCAATAAAAGCAAGGCAAGTCCTAAAATAAAGCGTCTACATCTTCTTCCCATCCACCCATCCATCCCAGCTATAACATCATCCCAACAGTCAACTCACTTCCTTCTCCTCCTTTCTTAATACACAGCATAGCCGTTGAGTTGCGGACATTCCTCACACCCCTCCCTATCCCGTCAACTAGCCAATCAGGATCCGCCCCTCCCAACTCTGACTTGGTCCACACACCGCGCTTTGGCGCATCTGACTCTAGAGTATGATAGCCTCCTGTCCTTCACTCCCCGCACCCAACCCACTACACACCAAAAGAAGAAAAAATCTCCACTACCCTCCAAGTACATCTCTGTACACATACGCACATACTCACCTCATATTATTCATAGGTCGGGTACACGCCTTTGTAGAAAGCACCGTCGGATTCGACTTCTATCAGTTTGGTTGGACCGTCGTTTCTCCTAGGTTAGCATAACTTGGAATGGCTGGTTATCCCAACAGTGGTAACCCCAGAGCTTACAGCGCCGCATCGCAAGATAACTATTTGCATCGGACCCCGAGCTTTGACGACGGTGACGACGCGACATATTTTGACGGCGGTACTGGGGTGAGCTCTCGGCTGAGTATTCGGGGCCCCGAGGAGCTATACTACGGACAATCAAACCCCCTCCCTGAACCACCAAACAAACGGACCTCTATGGGTCCTACTGCTGCCCCGAATTCTTCTGTAAATCGTTCTCAAAGCCAAGGATCTGGCTATTTTGCGGTAACGCCTGGTGGGAACGGTTACCCTCAGCCCTATTCACCAGCATTACAGCAGGACACGTCTTACCAAAGCCCATCAATGTCGAACAACGCTCCATATCCTACTACTCCAGGCTATAACGGCGGCCAACAGCCCCAGTCATATAATCCAGCTGCATACCAGCAGCCCCAGCGCCAATCTGCTGGGTATCCCAATTCTGAATATCTTCCTCAAAGACATGTAACTACCAGCGGCTACCCCCCCGCAAGTTCAGGTCAATTTTCACCGACCACAAGCACATACAACCCAAGCACCTTTAACAGTGCGCCTTATCCAACCTCTTATAGACCACCGGTCGGTGCGATACCACCTCATCTAGCACAACCGCCGTTTTCTGGATACACTCAATATCCTACAAGGCCACAGTACCCAACTACCTCTCAATCATTATATAGTGCAGGTCCATACTCCCCAGGTCTGCCACCACCTCCACAGTCAGCGCCGCCTCACAATACGTATCACCCACCACCACCGCCTCCTCCCCCACACCCGCCGACTTCACCGAGTTATGCTCCTGCTTCTTATGGATCGTTTATCTCCACCTCCAATCAACCGCAAAACAAGCAGTATCTAACAAGGCCCGAGACACATTATAATTCTGGTTCCGATAGTGATATGTCACCCAGTGAAGTAAATCATCCACTGCCAAACCCTCCCGATCGGTTTGGCACCTTACAGAATCCAAATAATTTCAATGGCTATCCCGGATCCAACCCTCTGCCTTCGCCTCCACCTCCACCTCCGCCCTCCCACGGATCGTTTCATCGCCAACCGTCGCAACAAGGCCATGGGGATACAAACGGGCGACACCCACATTCGAGACCTTTGCCATATGCACCAGATAATGGGTCCTACACGGATCTAGGTTTGCAGCAACAGGAACATGATGCCGCAGAAGAATTATATGATGAGGTTGAGGGTGAATTGATGTCAATGCTCAGCCATAAACAATCCGGGCGGCGTCCATCTCAAATTGACGTCGGGAGTGAGGATTCTAGACCAGCACCGCTGTTTGCTCCTAGTGGTGGCCGAGACTCCTACACACCCAACGGGCACTTGGGGGTTGACACCTCGGTGTACTACTCGAATGAGAGTGATGCAGAAGCCGCTGCGGGGCTCGAAATGATGAGGTTGGATGAAATCCAGGAGAATAAGGATGCAGCTGATCGTTCGAAGCATTCGAGCGAGCAGCCGGCACCTGTTCAGCAGAATGAGGAGGTCGATGATGATTATTACGATGGTTACCTACTTTCTGGTTATTATGGGCCAGGCACCTACGAGGAAGATCATAACATCCCAGTCCTTGGTAGCAATAGCAACTCGCTAGCAAACCGGCAATCTATCAGCAACGAAATCGGAAGAATGAATAGTAATGCCAGTGCTATGTCAGGGATTAGTGCATCTCCTGCCTATGACCAATTTGCGATTCCTGACGACAACCTGGTGCATCCATTCCCAGAGTTTCGTGCTAGTGCTAAGAGTGACCTTCCTGGAACTGGGGGACTTTCGAAGCCGTCTGCTCATTTGAGAAAGTTGTCATTTGACGAAGGGGAGGAAGATATCAATAGATCTGCCTCTCAAAGTCCTTCGAAAAACCAGTCTGATTCAGACGGCTCATATATTCCTGAATTATTCTATCATCCGCCACCAAGCAATAGCACACAAAACAGCCCAATGCATACCAGGCCATTGCCTAGCCCTCCTGACTATGATAATTTTTCGGAGACGGGGTCACCAGGAATTTACTCGGGATTGCCGTACCCTGATACCGGATCGCCTATACACCAGCGGAACTCACTTAGTTCAAGACCTCCCCCATCAACACGCCAATATGGCACGCCTATCTCAGCAGAAGGTATTGGTTCAAATATCCAGCCTCAAGGAGCAGGACCGCATTTCCCTCGATCGACAAGTCTGTCGAGCCACACCAGCACCCCCCCGACGATAGTTCCTAACAGGTCTAAAACGGACGGGAAATCGCACCCAACACGTCAGCTTGTTAGCAACAGGAATTCAATTCATTCTAGTGGCGGAACTCTTGGGGATACTGAAGGTCTGACCATCAACGACCTTCCCCCAATACCAATGACGAAGAAATTCGATCCGAAGAAGTTAAGTAGTCGGGACTTTAAGAAATGCGAGAGGCCATGGGCTCTCAGCTCAATTAAGTCGTGGTTGACAGAGATGACTGAAGGAGAGCAAGATTTGAAGGAGGGCGCTGTGGCGGATGGGATTGTGGCGCTATTCACACACTATGTGCCGACTATGAACGTAGCTGACGCAGAGACATTAGCGGTCAAGGTTGTTAGTGGGATGTTAAAGGAGAAAGCACTGGTAAAGGAAGAAGAGTGGGTAAAGTTCGGAGAGGGTGAAGTCTCAGGCGTTATATACCAGGTCACCGGCAATGGGTGTTACGCCCCGAAGCTGCACGAGCTCGAATCTCCTGGCCGCTGCTATGCCCATCATTGTGCAAGAACACTCAGGAAGATTACTTTATCACAGAATCCCGATGAGATGATAAAGAAGACTGAAGATTGGGCGACATTCTGGAAAATCAAGAAAGAGCAGCTGGGTGAAGTCAGCAAGAAGGAGATTGAGAGGCAAAACAATTTGCATGAGGTTGTCCAGACTGAGGATGAGTATATGGAACATTTGAGAATCTTGAAATCGCTCTACAGGGACACAATTGCAAATAGTAACCCATCGATCATCAAGCCATCTCGTTTGGAAGGATTCCTTAAGGATGTGTTCGGTGCCGCAGATGCTGTCCGCCGAGTTTCGGAGGAGCACTTACTACCGCAATTGAAATTCAGACAACAAGAGCAAGGACCATGGGTTGTTGGTTTCAGTGATATTTTCAGGGAATGGATCCGTAAAGCGAAGACAGCCTACCTAGCTTACGCAGCAGCATTTCCGAAGGCGGATATGTTGGTTCGAAGAGAAGCTGAACGGAATTTAATATTTAGACAGTTTCTTGACCAGTGTCGTTCAGATCCTCGTTCACGAAGATTGGATTGGGTCACATTTTTAAAGGCTCCAATAACCAGATTGCAGCGATATTCACTGCTCCTCTCTACAATCCTGAAGCATACTGTTGCCGAGAGCGATGAAAAAGATAATTTAGCCCGAGCGATTGAGGAGATTAGAGCAGTCACCCTCGAGTGTGATTCGAAGGTTGACGAGATGAGCAAGAGTGTGGCGCTGCAGGAGCTAGGCCAGAAGCTGATCATGCGTCAGTGGGCTGTTGACCTGATGCTCGGTGAAAAAGGACGTGAACTTGTCTTTAAAGGTGACTTACAACGGAACGGGAGCAGTCGTTTCGCTTGGCTAGAGACTCACGCGATTCTCTTTGATCACTATCTTGTATTGGCCAAGACCACAATGCAACGCGAGGGGAATGGGGGTGCAAAACATGAGCGGTACGATGTTTCTAGAATGGTGGGTACTTTTCAAGAATTTGAGTTTGATCTCATTAATTTTATACTAATTCAATTTAACAGCCGATACCTATGGATCTTTTGGTCCTGGAAAGCACAAATGACGATCCCGTGATGAGGAGTGCCGCTAATAGATTGGGGATTGGGGGTCCGACGGCTGCTAACAAAGCTATCGTTCAGCCCCCAACTCTACGACAAAACACTATGCCTGGAATGCCAGACTTGAAGCATTCTAACACCAGCCTTTCGGCGCTTAGCGTAGCCACTGCGCCAGGGAGACTGGTAACAGCAATACCGGACCAGAATGCAAAGGATGATAGGGTAATGTTTCCTTTCCGAATCAAACACCTTGGGAACCCCTCCCGTTCTCTCAAGGCCGATGACAATACCTACACGCTCTATGCCCCAACTGCGGCGAACCGTCAAGAATGGTGCGAGAAAATCATTCAGGCAAAAGAAAAGCATGCGGCAGCTTTGTACGCACAGAATGCAGAACCGTTTAGACTCAAGGTTATGGCAGACACGGCTTTTGGGTACGAGACTGCAGCAGCTTCAGGGCCAAAGCCAATTGTTGTCAGGGGCACTCCACTGGACCGTGCAATCGATGAGGTTGAGAAAAGATTCCAGAATGAGTCTAGGCAGTCCGTCATGTGCAGGGCTAGTGTAAACTGTGCAACTGCCTTCACAGTACAGTTCAAAAAAGAAATGGTGGCAATCGGGACAGATTATGGTGTATTCACAGCTGCTGCGGATAATCCTAGAGAGTGGAAAAGGGTTTGTTATCTTTAATTGTATTAGATATCCCGTATTGAGAAATATTGACTGACCGCTCCTTGGACAGGCACTCAATGTTTCCCGTGTAACTCAAATTGCGGTACTAGAAGAGTTTAGTTTATTCCTGGTATTGTCTGATAAGTCACTTATCGCCTATCATCTCGATGCTGTTGTTGAGCCTGGAGACGGTACAGGAAGCGACGTGAAACAGCGGCCACCACAAAAATTATCCGGTGGAAGAGATGTAGGCTTCTTTGCCACAGGGAGGATGAAGGAGCGTAGTTTGGTCTTTTACAAACGCCGAGATGGACTGAATTCTACATTCAAAGTTTTGGAGCCGGTTTTCCCTAAAGCACCCGAGAAAAAGAGTCGGTTCTCGAGGAAAGGAACCACTGAATTCTTCAGAGATTATGGCGATTTTTATATCCCGACTGATTGTTACGGAATCAATCTCTTCCACTCAAGTTTAGCGATTCAGACAAGTAAAGGTGCGTTCCTTATCTTTTTTTTTTTATCCCGGAAGCAATTCTAATGATTTAGTATAGGTTTCGAAGTTATGACGCTAGACAAGAAGCAACCGTGGTCTGTTCCCGAGCTTAAAGCCTCCCACGTCAACGACATTGCTACTCGCCTCCAGGGCCAAAAGCCGCTTGGGATGTTCCGTCTTTCCGACATCGAATTTCTTCTATGTTACGAGGAGTGTGGTGTCTATGTCAACAAGCACGGCGACGTTTCGCGGGGTGTAATAATGGAGTTTGTAGGGAAAGCCAAATCGGTAGCAATCTATGGGCCATATATTCTGGTGTTTGACAGCGATTTTGTCGAGATTCGAAACGCAGAGAACGGGAGGTTGAGACAGGTCATTGCAGGGAGAGACTGCAGATGCATTGATGATGCTGAATCTGGGGGCAGCGCGGGTAAAAGAACCATTAAGGTTGCTATGGCTCATCCAGAAGTTGAAGGTAGACAACTGGTAGTTGAGTTAGTGCTCAACGAGGGGCAGAGAGATTAGTCTTGGCATGCGGATTTGTAGTGTTGTATATACTAAGGTGTTAGTTTATTTCTGTCGATTTTTATTCCTTTATGTGCACCTGTTTGGGAGTGTGGTGGAAAATTGAGATACCAGCAGTGCAGGTTAGGCGGAACATGCACTGAAAGCACTTGGTTTTTATCTTCATTTTCTGTAGGGTGGTTTTTTTTTTACTATCCCCTTTCCTTTCCTTTTAGCTTCAATACCTCTTTTTTTTTGTTTTATTCTACTTTGGTTTTCTTCTTGGTCTCCATTGCCTCTGCAGTACACAATCTTGTTATTATCTCTCCTCATAGTGTACCAGTAGTGCCTGTGATTGCAAGCCAGCATACGCCACTCACAGGGTGGGGGGTTGTTTCCAATTATATGAGTTTACTGTTGTGTTTGTCTGTACGTTATATACGAAACGTGTACCGCGATGTTATCCTGTACATAAGTACTTGAGTTGTTGACGTTAGTTTTGAATCGAGTCTATCTACTATCTATTTACTACATGTACCTTATAACAATTACATGCACAAGTTCATCACTAGCAGGACCACAATCCATCACTCGGCGCGTCTCCACATTTACCCGGCCTCTATAGAGCAGCTGGTTATGTAGCTATTTGTAGTATCGCTTATAACTCTGACAACCGACGTCCAGTGTCTGCTGCACAGGGATCCTCACAACGTCATCGTGGACCGAGGCCCCACGGGGATGTCGAATTTCTAAGCAGCCGAGAGATGCCACTATACTCTGGATAAGTGGGTACAGTTATGTATGTACCTACCTACATGTAGGTACATGTGGGGGAGGAGGGTATTGCGTAGTGGGTGGGGAATTGGGAGTATATAAATGTCTCCCACCGCCTCCTCTCTCTCTCTTTTTATATAGACTTTGGAGATCAGATCAATTGATTTTATATTCAAGTTTCACGAACGCCCCAAAAAGAAATGAGCGAGAGCCCTACTGCTTCTGTGACTGGTGGTGAGAATGGGAAGAAGGAGAAGGAGGAGCATCCAAAGATCATTTTATACCATTATGTAGGTTTTCTTTCCCCTCCTCTTCTTTTTGAGACGACCTCTCTTTATATATTGGGAAGAGAACTCTTTCTGGAGAACTAAAACTTATTGGTAGCCTGTTGTAACAGGAAAACAATGGCTAACATACATCATAAAACCCCACCCAGCCCTTCAGCCCCTACGCCCACAAAGTAAGCTGGTACCTCAACCTTCGTGGCATCAAATACCAAGAATGCGTGAGTACCCCCCCCCCCCCCCCTTTCCCCTCCTTCACCACATACTCACTTATAAATAACATCACCTACATATAGATCCAACCACCCATCCTTCCCCGTCAAGACCTCGCCATCCTCGGCATCACCTACCGGCGCATCCCGCTGCTCGCGATCGGCAACGACGTCTACTGCGACACCTTCCTGATCCTGCGTGAGCTTGAGCGGCGCTTCCCCGACGGGCTGGACACGGACCCGGCGCGGTCGGCCGAGTGCTCGAGACGCAGCAATGAAATATTTCCGTTTGCGGCCGGGTGCATCCCGAGTAATCTGCCCCTCATGCAGGATAAGAGGTTCGTGAAGGACAGGAGCCAGTTTAGTGGTAAGGTAGGTTTTGTTTTTTGGGGTGGAGCGGGGTTTGGGACGGGCGTGTGCTAATGGCGTCGTAACAGAGCTGGAAGAAGGAGGATATTGATGCGGCGAGGCCAAAGGTTCGTGGGCTGATATATATATACACCGTTCTCTCCAAGGAAAAGGAGAACTAGCTGATAGATAGGCGTGACAGGCCCTCGCCGGCATCCGTAAAGCTTTCGAAGTGGTCGAGAAGGACCTCTCTGATGGCCGAGACTGGATCCTCGGCAAAGAGCTCTCCCTTGTAGACATTGAAGGTCCCTCCCGCTCTCCGCTCCCGCCCCCGCCCCCCCCCCAAAAAAAAAAAAAAAAAAAAACATCTACTAACATCAACCTACATGTAGTTGCCTGGCCGCTCGAATGGGTCATTAGTATGCCCGGCGCGCTTCTCAACTCCAACATCACCCCTTCGACCTTCCCCAAGACATTCGCGCACATAGCACGCCTCAAGGCGCGCATCCCCGACGCCAAGGCCGTCGGCGTCACCAGGATCAAGGGCGAGCAGGCGAAGGAGGTAATCCTCTCGTATAGCACGCAGCAACAGGAGACGGGGAACGTGGGCGTAACAGACCAGGACCCCAGCGGGGTGACGTTTGGCGAGGAGGTGGAGATCACACCCGTCGACACGGGGAGGGCAAACCCGCAGAGGGGACGCATCAGGGAGCTGAGCGCGGAGGTGGTGGTCATCGAGGTGGTGCCCACGGGCGAGCTTCACGGGGCGGGGAGGAGCGCACTCAGGGTCCATTTTCCTAGAGAGGGGTATGAGGTTGTGAGCAAGAGCGCGAAGGGGGATGCCAAGTTGTGAGGAAGTGTAGCGGACCTGTGTAGATTAGTTTGGTGTAGGGTAATAGATATGGGAAGGGTAGCCTAAAGAATGGCTCCCCTTTCAGTTGTTACGCGGTTGTTTCGCTTTTAAACAAGACTTCTGCTTTCTCCAGCTGGAAGGGTGGTATTAACTACATGTTTACATACTTCATGGAATATCACTCGGTGCCGAGACCTTGTAATTACATGTATGTAACTCTAGAGATCCGCACCAACTGAATTCCCATCCTTCAAACCAACAGCCCGCAGCCCAGGTGATCACCAAGTATACCTACTACAGCAAGGGACGAAAATAGCAGCCAATCCACCAAATAGCTAACAGCCCACTCCAAGGAGCCAGTGTGGGGCCATTTAGTTAGCGGCCTCGTGTTTGTAATCTAGCTAGGCTTTCCTTTCCGAAAGAGCTTGTAGATTGCCCCTCCTCCACCAATAGATTGATAGCCGCCTCATAGACGGGGAGTGAGCTACTAGATTGAGGTTTATACTGTATAAAATATTCCCCTACACCGCCACCGCCGCCCATATATGGTGTCTGTATGTATTCCCATCTATCATATCCCTCCTTATCGACACCCGTTCCCATTCCCGCTCTACTCTATTTACCAAAGAAAGACAGCAAGAAATAAAAAGAAGGAAAGGCCATTTCTATTCCCACCACTCTTCAATCATTACCTACACCACCCGCGGCCAGACCCGCCAGCAGCACAAGAGAAGGAGAAGAGGAAGAATAGGAGTAGGCGGGGGAGGAGAAGGGAGAGAGAAAACATATACACTCTACCAATGATCACTCTAGGAGTGCCAACTTCCCCTGCGCATCGACGCCAAAGCACGGCTTCTCCTCGCTCGTGATGTTCCGCCTGATGGCGTCCACCTGCTCCTTCGTGAACCCGCAATTGCGCACCATATACGCCTCTACGCCGCCAAACTCGTCGCGTATCATGTTGACCGTCCTCCGCATCGTCTCCACACTACGCACCGTCCACATCAGCACCCCCACCCCCCGTCCCCACCGTCACTCAAGAAAGAAAGGGGGGGTGGGGAAGAGAAAGAATACATACGTAGAACCCAACATATTCTCCAACCCCCTCCTGGCCTCCTCATCCCCCTTTACAAACTGCGGTCTCTCCAACAGGCGCGCGCGAATCGCCTGCTTGAACGGCTCGAGCCCCACCTCCGTCAGCGCATACTCGAGCGCCACGACCTCGTCAGGCACGCCCGCGAGCAGCAGCAGTAGCGCACACACGACGCCCGTGCGGTCCTTCCCGGCCGTGCAGTGGATGACGAGCGGCTCCGTGGGGCGCTCGAGCAGGTGCTTGAAGATTGTGCGGTAGGCGAAGAGGGCACCGGCGGTGAGGATTGAGCGGTAGGCGGCGGTGAGGTCGCCGCTAATGTAGGAGGTGTAGCGCTTTGCCAGCGCCCTGGGGGTGGGGGATGGAGTGTTAGTATGGTATGGAGGAGGGGGAATGGGTGAGGGAGGGAGCGCTACTCGGGGCTGAGATCGTCCTCTTCAAAGACGGGGACAAAGTAGCGTGTGGTGCCGGGGATCTCGACGATGGGGCATGTATCCGCAAGGCTCTCGATCTCGGGGTTTGAGCGCAGGTCGTAGGTGCTGGAGACGTGGAGGTTGGCGACGAGGACGGTCATGCCGTCGGCGGTAACGCGCGAGGGCTCGGCCGCACGGTAGATTAGGTTTCGGCGGACCTATGAGGGGCATGCAGGGTGAGTATGGCATTGGGAGGGAGGGGGGGAAGGGGCAGGGTGGGTAATACACTGCCGGTGCTGCCCTGGATGGGGTAGCCGCCTAGGTCGCGGAAGTTGTAGATCCCGGGGACGGACTTCCAGGGTGGATGAGTGGGCAGAGTTGACTCTGCGGAGGTGAGGACTGACATTTGTATGAGTTTAATATGTGTGCAGCGTGTGTGTATAGTGAGTATTTGAGAGTGAGATGAGTATAAAGGGTGGGGTAGGAGGTGATTGGGGGGGAGGTGCAGTTTCAGCTGTGAAGAAGCTCTAGAGCACGATGCAGTTTGAAGTTTATGCACGACATGATAATTGTGATATGTATAGTGACGGGAGGATGAGTGAGAATGGCGTCTCATTGGATAATTTCGATGATCTTATTGTCTCGATCAATCAATCAATCAATGCCGAGGTTGAGCCGCGTTCACAGTCTGTCACTCGCAGCTTTGAATTGTTATCAAAGGGAGTCTTTTATATTCGAACTCTCATGGCCGTCGTCGTGATGGTGCTAAATGGCCTTGAGAACTCAGCTCTCAGCTGTATTCGGTCGAATATATAAGTATATACGGACATATTCGCCATAGCCACAACCATTTAACGGGTTGTGTATATATTTTATAACAGCTCCTACATATATAGCTTCCAGCACCTAATTAGCTAAAACTTGTATTTTATATCAGAGCTTATATGCAGGCAAAACACTACCGTCATGTAATTCACCTTCATAAGTGATCACTCGACCTCCCGCTCGCTCCAAGGCTGTCTGATCGATTGACGCCCCATCTTCTGCAGCAAAATCAAGTAATCCACTATAAATGATCCGGAACAGTTGGTTTTTCTCGCTGCATGGCACGCAGATCAGAGTTTTATTCTCGCCCCTCCATAAATATTAGTAGAGCAAGAAATGTAGGCAGCTGGACGTTTCATTTCTTAAAGCTCAATGCACCTCGCCTTATAGAAACATCTTGAGACAATACCCTTGGTGGCCGTGCTTCCGGGGTGATTCATATATAGTGCCTCCGGTCCACCCAGACTGTTTCCGGTCGTGTACTAGCTAGGGTGTTGCGGAAAGTGATCGGAATCTGATAAGACGGATACACGTATTCACCGCAACATTCATTATCAGATTCTGGTCGCTTACCCGCACACCCAAATACTACCAAAGCCGACTAACTAAATTTAATATGCCCCATAACCCAAACCCTTTCCATCACAAGTGCGACAGGACGGGGCATGACCGGACATAGTCCAAAATGGCCCCCGCAGAGTATGGCTGGCTCACACTTGCCAGCGGGTATCCTATGGTGCAGGTAGTCAGTGGATCAATATGGCTGGAGATGCTTGTAGATTGAGGTTGTTTTCTTAAGGGTGTGTACGCTCTAGACTGCATGCACTGAATCTGCATGTATATAGTTTAGCTGGTTAGCGTTTAGTCAGCTGGAAATGATCAAAGTACTTGGTTCCTGCTGAATCTGTCCGTTTATAGGGAGCGCGGCGTGGGAGTCGTATAGAACGTGCATGCGTAGAGGCCTCTCTCTCTTTGCCTTTCTAGTAGATGCTACAGGTACGTATTGCATGCCGCCTAGTTATAATTAGGTTGCGTCTTCGTCAGCCTGATAGAGTATTATCACAGTCTCGCACATATTGCTAGACGACGGAAGCTCCCGTTTTCTTGCTTATCCCTCCAATTTTAATTTCCAGGTTCTGTCTTAAGCTTAAATGTTGGTCGATTTGGGGGTTGCGACATCACTGGGGGCCCTGTCAATCACCCAGAAATACATACGAAGGAGAAGAAGAAAGATCTTATAGGCCCTCGTCCCCCAGTGGACAGGGCCATATAGTATAAAACTTACGTTTACCAGATCAGGGCAAGCAAGCACATAAACTAACAGATAATACCCACCTTAAATCTTGGCAGGCCAACAGAGTACACCAGCACGGTACGGTACAAAGTCACTCCCAACTACATCTCCCAGAGATAGTCAATATACATACAACGGTTTGTCTCTCTGCACCATCAAACTAGCGACGCTTGCAAGACTCTCGGGTCGAGCTTTTTTTCCCCTTTATTTCCCTTTTACCCTGTTTTTTCTCGGTGGCGCGGTGTGTTTTATGATTCCAAAGTTAACAGTAGGCCCGGCCCTTAAAATAGACGGGGTTATTTCTGAAATTTTTAATTTATTTCTCTGGGTGTCGTTTATTACAGACAAGCAGAATCTGAATCTGTTCTAGTGGTTTGCTTGATTTTGTTTATTTCTCTGTTTCTTTTTTTGGGGGGGGACCGCGATCAATGTATATATATGAAGTGTCAATTGATCAACCAATTATTCTGATTGTCGGTTTAGAGCTTACGAGAATGGGTGTCGAGTGAGTCATAGTGTATCACTCGGTATACTATAATAATCCCAGCTAACAAACTAACCACAAACCCCAACAATACCGAACCCCAATTCTCAAACGCAAACTCTAGACACTCTAGAATTAAGCCTTCATTCTTCCGCCTAAGGCCGCTTCACAATGCAATTCCAGAACACAGGAGACGTTTGGAAAGGGTCCGAAGGGGGGGATGTTCAAGGAGAGGTTTATATAGTATTGCACCGTAGTCATTTCTTTCGGGCTGGGGCTTTTCGATAGTGCTTTGGGAAATAGAGTATGAAAGGTTAATTTTGAAATACAAAGTTTCTGGTGAAGTGAGAATGCCATCGAGTGATATCCTATGACTACACAACCACAAATTTGAAAAAAAAAAAAAAAAAAATTGCAGCATGCACACTCTGCTTACACTTCCCTCCCAAACTGACTAGAAATCTGTGCGACCAAGAGAACATTATCGTAAGATATGCTCCATCAATACCCGCTACACTGCACTGCAGCAGTGGCAATATCAATCAAACAGCAGCCACCACATCATATCAGCGGCCCACAATAGCGAAAAGAACTCTACCCTCTAACCAGCCGGTACCAGCCAACCCTCCAGCTAGAATAAAAATTCCTGCATCCACAAATCATTACACACCACTTAAGCTTATCTCCTGGACTAACCCCTAGCGATGTAGGACGCGCATCCATTTAACCGTATATAATATTCTACCCCACGCTACCGGGGAGAGAAAAAATCACCACCTATCACTCGCCCTCGTCCTTTCGTCCGTCCATCAATCTCCCCCCCATATTCCCTTTGCAGGAGGCTGTATCTATCGTCCCCCGCTCGAATGGTTCAAATCCGGCCAACCAGCCGCGAGCTCTGCCTCTGCTCTGCAGTATTTTGAGCCGGCGCGAGACACACGCGTAATCTCAGGTGCCTGGTGATCAGTGTTCGGTGACAACCCGGCCACCCGGCGGACGGTGCCCGACGCCTGGTGACGACCCGGCTATTCGGTCGACGACTGCCCGGAACCTGCTCATCCCGGCTTGGAAACCCTATAGGTACTTAAGTGGCCAGCCCCCTACATTAAGTCTGCCTTCGTCGGACATATTTAGCAGCACCCGAGACGATGTTTAAGAATATCTATCAGGGATGCATAACGGCGGTTTCCGGTTTGAGGAGGTGCGTTATCCGTTTCTCAGACGAGGATCAACGTGGCTTGGGGTGTATGCTGCACACAGACACACCCGACGACGACAATCTGGTGTGTTCCCTTGTAACTGGAAGGAGGGGGGGGGAGTATGTATCATCGGTCTATCGTCTGATGTGTTACCCCGAAATCTACCAATCATACCACAGCCTCAATCAATAGCTAACATATTATGAATGCGTTAACGGGCTCAGATCGAGCGAGCCTGTTCCAGGTCGGGAAAGAGAGCTGAAAACAAGGAATCCTCCATGATACTCAGCTAGACATGTAATGCACATGCTCAGGACCAGCATCCCGAAAAAAAGGAAAACACCGAATTCCCGAACCCTAAACACTTTCCATTTTTCTAACACAAAAGGAGCTCACAGAAACAAGGGGGGGGAGGGGCAGTAAAAAAAAGAGGGCAATAAAAAAAGGGGGCAATAAAAAGGGCAATAAAAGGGCAATAAAAATTGATTATGAAAAGTAGGGATAACAATGAAGCAAAAATGTCAAAAAAGAGCCTGCCAAACAAGCCGTAAAACCCCATAAACACCTCAATAGGAAGAAAGCCAGCGCGCCATATATAAGAATGAAAATACCAAACCACAATAAACAAGCCAAGTCCATCAAACGTTTTCAGTAGTGCCGGTTTTGATACCGGCCTCGAGTTTGAGTCTCTCTATTAGCTTTTCGTTCATCCTGTACCAGGTGCTGCCATTATGCTTCTTTATTAATGGACTCTGTTTTATTGGTAGCCACCAATCCCAAATACTGTATCCCATTACTTCCTTGAAATTATCAAGTGTACTATCCAGCCTCCATGGGTTCTCCCCTTGCTTTGTGTTGACGATGGCGAAGCACCTAGCCTCTTGTCCTTCCCTAGGATTTTCAGGTAGCCACACTCGAGGTACTAGTGGACGACCCCCAACGCCTGGCATGGGTGGAGGGCTGGGGTCATGGATTGCAAGCTGATAAACTTTGACCGTGTGTGAGAGCGAATCGACCGTCGAGAGGTTGCGATATATTAACTGTGCTGTCGAACCGGCCATTCCACAGGCGAAAAGTCCGAAAAGACATGACCTAGGGCAGACAAGTCAACACCTTCTGGAAACAAGGATTTGGAGGGAGGTTACTTACAATCCAAGCGCAACCAACCAATTAGCGTCAACAGAGCCACCATGATTTCCCTTGTGCTCGTTGATGAAATATGACAACGAGATTATGAGGTATAGGCAGTAGAAGGCACCATACACCACAACTTGAAAGAAAAATTTATAGGAGTATTCCGCCACGATGCCGCCAACCCTAGCCATGGTAGTAATATTAGTATGATTCTCTTATTCGTATTAAGCAGTACAATGATCCTAGGAGGTTTACCAAGGGCAGAAATGGTCCATCTTGTACACGCATCGACCCACTTCACTGCAGTGATGGGACCTATCTGGCTTATAGCAGTTGCATTGCTGGCACCACTTGGGTCTACCATTTGGTTCACAGACATATACATCCTTTTCATAAAACTCCATGCAATTTTCTGGTTCCGGTAATTCGTGATGAGGCTCAGGGGCGTAGGCATCGTATGAATATCCGTGAAGAGTACTAGAGGACGTTGCAGGTCTATCATTATGTTGAGATTGGTGGATTATTGGGGGAATGTACGCGTAGGAAGTGGGCGTCTCAGAATCTCCCTGGCTTGGCTGCGCGACAGGTGGTGGAGGTGTTATATTCACTTCTGGGGTTGGCGTTTCTGTCCCTGCATCATCTACAATGTTTGTAAACACTCAGTCCTTATGCCTAAGTTGAGTTGGGCAATAGGGGTACCCTAGTGGTACAGGGCGTATACCTGTATTTCTAAAGCTTGCTTGCTCTATCTGCATACTACCAAGTCCCATCTCTGGATCGCTATCGCTCCCTCGAAGCTTCTCGTTTTTGATGGCTTCCTCGGGGTCTGGGCCTTGCACCACAAACCCTGGGGCCATGCATATAGTCCATAAGACTCTCAAGTACGCAGCGGCGAAAGGGAGAAAGAAGAGAAAGTAAAGAGCAATCGTGACCGCCCCAGCAGCTACCCGATATTGGGAGAGTATCAGATACTTAACTATAGCTTCAATTTAGTAAAAAGGACCAAGACATGTATGGTAAAGCTCCATCCTGTACGCGAAAGACTTGGGGAACACACTGCATACTAAAACAACTAGAACCCACGTCGCATACCCAGCAAGACCCGCCATTACAAAAGGCATGAAAGCCGCGACCCAGCGATTCATTGCATGTTTCCCATTTCCCCTCTTCACTCTTCCCGTCGCTTCTGTTGCCATCTCCACTTCCTGAAACACTGGCAGAGAGCTAAGAGAGAGCCAGGTTGGGAGCTAACCGCTCAACTTGGGTTGACTAAAACGTTCTCTAATACCGTCGGTGAGTATCGAAACAGACCTAAGAGAACTGGCAGTTGAGTTGGGTGAATCTATTGCAGAAAGTACTGGCGGGTGTGTCGTTGGTAACAAGGTGTGGTTGTGATTTAGGGAACCTGCGTAGAAGTTCATGATGATGATGATCCACGGCTACACACATACATGGCTTAGTCAGGGGGCATGCATAGACTCTGAGTTGGTAGTGAGACAATCTCAACGGCTAGCTTCAGGGTAGGGGTCAGCCTGACGACAGGTGTCTTAAAAATTCTAATTCGATATAAAAAAAAATGAGAGAGTTGTGGAGGATACATGTAATATGTAGGTATCACTATACATAGTTACATGTAGTATTAGTAGATCGCCGTTCTGAAGGTACTTACAATGTGTTATTGTACATGTAAGTTTAAACCTATCATTCCCCCCTAAAAGCTAAGGAAGCTTAGGGCCAAGCCACAATTATCAACTACCGCAAATACCCAGGGATTATCTCTCACAAGGATGGAAGGACCGAGAACTGTTGTTTTCAAGGTCGTTTCTTGGGCAGATCATGTATGAAACCACAAGGATTTCTTGATATTTAAGCTGTTACGAGACTTTGTCACGCATATCTACGCTACACGACAATATCAGCTAATGTACCTGTATGCATGTACCACACGTAACAACACCTAACCCCACTCTACACAAATCAGCCATGCTAAAGCTTATTTCTATGTAGGTGCACACTGTCATACATGGAGCCGGCATCCGGCAACAAAATCAACATTCCAAGCTCTTGACAACTCAGCCACATTTAATCCCCGCGCCCTAGCCTTATCAGACGAGGTTTCATGGAAAGTTGTCTACATAAGGACCATCCATGCGTATGAAATTTTAAGCGTTTAAACCAACTTTCAGGGCAGTCTGATATGGTGGACTTGAGACTTGTATGATGATGATGTCTGCAGCATCATGAAGAAACCACCCCATGGCCTCCACAAAAGGACTGGTAGCGGGGTACCCCGGCTTCGGTGTGTTGCTTAAACAGATGGAAGCATGCGTGGAACCTAGCAAGCACAAGCATATTGCTTGTATCGAACATACCACTCCTGGTTAGTATACGCCTGCCACAGCTTGTATATAACAAAGGAAATTGCGACTATCGTTACTTTCCTATCCATCCGGCTTGATAGGTCTTCAGAAACCTAAGAGCGACGATCTTACCATAAATCAAGCAGATCGTGGCAGCGTAGAGGGAAGGCGGAAGGACGGTTAAAATACTTTGGACAACATATGAACCTAGAGGATCTGGACTACCAATGGATATGATGCGGAAAATATAACCGATTGACATCGCAGTTAAACAGGGTCACGTCTGTTAATTGTCCGATCTTCAAAATCTGCCTTGCAGCCCAACAAGAAGAACCTACATGTACTGATGGCGCCGGCCAGATACGAGCGCCGATTACCCCAGACACGGTACCCACATGACTGAAACACCTGGTAGCTGCACGCACCGGTACCAAAAAAAAAATAAGGCAAATACCATTACTGAAATTGTGCTTGGGATATCTCTCCAGCTCTCCTGGTGCCTCGCTGGCTACGACCTGACCAGCCATTTTACTAGGGCTCGAAGTCAATCTAATGGGATAAGCCAGTGTTTCTTACAATAACCAGAGCTACATACCTATGTAGAGGCTCTGTTAGAGTACTGAACGACCTTAGAGTCACTATACAAGCTTTAGCTTATAATTACCAAAAGCGCGTGGCTTTTCTCCGACATATATTGTGCCAATGAAATCGGGGTGCCAGCTGATATTTATCTCAAGATTACGTGATCGGGAAAGATTCTCACCGGCAATGACAATGGAATGTTCGCTCGTACCCGTACAAAGAAATAGTTATTCGATTCGCTGCATGCACACAACCACAAAGAGGTTCACGTCGAGAACAAAGAAACCAGAAAACAGCCTGAGCAGTTCGGGGCCCTTAGATGAACCCAAGGATTAACTACCTACGGCTGTTTGGGGGGGGAAATTAGACAGCCTTGTGTTCGCAAATACCTACATGTAGAGTAATAGGAGGGCACTGGCAGTGAGTGAGCACTCTATCTATTTCACTGGGCGCATATATGCCTTGAGAGGGGCAGTACGCAGCTTTGTCGTACATGAGGTAGAGTCACAACAGGAGGCTTGGTTGTACAAGCAACGGCCGACGCGGTAACCAACATCCCTAGCATTCCAACGATTCGGGTTAGACCCAAAATAGCGGGACCAACAAACTGACAGAAGGGAGGCTTTTTTTTCTGCTCTTATTCGTTTTCGCTTCTTCTCTCGCGTGGGCGGTATGATATCCAGCCGCACTTGGGGGATAAAGGAAACCACACGCAGAGGTTAATGAGGCCTCGCAATAGGGTATATACCAACTTCATCATCATCTTCTCCCCTCCCAGGCATCATTGTTACCTGTATTCCCTGTTTCTCGTAATCTATTACCAATTACTCAATTATTTATCCAGCCCCGGCCGTAATATCAGCATAAGCGCCACCCACTAGCTATTCTTTAGCTATATATATATAATATATTCTCCGACAAAATCTTCAACTTCAAAATCCTGTCCCCTTCAAAGAAGATCTCCCTGAGCAAGTGTCGATCATGTCCTCCAATCGACCCGAAAGAAACTCCCAACAGGTCCGCGCAGAATACCTCCTCGCCAACCCAGCTCCAGGAACATTCTTTAAACGTCATCTCCCCAACAGGCGTTTGCTGCTGCAGCTCCAAAAGGCAACTGTGACAAGTGATGGTACCCGGGGTAGATTAGTACCTGCATACGATGTCCGTTGTGGCGGGTCCTTTATTCAACGTCTATCAGGGTGCTTCAGAAACGTCACCGCAAAGGATATCCTGATTGTCGCAACTGGAGATGGGGAAGAGGAGGAACTAGCTCAAAAGTCTGAGGTCTTGGCCAGTATAGAAAGGGTCTCTGCCAAGGATCCAAAGGCAACTGAGAAGCTTGTTGTGAGGTTCTTTGACGAGGCAACTTGGAATTGTGAGAGGCTACCGTCAGGAACATTCCAATTTACCCCAATAAGTGGAGAGGACCCGAATATTCAAGCTTTATGGGAGCCTGAACCAGGGGCTTCGAAGGGTTATATTTTCAGCGTCACGACACTGCCTCTAGCAACCGCGAATCCACGGTCAACAACGCCTAAATTGCCGAAAACACCTACAAAACCAAAGAGCATATTGGCACGCATGGACACAGAGAATATTCGGGTGTTTGGCGTACACCCCGCTCCGAAGGGATCCTTTCTAGGTAAGAAACTCAAATTCAGCCCTTCAGCTAGGGTTTTCAAGCGACTTCTCGCCTAATTGGTGGTTTCTTATTTAGGTAAAATAGACGAGAAGAATCTAGAAAGATTGGTGTTGGTATCGGGAATGTGCATTCGGGCTTTGCAGGGGTCATTATAAACGAAAGACGGTATCGATCACGGGGTTGCCAGCTAATTATTAGATTTCTGTCAACTACATTTATGTCTCATGCACATGCACCAACCATTCTCTCTGTTAGATTTTTTTTGTCACGTCACGTCACGTCACGTCACGTCATGTTATCACTGTTTTTCTTTGCGTGGAGTTTATGGGTTGGACTGGATTGCGATTTTGCAAGAAAAAGCTTGGAGCATTCACACATGAACTTTTTTCTATGTAAATAAAGTTTTCGTTAGGGGCGATTTTATATGTATGTACATGTAGATTATTCTACGTTTTTGAACATTTGTCATGGCTCTGTGATGCCAAGTCAGGGGTAATAGTATCAAAGTTAATACACTACCTGGGACACTTACCTTTGGATTGGTTAGTTCCCCGTTGAGCCTCAGTCAGACCGGCCCAGAGCCTGGTGGAGGGTGAAAAGCGTGCGGATGATCCTTAACCTTTACCACGTGTATGCATACCGGCTGCATGCATTTGAGCTATGACAGCCACAGGAATATTGTTTATGTCTTCGCTTGTTGCCGGTTTTCACGACTTATTAGCGTGGAGATATTCAACAGGCTAGCTGTTATTGGGGCTGTCACACTGCCAAAAGAGAACAAATCTGCTCCAAGCAAGAAAGGATCTGCTGAAAGAGGGGTGACCAGCGTGACAGAATCAAGTTTTAGCCCACTTGGGGTAGATTTGCAAAGTCCTGAAAACAAACGAAGACATTCCAATTAAGGTGTCACCACGGTCATTGATGGGATGCATGTATGAGTGAGATTCTATGATCCAACATGCTATATGTAGTAATATTTGGATACATGTAATTACGGTGAGCTCATACCAATATACATGTAATCTAGAATCGGATATTTGATGCAAGGCCTACATGTATTGAAAATGTAGCTTAAGCGGGCAGCTAACAGCTATAGCCGTATCGCTTAGCAGTATTATTTACAGGTGTGACTACATGTACCTCCTAGTAAAGTATATCATCAACATATATCTCTTGTCCATACTTGGCGCATACCTTTACACTACCCTGTCTTGCAAATAATACCAGCAAATGTCCGTGATTCTTTGAAACCTATGTGAGTACCTTGCATTCTAGTACTATATGTGACTAACCATCTTTAGAGCTTCACGCAAGCAAGTAACAGTCGTGGCGACAAACATGTTTAGAGTCTTCAGCCGCCAAGCAGTCAAGGCTGTTCCCAGACCCAGAGCTGGTCTTCGTCCCTCCAACGGTACCGCATCACGGCAGATCCATAGCATGCCACTCCCGCCTCCCAGTTACGATACGATCGCTCGACGCTTCTCTTCGGACGTCGATCCGCAGGCCTACTTCACCCGCAAGCGCCAGCAAGAGGCTAAGAATCGTGGTGAATTTGTTGACATCCACGATATCGGCAGAGATCCAAAGGATTATGATGTCTTGATCACGGATATCATGAAACATTGGAAACTAAAATTGCCGAAGAACTGGGCATTTCTTACCTTTCAAAGGCGACAGAGTCACAGGCTAAAGAGGCAGTTCAAGCAGGTAATGGTTATATCTATGGATCGAAGTTTAGAGCGATAGTTCCATTTGTTGTTGGTCATAACGGCGAGACTCGTTGGGTTTTTTTCATCGTGGGCAGCGGTGCCCCGTTGACGTATATTTCGGCTCAGGTGAGTGCTAGTATTTTTTAGGAGGAAGGAGGCCCAGTCCGATAACTGGTCCTAGGCGAGCAAACTTTTTCGGTATCAGGGAAGATCACACAGCTATTGCCACCATAGGCGGACATCACCATCTTGTTAATATGTCGCCTCAGACTCTCAGTTTCCTGATCTCAATTTGATCGGTGGCGACTTTTGTGATGCATACAGGGTCGTCGTGGTGAACGACTATGGGAACCGCAGTGTTAAATTGCTCTTCGGTGGAGGGTGGAATCTGACGAGAGAGTCCAAGTTGTAGTACGGGTTTTTGAAATTATATTTTAGGAAAATATTTTATTATTTTCTAGGGAACCCCTTGAGCGAAGCGAAAGAGGGGGGGGTACCCATCGAGCGCAGCGAAGATTATTAATTGTACAGAGTTCAAATTGTTTTTAAAGTTTATTTGTTTATGAAATTTGCGAGACATCGCATCTTAAAGGTATGCGCTAAGCTTTCTGGCCATTTTTCTATGGTATTACCTCTTGGCGCCGACGGTCAAGCCTATCACAGGGAATGTTCCTAGGCCCGCACCCAGCCCTCGGAGTTGCTCCGATGGACTGATTAGGGTTCAGGCAACGGGAAGAGATATCCCACGGGGAGTGGAGCCTGTACTGGGGACTTCAACCCTTATTCTTACGGGTTTGTCCAGCTTGGATCCCGATCGTTTATGCAACTTATCTTGAGAGTCTTCCAACCGCCTCTGCAGTTTCTCCTGAGACTCCTCCACATTTTTCATCACTGATAGTACTTCCATCCACCTATCGTAGAATACTTCCGATAAAAGCTTATATGTATATGGTTACCGGTGAGTTAGCTATGTACGTAGCTACATGTAGTTAATAGATAGAAGGTCAGGTAGTTCAATGGGGGAATGTACCGTCTCTCCAACCAATATCATGAGCCCCATCAACAAGTTATAATTGCTTCCGGATCTTCCACTTTGCTTCGTTAAGTTTTGCAGACCCGCCTTTAGCTGCTGTAGTCTCAAGTCGAAACTCTTGAAGTAGTCAATATACCCCCGGGTTAATTATGTAGATCTGAGTTCTTTAACTGCTCCGGCTTGATTCCATTGGCACCTTCAGTTGTTCCACTAGCTGCACCTGCAGGCTCACCGGATCCCTTTATCTATAAAGTCAAATCATCGGTTAGTATAGTCAGTGATTGAACAGGGTTTACCTGAAACTTACATGTGTTGCGTTGAAGTGTCGGCGGTCAAAGGCCTGGATAAACTCGAGTCCTGGCAGGATGAACAACCAATCGTTGCATAAACGGACGGAACATTGAATACATGTAGTTGCTGTCGCTCTTGCTCAAATATTCGTGGACTTGTTAGTATTTGCGGCGAGACCCCGAAAGTGACCACGCAGTTGTACCGAAGATGAAGTAGGATCAAAGTATAGAGGGTGATAACTGGAAGGGCACTCTGGTTTCAATCTTTGTGCCATAGAGACCACGTCCCACTATTCCTTAAACTACCTAACAGCTCATCTTTTTGTGTTGAAACGAGAGTACCCATTCAGCTGTCACCAGCCATATACCGTCGAAAGCGTGGCTTAACCATAACTGACTACATCTACATTTAATGATCCCCTGGCCTTTTCTATGGACTAGAAGGCATGATTCTACGTGCTCCTAGGTTTCCTTATCGGTATACCAGGGTTCTACCCACATCAATGGATTAGCTGCGCTTTCGGCTCCGAGTACCCCGCAAAATTAAAAACAATCTGCATGGATAGCTTAAACTTACCCCTTTTAGAAGGGGAATACGTGAACATGTTCTCGAAGGGTGACGGGGAAGCAGAGGACTATACGAGCTACTTTAGAGTTACTGGTAACTATCAGGACCCTTGCTGATGCAGTTGAGACCTTGTTATTCTCCCGATCCTCTTAAATTCGATGTGCTATTTAAAGTTTAAGATTAAGGTAATCTTTTTCTATCTAGAGATTTCCCCCCTAGCTTTCCCGTACAAATAATATGGGAATGGGCACAGGGAGATGCTTTACAGCCGGTATCTTGTGTAAATGCATCATGGATACATCTTTTACCTACAACGTTGTAGACGCCTTTCTATGCTGGGGTTTTGTCTCGGGCCAGACGCGCGTTAGGTATCAGCATTAAATCAATAGTTTTGCTGTTTACGACTAGAAAATGAGGCTAGGACGGGTTGGGCTTTGTCCGAGACCTTTTTTTTTCTTTCTCTTTTTCTTTTGTCGGAAAATATATGCTTTTCCGGTATGCTTTTATTAGAATCCTAAGAGATACTTAAGTACAAGTGCGTAAGCATGTAGCTGATTCTTCAGATAACTTGTAGGTCTGGACATCAAACGATCTCACGTAGCAACAAACCTATAATGTTCCATAGAATTCGTCCTGACTTGACCGCCCCCAGATTTTCGTTGATTTCCTTGGTCGATTATGTGAATAGATACATGTACTTATATCAATGTCGATGGACTAATCATATTAATATGCTCCCAATAGATGGATTTATCGGCAACCTTGACTGTTAATAAGAAGTACATCCTCAATTACATTATTTAGCGTAACGGACGTATACGTAGATCTTTTACAACAGAGCTGAATTGGTTAAGGGTTTATCTAAAGTTCGGTGATTAGCTAAGCTGCTCGTCAAATCTATATGTATCCCGGGTATAAAGCCATTTTACCCCGAGACAATCCCAGTTCGATACCACAAAACGGTGTTTCGCCAGTTTCGCACTCGCGAATGCGACTACGGCGGGCAAGATCGTTGGTAGCCTCGTCACCAGTGAACTGAAATATAATTTAGCAGTATATCTGCATAAGAAGCTTCGAAGCACTCTATTGATTTGCGGAGAAAGAATTATCGAGGGAAGAGGGCTTAGATCAAGGCCCGGAATTCTGGCCGATACCCTGTATATTAGTTTACCGGCACAGCTAGTATCCGCACCATATGTACATACGTACATGTACTAACCTACAGCCTAACAGACGTCAACGCGAATGCGAACACGAACACGAACGCGATAGCAAAGGGGGGCTGTTAATGATTTAACGTTTTTTTTTTGGTACTGTTGCGATAATGCTGGTAATGCTGCTGGCAGTAAAATCAGGGACTGATCATACTCAGCCCCGTTTTGCATACACATACGTATAGTACCATGATTACACTTTAATTAGAGCCTGGCAATACTCCCCCTATAGTTCGTCAGGGAGCCTACATGTGCTTTTGAATTTTTTTATACTATTTTCAATGCAGGGCTAGCTCGGTTAACCCTTTTTTTTTTTTTTTTTTACGTTTCCTCATTCTGTCAGTTGGGGGTCGATTGTATAAGTACTCCTTATCGTCCGCACTGCAATACTGAATACTCAACTTGGACATCGCTATTACTTCAGTACTTATATCTTCGACTTCCTCCCGGAAAAATATTTAATCCCTCTTGTAACTAATTCGGTATACCACACGCCAAATACCAACAAACATGAGCGAAACCGATGAATATGTCTTCTACCACTATACACCCAGTCTCGTCGGGGGTATTATCTTCACAGCTCTCTTCGGGGCATCTACATTACTCCACGCATATCAACTTGCTCGTACAAGAACATGGTCCTTCATCCCATTTCTTATCGGAGGAATATGTATGTCACCCCCCACCTCCCTCCTTTCGCTCCCCTAGGCTTAACTGGTGATGGTAAACTAACAATCCCCAAGTCGAGATTATTGGGTATATTGCTCGATGTATGTCGCATTTCGACACAGAGACCCTCGGCCCTTACATCACCCAAGCCCTTCTCCTCCTTGTAGCACCCGCTCTCTTTGCGGCCTCGATCTACATGATCCTCGGACGCCTCATTGCCTTACTTGACGCAGAGAAACATTCTCTCATCAGACTCAAATGGCTCACAAAGCTCTTTGTTGCTGGTGATGTTTTAAGTTTTACACTACAATCTGGTGGTACGTTTATAAACCTACAGGAACAAAACATATCAGTTGGTATTTCAGCCCTAATACTTCTCTAGGTGGTGGAATGATGGCTGGAGAATCTGAATCATCTGCGAAGAACGGTGAAAGGCTAGTTCTCATCGGTCTCTTCGTTCAGATTATCTTTTTTGGATTCTTCATGGTCGCCAGTGTCGTTTTCCATCGTCGGATCAGCCAGGACCCAACTAGTGCTTCGCTATCCCTTGGCAACTCAGCACCTAGTTTAAAGACCAGCTGGGTGGGGCTTCTGTATGCTCTGTACGGCTCCTCGGCAGCCATTCTGATCAGAAGCGTATTCAGAGCCATTGAGTATATTCAGGGTAACAATGGGTATCTGTTGAGAAACGAGATCTGGATATACCTATTTGACGCGGTTCTGATGTTTGTAGCAATGGTCGTCTTCAACTGGGTTCACCCGTCTGGGGTGTTGCAAAGAAAGGGAAGAGGGCGTCAGGGTTATTGCGAGGACGAATCGACGGAGATGGTGGCGTAGTTCTGGACTTGACTTTCTTTTGGCGATGGATTTCTTTTGTTTTACTATAGAGATGCAATGCATCACACACCGGCCGATTTAGCTACTCGTCTATATTTCCTTTTGTTTTTCAAAAATCTTTTTAATTTCCTCAAAAATAAAGATCTAGGTATAATGAGATAACTCCGCTATCGCGTTTATCCGATTTGGCAACGATTTCTTTTATTTGATCATGGGATATCACTCGCTATAGGTTGCATTAGGCTCCGTAATGTGCATTGGTAAAACACCGGACTTGCAATTGATACCGGTGTTTTTCTGGGATTAAACATACCATCCGGCCATAAAGTAATGGGTTAAGGGCTCCTGATACAAGATGCTTAAAACGAGGTAAATTCAATTGAGGAGAAGATATAGGACTCACCTTACTGTACTACATATATAACTTTTACATCACAGCTTGGGCCGTGTTTTCTTTAATTACATGTATATACATATACATACAGCTAAGGCTGACTTTGGTATGTTATTCATGAATTATCACTCGACCTCATTCGGGACCCCCAACGGGAAATTTTTTTGTTTCGTTTTGTTTACATCATACCCGCATCGGCTATGGCGGCACACCAAATCCTCTCCAAGCAACCAGTGCCAGCACCTTCGCCTAGTCACACCCCTCCGCATTTTTCTCTGCATGTCCCATTTGGGCGCCGGGTACCTGGAAAACTCACACCAAGGGCAGAAACCATCCCACATCCCCCAACGGGAAAGGAAATTAGACCTTTAGGCGGGTTTTATTTTTCTAATGAGTGTTTGATCAATAGTAACCTGACATAGTCACACGTTGCTGTATCACTGATGGTGCGAATTATGTCGCGCCTCCCCGGATTGCAGACGTAACAGGTGCGCCTATGTTTTGCGGTTCATTAGGATGTATTGACTGATGGGGGCTGGTCTGGCTTGGTCTTTTACAACAATGGTTCGGGATTAAGAGATTGGTCTGTGGATATGTTTGGATTTTTTGGATTTTCACTCTAAATTGGACTATACAGTGATACCACCCCCACCCCCACCCCCTCACACAGCGCCCGAGCTAATTAGGGGAGTAAAGACTAGAACGTAAAATGAATACAAGAGTATAAAGTTACAAGAAGAAGGAGAAAAGTGAGTTTATAAGCTTTCACAACCGTTAAGAACAATGCCCGTAACCCTATTTATGTGAAACCCAGTACGCATGGTGTTATAATAGGTTTAAAAATTTTCCGAAATCGAAGAATGACTCAATATACCGGCGAGAGAGAATGAAGTGGGGGGTACTACTGCTCGCCTCACTGAAACTCACGAATAAGAGAAAGAGGAAGAACCCCGCTGCTGGTGATGTTGATGCTGAGATGCCTGAGAAGGTTGAGATGGGGGCAATTTCAATACCCTCGTCTCGTCACCAAGAAACTGTCTACGATAAGACGCGATGCCGGTCACGACAGTCTCGAAATCTTTGATCCCCCGCTCACGCATGGACGCAATTGCCTGCCTGAGACCACGGTTGTAGTTGTTACGCTCCTCTTCAGTAGAACCTTCAACAACAGATGCAAGTTCGACAAGAATCTCATCATCTGATAGGCGATTATTAGCCACACTTTGAGTGATATCATAAAATTTAACGTGGGAAAATGGGAGGGGAAATACCTGGCAACTCAATCTGCTTTATATGCTGTTCCGTGCAGCTGGTGTCGCTGCAAATTCCACCACTAAGCTCCCACCTGCAGAGGGGCTTTTTAGGATCGATGCGGTTCGAAAAGGTCAAGCTCCTGTAACCACCTTGGCAAAATGCTAGGAAGTTCGGGTGATACCGGAATGATTTGAAGCTAGTCAGCGGTGACTTGTAGGGCGTGAAAATGTGTTTGGGTTGTATTTGGATTTTCTGTTCCACCTGTTTCTTGATAACGCTCGCAGCAGCGGTTGTGGAGGTGATCTATTGAAATCCAAAGAAAATAGCCAATCACGAGCAAAGTGAGAGCAAGGAGCTATTGTCAGCCAACACCAGATCTTATTAAAAGTAAAGCGGGCAGTAAAATAAGAGGATTTATAGGTAAGGTGGTCTTGTTGCAAACCTTGGCGGGATCCACGAGCTCATTGGCCTGTTTCCTTTGCTCGGGCACTGGGGTTGGTAGATTAGCTTCCTTAAGATTTACGGTACTTCTATTTGTCGGTCCTTGAATGTCGCCCAACACCTGGGAAGTCGTTGGTATGATAGACCTCTGTTTTTGTTCTTCTGGAAGTTGTGGCTCTAATTGGGGTTGATCCTCATCGCTGTCGTCTTCTTCCTCGTCTGAGGTTTCGTCGCCCTCCTCACTGCTTGATTCCGCCTTTTCCTGATCCTCACCTTCATCGCTGCTAGCATCCATGTCAACATCATCGACGCTCATGTCGTTTTTTGTTACCTTTTCCGCCTCAGTCATCTTTTCATCGACATCCATCGCATCATCAGAGGTGTTCATCGATACAGGCGATGAAACGACCGAGGGGCGGCTGATGATGACTTCGGTCCTATCCAGCGCTGGTATTTGAACCTGCCCATGGGTACTTACCGTCCCTTCCACTCCCTCCACCCCAGGGCCCAAATCATCTCTCATCACAACATCATCCGTTACATTCTGTTGACGATCCCCCGAGACGCCTGTTTGTGGTAATTGTCCATGCGGAGATGATCCCTGGCCGTCTTTCAAGGTGGCGTGATCAACTGTAATAAGCCAAACTCAAACATAAGCGGTTATTCGACAAAAGGGTGTTTATTAAGATTGAGAGAATTAAGAAGCTGCGCTGGTCCGATAAGAGCTACCGGTGGTAGAAGAGAGTGCATTGTAAGACTACACGGACAGCCTTACCTTCTATCTCCTCCATGGCCTTTTTCAATTGCTCAATTTCTCCCTTCTTCTTGGAAATCGCCTTTGTTGCAACTTCATCACACTCTCCCTTAGCATCTACTTTTTTCTCTGCCGCCTTCTCCATGGCTGCCAACTCTGCTTTTAAGGCCTCCTTCTTAGCTTCCATCTCCTCCTCTTCACGTCGCATTCTTTCTAGTTCTTTTAGAACTCTCTCTTTTGCTGACTTCTTCTTAAGTCTCTCATTCTCGGCCTCTTTTAGCTGATTTTCCTTCTCCTCCCTCACCCGTTGCCTGAGTTTCGCAGCCTCAATTTCTTCGGCCTCTTTCTTCTTTTTTTCGGCCTCAGCTTTCTCGATCTCCTCAATTTCTGTTAAAAGGGCATCAATTTTTTTCTTTTGTTCCTTTTTCTGCAATTCCTTTCGCCTGGTAGCTTCTGCTTTCGCCCTGGCCTCTTTGACGAGCATTTTTTGCCTTTCAACTTCCACTTTGCGCTTAATTTCATCCTCTTTCTTAACATTATCAAGGGCCGACGAGACTGCCATAGCTACATCGGTCACCTGCTGTTGCTGCACTTGCGTAAGAGGGGGCGGTACACTTGGCTCCGCCCCAATGTTCGGAGTTTCAATTGACGTTGGCGTTGATAACCCGGTTTTTGCTATAAGCTTTTTCTTCTCTTGTGCTTTTTGAATGGCTTCCTTAAGAGCCCTGATCTGCTCCTCTTTAGCTTGAAGCGCCTTTGCTGAGTCAAGCTTCGAGTTGCCATTGCTAGAAATGCCCCCAACAGGAGTTGTCTGGCTAGGGCGGAGACGTGGTGGGGTAATATTCCCGCTCCTTTTATCTGTGCCGCAAGGCGTTGATCGAGAGGTACCTGAACCGTTTAGTGAATCCTCCTCTTCCTCTTCCTCCTCGTCATCAGATACATCAATAATCAGCTCTACATTTCTATGGTCGCCAAACTTTCGTTTAGTTGTCGGCATAGGCTCCGAGTACATATCAGATGCAACCGGTCTCTTCCTACGGTGAATGTAGGGCCGCTCTGGGGAGGGTGCTTTAGTTGGAGCAGATATGTTAGATACCGCAGAAACTGCGGCTGGCTTCCCGGAGGAAGGTAATGTTTCAAGTGAATCTTTCATGATGGTATCGCCCTGTGGAGGCACAACCCCTGGAGAAGGGCGAGACTCCGAATAAGATCCATCTAGCTGTGTGAGCAATAAGCCAGGGATTCTAGGCACCTCCGGCTTGGGCGGAGACGAAGGTGGTGCTCTGGCAATGGCCGCTACTACAGGAGTAGACGATATGGGTGTGAGTGGAAGGCTAGGGGAAGCAGATTTACCAGGAAGACCCATCTCATTAATCTTCCTTCGAACCACTTCCTTTTTGGCCTCAACTTCTGCAAGTCTTCTTTTTCTTTCTTCCTCTTCTTTTGCTGCTTCACGTTGACGTACTAGTTCTGCAGCTTTGGCCTCAGCTTCTTTTCGTTCCCTATCGCGTGCATCCTTCTCGAGTTGCTTGCGGATCGCTTGTGCATCTTTATCAATTTGCATCCTGTCGGATGATTTATCTCTTGCTTTATGTTTAGAACCCGTTACCTGTGGATGATTAACATCACCACTTGGAGGTGGCGAAGGCGTTTCTGTTGGGATCGGAAGTCCGATAGAATTATATACCATCTTTAAAACATTTGGATCAATCTCGCAATCCTCGACCATATACCTCCAGGTAACTCTAAGGGGAATCATATTCAATACGGCCCGCTGAGCTTCACTGCGCAGTTCCGTCAAAGTCCTAGGTGGTTCCAATGGGGGATGGGGGTTAGAAGGATGCGTGGGACTACCACCTACAAGCATTCCCTTCGATGCCACATTAAATGAAGATGAGAAATTGTTGGACCCAGATGGAGATGACGACACGGCTCCCGATCCAGAAGCTCGAAAGTTTCCTAACCAAAGGAAATGTCAGTACAAATCGAAAACCTCAACTCTATAGCTATATAGCAGCCCCTTCCCAGGTCCTATCGGTAAATCCCAGGGAAACGGATGAACAAGCCATCAGGCAAATGCATCAAACCTTTTTCATCTCCCGTACCTTTTGGTCGGCTGTGCGAGTTGAATCTTTTATCACGTTGATCACCTTCTAGAGCTTTAGATGGTGTAGCAAAGGAATTGTCAAAGGGTCTTTTTCGATTTATGGGCCAACCTTGTGATGTATGTGACGCAGCCTCCCTGCGGTAAGGTTCGTTCCTGGAGTTATAGAGAATAAATTAGTAAGACTTTCGTGGGACCCCTCAGCCCCCGCCGAAGCTAAATTCTTACCACGTCTGCGAACGGGATATTGGTGAATTGTTTGAAACTTCACTGTTGATTCTCATACCTATATCTTTTTTTAGTATTCGATTTTGTTATTTTCGTCGCGATTTGTCCGGATGTACCGTGCGAAACAAAATCCTTGCCTTGCTGGTTTTCAACACCCCGATCTCGTTGACTGCTTCCAGAACGGTTATTGCGTTTTTTAGAATGTTGACCTTCAATGTTTTCCGCGTCCGAAAGTTCCCCTTCCTCTCTATCTTCAAGTAAGCCATCTTCGCTCCGGTGATTTTGTTTACTCAGTCCCGAT
This sequence comes from Morchella sp. 2018-W16, assembly GCA_024713755.1. Classification (NCBI taxonomy): domain Eukaryota; kingdom Fungi; phylum Ascomycota; class Pezizomycetes; order Pezizales; family Morchellaceae; genus Morchella; species Morchella sp. 2018-W16. The sequence goes on from JAMGYY010000018.1 coordinate 1,120,697, forward strand.
GGGGGCGCGTGCATTATCCTCTGAGTAGAGTTTGAAGTAGTAGATGGGATATTAGAGTGTAGCTGTCGAGACGCGCTATTAATACTGGTAACCTTGGGCATATTATACATTGGCGATTGAATCGCCGGTGAAGGCAATGTAGTATTATTACTGCCAGCACTGTTTATGCTCAACTTCCGTAAATCTTGGTTTAGGCTAGGTGGTCCCCTCGGAGCAGGAAGTGGGAAGCCACCGAATGCTGGAGTCGGGGGGTAGTTCGTCATCGCGGACGGGGATGCGAAAGCAAAGCTGCTGATGATACTCTGAAATGTTAGAGAAGGCGTGGTGCCCGAAAGTGAAAGTGACGATAAGAGGAAGAGCGGTGAAGGAAGGGAGTGGTTGATGAGACCAGGATGGCGGCGAGAGATGTGGCCCGTGTTGTTTCAGTCACTACATGTATGTGGGCAAGGGGGGGCAGGAGGGTCCAGAAAGAGATGGACATTCCCCGAATAATCTAAGTATACCCTTTATTTTGCGGCTGATAGGATATGCGTCAACCCGGGATTTGAGGGTAGATTTTATACTTTAGAACTCTGGTGTGTTGGTGGAATAGCAGGGTATTTTTTTTTCTTTTCATTTCTGGGTTGAATTCAACAGCTGAAATCACATATATCTTTCTAGTCTTTTTCCTATTTATGCTTCTATTTCTCTCCTCCTTCCCCTCCTTTAAATTTTCGCACACGCTCTCTGTTGATCTAGGCATACATACATGCAAGTACGTTTACCTAGTACTTACATGTAGCACTCGAGTTTGCCCTCGAAGCTTGATTATATAAGTTCTAAAGTTAAACCCGAAGCGGGGGCCTTGTGTAACTACATGTACTTTCGGTACTGTAGGCTGTAGTCGCTTAACCAGGATTACGCTAGCACTGAATTGGAACATTGTTGTGTTTTGATCGTACGCCAACTGTGAGGCTCTGATTGCTCCTGCAGGGGACATGACTTCGTGAAGACGCTTGCTTCCTTAGATCAGTGCGCTGCCCCTCCGCCATCCTTACACCTGTCTCTGTGGACACGGTTGACACCTTCTAGTTACCTGTACTGCTCTACTAACAGCTCTTTCAATCAATCAATCGATCTTCTTCTTGCCTACTTCAGCTATATCCCTCGCGGATTGTTTTAGCTCACTCGTCCCGGACCATAATGTCCGGTTTCAATCCCACGGGGTATTCATCACCCTCAGGATCTTCAAATAACGTGCCCCGATTATCATGGCAACAGCGTCGCCCTATTTCCGGAGCGCATAAGAAGTCTTCCTCGTCACCATCCAATGCAATATTTCCTCCGCCACCTCCTCCGCCAGATGTTGTTACCTCACCAACGCCGGGGATTAGAGGTCACCGGCAATCAGTATCTGCCCTGACAGCAGCATTGACTTCCACACCCGCACCCGCGCCCACACACGCACCTTCTCGGCCTAGCTCTGCTCTGGTTTTAAACAGCTGGCAAAGCAGAAGCAACAGCTCAGTCTCGAAAGCTTCACCAGGAACGTTCGCTCCAGGCTTTATCAAGTCTGCTGATGATAGGCGAACCAGCACTTCAAGCGTAGCTGGAGGAATAGCGGGTGAGAACAGCGACTTTTCTGGGAGACGATGGGTATGGGTTAGAGATCCCGAGAGGGCATTTGTGAAGGGAGAAGTTGTTCTTGATGAGGATGGAATGCTTACTGTGCGATGTGACGACGGAACGGTGTGTATTCCCTCGCGCTAGGACTGTTGAAGACCTTGCCCGTGATTTGGATCGAGTCTCAAGTTCGAATTACGTCTTAATAGGTACTAACAAAGCCAAACAGGAACGAAATGTTCATTCTGATAATGTCGATAAAGTGAATCCGGCTAAGTTTGATAAAGCTGATGATATGGCCGAGCTCACACACCTTAACGAAGCTTCCGTAGTTCATAATCTTCACTTACGTTATCAAGCGGATCTAATCTATGTAAGCCCTTAAATGCCCCTGTATGAGATCTTACTAACTAGTGATCAATATTTCTGTAGACCTACTCGGGCTTGTTTTTGGTAACAGTAAACCCTTACTGCGCATTGCCAATATATAATAATGACTACATATCCCTGTATAAAAACCGCTCAAGGGAAGAAACAAAACCTCACATATTTGCTATCACGGATGTCGCTTTCCGAAATATGCTGGAAGAGAAAGAGAATCAGAGCATTTTAGTCACGTGCGTACATTTACTTTGTAAAGCTTATCCGGGTCAGACACGCTGCTAACTCTTCATATAGTGGTGAATCCGGGGCTGGTAAAACTGAGAATACAAAGAAGGTCATTCAATATCTTGCTGCCGTTGCCAGCGAAAGCTCTTCATCGAAGCAACTTGGCACTCTAGAACTTCAAATTTTGCGGGCCAATCCCATCCTTGAGGCATTCGGAAACGCTCAGACTGTTCGAAATAACAATTCGTCTCGGTTCGGAAAATTTATTCGTATCGAATTTACTCGCTCCGGCCAGATAGCTGGGGCTTTCATCGATTGGTATCTCCTGGAGAAAAGTCGAGTCGTCCACCAAGGCGGGGATGAAAGGAATTACCATGTCTTCTACCAGCTATTGAGGGGAGCCAGTAACCAGATGAAAGAAATGTACCTGCTCGACGACGAGAATGTCAAAGCGTGGAACTATATTAAAAACAGTAATGATACTATCGCAGGCGTAAACGACCTTGAAGAGTTTCGGTCTTTAATGGAGGCTTTCCATGTTATGGGTTTTGCTACTGAGGAGCAAGTATCTATTCTCCGAGTCATCGCCGCCGTTCTACACATCGGTAATATTGAAGTCGTTCCGGAGCGCAGAGGTAGTGAGGATGCGCGACTGCCGGATCGTGGTCAGGCAGAAAGAGTTTCGCATGTTCTAGGTATACCAGTAGATGGGTTTGTAAAGGGGTTACTTAGGCCCCGGGTTAAAGCCGGTAGAGAATGGGTCAACCAGTCAAGAACAGCAGAACAAGTAAAGCAGAGTTTGGATGCTTTGGCAAAAGCTTTGTATGAAAGAGGGTTTGGGAAGTTGGTCGAAATGGTCAATAGCAAACTTGACACCCGCGGCGAAGGGGACGGTTTCATCGGAGTCTTAGATATTGCTGGGTTCGAGATTTTTGAGGTAACAGAGATATTATTCCTAGGCAGAGCAATAACACTGACAACTGTCTTCTTGGAATATAGGTCAACAGCTTTGAACAACTTTGCATCAATTACACAAACGAAAAACTGCAACAATTTTTCAATCACCACATGTTTGTTCTAGAGCAGGAAGAATATGAAAGGGAAAAAATTGAATGGAAGTTTATCGACTTCGGACACGATCTTCAACCGACTATAGATCTTATCGAGTTACCTAATGTATGTTCCCCCGAATACATATCACAAACAAGTGCTAATATTACAACTTTAGCCTATTGGTATTTTTTCGTGCCTCGACGAAGACTGTGTCATGCCGAAAGCAAGTGATAAATCGTTCACCGAAAAGCTTCACTTCCTCTGGGATAAAAAGACACCAAAATACAAACGTTCTCTTCTCAAGCAAGGATTCATGCTTACCCACTACGCTGCCGAGGTTGAGTACTCTACGGAGGGCTGGTTAGATAAGAACAAGGATCCTTTGAACGATAACATCACAAAACTTCTTGCTGCCTCCCACGACAGATATATAGCCTCATTATTTGCCGACTACGCCGAAGATGGAAACGAAAACGGAACTGTTGCTAAGAGCAGGGTGAAGAAAGGGCTCTTTAGAACCGTTGCACAAAGACACAAGGAACAATTAACGAGTCTCATGGCTCAGCTTAACTCTACACATCCTCATTTCGTCAGGTGCATCATCCCTAACCACCAAAAGCGGCCCAAAAAATTGAATGCACCTTTGGTACTGGACCAGCTTCGATGTAACGGTGTGTTGGAAGGTATCAGAATTGCGAGGACTGGGTTTCCGAACAGATTACCATTTGCCGAATTTAGGCAGCGGTACGAAGTTCTAACCCCCAAAATACCCAAAGGCTATCTTGAGGGCCAAAGGGCGTGTCAGCTTATGCTGCAGCAGCTGGATCTTGATACTCAACTTTACCGCGTGGGTTTAACAAAGGTATTCTTCCGAGCCGGTGTTTTGGCCGAGCTTGAAGAAAAGCGCGACACCTTAGTCCGAGAGATTATCACACGTTTTCAGAGCATAGCTAGGGGTTACCTTCAACGGAGAATTGCAAGGAAACGGCTTTACCGTGCCGAAGCTACAATGATAATCCAAAGGAATCTTCAAGTATACCTAGACCTTTGCGAGAGTCCTTGGTGGAAGCTCTTTATGAAGATGAAGCCGCTCTTGGGTGCATCTCATTCTTCGAATGAAGTCAAGAAGAGGGATGAAATGATACAGAAAATGGAAGCCTTAATGCAAGCGGAGGCGGAAAATCGGCAAAAGCTTGAGGAAGAGAGGAGGAAGACGGATACAGAGCTTCAACGTGTCCAAAAAACTCTAGAAAGCGAAAGGGCCCTCGCACTTGATAAGGAAGAAATTTTTGAGAGGATGAGGCAAAGGGAGGCTGAACTTAGTGAAAAGCTTGCGGGTGCCCTTGAGGACCAGGACGTGTTAGAGGACCAGATAGATGAGTTGATGAGTGCGAAGAAGAAGACGGACGAGCAGGCAGAGCTTTGGAGAAAGGAACTAGAGCAAGCGGGTGACTTGGTTGCTCGGTTGGAGGATGAAAAGAGGGAATTAGCCGCGAAAATCGAGTTTTTGGACCGAGAGCTCGAAGCAGCAGAAGCAGCAAGGGCTGAGAGGGGGGATGCTGAAGATAAGCTCGAACAAGAGATCCATGTGTTGAAGAGTCATCTCAACTTGAAGGAGCGCAAGTTACAGGAGTATGGGGAAGCTCTCAAGAAGTCGGATCACGATTTAGATCAAAAGCTCGCACAGACGGTATGTCCCAATTCCCTATCAATAGGTTATATTCCAACTAACTCTGGGTAGAACTTGAGTCTTGAAACTAGCCAAAAACAGTTGCGGGAACTTATTGATGAGAATAGGACGCTTAGAGACCAGCTGAGTGACTTATCAACTACCTCGAACGGATACGAAGATCTTATCCGTCGTAAAGAAAGCGAATTATCTCTACTCCATGCAGATCTTAAGAAGCTAGAACTTGAGCGTACCGCTTTTGACGACGAAAAGCGTCACCTTAATTCAAAACATGACGATATCCTAGCACGTTTACGTAGTGCCCACTCGGAGGTCGAGACATTAAAGCATCAATGCGCAAGACTCGAGAAAGAGGCAGCAGACGCCAGGAGACTACTCGATGCTAAAATCACAGAAGATGCTAAGACGGGACAGGGTCGCCGCCTTCTTGACGAGCAGATCAAAGAACTGCAAGAGGAGTTGGCAACGATCCAAGCCGAGTTGAATAAAGAGAGGCAATCCCGAGCGGATATTGCTCTACTTAGCGAACATAAATTTGCCAATTTAAAACGTGACCACGACGCTATTACTGCTGCAAAATTTACAATTGAGAAAGAGCTTTATGCACAGCAAGATACTCTTCGTCGTGCACTCGAAGCTCGATCTCAGTCCGAGAAGGAAAAACGCAACTTCCAAGCGGACCTGAAGACTCTTCGCGATAGACTTGCTGAATCTGATAATGCCAGACTACAAGCGGAATCAGAGATTGAGAAAAGTTTGGCAAGGCAAGCCAAAGAGAAGGAAGCTAGGCTAGATAAGGATCTAAAGGCGAAGGAGGAGGCCCTTTCTATAGCGGAATCTGAACGCGCAAGACTGGCTTCAGAAGTTGCTAGACTTACCCGAGTTGTCAGTGAGCAAGATGGAGCACGCCAGTCCTACGAGCAGTCGAGAAAGCGCATGGATTCGGAAACCAACGCGGTTAAGAACCGCCTTATGGCGTCAGAAAATGATAACCGTGCCTTACAAAATAAAATACAGCAAAAGAACCTGGAAATCAGCAAGGCAAACGCTAGAGCGAGTGAACAATATCGGGACAAGATTGTTGCGCTGACTGCTGATAGGACGAAGGCTGATGAGGAGGCAAGAAAGTACCGGAAGCAATTCGAAGACGCGCAAATTCAGATACGTGCTCTCGAGAAGCAGAAAGAGAAACTATCTCTGAATTTGGAAGACTTGAATCATGAAGTTGCACGTGAACACAAGACAACCCGGAATGCTGAGAAAACGACATCTAGCCTACAATTACAACTTGCAGAAGCGAACAGAACCTTGGAGATGGAGAGACAAGTCAAAGCTCAGGCCCAAATAAATACTAAACATATCCAAAGTGCTCTTGCAACTGCCAATTCCGAGCTCGAAGATTGCCGCCAGCAATTGCTTGTTCTCCAGAAGGTATTCGACCCTGAAGGCATACAGCCTAAGAATTGGGAATCTGGGAGGAAGAGTATCGTCCAATCATTCAACTTGGCTACCAAGCTAGATGAGGCAAACCAGGCCCTAAGACTTTCAAATGAAAGACGTATCCGTGCTGAGAAGGAACTCGAAGAGCTAAGGAAGCGACACCAAGACGAAGTTGCAGAGATAGATAACATGCACACTTCATCTAAGAGAGCCCTACTCGACGAGATGGATCAAAACAATGCTCCTGCAAATGGATCCGCTCGACCATTTAGCAGAGCACTCAACGCCAAGCAATATTCCAACCAGACGACGCCTACCAGGAGAAACCTCTTTGGACAAGATCAATTCGATTCTGAAAAAACCGATAAGACTATGGATACTATTAGCTTCCAGCGAAGGATGGATTTAGCCTCCGAGCTCGAGGAAGTCCAGAATCAACTGCAGATTGCGGAAATGCAGAACAAACACCTTCAAGCCCAAATTGATCGAGCAAACGCGAAGGAGGGTGAGCTAGAAACGAGCCCATCTGCTAAGCGAGCCTTGAAGCTAGAGCGTGAGAATAGCCGCCTACACGACTTGCTTGATGAGTCGGACCAGAAGAATTCGGCGCTTGAAGCTTCAATGAACTCGATTGAACTTAGCCTAAAGGATATCCAAGCTAAGAGCCATGAAGAGCTATATGACTTCATCAGCCAGCAGGAGCAATCCCGACGCAATCTAGTAATGGTATACAATGAGACAGTTTCGGACCTTGGGCGAGCAAAGGACCAGTTCGAAAAGGTCAAGGCTGCCAAGGCTGCAATAGAGACAGATCTTCGAGAGACCCAGACAGAGCTGGATGAAGCACTAGCAATGCAACAGCAAGACAAGGTTAGCCGAACCCAGTTATTAAATGAATTTGCGGACCTGCAAATTCGCCTAGACGCCGAGTCTTCGAAGGTCGCAGACCTTGGAGCGAGCTTAAACCTTTACAAGCTGCGCAGCAATGAGTACTTCAACAAGCTCGAACAAGCAGAAATTGCGGTACTCAGGGCATCAAGAGCTGAGGCGGCTGCAAAGAGTCAAGCAAAGGAAACGGAAGAGAACGCTGCAACGGTATTGGCTGAAAGAAAGCAGATGGAATCACTGATAGAGGACCTTCAAAGACAAAACCAGCATTATGACGAGAAGGTAAGCGGTTTCTCCAAAAATTACCATTATGCCACCAAGATTGTGGATCTCTAAAAAAAGATTTTAGGTTGAGGATCTTTCAGCAGATTTGTCTGCTGCCCTTCAAGCCAAGAAGAGACTACAGAACGAGCTCGATGATTACCGCAGTAGGCGTGAAATCGACCTTGAAGATAAAGAGAGCTCCATGGAACAGACACGAAAGAAGTACCAAGCCGAGCTTTCCACCTTGAATGGGGAACTGGAGATCGAGCGGGAGAATATTCTCCAAGTCAGGGGGGAGAACAGGCGTCTTCGTGAAGAGGTTGAAGATCTGCGTGCCAAATGGGACGATGAAGTTCTCAATAGCTCTACATGGGCCAAAGAGAAGTCGCGCCTCGAAATTAAGCTCCAAGACCTCTCACAATCCCATGACGACGCTGTCGCTGCACATAATGAGGCTCAGGGTCGTGTGGTGACGCTACTCGCCCAGGTCCGAAACCTTCGCACTAACGTTGATGAAGTGGTCTCAGAACGAGATGCTATCCAAAAGGAAAAACGTAGCCTCGAACAAAGACTGGCTCAAGCTAATCAAAGGCTTGAGGACCTTGCCAATGGAGAGAGCCCGTCGATGCGCAATGCAGCTGGTATGGATAGGGAGTTACTTGATCTCAAAGGAGCTCTACAACAACAAGAAGATGTTGCGGCGGCAGCGGTCGAGAAGATGAGGAGAGCTGAGGCCTTGGTCGTTGAGACACAGCGCGATATCGCGGCCGAGAGGGAAACCAATGTCAGCTTACACAAGGAGAGGGCGTCCTTGGAAAAGCAGGTGAAGGATCTACAGTTAAAATTGGTCGATCTGGAAACTAAAAGCTATTCTTCGACATCTCATGATGTCAGGTTTCTGCATGGTCGAGTCCAAGAGGTATGTTACCCTTTGAATTTTATTTACGTTGTGGCCTTCTAATTTATATTTTGGGTATATTAGCTTGAAAAATTGCTTGATGAGCAAGAGAAAGAACGCAACAAGAGTGAGCGCTCGGTTCGTAATGTGGACCGTACCGTTCGAGACCTCCAAACCCAGATTGAAAGGCGAGACAAGGCTGCTATACAACTTGAGGAAGAGGTCACCAAGGGCAAAGAAAAGATGGAGCGCCTCCTCAAGACAATCGAGGAGTTAGAGGCAGCACATTCAGAGCATCAATTGATTGCCCGCAGAGCAGAACGTGAAGCACGCGAGGAGCGGGAAAAGAGCCTTAGGCTTGAGCGCGAGCTTGAAGGCTGGAAAGGGATGAGACTAGACAGGAATGCTAATAGCCGCAGCAATACCATGGCTGCCCTAAGTCAGATGGGCGATGACGATAGCGACAGGAGGGGGTCAAAGAGACATTCGGTTAATTTCTTGTGAATGGAGTTCAATTGCTTTTGGTGCATATTGGTAAACGGAGCGTTGAATTTTAACCTGGTTTAAGGGTTCATGGCATGGGATATATGAATGTTTTTATGTCGGTGAGATGGTAAAGCAGTACAGACGGGGCTGTATAAGGCTGGCAGCTGTATTGTTTTCACGATTTGTATCTTTCTCTTCTGTTTCTTTTATATTATTTCCATTACTAACTATTTTATTATCCTTTATCTTTTGTTTTGTTGAAATTTTGGTTTCTGAGAGACTAATTGCTAAGCCATCGTCACAGAAATACCCACTCGCCGAGCGATGTATCATCTACGTTGGTGCAGTGGGTGTTTTTCTTCTTCTTCTTCTTCTTCTTCTTTCTTCTCTTTCGTTTTTCTATCTTTCTAGCGCGGATTGGGGGTGGGGGCGGGGGGTGGGGGGTGGGGGGTGGGGGGAAAGAGTCGAATGATACCCTTTTTACTTTCACGATCACGTTATGATCATATGTAGTACCTGTAATGATATTGGTACATGCTGCAACGCCTTGGTGCTTACTACTATTTAAATGGCCCAAAGCAGAAGTGAAACGCTAGTCCTGCCTCCAGCTGTCTCAGGTCTCTGACGGCTGCAGTGTATGTAGGGGTAAGTCTGGCAGCAGTCGAGCTGTTGCAACCACGGCCAGTGTCGCCAGACTTACCCCTGCACCTGTAGTACATGTATGTTGTATAATAATATTATTTGAATGAAGATTAGAGTAGCGACGCGGGTTTATGCCGCGCGGATAGAATACTCGCATGTAAGATCAAACTTACTGCATCTAGCAGTCATGATCCATCGTTCAACCAATCGTTAAGCAGATACATGTAGTCCCTGACCAGAGATAACAAATTTTTCGTAGCCTGTACTTTACTTTGCCCACATGTCCATTATATATTAGCACAGAATTCCGAGAATTTACCTCATATTACAGTGGGTGAAATCACTACCATAGGACTACGGAATTTAGTGATAAATACCGAATTAAATCGGCATTAGAGGAAGAGTACTGTACAAATACCATATTCTTACCGCATTACTAGCGTATCAACGTAGTGATCCCACCCCTCTTTTTGGTACCGTATGTATGTAGTATCTAGGCGCCAAAAGGAGTCTACAGGTCGATTAGAGGCTGTTCATAAGGGGGAGTCCTCAGGTAATTGTTGTCCAAAGATGTCGTTTTACTGCATTTCTCTATAATTTTGATTTAATATATGAATCTCTTGTGAAACCTCAATTTTTATTGGAGGCAGGTTACCCTGCCTCCAGTCAGGTAGCAACCGGACACCCAACCAAGAAGAATAAAGCTATCGCCCTCTGCCCCCCAGGTATGCATAATGCATATTGAAGGATTGTAGGAGATGAACTTGGGGGACGGGGGACTTCTAAGTCCCCCGTCCCCCAAACCGGAAGTTCAAGATTCGATTGAACTGGGGCAATGTATCGCGAGTTGGCTCATCCCTAGTAGGTACATGTATGTATTTGAAGGTTCCAATAAAAGAAACAGCCCACACATACTGTGGGGTCAGAATGCGGTATGTAAAATACTCACAGTCCACAGGGGGGTTCTGGTCCGGATCGCTTTCCAGAACGGTTTCCCGGAAACTCGCGCTTCCGCCAAAATCTCCGATTTCCTAGACGGTTACGTAGTTGGCTAGCGAGTTGTGGTTGGTGGTTGCGTAAGTGTCTCTCCTGCACTGCTGCGCCCGTTAATTCGACCCTTTATCACTCGGATATATTATGGTGTTATCGCCCTCCCATCTTCCTTTCTCTTTCCTTGTCTCTCATTATATTCTTTGAGCTGAGCTTCCCTACATAACCTTACTACAAATAACAAATAACCTACAATCATAATTACAAAAACTACATACTTGAACTATTGTCGGCTAATAATCGATTAAACAAATATGCGTGTTTCTACCATCCCCCTTGCTGCGCTCATAAGTCTTCCAGCCTTGAGTGCTGCATTCCTTCTTCCACCGTCAACCGATCTCGAGCTCTCTCCACTTTTCAAGTCAAACGAAGCTGAGGTCGCCATCTTGAGCGACACCCCTAAGAGTGCTATCGTCAAAGGTACCCATACAGCTGTCACTTTGCCATGCATTGGATGTACATGGCATAAAGATGTATCGGACGAGGAGGGTGTTCCATATACTGAGGGCCTTGAAAGCGAGCTTGTAGGTCTACCTTGGTCTCACATAATCCAAATTCCGATTACTGATTTGCATGATTAGTTATTCGACATTTCGATTCCCGCAGACGCTCCCAACTCTCTTATGATCAACGACAGGCGTATTGTCCCCTTCACCCCACTATTCGGGCTCTCGGCTCTTCAAGTCCCCGCCTCCGCCTCTGCTGAAGATGTGTTCACCATCTCGCATGCCTTCCGTCCGCTCAAGCTTGGCTACGACCTTCTCGTTACTGGAACCCTAAACCCAGACACACCTGACAAGAAGGATGTCCGCGTTAGGCTCCGTATCACCGCTGTTGATGGTGTCCACAACGACTTTATCCCTGACCTTGAAGTCCTGGTATCTGAGGACATGAAGACTGGTGCACTTGAAATTGTTAGCAGCCATATCAACGCTCTTATATTGCCCGGGGATGTGCATGACGATGAGGTCTCGTGCCAGGGAATTGATTGCATGCTATCAGAGATGAAGCACAGGCTTGAGAACCTCAACATCATGCGCGTAAAGGATGCGAAGAAGGGTGGTTGCCCCGGTGGAAAGAAAGGTGAAGCACCACCTAATATGCCTGGGGATGGCCCTCACAGGGGTGGTCCAGGCCGTCATAGCCACGGGCCACACCATCACCCTCACCCACACCACCACCATGGACACCGCAAGGGCGGCCGCTTCTGGTCTGCGCTTATTGGCCATATCTTGATGCCTATCATTATCGGTATTATGGCTGGTGTAAGTGTGTCCATCATTGGTGTGGTTGTTGGACAAGCTATCATGAAGCTTTGGAAGTTTGCCAAGGAGTATAAGAACAGCGGGAAGATTGGGGAGGAGCAAGTCGAAGAGGGTAGGGGAATGTTGAAGGCTTATGCCGATGAGCATCACGTGGAAGAAGGGCTTCCTGCATATGCTGAAGAGGGTATCGAGGTTGTGGAGAAGGAGTAAAGTTAGTTTTCAGTTGACCTACTATTTGTTTAATCATGGCCCTTTGTGCTAGATTCTTTCTTTTGTTAATTTCCTTATTGGGTTTCGGTCGGGGTTTGGGTTTTCTGGGTATTGAATATCAGTGGTATGGTAAAAGCCCCAAAAGTGCAAGGAATTCGACCTTAACTTAATTGTTCTTAAGTTGAATATTATTCTTCTCTACCAGCTAATATTCCACATACCCTTTGGTGTTTTCCCCTCGAATTTTCCGGACTGTCAAAGTGTTTAAGAGTCAAATCTTTGTTTTAAATCCCGGTTGTTTTCCATCAGTATTTAGGTAGACGCTACTTTAATCATGGGGGGTTACGCTCGCTAGGAGTGCGCTGGTTGACCATCCCTACGAACTAATATTTGCGTTTTTGTAGACAGAGGCAGAACCTGCAGCCAAGCTTTAGCTGCATAAATACCACCTACCACAGTGTGCCCTTGCTTTAGGCTGCTCGTTGGTATATCAGTGGAATAAATATTTTTGGACATAAAAACCCAAAGACATCCCCCTATCACTATCTAGTTCGATTATCTCTAGTTAATCATTGCTAAGCCTCTTCGCTAACACGTACAGCCTCTAGATCTATCAACATCTGTGGCTCCAAGAGTGTGTACAGCGGTGGATCAAAAAATGTAGAAGTTAAGTACAATAACCATTAAAAGAAGAAAAGGGACGATGAGTTTATGTTTGATATATTGCGCCGTCGAGAAATTCCCCCGGAAGGCAATATATTAGTTGAATATTTTTAGGTATTCAATTGATCGAGTGCCAATACGCCCAAAAACATTTCAGAACCTACATGTACTGAAATTAGGCATCGATACTTGGCACTAGTAGGATATCACTAAACTTACCAAGATAGATTGGTTTACGGCGCACCACTTCAGATCACTCGCTGTTTCGGCGAGGCCGAGCTGCGCAGCTACACATAAATATTTTCCATTAGCTCCGACTAGAAAATTTCAAGTCCTAGACCATCCACGAAATTTGCCCGCCCTAAGGACACTTATCAATAGTCAACTCATTCGGTGTGCAACATCTAATTAGTATACAGATAGATATATTGAGTATGCAATGGGGGCTCCAGATGTTTGGATTGGTTGAGTTTTGGATGTTTTTTCTTTCCCTTAAGCTATTGAATAGGGAGAGTCAGCTAAAAAAAAAAAAAAAAAAAAAAAAAGAAAGAAAGAAAGAAAGAAAGAAAGAAAGAAAGGTTATGTTGGAGGTTGTTGTTGCCTTGTTCTGTTGTAACTCAGTGATTGTGATATGTTTTTTTTGTGGTACTGGTACGCTCTAGGTACTATTTGTGATTTTGATATATCTACCTCGACTGTAGCATGGTGACAGTTCACCATAACCCTCACCGGCCAAAGGCTGGAATCAGCTTGTAGGTGCTTTACGTGATAACGGGAAGCTTAAGAGTGGTCTGACCTGGAGTTGAACTGCAGCAAATATTGCGCTTCAATGATACAATGCATAGGGTGGGCTAATTATAAAGTTATTACGACTCCTAATCATGCACATCGATATCAACGATCACCCAGCTTGGTTGACTGCGCCGAAGGGAACATGAACCTCAAGGGGAGGTTAGATAATTTCTACTACCACTGGGCCAGCAATTGTTACCAAGGTGGGCTTTGAATTTTGTTATGCCCCTTGGTTTCCCTTTACAACTTCATTACTGTTAATAACGGTAGCATTTGCCCATCGATGGGCCAGACAGAAAATCCCGAAAACCCAACAGCTGATACATACAGTACCAAAAAGGGGGATGTAGTAGATACCATAGCAATACAGTATCGTGAAAAATTTCCAAATCGGAGTTCCAACCATTATACCATTGCATGCTGTAGCAATACCACAGTGTCATGGTATTCTGGCAGATAATGTACTAGATACACCCGCTTTTTGGTACTTCCTGCCCATTTATTAGGAAGACCAATATGCATTTCGAATAATCTTACTAGCCCAGCGGGAGTCACATCCATCGTGAGGCAAAAAACAGATTCTTGAATAGAGTGAGGATCGAACTCACGCGGGTTGCCCCACTAGCACCTGAAGCTAGCGCCATAACCACTCGGCCATCTATCCTGAACTGGCCGGCGAATTTCTAATTTTATTATTAATTTTATTTATTAACTGTCTGATAATTGGCAGACCCTCATTATAACACAAGGCTTTTCGACTCGGGCAACTAAATACAAAGGTAATATGGGGTGATTTTCTCGCACTGTACTGTCGATTCGAATGATTGACCTGATTTCTGTATCTAGAGTTTCCCCCCGAATCCACGCACTACACAATTTATAAAATATTTTGCAGGCATCGCTGTGTTCCCATAATTACACTGGCCAGTGTTATACGCGTATGTAGAAGAAACGAGAAAGAAGAAAGGCTCCACGAAAACAATTTGATCTCCTATTTGTACACTCTGAAGCAACTTAAGTACGTAGTAAACCCTAATTCTAACATGTTGGATTAGGCGGCTTCGGGTTCGTCAATTCGCGCTGATTGCTTCCTAAGACCGGCTCCACTCATATCCCCTCCCTTCCCGCCTTCATCCGCCGACAACCCCGTTGAAACACCCGCCGTGGGTTTTCCGGTACCCAATGTAATACCTCCCGGCCCGATAAGGCCTCTACTACTTGTCGGTGACATACTTATTTCCCCTAATGATGAGGTGGAAAACATGCTTGACACACTACTAGATCTTCTTCTGTCACCACGGGGAATTTTAATTGATGGATGGAGCCCATCCGTCTCGCTGTGTGCGGAGTGGCCTGCAATTTTCATGGTTGTGGAGTCTGATGAACTAGGACGAGACGAAATATCTGATTCGAAATGGAAAACGCCACCTTTAGTACTAGTATACTCATCTTCAGAAAAGGGGGGTAAGTTATGGTTTTTGTAACGAATATTAAGGTACCCACCCTTTACTAATCCAGTTTTTTTTTTCCCCTCCACACTCGAAGAATATAAGTCGAGGGCTTCTAGGACGTGTGGAAATACAAGTTTGTCCACGTCCCTCGCCCAAAGAAAGTCAAGATGTTCATAGTGCTCGATTTCTTTCGCAATGGTATGCCCGGGGAGCTCCTCCAGCATGACATTGATATCAACCAAACTATCACTGCCTCCATAAACGAGGACGATAGGTGTAGTGATATTCCTGGTAGGAAATTTTGCAACCTTATAGAAATTTTTGCCTGAGAACGCCATTATAGGAGACTGGATATCATCGTCATACATCTGGAAAGACTTGTTACGTATAATCTGGAACCAGTGGACCACAGTTTTTACAGATGCGTAAGAGTATAGTTTGGAGTATGCCGCGATCTTTTGGTCAAGGGAGATGTTGTTTGCACGCCAATTGAATAGGAACGCCAGGAAAAAATCAATTACTCGAACAAAGATTGGAGGATCTATAGGGGCTATTAGTTCATATATATATTGTTAAGCGCACAGGTGACTCACACAGAATGCTTTGCCAAAATGTCGTTGAAGGGAGAATGCTCTTGCGGCCAAAGAAAAGAAACATTATGTTGGGACTTGTCTTCATTAATGCATCCACAATAGGATTATGCAAGCCCGCCGGACTCATGGCAGGAGCCAGAGCAATAAATACATCCACTTTCTTATTTAATGCTGGATGGATGCTTAAGGTCGCAAATGCCTGCGCCGTTCCTTGCGAAAATCCGATGTAACTTAAGCTTCTCTGTTTTGTAGTAGCAAGAATGTAGTGTATGGAGTCGGGTATATCATGAAACGCAAACTCATCCATGCTGAAGTTCCAGAACTTTGTTGAGGTGGAAGGGCAATGAATGGATTTCTTTGAATATTTGTTTCCTCGATTATTCCCACACTAAAAATACTCATGTCAGGCACAATAATTTTGGCATTGTATTAGAGTATTGAAACTTACCCAAACATCAAATCCCTTTTCAGCAAGCACAAAGGGAAGACACTTTTCCTTATCCAAAGAAGACACCCAAACTTCACTATTCATCAATAATCCTATTTTCGAGTTAGTATATATATCCCCCGCTAGACCTTAAAGACGACTCGATTTACCATGATGTAAATAAACGACCTTCCTTCCCCCATTTCCACCCTGCCCCCGGTTTCCATTCCGCTCCCCTAGTGTCGACTTTTTTACGATTCTATGTACGCCCAGCAAATAGCCGTCCCCTGTTTGAACGATATGTTCTTCCACCCGCCAATCACCTTGGTCCCAGATCTCGCATAGTTCAATAAACCCATCCGCCTCTCGAACACGTGCGACTATATCTTTTTCCACTTTTGTACGGGAGACGGTTGTATACCGGGTTGATGAGAAAGAATTGAATAGGGATCGTGATTTGGCATAAAAGAAGTTTATTAGCGGCGATGCTAAAGATATTGTTAGAGTTGTTTTTGGCCTTATATAGAGTGCGTTCAAAACTAAGGTCCAAAGGGTTTCTTACGGAGAGCCAAGGTAATGACTCGTATTACTTTCTCAAATACAAGGAATAGAAATGAAAATATTAGGGCAACGTACTCCAACCTAGTATTTCATGAAGAAGCATTAGTACGGGATAATTCTATCCAGGAAATGGGGTATGTAACCTGCACAAGCAGGGTGACACTTATTTTAGGTGGTCAAGTTGAAGCAGAGCTTCCAAAGAAAACAGAGACGGGAAATTATTACAAATGGAGCCGGCCTACAATCGGCATAGGCATGATTCCTTCCCTTGTGCCTATCGCCCCCAAAGAAAACACGGAATAGCAGCTTCAGAGATAAAAGAAGGATTCGCGAAACAAGCTAGGTAAGATAATTCCAATTAGCTTTGCAAATCCCATGGGAAAGGGGCCAGGCTGGCCATGAACATTTATTCGAGAGCTCACCTGATAAGAACTGCCGGAATACCTTCACTCGCGTGCTTAAGCTCTCCCGACTTTATCTAGTGAATCGTGCAGTCAGCTGTGCGGATAAGTAGTCTGGTCTGAAGCTCCGAAGTTCCACGCGTGTCCGTCTTGGACTATGACTGATAGTAATTGAGGATGTCTATTGAGGATGATAGATACCGATCTGTCCGACACTGCCGTTTATCATCGACCGTTGAGCTGCATGCAAGGATGAGTTGCATTTCAGGTTGATCAAAAGGGGTGTTCAAGAAATTGGCCCTTATCCGGCAAAGACCAAATCAAAATTCCAAAAGTAAATTAAAATTCGGCCATAATATCTCTTCTTTAGTACTAGTATCTAAATACAACGCTAACTATCATTGGTAATATATATGTTTATGTAACTTCCTTGACCCCAATTGCAATTAACCCCAACTCTGACCATTCTTCCTCTAAATCCGTTATATACGTGTATATAGCCTTCTGGATATTCAACTTTCGTTACTATTCGGTAGTTTAATCTTTACAGTACATAGAATATGACCCGATTAGCTTCAATTTAGTAGTATCGATATCATCTCGTAGGTACGTACCCATACTCACGTACATAGACGGTTTCCCTGGCCACCCGGACACCCCCCTCACCCGGACAGTTGACGTAAAAAGGGAAGATCAACAGTTTAATTGGTTTCTATATCTCTTATCTACCAATCATCATTGACTGTCCGAGTGAGGGGGGTGAGTGGCCAGAGAAGTTGTCTATATCATACCTACATGATGTATGTACTTCGTTGCGATTAGTCAAATTTTATTACTAGGGCTTAACCGTCAATTACTCCTCATTCTTAGGAGAATAAATAACTAGATAACCGATCAAATACTAGATACAAATACTAAAGGTCTTACGATTAACGCCTAATTTCCCCGTTTAATACAAGTATTCTTTTAATCCCCGGCCCACGTTTAATTACTAGACGCCAACAAACTGGCTAGATCCCAGCTAGATCCCAACTGACTTATAAGAAATTTCGTTTATATTTATACTAGAGGTCAGCCAAAAGGGAGATCGAGATATTCGACCTAGGAACACCAGAACTCTTCCTGTACTTAGAGTGCGGGTCATGAACTATCACCCGGTTTGGAACGTATGTTACGGCGTCTAATCAGTCATTTATATAAGGTTCCTTTAGGTCCTTCCTACCCAAACTCTTTCGTCCTGTTCCAAGCCCCGCTTTTGGTGTCAGCTTTATATAATACTGCCTCATGTCCATTGGGCTCAATGATGGCTTTGGTAGCTCAATATATAGCGGTAATTGGTGCCTGGCCACCCAGAATCCAGCAGTAAATATTCTAAAATGCATTGTAATTATAATAAGCCCCCGCCACACCCAAATTTAAATCTTTATAAATATTGTTAGGCGTTTGCCACTTCTTTGAGTCGCTTCCCAATCTTTCAATATGTACCCATTCCTGTACGCAGGCTGCTTAAGTAAATAATAGCTTGCCTATCCTTTTTCTACGTATACCTAAGCTAAAATCAAAGATCAAATCGTTTAACCGGTTGACCAATCAAAACCTCCATTCCCATTTAGTCAATCCTGACTTGATCGACTGATATTGTAGTCTTTAGAGTCTAACCGCCTTAGTATAACTAGCTCTTGGCACCGTCATCCCACTTTTCGCCCTCTGCTAAACGCAACACGTTTGATTTTGCTACAAAAAGTTTACCGAAATGCCGTCCTCGTGCAAAGACATCCGTATGGCCCCTTCTCAGCGCCCAAAACCTATCATTTATGGTGATTTAAAAATATACTTACGAAATCTGCGGTCGACAGGAGCGGCTCTAGCGGAATGTCTCCAGAACTCCGACTGCGTTATGGTTCAGCGCAATAAACCCAGCGATTGCATTCGCCCACCATTGTCAGAGACGTTGCCAACTCAATGCCAGCAATTAAAGAGGAGTTATGGCCAGTGCAAGTGCGTTTGACCCTCCCCGGTGCCCTTCTCTCCTAATACCAATACCGCTGTTGTTTCTAGTATAGCCCTGTAGTTAGTTACTGATCTCTTATAATCTGATTTGTAGGAGAGGAATGGTCGATATGAGGAAGCGATTCCGCGGCAACGCACCAATTGGGTCAAGCAAAGAAGTAGAAGGGAGTGGGAGAGCACCACAGCTGTATGGAGGCAGGCCTATGTATCCTGAGCAGGGGGTAGGAGGTGAGGGGGAGTCAGGTGAAGGGAAGAAAGAATAGAGCGATGAGGGATATTAATCCTTTTTACTATTGCCCTGGACAGAGTGAACACTAGCTTTGATGTTCTCTTTAAACTCCTCCGAGACACACCGAACCCAACACGCTCAAGCACGACCTTCATTCCAAAGGGCGACGAGTTTCTACCCAACCCAAACGCTTGAAAAAGAGATCAATCCTACTACGAGTAGTAATTAGTGATTATCCAGGATGTTGAATTTTATTCTCGATGTAATGAAGGGTCACGGCTGGAGGAAGACCACCTCACGGGAGCAAAGTGAAGGCACTGGAAAAAAAACATCTTTAGTGACATTGTAACATTTTCTATATTGGCTAGGGTAATTCATCCTGGGGAAATTTGAAGTTGGGGTATTTTGCGTTCGGGGGTATTTCGCACCTTTGCTCCTTCTACATCCTCGGTTTAGCTTACAGCTATACATGTTTCTACATGTAGTTTTGTAGAGTCATTTGTTTTCGTTCAAACCGGGCCCTGTGGCTGCAGTACCTTACCAAATTAGATGAACAATATCACAGACACGACACCTCACTCGACCACTAAAATATATGGCGTTTGTCTTAACCAGGCAGAGATGTTACAGACCACATATATACATGTATATAACCGTATTATCTGAAAAAAAAATCGTTGGGAGACAGCAGGGGTATAGGCCAACCAGAGCCCACATTTAGACGTAAATAATCCTTGCTGCAGTGCAACGAATTTTCTCGGACCTCGCGGCACATGTACCTACGTACATGTACTTACATGTAGTTGCCGCATGTACCAAGTGTGTCGTGTTCTTAGATCTTTTACGTGTACTTGTGCGCATGCGTAGAAATAAGCTTCATTGGGCACAAGGCGGCTCAGATCCATGTAAATTAGACTATTCGAGCCGCAGCTCAGCCGTATTCTGATAAACAAGCGAGATAGGTGACGCATGGAAAATCAAGCTGGAAGTACTATATGCTTGAACACCTGGCTGAGTACTCGCATGTATCTCCAAACAATATTCCTCTCAACCACTGACGGTTAGGTACAGAGGACTACGAAAAGCCAATGTATATACGTATTCGACGAGCTCTATATTAATTTAGCACATTTCTTTTTTTTTACGGCTTGGTGCTGGACGATCAGGCATTGTGTAACCCATAATAAGATCAGCGGACTATAGTACGATGTGATTACATGGCTCCGAGTCACTACACCAATACTCATTCCTACATATCACCAACGCGGTCCTTAAAATTCCACAACTGTGCCTTTTATTATTGATCAATCTTTCAGGATAAACTACTCCGAATTCAAGCGCGCTTACTATCGAAGGAAAACTAAGTGTACGATTCGAGTATGCCCCTGAATTGGATAACTCAGGAGACGATAGTGAGTTATATGCCATAAAAGCTATAAGTCCTAAAGGCGGCAGGTATGAGTTACGCTATCGGATGGCGGATTTGATATACGGTACTAAATCAAATCTATCAAACAGGTTTCGTTAGTATATGCATATATACAATATTGGGTCGAGAGAGCTTAAGGGACGAGCCCGTCAATTTCTATAATATCCCAAATCCAGCCCCCGAAGTTATTTAGTCTACTACTAAAGCCCTTAAGTAGATAGATGCATCAGTGAATGAGTGTAGAGCTCGAACTCGAGGCCTAACTTTATGGTACCCTTAATTCTACTAGCAAGGACCTAACCCTAAACCTTCCGCTGCGTTTTTTTCACACTCTAATAGTCTCCTTGCCTGGCCATTTTCTTTCTCAATCTTTGCCGTTCCCTTCTCACCTCCTCCCTCCCTTCTTCTTTCCCTCATCACTCTTACGCCGTTTTGCCTCACCTCCATCCCCCAATCAAAATTCCCCATCGAACCCCCCATCTGCCTTCCAGCAGATATAATCTGTCCGAGTATTTAAACCTCTCTTAACCCAACGCACACCGCCGCGTCAGAGTTGATTCTACCATCATGACGCAATCCATCAGAGGTTAGTGTAGAGAAATATCCTTCGAATCTAGACCACGTCGGTTTCATCCGTTTCCCTATCCCCTATATAATATTATTGCATCGAGGGTTGCATTATTCCGAGCAACTCACCTGTCTCTTTTTTGGAGTTCCGGAATATCCTGTTAAAAAGAGGTTTCCTCTTAACCCGCTCCGCGCTTTCCTTCATTTGGTAGCTCGATTAATGTGCATTATAACCTCTAGCACAGATGGATTTGCTAACCCATCTCCGGTGTATTAGTTCCTCTGGAAGAGGAGATGCAAGATAGCATTACAATTTCTGCTGCTCCCCAGTTGGGGCCACGCCTGAATAATTCTTCTGCCAATCTGGCAGGTCTTTTAGAGGCTGAAATTCCTCCCTCGCCGACATATTCAATTTCTTCAATGAGTTCACTGTCTACAATATCAGACTTGGACTTGTACTTTGACGCAGAGCCTCAATTACCGTCTTCGGAAGTCGAGGCTGAAGATGCTGATAATAGGTCCGATGTTCTTGACGATACGGAAAATGATACCCAAGAAGAAGAAGGAGACAGAGAAGAAGACTCAGTCCTTAAAAATATTAATCCGCCTCAAAGCACCAGTCACAAGTCTCGTGCCCGCGGAATCGATGTCTGCGCTGATCCAGATACAGTTGAAGCATTTCGAGTTGCCAGAGCCATTGCTGCTAACGAAGACAGCGACCTTGGTACCGCCGGACCAAGGCAGCTTCGGTCGTCAAGCAAAGTCAGCTGTGGAAACAGAGCGCTAAGCAACCACTCCAATGGAGATTATATGGAAATTTCCAGGAAAAGAAGCAGACTTAGCTCTAGGAGCGATAAGAACCCACGGGTTGACGCTTCTCCAGCTCAAAACTTAAACCCAGCTACAACAACACTTTTATCTTCAAACACAATTTTTACTGGCAAAAAGCCGAAGCTCGACTCGGCTCAGGTCAATCAGTCGGATCACGCATTATCACTCGAGACCCGTTCTCCACGAAAAAAGAGTGTGCGCAAGAAGAAAAAACCCACTTGGAGTTGGGTTGAATATGAGGATGAAAGCCCTCCTGAAGAGCCGGTCAAACGTCACGCATCCTTGCCTCCCAGTTATAGTACCCAACAGTTTTCATTCCGGGCTGATTTTCCCCCGGACCCTGACAAAAGCCCGATTCGCCAGTCTAGAGCTTTATCTGAAGGAGCCGATAAACCACGAGATCCTACACCAATTTTTCCAAAGATTATTAGGAAAACTGGGATCTTAGCTGACACTACAATAACCCCGGGGAGGCTACGGCCCCGTAAAGAACCGAGCAGCACCCATAAATCTCGAAATTCTACCTCCAGTTCTACTATTCCAAAGAAAAGATTCATTGAAAATGGAGCCAAACTCAGCGTTGCTACAGGTCACCCTCAAACCCGCCCGCTCGCAGGTAAGAGTGATTTTAATGAGCTTTCTGGCTAGAGCGAAAAGGCTGATAAAAGTGTAGATATTACTAATAAACTCCACGTCGAAGGGGAAAGGGCGGGGAAACTAACTCCAAAAAGACAAAAGTTGAACTCTGGTGCCAAAAGTGTTCAAAAAAGTGGAGGCCAAACAAGCTCATCATCCATTTCTGCTAATGATAACTCCGAGAAAGATGAGACTGATATCCTTACGCTTGTCAATGGC
The DNA here is from genome assembly GCA_024713755.1 of Morchella sp. 2018-W16. Taxonomy (NCBI): domain Eukaryota; kingdom Fungi; phylum Ascomycota; class Pezizomycetes; order Pezizales; family Morchellaceae; genus Morchella; species Morchella sp. 2018-W16. Next base: position 1,143,603 of record JAMGYY010000018.1, read on the forward strand.
GTATATATGGCACCGAAAGCTTGCCACGGGTAGGGCCCTTTTCTCTTAAGAATCTTGTGGCCACTTTTTCTAAAAATTATCTTCATAGTTGCGTAAAGAAACATCAGTCCTGCAACAGAAAGACTCCTTGCGATAGGTGTATCAACGAGGGTTCTCAATGTACCCGAGATGAAGGGCTCACTCTAGCAAGGGGCAAAGTCAAAACCAGTCAAAGTGAGGACGAACGCCCACCAACGTCTGACTCACCACCTTCACACAAAAAACGATCTACAGGGCCTAAAACCAAAAGATGCAGAGTTAAAAAGGAAGTAACGAATAGACCCCAGACCGAGAATATTAGCCAGGAGATATCAGTTATCCCACGCGATCCCCAAGCAGATAAACCTCCTGGTATCAGGAGACCAGCCATTTGGTGCGAGGTAGGATTTGTCTTTATGTATCTATACCCGTACTCGATCTTGAATGTAGTACTAATCAATGCATGATATCTTATAGTCTCGTCAAGAACTTTGTGAGAGTTTGACTTACTATCGCAGTTACCAAGGTGGCGTTTATGGGCATGACGGTCTTGTTCTGGGATCCCTACTTGACGGTTTCCCTTCTCCGAGGGACTACATTGATGGGAAAGTTGCCATCGCTCACACGTTCGTATATTCCTCCTTTGAATTATATATAGTACTGTATTTTAATAATAGACTTTACAGCGGTGGTAAATCCGGCACCGACGAGGATGGGAATCGCAGGCTTCTCTCAAGCCAAACCAGAGATGACAAAACAATTCAATATCTCCTTAGGAACATTAGAGACAAGTCACCCATGGTCCTGATAATTGGTTAGTAATATATTTTTACCTGTGGTTTCTGCCTAATACTCATTTTGTCAACTTTCAAATGTAGGCAAGAACTGTGGAAATTCTCCATCGAAAATCCCACATACATACTGCGTTATGGACTGGTTCAAGGTCACTTGCGGATGGGCAGAAAAGGATCAAGCGACTGGGTTCGCTAGGTGGAAATTTAGATTCGAAAAGCTCGACACGACAACGGACGGCTGGTGGGCTTCAGAACCATCTACCGAAAGTGAACACCCTGAGGAAATGGTTTCAGGTACTTGCCGCGCTTGTAAAACCGAGAGTCCATATATCTACGAAGAGGGGTGGATGTGTCTGGATCAGAATTGCCCACAATTCTGGAAGGTAAATATGCTCTGCTTGCTTCATCCTAGGACGGACGGACATTAATCTTTTACCTAAATAGATTGATAGTGAGGATGCGCCTGTGGAGCTTAAATATACTCAAAACTTCATCAACTGCAGAACACCATGGCCTCTAGAAAACTCAAAACCACCTAGCGATCTAGCACCTACCCTCGATGAAACGCGTGACATTTACTACAACGGAGAAGATGTCTCACGGATCTACTGGAAGGGTATGTGTTGTCCCAAATGCGGCCGCCTGAACTGTAGAGAACTATGGGCAGGTTGGAGATGCTTATCATGTGACTACACCAATAACCCGCCCCGCACAATCTTTTCCGCTGCTAGTCTGGCAAACCCGCACCGTCCAATTTTTACAGGACCTGCAGTACCTACAAACAAGTCTCATCCAGATGTTGTGTACAAAAGGTTTGTCGTAGATGGTATGACAGTGATGCAGTATGAATTTGGAGATTGTGGCACAGTTACCCATATCCTTTCGAATAAGCAAACCAATTCACGTCCCAGGGGCGCCGATTGGCTATTGGACAATTATCAATCCATTGATATGCCATTTAAGCGTTTCCCCATGCAGAACCATAAATGTAAGTTGAACTAACCCATCTATGGCAGATAAGGCCCCATATTAACACTCATTTAGCCAGGGGAAGATTGTTAACTCAACAATTCTCATTCAATTGTGTAAGATTTTGATCATGTTATTGAATTCTGTTTATATTTATCTGTTGTTAATTATTTCTTAGGGCGCTCCATATAAATTCATTGCAAAGGTGGACAGCAGTCCATTTGACCAGTCACCGCCAGTCGTAACTCAGGCCCTAAACCTCGTCACTGAAATTTCGAGACTTGTTCATCACGATGCAGAATTCAATGAAATTCTTAGTGTTGGCTATTTCGAAGGCCAAAAAATGGACGTGAGTTTCACCTTAGCACTCACATTTCCGCGGTAACACTCGCTCATATTGCAAGGAAATCTAGTTCCATGATGATGGGGAGGCTGGCCTTGGGGAGACTGTAGCCTCTATCTCCTTAGGCGCTCCAGCTCGTATGAAGTTTCGATTGAAAAAAAGATATATCAAGGATACCCATCTTTGGACAACCAAACCTCCCGCCTTGTTACAACATGATAATTCAAATACCGATGAGGAAGAGCCGGAGGAGGAGGGAAATGAAGATCTACCAGACCTTCAACAGAAATCACCAGTCCGCATCCCAAAGGATAATTCTAGAGTCAAGCTCGACTTGTGTCTAAACCATGGGGACGTCATGGTAATGAGCGGATCAGACATTCAAAAATACTGGGAGGTATGTTTAATTATCTGATTTCTCCTTAGTCCTTGGACTATTCTGACTCGCTGTGGCCTGCAACAGCACTCTGTTATTCCTCTGGGAAAATTTAGGGTAGCGGCTACTGCCCGTTTCATCTACCCGACTCATGCAGGTGTGCGTGAGCAGAATATCAAAGATATCGATATTGCTGCTGGTGCTGGTGCTGCAAATGACGGCCCAGATTCTATTTCATTGAACCCGGAACCACCCAGCGATATTCAGCAGGGCCATATCAAAGATGAAAGCAATGATTCAAGTGCCGACCAAATGGATCCAGAGCCTCTCGACAGTGTTCAGCAAGTGGCCATGCCAATCACCAACAAACTCAATCCTAAGGCTCCCGATACTACTACAGCAATTACCAATTCAAATGAAGTTCACGGGAAGTCTCAAGGGTTTCCAAAGTTCCTTACTGAGGATATCTTTCACCCTGTAGATATTCCGGTCCAAATGGTCGATAGCCCATTCATTACACCTTTCTTTGATAACATGAAAACTCCAGAACGGTTAGAGTTTCTCAACTCCCGCAAGCTCCCAGAGCCACAGAACATAAATAGGCATATCTAGTCCTGTATAAACCACTAGTCGAAACCAATAACTCTCTTTAATGGCATTGACCGACCTGACATCAAAAACGAAATGCACTACTAAATGGACAATTGTTGGACTAAAAATAGGAACGTAATGTTCCTTTGATATGGATTTAGAGTGTTTGAGTACCCTTTGGACCAGGGCACCTCTCCTTTCTCTCTCTTCCTTTCTGCTATGAGTATTTTTTTTTCTCCTACAAATTGTTGTAGGGTTGTGTCTAAGGTTTTCTTTCTCTTAAATCTGAGTTCTACCAATGTTTTAACCATCAAAAGTCATTTCACGTCGTCATTCTTATGTTACCAATCATTCCTACGGCCTTTAGTAGGCCTATATGAGGGTTAAACACGCTGATAAAATCATGCAGCATTCCACTTTTGTATTACCAAGATCTTTTACGAATTTGTAGTAGGCCTAGGGGGTTGAACGGACTGGCAAAATCATGTAACGTTTTTTAGATAGTCCAATGATCGTGTACGCGGATGATACAAAAATAAAAGGTTGCCCACAGGGAGGTTTAAAGCCGTCCTCTAGTTGAGGATTTGCGGTTTATGAAAGGTTATGCAAGTACATACCACCCCCACTAACCATATCATACATGTAGTATTTACTAAGACCCGCTATACCTACCGCTACGATCTTAGGGCTGGTAAACCCTGCACTACATGCATGTATAATCACTAGAACAGCACCTAATCTGTGAGCCTACACAGTTATCACTCTATCTACTCTACCCAATATCTCATCCTAGAAACCGCACCCTATATACGTAAAGGCTCGCACAACAGCGATAGGAACTTACAAAAACTTAACCTTGTCATCTATGAACAGACACCTCAACTATAGCACGTATATCGCTAGTAAGATAATAAATATGGAACAGAGCACCACAGCCCTAACTAAGCCGAGTGATTTTTTATGAGGGTGTGCTGTTTCTGCCGAAAGTCTCCCCCGGTAGCTCTGAGTACCATGGTGAGATAGATTATAATTGCTACAAGGACCAGTCCATGGCCTTTGAGACGGTGTTTTTGTTTTGGGGGTTGTATTCTGTGGTTGATGCAGTGCAGGGCCGGTCTAGAGTTGCATGTTACGTGTTATGAAATATCGCTCGGATTCCAATGTGATACTAGTAAGTACTATGTATCAACATGTTGACGCATTTTAGGAATTCGAACCCCGTTCCCCTCCCCCGTATTTTTACGGTTATTATTCCCCCGGTTTGTTTCCCGGGGGGGTGTCACCACTTCAACACATCTAGATATCACTACGGTTCCCGAGTACCGTAACTGGTAACCCCAGGAACATAGATCCCTATAGATCCCATACATACGGATGCACCACCATGACGAAGAGACAAGTCATCACCGGGCTCATCGACGCCAACAACAGGGACTCTCCACGACCACCACATCTCCATCATCTCCGCAAACCCATAGCCCCCCACCACTACAATAGCCTTATAAAGTTGAAACAGGTCTATGCCCGTCGCTTCCAGTTGAACATTTTTTCTCTCTCCCGCCCTATATCAGGGGGGCGGGGGGGAAATGGCGCGACATGTCTATCTTTCTGGTGCTCGACTCGTACCGGGGGGGGGGAAGTCTTACTTGCTACATAGCTAGTTGCCCTGAAACAGTAAGGTTATAGATTATAGATACATGATAGTCACTGGTAGACTGGTATCAGGATCGATTCTAAACATCTCTTACAACATCCCCACTCGGTATCCAGGTACTACATATGTAACTAGCTAAGTAGCTAGTCCGAGCCCTACATGCAATTAGTACCACCCAACCAAGGCCGCCTCTTGGCACAGTCAGGCTAGAAGCTTAACCTCGCCCGTCCAGAAGGGAATTGGCTAACATACAATCTCCCTCTCCCTCTCTCACTGTCCGTCTCCACCTCGGCGTTCCTCCTCCCCGGATCCGATAACTCAATGGTTTCCAGCACCACCACGTTTCCCGGCCGGGGTCAAAGCGACACAGCGTAAAGAAGAAAACAAAAGAACAAAAGAACAAAAGAACAAAAGGAAAAAGGAAAAAGGAAAAACAGTCCCCACCCATATTACCATGCCATGCCATGCCATGATTAAGGGCGGGTATCCATGATCCGGTGGGTAGAAGAAAGGTGGGGGGGGGGGGGGTGGAGTTTACTTACGTATGCACGTGCGCGGGATTCCTCTTTACATGGCTGGTGAAACGCCGCATTGACGGCGTCGGAGAATAAAATAAGATCCGAGGAGGTCAATGCTGTTCTTGTGTGTGTGTGTGCGCGCGCGGCCAAGTCCGGATTCAGATAGGGTATTTTTTTCCCTCTTTCGTAATGAATCAGTTCCAATCGTGGGGCTTGGTCGTGATTCTGCAGGTACCTACAATACTTCTATGTAATGTAATGCTAGCTAGCTAGGGCAATCCGGAGATTAGGCGGGGGGAGCTTGTGGGGGAAGGGGGGGGGGTTCAGTCACTATGGGATTGACGAGACGAGAAACATTGTGCGTGTGTGTGTGTTTATTGACCTTTTTTGACTCTCATCTCAAGCGTTGCAAACACGAGCGAATCATCGGATGAACTTACCGGCCTGCACCCCCTCATTGCATCGAGCAGTATGCATTTTTTACAAACCCAGTAGCACTCTATCAAAACCTTGACTCACGTCACAGCCACTCACTCGTCTTCATTATGTCTATCTGTCTATCATTCTTCCTCCCTCCACTTCCCCCCAGATCGCAACTCTCAACCTACCGAGATTCACAGCAATCACAATTAACCCCTTCCCTTCCCCCCCTGTATTCCAAATATCTCAATGAGAGTGGTGGCTTTTACCCTCCGACCCCCCCCCCCCTTCTCCCTCTCCCAATCCCACTCAATCACAATCGAGAGGAGATGTAGTTGAAAAGGGTTTACACTGTTCGCGCTGTGGTCGGGTATTTTACCACAACGTACATGCTGCACGCCACCGGTGTTTCTACCGCAGCGATGGTGGTGGTGGTGGTGCCCTTCTGGATTAGATTATTACCCGATCGAACATGATCTCCTTAAGCGATCGATGGATGGGAAAATTGACAGTTCAGCACAGAGCTGCTGGTGATCCTCTGTGGTGGTGGTGGGGGGCCTTTTCCCTCTTTTTTTTTTTTTATCCTGGCGACTGACGCCGGAGGAGGAGGAGGATCATGAGGTGGTTGTGGTTGTGATGTACGATACGGGCAGATGGGATAAACACTATCAGCATCAGCTAACACCCTACATACATTCATACATATTGTACATACATTACTACATACGTATGTACGTACACATCTACAGAGGACATTTCAAAACGAATTCTCTGCCCGTTATCGTGATTTTCATATCCTGCGTGCCTAACCCGGACAGGGTGCGCGCGCGCGAAAGGTGGGTGGGGGGGGTGAGGATCTAGCTAGCTAGGGAGTCTGGAGTAGAATAGAAGGACAATCCATACATACCTTTTTCCTCCTCTTCTTCTTCTTCTCCTCCTTCTTAATTGTGATTCTCCACATTTTGTTTCAGCCCGTCACAATGTTTTTGCCACAACCGGCCACCTACCTTTTTGCACCAGTTGGCTGAGGGCTATGTACATAGTTAGCTGGCCTGGGCTGGCCAGCTGGGCTGTGCTGTGTTGAGTGAGTCTCTTGACCATCAGCTCAGTTAATGGGGCTGCGCCGGGTCCACAGGCAGGGCGTAGAAACGCACGGCGCCGGCATGCATGTTATTCCAAACGGGCGAGCCCTCGCGGACGGACGAGGTGCTGGCCAGGAGAGAGGGAGAGAGAGAGAGAGAGAGAGATCTATTGACTCATGTCACGCACGCACGGCCCGGTGGTCGACCTTTACAATCCCAAACCCGCTGGACCCTACCGGTGGGTGGAGGAACGGACGGAGTTGAGGGGCATGTTGAAAACCGAGTGATAATCCATGCATGTGTTTAGCTAAGTACACGGATATGGGACCCGGGGAAGGGGGGGCCGGGGCGGGGGGAGGGTGGCTCCTCCTACACATCACACATTATCACACACACATTATACATACGCAAACACACACACAAAACGGACAAGACCACCCGAAAGAGTGGCAAGACACTGAAAGGCAGAGGGAATGTTCACCCGCCGATTGATTGGAATTGCAAAATTGTTTGAGTTGTTTTTTCTTTTCCTTTCTTTTCCTTTCCTTTCCTTTCCTTTCTTTTTGACGACGACCGGATCGCGGAGATTGATTTTTTTGGCTGTGCAATTAATTTGATAGACAAAGGTTCTACATATATTCTGTTACGCTACGATGCGATGCGATACACCCTTTTTTTTTTTGATTGCTTTTTGGAGGACTGAGTCAAGTCGAAAAGGGCTGGCTGGCTGGCTGGCTTGGTTACCAACCAGGTCAGAATCAATATCATATGGGATGAACTGGCGGGGGAGAGTCTGGCTATGTATGTTGTATGTAGTAGGTAACATGTATCTTGTCTATCGGGCCAGCACAGAACGAAACGGACCGGCGCGGCGGGATTCATTCTGATATTCGTGATAGTTAGTATCAGATCAGGTACATAACTACATTGTATCTACAGAGTGACTGCTGGAAATGATTTGCCAAACACCATGGCACCGCCCGGATTACCACTACCACATGTGCATGGATGTTTGGATATCAGAGGATTATACGATCACTAGAGAGCACTTCTAGACTCGGAACTTGGAGGTTTAGAAACACTAATATACTTCCATGTGCGTTTTCCCCGACCGACCGACCAGCCGATCCGTCCGCGCGGTAAAAAAAAAAAAAAAAAAAAAAAAAAAGGAACTCGAGTACCAACAATCTCATTTCCAGTCTCCGTAATACCCACGTGCCAAACCCTTTTCCGCTTCCTTCCTTCCTTCCTTCCTTCCTTCCTTCCCTTCCCTTCCGCACCCACACACGCACGCACGCAACCCTTGCGTCCGTCCGTTGGGATGGGACGGGACGTAAGGGAGGGGAGCGAGGAATCATCAAAAATCCTTCTAGATTGATTCCCGTTCAAACACACACGCGCGCGCACATACATACCCGGGCAGTAGGTAAGGTAAGGTAAGGTAACGTGGAGTCGATAGCATCGGAAACACACACCTCAGTAATTAAGACGTTTCATGGTGTTTCCCGGAGATCTGTTTTTTTTTTTTTTTTTTAATTTCCCTCCCACCATAATCACCACATACAACCCCACACACGCGCACACACACACACACCCAGATCGGGCGGGTATTTTCCCTCCCCCGGCAGAAGGGGAGGAGGGGGAGGGAACTAAGAATAAACAGAACTGAACCTGCGATCTGGGACGTCGATGGAGGGAGGGAGAGGGAGGTGGTGATGATGATGAAGGAGGTGCGGTGCGGGTGCAGTGTAGGTCATGTCATGGAATCTATTCTATTCTCCCAATGCATGCCTGTTTGGGGGGATGATAGCCGTTTGATTGATTGATTGCTTGACTGATTGTGTGTATATGATGTGATATGGGGAGCTGGTACTCTCCTCTATTCTACTCTACTCTCATGGAGGTACATATGTACATGTAGGTAATCAATCTGAAAATATCCACAGCTACGTCTCTAGCTCCATGTACTCCAAAAAATCCATGATTGACCTTTGGACAGACATGCTGTCCTGCTTGCGCTGGAGGTTGACGTGAGATCTGGACCTTGTAAGGTACATGTGCATTGATTGCTCCATCAACAACCAAACCAAACCACCATGGTCATTTCGACGTAGCCGCGTTCGCCGTCTACTCTTGCGCTGCACGTGCGCACGTATGTAGGGTACCTCTAGAGCATGGCATATCACGACAGGGCTGTGAATGAGTGATTGATTGAGCGAGCGTCGTGATACGTGGGGGTTCACTAATCTCCCCTCCACCATGTAAACGTCCCTAAGATCCAGCGTATGTACCACTACCATTACTATCTTTAGTGAGCCGACACATCCACAATATTCACACTCTGCTATTCCGACCGACCCAGGCGGGCCGATGACCTTGTCTAAGCTAACAGTACTTACTCTGCACGCAGCCAGCACCTCATCATGACACAGCGCACAAAAAAAAAAGCTGTGCAACCCCCCCGGCGCAATCGGGTAGATACCTCTGGATCGCTCCTCTCGCGCTGGCGGGTATCTGTTTTGTTCTGCGAGAACGTTCCTTCGGGGGAAGGGGGGCCTAGCTGTCTGGTTAGCTGGGTAGGTACCGTATGTAGCTGGGGGGGGAAGGAGTGTTGTTATCTCTCCCTCCAGAGATAAGGAGGAAGGGGGTAGAGAGAGAGAAGGGAGGGAAAAAAAAAAAAAAATTAAACAAGCCCCTAGCTAGAGCTAGCCCAGTGAGTGAAGATCCGATCTCGCTTGTTTCCGCCCCGATACGGCATCTGCCCGACCGCGTAGGGTAGGCACACAAAAGCAGTAGGTAGCCAGGTAGGGACAGGGCGGTCGTCCGGGTACCTCGCGCGATCGGTCGATATGGCTGTGGGATGCCGATGTGCGGTTTGTTCCAGAGAGAGGTGTTTAATTGCGGCTGTCAGATGCAACTTTATCTCTGAGTCGGATTGGAGCTCCGTAGAGTATTGGATGGAAGGGGGGAGGGCTCGGGGCGCGCGCGAATTGATAGAGTATGGATGAGGTTAACCACCGACGGACGAGATGAAATGGATGGAATGGAATGGCAAGGGCAAGGGCAAGGCAATCAATGCATGAATGGGATGGATGAGATGTGATGGGGAAGTGAAGAGTGGGAGAGAGTAGAGAAGAGAATTAAGAGTAGAGAGATGTATTAGTCTAGTGGTTGGATGCGAGTGGTTGATTGATGTATGGATTGATGGATTGATGGATTGATGGATTGTGGATGGTGTATGGTGGTGTTGTATGGTGGTGTTGTATGGTGTATGGACTGCTGAATGATATTTGGATTTCTGGGTCACAGATGTTAATGTAGTTTGCAATACTACACTAGTATGTACTATGTACATCTATTTACTACTACTAGTAGTAGTACATGTACCCTCATACCTACATTACCTACCAGTTACGCTACTCAACTCTACATCTCAATCCCGAGAATACTACGCTATTATTACTACACTACCACCACCACCATCACTCCATTCTACAACTCTAACAGTAAAGTATCGACATACATTACACAAGCCCATCCCAAAACCAAACAAAAACCCGTCCCGGGCGGGACGAAAAATAATAATAATAATAATAATAATAATAAAAAAAAAACCGGCGAGCCAAACACAATTGTTTCCCTTTTTAATTCCTTTTTCAGCTGATTCATTAATTCCCCCCACCCCTCCCCCCACCACCACCTCAATATGAGCTAGCTCATCTCCTCAACACCACCACCCCCCGGCCCAGATCCAGATCCGAATCAGTGAGGCAATATCTGTGTTGTGGGCGATCAGACATTACACAAAGCCCTGTTTCACCCTTTATTCTTTTTTTTATTTTTTATTTTTTATCTTATTTCTTTCCGGATATTCAGATAGAATCGGATCTGCGGACAAGGGGGTTTGAAATAATGCTACTCATGCATCACGCCAGCAAGAATAGTAGTAATAGATGAATAAATAAATAAAAACTAGGAATTTAGCATAAACAATCTATTTTTATAAGAAATGAAAGCATGAATAGATGAAGAAGATGAGATTTGGGGTTACATTCGCATTTTACAGTAGATGGGAAAGAGTGTTACGGATATGGTTAACGTTACACCTCGCATCCACCTACATAAACACGTTGTCATTGAAGTCTGTCAGTAGAGGTCCCCGTCCTTGGGACCCACCATGATACCCACTCAAAAATCAGGTGTGTTCATCCGAAGAAGATGATTTCGTGGGACACAGCAGCAAGCAGTTGTGTCTAAACTATTAATCTGCAGGGATGCCCATACTAAATTGAGTCAAGTTAAACCAGTTACCTTAGCTAACTACCTAGTCTGTCTTTGTACAGCAGCAAAAAGCTTGAGAGTTACATGTATTTACCTCTCTCTCACAGATATCATCAATGCACGTTTACAAAAAAATGACGTCCCTATTCACCCCTACCCTCATCACAACCCACACAGATACCCCCAACCCCCTCCTCCGAACCAAGAAAATCCAAAGTAGCACAAGCCCCAAAACAAACTGAACCTGCTTGGTGCGGCCAAGTTGAGGTTATTACTTCATTCCACAGTAGATGTTTGATGTAGATTAAGCTACGTATGTAGCATTAAATAGAGGTATTTTGAGAAACACTTTGGTGTAGTTAGTGTGATGTGGGGAACGCCATCGATGCCCGTATGTGGTCGTGTCCCTTGTCTCCTGTCCGAGTCCGCAGTCAATCTGATGTCAACCACTGTCCTGTCAAGCGACCCAAGCGAGAAAACGCTCTTGTCCATCCCCATCGATCCCTAGCCCCCGCAAATCAACATCGCCGCCCAGGGAAAAAAAATACCAGACCCCAAAATTAGCACCCCGAAAACCAATTTATCGAGCTGCAGAAGTTTAAATTATGCGAAACGGATATTACTCCCCCATCCTGCTTTGATTCCTTCCCGGCCAGGGTCCTGGACGGATACCCCACAGTATCTCTAAACGGGACAGAATTGGTTTAGCTGCATTCTCATTTTACTCCACAACTCCCGGTCAAGGGTCCCGTGCTGAAGTAATGGAGTCGAGTATCATAGATATCAAAGAGGACTGCCGTGATAATATCCTGTGAATCTACTCTAGACCCTCGTTTGGGACCCGGCAGCCTGTTTGTCCTACATGGACCCTGAACTAATGGACTGCCGTACGTCGGGCGCGGTACATTCGTCGACTCGTGCCCTACCTCTGAGTCTACGGGCAATTACTCATCAACATGCCATAATATCTTCGGTACCTGCTCAAAATGGCACAATCTGCAGTCCAGAATAGAACCACCGGCCTCGAGTATGTTCATAACCGAGCTTCTCAGGAGGAGGAGTAAAACTAGCGCATTGTTTACGTAGTCAATGTAGCTGACAAGAAGAATCAAGTACCCTGATCTGAAGGGATAGGAGGAGCTCGGCATTAGGAATGCCTAGAAGAGGGGGAGAATTCCGGACAGGTACATACCTACATAATTGCACTACTCTGCTACATACTGGCGGTAGGAGAGTACCGACCAATCAAAATTCTCCGGGTACGGGATTTCGTAGTTTTGTATCCAAAGCCATCAGTCCGCCCAGTCCGCCATAAGAAAAACAAAATAACAATAACAATAAAAAAATAACAATAACAAGAGGACAGCTTTACTCTATGCACGCATGAAAATCTGGGGTAATCACGCACATTGATGATTTGTCCTTTTGATGGCGCACACAAGCGATTGGGCGGCGTACCCTCCAAACTGATGAGCAGGTTCGCTGGCAGGAGGAGAAGGGATGGTAGGACCAGATCTAGAAAGTGATCTGATTAACCATGCAACTAAACCCGTTATCACGTGGTTTCGCTCACATTATGTTGTTATATTCGATGAATATCGGAGTGAAGCTGAAAAGCTACCTCCCTCATGTACGCTCGTGTCTGCAGAAATCGTAGCTGTTGGGGATTAGCCATCTGTCTCCAGTTATATATATACACATTATATCTAGGATCGATTTACCGGCAAATAATAAAGCTTATTTTTTTTTTGCGCCAATGCAATAAATTTATCTGGCATCCCAATGATATTTATCCTTCGTTCCGTTTTCGAGTAGATATTTACCAGTTGAGGGGAGAAGAAAGAGGGGACGGCTGGCAAAATATCAACAAAGCGATCCTACAGCAAGTTTAACAAACATTTATGAAGATCCTTCTTACCTCTAACTACCCAGAGAAGCTCCCTTACATATGTGGATTATTCCGGGGCACGATCTTAATGCCCCAATCGAACTAAGTTTCCCACATAGCTAGATATAGCCGGCGCATATATATATATATAACGGCTTTGCGTTTTGAACTCGAGCACACGCGGTTGGAAATCGACGACCCCGTGCAAGATAAGAGTATCTCGGCATAAACCACGTCTCAATTATGGCACATTGCTGTCCCCTTGCGCTACTGAGGTCATATGCCGATGCCATAATGTGCATATCGAAGGCCGTTTGCCGCAACCTTCTCTCATGATGAAAGTGCTGTATGAGGTATCGACGAAGGCATTGGCCGCCATTTATGATGTGGACGAATGGAAATGTAGAGGTCAGGAAGGGGCGTGGTCCCCGCCTCTTTTCGTCATACTCTAGCTCCCTATATACATGTATACATGTCCCGATCTCAACCTTCTTCAATTGAGAGATATGCCACTTGTTTATAAGAATAGTTGATGCGTGTCTCACTCGAATCTGTGGCTAGGGTTAGGGTTATCACTGGCCGAATATTCAGATCAGGCTTCGCACATAGATTTCATTTACAACGGCGGCAGCCTTGTAGATGATTCAGTTTGAGATTCCATTTGGGCCTGGAGCTGTGACAGGGGCTCTGGATCCCCCATAAAGTACTCTTCGGAGCACAGAGGAGGTACACACATATCTGGAACGTTGTTGGTGGTTGTGTTTAGAGAGAGTATCTGGAGCGCGAGCGATCCCGGAAAAGGAGGATCTAGAATCTCAGATCGACTGCTAGCTAGCCAGCTAGTTAGGTGAGGTATGGATTATAACTGCCCCTAGGTACTCTACATACTTACATGGGTTGTTATTATGGTGGTGGGGGAACAATAACCATGAGGCTCTTTCTTTTCTTTTTTGGGGGGAAGGAGTGCTGTTGTGTTGGCTGTGGGAAGGAGTGGGAGGGTTGTTTCACGTTTGTGCTGGTAGTGGTGCGAAGGGTGATGGGATGCGCAGGGAGGCAGGAGGAAAGAAAAATAAAAAATAAAATAAAAATAAAAAAAAGGTACCCGCTTCAATTGTACTGGATATCCATATCTGGGGATATACATGTAGTCAAGGGAGCACAATTGCTGCAATTGATCCCGCCAGTTCAGTGGTCAGGCGAGAAAACTCCCAAGAATAAAGAACTCTATTCACGATACTTATTCCTATATACTCCTCTCTTAAATGCGTCAATGCACGTGCTTCAATCCAATGGTCCTTAACCCTCTCATGTATGTACGTATTGCGCCGACAGCTGACCCTCTGGTCGACTCTGCAACACAACCAGCTCGCTCGGGGGTGATTCTGTGCGAGGTGCTGATAAGCGACGACGACGAACACAACTCACGATGGGAGATTTCTATTAACTCCAACTAACTATCTAGATATTGTAGATCTGGCTAAGTATGGTAGGGAGGGAGACTATCTTCGGGAGGGCCCGTTAGCTACATGATGGATACGATAGACGAAGATAAGTGGAGTACGGAGAGGTTTTACGTGAGAGAAGCATCGTGGGGATTGGCGTTTTTTTTTTTTGGTCTGTAGCGCTGGTCTCACGATAATTTCAGTATGTGGGTTTTTTGTTTCCCACCTTTAGAAAACGGGGTCTGGTTCTGGTGTTGCCAATTCCCTGATACTGCCGAAGCACTGGCAATGTGGTCTTTTTGGTTTGCTTTTTTTGCTGCCGCTGCTCGCTTTCTTCCATTCTTTGCTTTTTGGACGGCGGACATGCGGAGCAACTCGAGCGCCGAGAACTGCGCTGCTGAGTTATTCACTCACTGACTCGAATGCAGCGTACAGCATGCAGCTGACTGGCTGAGCGAGTGACAGAATTGATAGAGACATCCGAGTATTAGTGGTACCATAGAAGTCACATCTCAACGCTCTTTTGGTTCGCCTGACGCGGCGCGTATGCTGTCTCTGCGAGTCGTCTTCCACACACATACAGATTACACGCTTGGGTCCTCCACTACGCTGCTTACATATACATATACGTGAGCACTTGGATACAATCACTAGCGCCTCCTAAATAAAGTTTGCCGCTAACTACATACTTATCTACAGTCCCTTCATCTCGTCGCTTAGCGATCCGCTACATCGCCTGCCTTAAATCCGTACCTACATTAAACTGAACCCTCGCGTGCCGCCGGCCTCAATGGCCTTAATTATGCTCGAGCCCCAGTTAGTTTCCATTCCCGATATCTATTTTCATAGACCCCAAACCGACACCCTTCCTTCCCCCGTATTTTCCTGGCGTTCCGCGTACCCGGAACAGCCAACATGCTCGTGAGACCGGGGCGGAGTCCCGCCAGACATACATACAGAAAGTCAGTCATCCACTGGACCTTGCATATTGCTGATGTTGCTGCTGCTGTCGATAACGACGGATAAGGCATTCGGGTCCCTTCCTCGTACATTTTCCTAGACCTATGGTAGTCGCTGTACCCGCCAGAAAACAGCATCGTGATTAGTATAGGGGTGGTTATGGCTGAGTTTGAGCTTGAGCAAGAGTTGAGGGATCAGAACAGTCCCGTATAGAATACATATTATCTACATACATACTAGCGCTACCTACCTACAACCTCCGTAAGGTACATGTAGTTGGGTACATACGTGCTATGCTGCATAGAACACGCAATATGAAAAACAGCAGCAACATAAGGCAATGTTTTATTAATATTAGCTAACTAGGCTCTCGCGTTACGTACATGTAGATACATTCGGGGAGGGCGGGGTATGGCTGCTGTTCGTATTTCAATTATTAACAATTCACCTCGGAGTGACCATGGACGCACCGCTAGGACTACCGGTAAAGCCGTATAGTATGTACCAAGCAATAATAGAGTATGTACATGGAGTATTAGATTGTGAAGAAAGGGAAGGTAGGTGCATAGGTTCTAGACAACTATACTATCCTGGGAAATATTACTCGCCTTCCTCTATCCACTTACTCAGGATCCTACACCAGACGAGGCTGACATTCCAAATACACCGGGGTTGCGGTGCTGACATACCTCCCCCTAGCTTTCTCCGCTGCCTTCCCCCAGAGTGTCTCGAGAGTATTAGTAGCCTCGTGCATCACATCGAAGGAAGGGGGGGGGTCGGGTCCAGAAATAAAACTGCAGCAGCACAGACTCCCCGATAGAAGCTTCCACAGGCATTCCGTACATAGCCGGGGGGAAGGGATGTATGAGTACGCTGCCCTGCATTTTCGGAACGAGCACCATCGTGAGGCTCCCTGTGTATCTGTGAGTGAGTGTGCGTGCGAAGTACTCTCCCTAGAGTAGGTACTACTAAGTCAATCAAGTGACGCTACATGTTCTGTAGGTAGCCGTCGCAGTCGTTTCGACATCCCCTATTGAGGGATGAACGGATGGATGGCATTAAGGAGGGAAAGAAAAAAAACAATAATGAGGAGATTGCGTACATACATGATGTTCTACCCTAGGTAGCCAGCAGGCAAGCAAGCAAGTAAGAGAATTAAGGTAGGGCGCCAACAACAACAGTTAGCTAGTAGCAGCAGCCATGTTGCGATTGTAATTGTTGGGGGTTGTGGTTGTGGTGGTTAGTGAGGCGTGTGATCTAGAGTCAAGTTTAGAGCTAACTAACGTTAACGCTCTCGTTCGTTATGCAGTGAGTGATTGAGTTGAATTCTTTCGTCGCCGCCAGCAGAGCACAATCAATATTGCGCAAGAAAAGATTTTTTTTTCTTTCCCTCCTTCTTTTTTCCCCTTCTTTATTCCCTCCCCTAGGGTTCCTTCCTTTTTTCTCTCTTTTTTCTCTTTTTATTTTTTCACCCCCACGATAGCGGCGGCGACAGCGCTCTAGGAGTTATACGTAGGTAAGTTTAATCCTCTAGCTAGTTATTCCTTCTGTTGATGCTCTGGACCCTGAGCTGCATGCATGCTACAATCCTTTCCCTAGCTGGCCCATAAGTTTATCGGAGTGCGGTTACTACTGTGTGGTAGCAGTGGTGATAGTGATAGTTCATGTAGTGGTAGTGGTAGTGGTAGGTACATATAGTGGCATGTTGCAATTGTTTCTTCTGGTCTAGTCCCGGCCGTTGGAATTGGGATCATCGTTACTGTCTGGACCACGGGCGGACCAGGGTTTGTTTACAACAGGCCGGCCCTCTTCGCGGTGCCCAGAACTCCAGACTCTCTCTGCTCTCCTTTGGTCTTCCTACAGTATTTCGGGGACCGGAGGGTGATACGCGCTTGCCGGTGGTCGGCCGGATTAACCCAATTTCTCTTCCACTCCCCCCCCAGGCCTGAGTAAGAAATTGATATTCAAAATTAAGACAACTCGTCCAATGTCTCGTCCAATGCCTGCTTGCTTCACATATTATCACTCTATTTTCAGAGTACTGCTTGACATTACAATTTTACTTTTCTCCTTTCATTCCTGCCTCTCCCCGTAGATAGAGTGTCAGTATGTAGTGATTACATGTAAAGATAGGGTAATTTGTAGCATGTACATGTCCGCAGCCGCACGCGCCGCATCAACCTCCCCAACTCCAGCAATATCGTGAACATCGCAAAACCCCATGACGGTGCCTTCGTTAAATCCCAATCCCCATGGTGCAGGGTTTTTGCGCGAGCCTGCAGCCAGAAGAGTAGCACCTCTACTACATGTATGTAAGTACCAGTACTACAGTAGCACCACTACTGACCCATGAGTGGTGCTCTGGCAGTATATACTTACTCTGGAAGATGCTGTTTCCCGGTGGGTTAATGCCACCAGCTGTTTACCAGCTGTATCATGACCTCAATTGTCTTCCTAGCTAATGCTATATTCTATACTAGCAGTATGTATATTTTACTGTATGTAGCTACTACTACTAGTGATATTGAAGAAGTCTGTCGCAAGGGAGAGGATAGAAAGGAAAAGGAAAAAAAAAAAAAAAATGCGGGGCGCAACATCACGGAGATCACAGGTGTCTGCATGCACCTCTGCAACTCACCTCACCTCACCCTCTCTTAGCTAACTACATAAAGCCAGCCATCCAACTCGCGTCACATATATCCGGGGATAAACTACAAAATGACAGAATCCAAAAAAGCGAGGTAGCTGAGAATCGATTTTTGCATATCGCATTTTGTCCCCCCCTACCTTACATACACACACAAAAAATAAAATGCATAAACAACCATCACCTAAATACCAATAGGCTGGATCCTATGGAGAGAACAGTTGCAACACTTATTATATTTCTTTTTTTTTTCCCCATGTCATGCCGTGTATGTGAAAGAAACAAATCAGTT
Organism: Morchella sp. 2018-W16; assembly: GCA_024713755.1. NCBI lineage: Eukaryota > Fungi > Ascomycota > Pezizomycetes > Pezizales > Morchellaceae > Morchella > Morchella sp. 2018-W16. Next base: position 1,161,878 of record JAMGYY010000018.1, read on the forward strand.
TAATTGAACCGCGCTCAAGTTCAATTTAGTTCATCCAGCGCTCGCGCGCGCGCGACAGCTTATTTATTCCAGTTTACCCATATATATGTGAGATATCGAACATTGCAAAACAACGTTTTCGATCCCCCGCGCCAACTACACCCGCTCTTAAAGTTGCGGACCTCGGCACTCAGCCAGCCAGTGTTCTCCAAACAGTAAACACATTCTGCGCTGGCCAGGCTTAGACATTCGTTTGCATCGTCAGCCTTGCGACACTGGCGCTCGCAGCAGGTATGTAGGCATAGTAATGGCAACAATTATAGTTGCAATAGTAATACAATCAACTTTGGCGGGATCCTCGCAAGCAAGCAAGTAAGTAAAAATATGCAGCGAGTGTAAGGTCGAGAAAATGAGTACGCATACCTACTTGCATGCTGACCCTTGACCGACCAAATCACCGCCGCCCTAGGTCAAGTCCTGACCAGGACCCAGGTCGTAAAAATAGCCAGTAGCCAAGATAAACAAGAAAAGCGCTGCAACCCTTTGGGGGGGGGGGAGAGTTCGGGGAGGAGGGAAGAAGGAGGGTCCGGAACGTCCCCCCCCCAGGCCAGGATCTACTAACCTCTAGAGTACTCAACTTCTTCTACTCTAGGGCCCAGATGGAAACAACAAAAACAACAAGCAAGACTTCGAACTGGTCTGGCCAGGACCTCCAACAATGAGGGCAAGCAAAAAAGGCCAAGAAGGTCCAGAGGGTGTGTTTCCCACAACCACCACAACCACCACCACCACCGCCCGGCCCCACTCCCTAACCTGTAGATTTCGCAACAGCAGCAAGAAGAGGTAGAGAACAGACAAGAGACAAAAAACCCAAGCATCTGCAATTGCGCTACTGGCGGAGAGGCTGAAACTTGGATTTCTTAAGATCGCCTGCATCAGTGTTGCGGCAACACCACACCAACCCCCTTTTGGGCTGCTGCTGTGGTAATAGCCAAGTAAGCGTATGGGAAGGAAAAAAAAAAAAAAGTGATGACTCTGGTACATACCTTCCCCCGGGTCTGGATAGAAAAATAGAATTACCTATGACCTAGAGTACCTAGACCCTCCCCCCCTAGTTAGTAGCAGGCACCCTGGCCCATCCATGCCTGCTCCCCCGGTCAGTTCCAGTCCGCCCTACTACGCTAATATTCTACAATGATACGTACCATACGAGTACTCACTCAACCCCTCTGCCACAAACCAGTCGTGTTAATCCGTACAGCCACCCCTCCAACGATATATTAAACCCTGATTCCCCCCGTCCAAGAAGTCGAACCCTTCCATCAGATCACGATCCACACAGTCTTTGGACCCTTCAATTGAATCTCGCCTTATAAGAACACAGTTCCCTCCTCGAGAAGAATCTCAAATCAACACACAATAAGAACATTGCCTTCATACAACTCAGTATTACGCACACTACAAATACAAGCTCGAAGAACTTCCATCAATCGATAGTACTACTACTACCGCAACTACTATCACCACAACCACAACCACAACCACTACTACCACTACCACTACCACTACCACTACCAAAAAACCAATAAAGCTTTCAACGCTCCAAATCCACCCCACTACCAATCTCAAAATGTTCTCCTGCGTAAATCAGCCCAGAGGATGCCGCGGAAGAGTAAACCAGATCAACACACGTTGCGACAGCTGCAGGGTAAGAGACTACCCCCCCCAGCGTCCTTCATATGCAAAATACTAACAAGCATTACAGCAACTCGGACTCCGAAAGCCCTCAGTCTTCACAGCCCCAAGCCCATACCGAAGACCCACAATAGAGATCCCTTCATTAGTCGAGTCGTCGAGCGAGTACGAGAGGCGATAATCTATCCAACGATTTAACCAAACCGTCTCATTTTTTTTTCCCTTTCGATTCTTTCCTCAACCTCTACTACGGCTACTACGACGGCTACTACTATAACATCCTCCCTCAATCAACGAAACTACTTTTTGGGTTATATTTTTAGTTTGGATTTATTACTATTTCCTTTTCCTTACTTTTTTTTTGGTTCCCATCCTCTCTCCATTTATTTGTTTTTTCCGGATTTCGTATTTGGGGCATATTTTCCTATTCCTTTTTCGGGTGCCGGGGGTAGGGATGGTGGTGGTAGCCGGTGTTTAACTATTGTCACGTTACGTCATGGTTCCTTTTTCCACATTTTCCTTTTCTCTGGTTAAAAAATTCCACTGGAGCGCGGCGTTTGGCGGGGTTTTTTTTTTTACATCTTTTTTTTTTTTTTTACAAATTTGAATACTTGGGTGTTTTTGTTTATTTGCTGTTTATTTTGTTTATCAGGGTCTATTAATCCTGTTGTATTATCTTTTTTTTTTTTTTTTTTTATTTTTTTGGGCGGAAAGCTGGAAAGGGCCTATTTTTTTCTGGATCATCCATGGAGATTTTTTTTATACAGCATGAAGAGAAAAAAAGAATTGGTTTTTCCACCCATCCACATTTACCGTCCACTTCATTTTTATTCTCCGTTGACGTTAATTTCCCGTCCGCTCGTCGTTCCTTTTTCGCTGGTCTGCTGTCTGGGCCGAACAGGGCGGCGGGCCTGGTGTTACGGGGGCCGCGGCCATTGGCTGACTTGGTTGAGGTATCGGCGGGAGACCGCGCTAGCGATTGGTCGTGTTGAGGTTTGGTCTGGCCTACTCGGGAGGGGGGAGGCGAGTGAGGGGGGGAGGGGACAGAGTAGAGCGGGGGGGTTTCGGGGGTGGTTGTTGCTGTTCGGGGGTTCGGGGGAGGTTGAGGAGGTTGAGGAGGGTGGGGGGGGGGGGGTGAAAGAGGGAGGGACAACCAAAAACACCAGTACCACCGTCATCACCACCACCACCGCAACTACCATGCACCGAGGTCATCTCGAGAGAGGGGAGATAACATAGTGCACTCAATCACTGTGCTGTACCTACCTACAGAGGATCGATGGTGGTGTTGTTGGTGGTGGTATGTCGTCAACCCAACTCGGGTCCGGCATCGCAGCAGTAGTAGTAGCATCATGGGGCCCGACTCTTTATCGACGTCGTTCGCTTCGCACATATTTTTTTCGTCAACATCTGGTCTCGTATCCTCAACAAGTTGCTGCTGCTGCTGCTGTCGTCGCATGCCTGCCATGCTGGTCTGATTCGGGAGTAAAGTGGGGTGGGGGCTGCGCGCGCGCGCCGAATTCGAAGGGCTATGGCGGGTACGGAACTACAGGTTGACTGATTTGATTAACTTAATCTCAACGCTTTTTCCGTCTCGTCCTGTCTCTCGCGTCTCGTGTCTCGTGGTTCTTCTCCCCCCGGGCTGCCTGAGCTAGAGTGCCTCAACCTACATGAGTGCTCCCCTCTTTTTTCTTTTTTCCCCCCCTTCTTCTTTCTTTTCGCTCTGGGGTTGACGATGCCTCACGTCATATCGCCCTTCCTCCCCCCCTGGATCTTCCTCGTCGTACTCCCGGCTCCTCTGGCTGTCTCTTCGCTGGCTCGGCTGGCTAATGTAGGTACATGTATCGACATATCTGTATATATTGCTGTTGCACGTGCATAGTTTAGTGTAGCAATATGTACATGTAGTATAGTATGTAGTTCTTTTACTTTTTGATGTTTTTTTTTATGTTTAGCGGGGCGATTTTTTCTTTCCTTTTTCCTTTTTTTTTTTTTTTTTGGTTTGGTTCTGTTTGGTTTTGGTTTGGTTTCTCATGTTCGATGACAAGCGGGTTGGGTTTGGATTGGGGTGTTTCTTTTGTTTTGTTTCAACGGGTCTCTTTTTTGTTTTTACGGCCTTCATTGTTTTTATTTTTATTTATTTTTACTCTCAATTTTACCAGCGCTAGACTTGTGTAGCATATATGAAAGAAACATCCATCATCCTGACCACTTTAAATTTTTTTTTCTCTCTCGTGATGATGGATGATGGTGATGATGTGTGTGATACGATACGACAAGTAACAAAAGGAGTGGAATCGGATTCAAAAAAACTCTTCCCCATGCCATATGCCTGCCCCACCAAGAATGACTCCTCCTCGCGTGACCAAGGACGGATGGACGGACGGAGATTCTGGGGATACTCGGAATTACGATTCCCTTCCCCCCGCACGCATCAAGCCTACAAATCATCGGATTTGCAATCATCGGATTTACAATCTTCCATCCCAGCCTAGTTCAGACCACGCCGTCCCTTTCCCTCCCTCCCGGTAGGGCCGTCCCTTACCTTAACCCACCACCGCAACCACCGCAACCACCACCCACCACCCACCACCAAACCTACATATCCTCTTTACCTACTCACCTACATACTATCTATCTACATACATACATACACCGCCGATTCGATCCCGCGCTCCAATCCGCATCCATCCCCGCAATCGAAATCTTCACAAAATCCCACCCCCCCCCCCCAATCTCAATCTCAACATTCCCACTCCCCCAATCTCTCCACCACCATCACCACCACACATCCAACCAATCCAGCCACGCACACACGCACGCACCACCACGTACCTACCTTTTACCCACGATCGATTTGATTTTTTCTCTGTTTCTCCCCGCCTCGTGGCAAGCTAGCGGCGGGAGACGTTGTTGTAGCTGTTGGATAGATCTGAGGTTTTTTTTTATTTTTTTTATTTTCTTTTCTTCTTTTCTTCTTGTAGGTACCGGTGGGTAGGTAGGGTAGGCCCGAGCTTCTCCCGCGCGCGTGTGTGTAACTGTTTCGTGGCGCTTGGTCCGTGGGCGGTGTTTCGGGGGCATGGTTTCGGCTCCGCAGTCAGATCTGGACCGTGGTCTGGCCTGTAGTTTGTGGAGCGGAGGAACAACAGGTAGATCCGGTGGTACCTAGGCCTGGCCCCAGCGACAATAACAAACAGTTTGTGGGGGGGTGGAGGAAAATCTTTAAATTGGGGGCGGGAGGGCTAGGGGGCTTGGGCTTATACCCATTTGTTTCTTTCTCCCCCAACCCTTGTAGAGAGTATGTACCTCTAAGTACCTATGTAGTATAGGAGGATCTAGAGAGGATGTTTCTCCTTCTCCTTCACCCCCCCACCTTTGTAGGTTTTACCGACCGTGCCATAGCATAGCATAGCATAGCATAGCAATTATTCCCGAGTCCCGCGGTGTCGAGGTTCGACTCGCCAAGGTGTTTTACTGCTGTGGTCTAGGTTCTGATCTGTGGATGGATGGATATGATGATCTGCTCAGACAAGTAAGCTGTAACTACATGTACTGACATTACATCCGCAAGATCTACATTACACTCACACCCCCCTCCCCCCTCTCCGCGCCCCACAATTGCACAATCGCAGAACTGCACAATCGCACAATTGCACAACCTCTCACTCGCCCATGATTCTAGTCTCGCGTGCAACGCGATATCACGTTACCGGCCGGGGGGGACCACCACCAACTGTTAACTAACCTCCTTGGTATAAGCGGGTTTTCAGTAGTTAGTTACTAGCTACATGTAGGCAGGTACAGTAGCAGAATCCGGGAGATGATCCTGTTCGCAATTGAGGGCGGGGACGGGAGGGAGGGAGGGGCGGGCCACGTCTTGTCTCGTCGAGAGGGGTATACGTAGGTTAAGGTAAGAAGTATAGTATTATACAGACTTCATGATTCAGGCAATCATCAGGCAGGTCGGTCGGTCGGTCGGGCAGTTTAAGGCATTCAGTCAGGTCAGGACGATACTCTCGACTCGGGCTCTCTCTTTCTCTCTCTCTACTCTGCACGTCTGTTTCTGTTCTGCCCTACAGAGTCGTGTCGTGTCGTGTCGTGTCGTGTCGTCTGTTGTGTCGTACTGCTGCTGCTGCTGCTGCTGCTGCTGTGTCGTGTCGTGTGCTCGTTTAGCTGCTAGCTGCGATTGCTCTCTGCAGCTGGTTTGGCGACTCCATAGGGGGCGACACTTGGTTGATGCTCTCTCACTCACTCTCTCACTCACTCTCTCCCTCTCTACATGTAAGGCAGGTTAGATATAGAGCAAGGCAATAAAATAATGTATGTATGTGTGAATGAGTACATGTATGTGTATGTGTATGAGAGCCAGCCATATGGGGGACTCTATAGATCTACCATTAGTATACATGTACTTACAATTCGCTCCTCCAATTGTAGAGAGAGACTGAGGGAGAGAGAGTTATGTACTTACATTAGCACTTGCCTCGCCAGACCATACTTCCTTCTCCTTCGCCTGAAAAGCAAAAAAGCAAAACGCCAAACGTCAAACGCCAAAACGCCAAAACGCCAGAAAACAACAACCAAAAAAAAAAAATGATACTCTTCTTTCCACCTGTCAGAAGAACCATAATATAAATGAGCTACGACCTTCTTCTTCCTTACATACCCATACCCCTCGTCGATCCACCCAGCGCGGTGATCCAGTCAGCCTCATTGACATCAAAGGGAAAGTATGTGCATGTAGTAGTAGCTAAGGTACATGCACCCTAGATAGACGAGCGCGGACGATCATGATTGGTTCCCGCACGATGCACGTTCCCCCCCTCTCTCTACTCTAGCTCTAGCCCCTCTCTCCACAAAACGGCATGACGTCTGAGCTTCTGTTACGTCAACTTTCTTTCTTCCTTTCTTTACCGGTACGATGCCGGTGGCTCTACATGTGTGTGCGGCCATCAGATCAACGGTCATGGAGAGGGGAGGGGAGCTAGGGTATATAAGCTTTTGATTTGGCGGGCGAGATGCGGACCCTTGGGTGCGTGTGTAAACAAACAAACGTTTCAACTCGCCTGATATCAGTACACACCCCCCCTACATGTAGGTACGTACTTCGTAGTGGGGTACCTACATGTTGTAAACTCTCTTAATTCACCTCCCCTACCATACTTTCTCACCACCATGCTCCCCTCGTCTGTCTACTCTTACCCGCGTATCGTATACCCCTACCCTACCCTAACCTCACCCGCCCAGTCGACCGCACTGACCGATTTCGTTCCTACATACATACTTCATACGTACATAATCCTCAACATAACCTCCTACGTCACACCCCCTGCACCCACCGTCATTTAGCATGAAATCAATGCTCCACAACAGCTAGCTAGCAGATCCCACCTTCCCCTCCCCCCTCGCAGCCCGGTTTGGAAAACTTCGTGACACGGCTGGGCTGGGCGTGGTGACCTTGAGATCTAGGGGCGCGCTTTCCGATCTTGCCTGGCGCGTTTAATATAGCGACTGCGCTGGGTGTTTTACTAATATAGTCTATAATGATGGATTCATGTAGGTTAGTATGTATGTAGTCTAATTGGTAGTGCCTGCGTGAGTGAACAATTACCACCACTGCTGTAGACTAGGTTACTTACATGTAACAATAATAATGATAATTAATTCAGTAGAGAAGAGCAAAGAGGAGGAAGTAGCACAGGTTCAAAACCCCAGGCCGTCGTGCAACGTGACATCGAGCCAACCATTACCACAACCATAACCATAACCACAACCCACAATCCACAAACCCGCAAACCCACAGCCAGCCCAGAACCGTATCCGTATCGCATCAACGAGCTCTCTCTCTCTCGCCCGACGGCAGCGTGCAGCAACAGTGATCTGGGGGGAAGCTATTTCCCCGGTGGATCCGACGTTATCTATCATTTCACTCTGTCCCACTCTTCCCCTCTGCGAGCTCGTGACCATCTGAAACATCGGAGTATTTGATATCGAAAATTCATTTTTTTTTTTCATAAGCTGTTGTTTCTGCGCCTCTAGGATAGGAGGACACCAAAGGGAAACAAAAAGAACGAGAACGAAATGGACCCTTCTCTCTATCTATCTATCTCTCGATGACGGGAGTGAGGGTTAGATGATTGGATATCTGTCGTTTCCTCGTATGTCTCGTCCTTTTTTTGGTTCTGATTGCACATTGCACATGCTATTGCTGTTTCCTCACAACTGAGCTCTAGACACACACACACTCACACACTCACTCAACAGCTCTCTCCGAGTCCAATCAATCAAACCAGCCCCAAACCCATACAGATCAGCGAGATAATATATGCGTATCTAACAGGTGACTTTCCTCTCCTCCGTCTCCAGTGCGAACATCGTGTGACCCGTGACGCAGCCTCGACCTCCAGCCCTGTATCTAGCCCATTCTACCAGTGAGGTAAAAAAAAAAAAAAAAAAAGCAGGGCCCATGACGTCCGTAACGTTAACGTCAAGCAGGTAGGGGGGAGTAGAGCCCCACCGTCCAAGGAAACGAGATGCCCTGTCCTGTCCTGGTCTTGTCTTGTCTTGTCTTGCCATGTCTCGTCATGTCTTGTCATGGGTAGATATCGATAAGTACCACTTTAGCTTCCTTTTTCAGCACTAGTATTTTTCCCCCTTCCAATTTTAGCACCATCTGTTATTACTAACTTATACTAAAGAGCGCCTTTTTTTTTTTGGCAGACGTCACAGCCCGGGACGAACCAGGAAATGCCCCGCCGTGTGTACCACATGTAGCAGAGTGGCCCCGCCGCCGTTCCCGGATGCCACGGTGCTGATCATTCCGCCTTGCAATCATGTCTTGGTCTCCCGGGTTTTCAAAGTCTTGGGGTAGGTCCTACATACATTACATACATTAGTATGCTAAGGTTTACTTTCCTGGGTACGGCACAATCGGTGCAGGGTTTATTCTGCTCACACAGATCCAGATCCCCTGCCCTTTGGGGTGAGATGGAAGGGAGGGGGATAACTATCTGGTAGGTAGGTAGGTAGATACTCTTACAGACCTAGCAACTAACCAGTGCAGCTAGCTGTCAATGATCAGCGCCAGCTCGTTGTGTGCGAGGAATTTAATTAACCAACTGCAAAAAACCTACTATTCCAAATCTACAAAGCAAAAAAAAAAAAAAAAAAAAAACCAAAAAAAAAAAAACCCCACCACCAGCCAGTCCTATACGGTACCACTATATGCCCCCCCGTGAGAGCATAACAGTGGTAGGGCCGACAACTGGCTCTTCCGAAGAACCCGGCAACACAATCTCGGGATGCGGGTGCGCAAAAGGTTTAAAAAAGTAAAGAAGAAAAGTAAAAAAAAAGTAAAAAAAAAGAGGAAAAAGGAAAAAAGATAGCCGATCCCAAAACCACGTAGCCGGGCCCAGGGCCAATGATGATGACGACAGGATCTGGTGAAGGGTGAAGGGAGGAAGGAAGGGTGTATATATAAGGTGGGGGGAGACTCGGCCTTCAAACTCTGTCCCCCCCGGCCCCTCAGGTATGCAAAAGTTTATAATGTGGCTGGAAGGATATATGTACGTCTGGAAGAAGGAGGAGGAAGGGAAGAAGAAAAAAAAGAACACACGTTCATCCTGAATTAAATGATAAGCTCGTCCAGGGCCGATCGAGACTAACTAACGCGCACATAGAGACACAGCACACACACATATGAAGCGGAGAGAGGAATAAAAGATTAAAAACAACAACAAAAAACAGACTTTTCCGTTATAAAACCAAACTCTTTTTTTTTACCAAGAGAAAGAAAGAAAACAAATGCGGCGCCGGGCCCCCAGCCAGACAGCAGGGGACATCCCCGTTGCCTGACAAGGGAAATGCAAACAACAACCTTTGTGCTTTCCGCTTCACATTCGAATCCCCCCCCCGCAATGTTTCGATCTCCCTGCCTCTTATACCCTTAACCCCCCGCTCACCCCTCCTCAATTGACATTAATGCAGACAGGAACCCGAGTGGCCTTGCCTGACACCGTCGGACCCCCCCCCCCCTCAACTATTACATGCACCTTCTTGGTGCTGCGCTCCCTTCCGTTCTTCTCTGCTGCATAGCCTTTTTCGCTCCCTCACGCTCGAATAGAAGTGTTAATTCGGATTTCCTTCTTGGTAGAATTGATGTCTCCTCAACATCTACTCCACGCACGCTGACAATAGATGCTACCCTCATATCCTCCATATCCTCCGACAGCCCCTTCAATGGTACAATTTCATCCACCATGAGACCCTTTCCCTTCACCTTCCTCGGGGCCTTTGTTATGGCCTCACTAACAGTAATTGCTGAAACAGCTTTCGTCAAAACCCCCAATTTTTCCTTATTCTTCTGTTCCAGGTACTTTGTCCTGAAATCCGGGTCCACAATCCATCCACTTCCGGTAGCATCCCCCTTTCTCCCAGAACCCTCCTCGTCATCTTCCGTCGAGGAAGTCCGTTTCCGCTCCTGTCTCTGCTGGCTCGACGATGGCAATGATCGCGCAACATCGACCGTTAAAGTATTACTCGGACTCGACACCGCCGTGTTGACCGCAGTGTTTGACGAACTGCTGCTCTTCCGTTTCGGCAGTGCCGGCCGTAACACGTTCTTCTTTGATGCTGCTGTGGCCCGCCCTGCTGCCGCCTTGGTAGTCGATGCCTTTGTTGCCACGATTTTTCGGCGCCCACGAGGCGGCGGGCGATCAGATCTGGCTTTTCGGGCTTTGCTGGGCTTGGGGTCTTCTGAAGATTCGGAAGACGGTCCGACTGTGGTATATGATGCGGCACCACCGGGGCTGACTTGAACGTTTGCAACAATGGTTACTGTTAAGTTTGATTTGGAAGGTAGTGGCGGTGGGAGCTGTGGAGATGATGTGACTTCAACTTCTTCTATAGGCGCTGCTGGCGTTGGTACAAGTACTGGAGATCGGGAAGGTATTGGTGGGGAAGGAGGAGCATCTGGGAACTTCCTTCGTATTGATGCAGTTATGGCAGTTTGAGATGGGGGCTTCGACAAGTAGCTTGATCCTAATTGGAATCCTACAACTGAAGTAACGGGGGGTATTGGGCTAGGCGGTGGCGTTGGAGGACATTCAATCTCTAGACTTGGACGGGGGCTACTGAGGCTATCTACATCAGCCATAAATGATGGGGATGAGGGTGGCGGAAGAGCTGCGCGGACGGGTCGAGGTGGTATTCTAAGCTCAAAACCAGATTCGCCTTCGAGGATCTTTGCAAATATTTGAGAAACCTTCTGCCCGGAGAAGTTTCGCTTTATTCGTTCGCTGCCCCATATCCGCCAGAAAAGATTTTCTAGTCGCCGACCTTTATCGAGGACGTCACGGTTGATGGTATAGACTAAATGCTCCAAAGAGAGTAATTATTAGCAGTGCGCATTTTCAATTATTATTTAAAAATCTATTTTCTCTATTTTTTTTTTTTAAAAAAAAAACAAATTTTCAACGGATGTCCATTTTGAGGTTTAGGATTTGGGGTTTGAAAATTTGCCCCTTCCCGTTGTTGGTGTCTGATTATTGCTGCTCGTAAGAAATGTTGATATTGAAAAAAAAAAAAAAAAAGAAGGGAGAATTCGTAGGACAGAAATGCTCTCTATACATTTCCAGGGGAGGAAGGGGAAATCTCAAGGGGAAAGGGGAAAGGGGGGCAGTAGTAGAAAAAGGAATTCAAAGGGATATGATAGACGCACTCTTCCATAGTTTACTCAAATACTCTGTCGTAAATGTTTCTACTTGTCGAAAGTTGTCTGGGATAGACTTTTTGCTCGTGATGATCCCACCGATTGGCTTCATTTTGAATCTGATCTACAGCCGAGATCTAGTTGCAGGTTTCGTAATAAAAGGTTTTTGAAAAGGGAACACAGTAGAACCGAAATGACCTGATTTGATTCTTCGTGATACTTTAATTACTATCGATGTGGTGGAGAACGTACAACCTTTTGTTCCAAGCCCAAGGACGAGGAGACAGGCAGGCAGGCAGGCAGGCAGTGGCAGTAATGTAGGGGGAAAGGGTGAAAATCTGAAAGACCGCCGGGCTCTAGGCTTGGGCCGAAAACTGACTGCAGACGCCAACTAGAACAGATATAGCAGAGTTCTAGAATAAAAGTTGCACCCGACAATTGTTGTACGCTAGTGCGGTACCTAACTAGCCGGTAGTTGATCCTTGGTGTGATTTGTTACACTTATTTCAGCTGTGGGTTGCTTCCTAAAAAGCCCGTGAGTTGGCGTTTCCGGCAGCTTCCTTGTCTAGTTGTGTCTTGCAAAAAAGACAGAGAGACAAAAAAACGTTGCAGTAAGTCTCCCCCAGCTTTTTAATTTGTTACGTCCGGATTGCGGGTGGCGGTGGTGTGGCCGTGGTTCGTAGGGGCGACTGGATGCGACTAAACGCTATTGAACTTGCGTTGCCGATATAGTTTTAGCGCGCTGGAAGATATGTTTGTATCAAAAGAAAAGCGCATGCTCAGAGAAGGTAGTCACGAAGGAAGGAAGAGAGAAGCGCCGTTGTGGGCTGAGGGAAGATTGGATGAAGAAAATTCATGGAGTCAAATATTGGTTGTTAAAGGAAGGAGGGTGGGGGTCAAAGATGGCTTCAAATAGTAGAACGAATGACATTGATTTACTCACCAGTTGCGATAGCAACGCAGGGTACTTCTATGGTGGGAAGCTCAAGATGGTAATTTCCACTTGCTTTTCTAGTCCTCACGCGCGTTTTATGTATGAGAATGGTAGGTATAGTCTGTGCGGTGTGCGGCGTGCGTCGAAGGGCTACTTGGGAATGATGAGTTCTGCACAAACCACGCAATATTAGATCAGAAATCCAGGACAAAGGGGCGGCGGGAACACGACAGTAATGCTAGTGACGAGCTCTGATAACAGGGACGAGACTATATACAAGCGACGTATAAAGGGCAGGGGGGAAAGTGCTGGATGTAAAGGCGTTATGAGATTCGAAACCTACATTATAAAAAGAAATTTTTGGGCCTGTCAAGTATTTACAGTTGGAGATCAGATGCCAGCGTGATTCTGAGTTCCCTATCTTTCTTTTACGTGTTGACCGGGTAGTGATCCGAAATATATGTATTCTTCCGGAGAGTCGGTGTGAGTATCGTGGAAGGGAAGATTCCGTGAGTCTTCCGTGCACCTCTTGATATATATATTTCCCGGAATCGTGACTCTAGATGATAGACTGTCGAGATTTGTTGGGGAATTTCCAATACTAACAGCAGGGTAGGTGCAAGTCGGTCGCCGGCTAGGTATGTAGTTCTTTTCACACCTTACAACCCTAGTTTTACTCGAAAACCTGGCTTTCTTATTTTCACCTACTATTGCCTTGCTGGGATGAGTTCGATATTTGAACGTCTGGTTTATGCTGCAGACGCCGTGAATTGATTTGCAGGTAAAACTTTACTACCCCAGTCGAACGTATGTTTAGGAAAAGCCTTCGTTTACTTCCCAAGTACCGGATGGACTTTTTGAGTGGTCCCAAGGGTCAATGTCCAAGGGTAGGTATGTACGTATTGAGTATTACTGGGTTGTCCTTGGGGTTACGGTTCCCTATTTTGATGTTTTCCGTTTCACCTAGTTCCTTTGCTGCGGGAGGATACGATCCCGCTAGTTCGAGGGAACGAAAGTAAGAAGGGGGAAGGGGTGAAAAAAAGCAGGAGAGAAGGCGCCGCCGTTTTTAAATAATATCTTTTTGCGGGGGAAATAGAAATAACCGAGGCCTACTTTGCTTCCCGGAGGTTAGAAACGAAACGAACTGCTTCAAGTATTTTTCTTGTCGCCGTTCTATCGTAGTGGGGAAGAGTTGGAATTCGAAATTTATTTATTGAGGAATTTAAGGAAACCGGCGATCTCAGCATCTGGAAAGGTACCCCGGGGTGCAAATAAAAGTATCACCACTGACTGGGCTTTAGATAATAGTAGGACGCAAGCAAGGGTAACTCAACACTTTGAACCCCCAGGTGACTTCGTGGAGAGAGAGGGAGAAAGTGTCGCACACAAAAGGGTGCACAGTGGATCAAGGTGATAAAGAGGCAAAAATGGAAATTTGGGAAGGCAAAAAAAAATATGGGGAAAAGGGACGAACACTAACAAATAAAATGTGAGATTCTCAATATAAACGGCTGAAACGGCGAAGTCACTAAAGTTAACTACTTTGGGGAAGTTGCGGTACCTTAGCAGCTGCGTTGTGTAGGTACTTCTAGTCTAGGATCTTGTGTGGTCAGCAGGTCATCCACCACACATCCACCGAAGACCAAACAACCTCGCATGGCAAAAAGAAGACTAGGTAGGTAGGGCCAAAGGGCTGAAATCCGCAATCTCCTCAACACTAGATGTTGATGGGGATTATCAAGAAGTTTATAGATCGTTTCCGCGCAGGGGCTGTGGGTGGGGCAAGTACGGGCATAGTATAAACAATTAAATCCTCAAATCGAATTCACTTACCAAGCAGATAGGTATGATACTAGTAACTCCTTCCACAACTCATACACTTTTCGAGGCTCCCTCGCATGCAAATATTGCGCCTCACGTCAACTCCTTCTCTCTTGACTCCCGCTTTTGGAACTTCGGGAAACGGAGTTAATTATTACTTAACCAGAGAGAGGGGCTGGCAAAATTTATCTTCTTCCCTTTCACTCGGTCCTTCCGCGGCCAGTGGGAAGTCTCAGCTGTATGATTTTTTTTCCCTTCCCCCTTTCTTTCCTTCCTTTTTTCTCTTCTCTTTTAAAAAACAAAATTCGACCCTCGGTATCGTTTATCGCCTGTTCGTATCTCGTTTTTTTCTTTCTTTTTTCTTTTCTTTTCCCTGATGCTGCTGGCAGCTGCTGCTCGGCACGCCTTACTGTATCAAACCCCACTATCAAGTACTAAATAGATAGAGGTCGACTACTAAAAAAAAGAGAAGGGAAGTAAAGAATAAATGAGCTGATCAAGCTACAATCCCACGTGAGTGAGTGAGTTACTTCCAACTCTGGAGTGAAATAGAGGACCCACGAGGTAGACTATTCGGGGGTCGGTTGTTTCTGCAGTCGCCTCCAAATGACAACAAAGGTTGCTGCTGATCGATTGGCGGGGAAGCGAATCTCCGGGGTAATGGCGTGCTTTTTATATGTCTTTTCTAGAGCCAGAAGGGTAGATATAGATCAAGCTTGAGACGGCAGGGTTACAGTCCAGGCTGTAGGGCTGGATCGATCAGATCAAGTCGTAGCAATTGATGGCGAGGTTACCAGAGCAGCTGGAAGTTTTTCTCGGGGGCCGGGGAGTACGGGAATAGGGTGGCAGCTTCTTTTCATGACAATCTAGTCATCATGCAACTTTCCATCAGCATCATACCATCCATATATTCACCCATCCATCATAACGGCTGCTGCTGCTCTGCTGCGGGATCAATCATGAACATTAAAATCTAATTCCATGTGTGGTTGAGATGCTAAGCGAACAGACCTCACCCTCTCGTTGGGCTGGATTGGACTGTTCGGTTCATGTATCTGCCACGTCCGTTCACAGTCACTTTCTCTGACTCCTAACTCATTTCAATCTTTAAAAACGCCTCGTCCGTGGCTTCGGCCATTTTTACTGGTAGACAGATCACTGCGCCATGGCGGGAGACCAGATAGATGCAGCCGTGGATGTTTTAGTTTTAGGGGGAATGAACGGCGTGGGGTAGAAACCTGGTCGACGACAGCTCCACGGTCTCGGGTCAGAATTTGTCTGTAGTGAGTACATACATGTAGCCATTTGTCCTACTCTAGGCAGAGGGCACTATACATGTATGTAAAGTACTGGATTGATGAATGCGCACTGCAACGGACACCTGTTTCAATGGCTAATTCAGGTCTAACCCCATAGATATAAAGAAATCTGTGACCATAGGAAGGTAGAGCTTGGATCAGCGCACATTTCTATGGTTAGCTTTTGTAAAAAGGGACATTATTTGCAGCGAAATTCGGTGTTCTAAACGTTTCACTGTGGTGCCCGTTGTAGTCTGCATCCACTATACCTACATGTAGGTACTCTTACTAGACTTGCGGAGATACAAAGCAAGATGCCTGCGGTCTTGCAGAATCGAATCGGGATTGAGGCACATGCACCTGTAGCACAACCGCTTATGGGTAAACGAAGCCAGCAAAGCTTTCTTAGCAGCACGACATATGTACATGCATCATAATAGATCTTTTGGCTTTACTGTAATACTGTATACTGATCATGTAAACCGCGTACAGAATACCTTTAATACAGCGCAGTTCACAATACCGACTCTAAAACCCACATGTCCAGACTTGTGATAGCATGAGGCTGCATTTGCATTATCAGTGTCCCAGGCCCTTCTATTTTTATGATAAAGATAACTGAATTTCAAAAAACTTACTTTTTCAACCTACCTGGCCCAACAAAATGTGGAAGGCTATGGGGGCATACTTTACATACTTAATTTTAAGCCAGATAGCCCCTCCTCCTCCTCCTCTCCATCTCGTCTCGGGTTTTGCCATAAAGGTTAACGAAAAACTTGATGCTGAAAGTGGAAGTTAGAAGTCTTGTAGCACCTTACATGCCGGTGGTTCAATTGTGAACAAAACCGGCTACCTAAAAATCTTCATATTTGTTTGCGTCTGATCATCACTTTCTTGAGATGGGATTGTGCGCGCTCAGTTCTAGGAAAGAGTCGTTAGCCACCAATTAGACGTCCTCCCTATCATAGGGATGTGGTCGACGACGGTTTCAAGTATGCAAAATCTAGATCCGAGTTGAGCTTCTGATATGAACATGTTATTGGTCATGTTCCCGGGGCTACGGGAGTTAGGTTTTCGGCACTGCAGAATACCTACGAACCTGTGCTCTGAGCAAGCAGGATGGATATCGGTACCGAATAGAGGGGCATGGATAGCCAAGTGTGTGTGCAACATTATTTATTGTACCCCCCCCCCCCCCCTGTCGGTACTATAGGACCAGATTACCGGGATTGAGTGCTGTGTCCACTTGAAGACCAAGACTTCGAGATCTCATTGCAGACGTGTTACATACTCTCATTAAAGATCCAGAACACTGACAACATCAAAAAGACCAAACCGTTCAAAATGGTGATGACGACGTTAATTACCACCAAATGGCAATCAAGTATAGCCTCTAACACATGAGTGCCTCATACATTCTCTCGATCCCAGGGCCTATTATCAAGATTAATACTATTATAAGAAAGGACATTGCCCTCTTTTTTTTCTTTTTTTCTTTCCTTTCCTTTTCTTCCATTTTTAGTTTAAATCGATCACTAGGGCGAATCACCCCGTCCCAAGGCAGAAAGTTCACTCACCCTTCCATCTCAAGGTACATGGTACGATAATTGATGTGGGGTAATATTTCCACCGAACACGTATCCCCCGAGGCTGTGGGGCACTCAGTCAGATAGTTTTATATCTACCATTTGTTTCATCTCAACAAGGCATCTCGAAGAGAGCAGTTTTTTCTGATATGTGCATACATAGAGCCTACAGATCCCGGCGCATGAAATTACATTCGTCCTAGCAAAAAAGGCCGGAGCCCGGTGGAGGTGTAACCACACAGTGCAAAATGACAGCTGAAGCGGACGACTTTAATCCGGGGTAAGTTCTCTATGCAGATGTAGCCTCTGCTTGTGTATCATTTCTTACTGAATTGGGTTCTAGAGTACTAGTACGATGTTCCTACGAAATACCGACAAACAGCCGATCTCGGTTATCGCGAGAACCTTCCAGAGAGGTCTTGTGACTAATTCTCGGGCTTCAGAGCTGTATGTACCTAGGCCATATACAGTCATAGAGGGATGAAGCTGTAAGGTAGGGCTCCAGCCAATTAGTTGTTAAATATCCCTCCTGACTGGTAGCTTTAGATTTGCGCCCCCCCTCGAAAACGTACGAAGGCAGACTGGGCTGGTTAGCCCTGCCAAGACCACCTGCCAAGTTGCTTGAGCCAACAGGCTCGATCGAGCTCACTCAAGCTACCTAGGTAACAACAAAGTTTGAAGGGTTCTAAGGAGTTCGAAGCTCATTTCCGTAGGGTACATATCTAAAAATGCAGGTCTTGGAGTTATGTCATTGAGACGTTGGGAAGCCTGGGGTGGGCTTTTTCTACTTTAAGTTACGTCTCAGATTCTGCTATGAAGCCGTTTTTACTCGGCAGCAGCTTATTTATGCACCCTAGCTCTCTACAGTTGCACCTCGCTATGCCGGATGCCAAGAAACAGACAATTTCCATACGGGATAGCAAATATTCACGAGAAATCCGGGATAGAAAATTGATTTTGCAGTAAAAGAATTAAAATCCCGAGGATTCTGTACGTGAAAGCAAGGGATCCGGGATATTGAGATACGGCATAGTGAGGTGCAACTGTACTCTATTAACAGGGGATTTGCTGCTGTCTCAGCGTCTGTTTTTTTGAGGCGGTGGGCCACGTGGTGTTCCTATCCAACCTAGGTCTGCGAAGATATGAGGTAACTACTACAATTAGAGGATTGTAGCTCATGAACCCAGTGTGATACATAATTAAGAGCTGGCAATAAATTAAACTGGGTAACAGTGTTTTATGGTACTACTCGCGACAGGTAACAAGTACCCGAACATGCAGCTGTAAGTTTTTGCTGTATTTTGACTTCTACTCCAATAGAAACTGCAGATTAGGACGTGCATTTTCGGGTACTTGTTACCTGTCGCGAGTATGGAGTACATATCATCACCTCCTGAGGAGCAATACCCGTCGCGTCGGTCACGAGCTCCGGATTGACACGGGACAAGCAAATGATCGTCGATACTTATGCGGATTGCCGCAAAAGAAATATGTGCGGGGAAGAGGCTCTGCTCTGCGACAATGCAACTCTCAAACCCCGGCATTAAGCTAGGGAGGCTCAGAGTTTTGTGGATCAATGTGCTTTGCGCAAATGTGGTTTGGTACCAAAACACATAGGCTGTTCCAACTATATGCATACTTCGTGAACGACGTAGACCCCATGCATTGTTAGAGAAGTCTTTACGAAAACGTAAGAGTTCTCACTTATAACCGATCACCGTTCAGACTGTTTGTCAAATGTTTTCTGGCCCGCTCTTTCTCCCCGCTAATTTCCGATCAAAGATAAAAAATTCAAAAACAGGTTTGTCAAAGACGACAATTCGGGTATGTAATGCCTTCAGCGGAACCTACATGCAAGCCCTCAAGCCTCAAAAGCCTCAAAAAGCATAACCAAGGGGAATACTGCAAGGTGTCATGCATGGGATCGGTGGAATCAATCGTTGAGATGCATCTGTTTGTCATTCACCTGAGGATCCTTAGACGTCAAACGTGCTTTCGCATATGAGTTTGTCTGTCTATATTCGCAGTGTCAACATTGACCCCACAAAGAGTAAACTGCCTCCATGTGCTCTCTACAGCATCGACCTCTTTTATTTTTTCGCTATGACACCAAGTCTCTCTCGACAAAAAATGGGTATTTGCATGCCCCATCCGTCCGATGCGGGTCTACAGACTGAGCTGCTTCCATCCGGATGAAAATGTGGGAATGTTTTTCATATCATATCAAACGGCGGTTCTCCCCTGAGCTGGTGGTTGAAATGATCGCTACCACGGAAATTTACGAGTGAGCATAACCCTAACCCTATACGAAACAGTAACCATGTGCTACGGCTCACGGAGTTAACACATGCGTAGTTACATGTAGATATCAACATTTCCATTACTGTAGACACAGCTTCCGTGCGTCGCTTCCTTTCTCCTCATCTCCCCCGATATGTACGAAACCAATACTCACTAATCGTTTTTCTCGGTAACAGGGCCCTCTATCTGCTTCTATCTCGCATTGAGGCTGCCTTTCCTCATGAGGCCTCGCACACAGGCAATAACACCTTCTGAATGTATGGATCTCCTGCTCCTTCGGGTTACCAGGTCATTTTATTACGCCGTGGTAAGTATCTACCGAAGCAGTGGCGGCGGCTATTGTTTACCCTTCGGTGAGGTGAGGTGAGGTGAGGTGAGGTGAGACGATGGGGATGGGGACGGGGAAGCGACGGATAGATGGGTGATTAACCATGAGCTATAGCTCGCGTGCGGGATTGCATCATCATCCTCGAGCGTGGGGGGGGGGGGGTGATTACATAGGTTGAAATAAATCTCCGGGCGTTGATTTATCTGGCTGGCGGTGAGAACTGCAGAGGGGGTTGTACAGAGACATGGTTGTAGTGGTGATAGGGTAGCCTGCAGTGGTTTCTACGGTCAGTAGGTCTCTGGGTTGGGCCTGTTTGCTTTAAAGACACCTGGGATATGCGGGTTTGTGTCGGCCGCCGTGGATGGGTATGGATATGGATTTGGTGCTATCATGGAAGAGATTGCTTACCGTTACAACAGTCCGGATGAGATGAGAAATAGGATAGATCCATCCCCCCCACCTGGAAGTTCTTCCTCTCTGTCACCACATAGAGCCGGTCATCAATGCAGTGGCGGTCCTATCCTATGTACCCTCAAATATCAACCTCAACAATTAAAGGTCATGTGGATCCACGAATTAATGGATAATATATTTCCGCTGGGGAGTGTGAAGCTACAAATCACGCGGGGGCTTGTCTGAGTGACTTTTGGAGTTAGTTCCAAGGTTCCATGTGAAATAGCTTTCTTCCCAGCTTCTTCTTCTTCGTCGCCGCCGCCGTTGCTTTGTAGGTGAATACATACATAGGCTATGCATGTACATACCACATATTTTGTTGGTGATGATCTATCTTCCTCCACGCAAGTAAGAGCATCCATCCATACTCATCTATGCATCCCCTTTCCCAAAATCTCCCCTCCTCCCGGTCTTCTCAAGCTAACAGGCCTAGATACAGTTTCATCTTGATAGCCCAGAATAATTCGAGCTCGAGGCGAACCACCAGTAACATATCTGTTTTAACACCCTTAATAAACAACCCTGCAGCCATCAACCTTGCATGCGGACACCCATTTCGCGCGCAAACCGCAGCGCAGCCTTCCCCACATATTGGCTTCCCCACAACACATGTAGTTGTAAAACACATGCACAGGGTTTACTCGGCGTGGAGAATTAAGGAAACATTCCGTATCTCTACTTCTGACTCGAGAAACCACTCACGCGCCACTACCTATCTGCGTTACCTGCGCGGTGGGTGAATACATGTACATACATGTACCTACCTACATACATACATGCATACATGCCCCTCCCTCTCAAAAGCGCATCCGCACATAGCGCTCCCCACGACAATCATTTCCGGTCTGCCGCCGCCGCAAAGTACTTACTGCGCAAGGTATCTACATATACATAGCCTGTAGAGTACTATCCGCGCGCGCGCACGCAGTACTACATGGTACGCCTTTGGGTACATATAGATTAGATTACACAGATCTACCCAGATCTACACGCCCACCGTACCC
This sequence comes from Morchella sp. 2018-W16, assembly GCA_024713755.1. Lineage (NCBI taxonomy): Eukaryota > Fungi > Ascomycota > Pezizomycetes > Pezizales > Morchellaceae > Morchella > Morchella sp. 2018-W16. Next base: position 1,182,986 of record JAMGYY010000018.1, read on the forward strand.
CATACTATACAAACCTGCAATACACAACGTCGGCTGCACTATAAACAAAACAAGTTTGACAGCTGCGTGTGCGGCCTCAATATAAACAACTGAGCCCGGGCCCCGCGATAGTAATATAAACAATGTTCCGGCCGGCGCACGCGGATGCGCGGCCGGCAGTACCACCCACCACCCACTTGCTTGCTCGCTCCATCCGCCCCCGGAGCACCCGATAGAAAGCTACCTGGCTACATACTTACATGTAGTTAACTACCGCGGGCGCGCGCTGTAGTAGTGGTGGTGGCAGTGGCGGTGGTAGCCTGGGGTAAATTCCGTGTTTACTGCCCCCGTGCGGGCTTACGTCTCCCGTGTCTCCCGTGTATATTAACTACTAAGTACATACATACATGTACATACAGTTAACCGCCGTGAGGTGGGATGAACGGGATGAACTGGATGAACGGGATGAACAGGTTGGATGGGATGGGGTATTTTGTTTTTATGTGGAGATGAAGGTTTCTCTGGCCCGACACCACCGCCGCCGCCGCCGCGGTGAGATGTGATATGATAGAAATATCGGATGGTACATACATGTTAGACATGCTAGAAAGGAAAGCTTGGTATCAGTATTGACAGTGGGCGGGGCCAAGAACTTTTTACGTGGAACTCAATCTCAACCACACACCAAAGAGCTCCCCTGTGACGTCATGATATAAATATCAATCAATGCTCTTATATAAACCATCTAACTACGAGGCAAGAAATAAAGATATAAAAGAAAAAAAATACAGAAATCCTCCAAACAATATTACTTCTTTTGTTCTTTTATCCTTTTTGTCCGGTGGCCTAGGTGACAGTGTATCCTCCATCAACCCTAAGGTCTGCACCTGTAACATACAGACTGGCATCCGACGCCAAGAAGACCACCGCTCCCATCAAGTCCTCTGGGTTGCCCATGCGGCCTTGCGGGATAAGGGATGTCCACTTGGCCTTGAGCTCCGGGTTGTCGTCGAGAATCTTCTTTGTCAGCGCCGTCAGCATGTAGCCGGGCGAGATGCAGTTAACACGGATTCCATGTGTTGACCATTCGACAGCCATCGACGACGCGAGATGGCGCACCGCCGCCTTGGCGGCATTGTATGGAGCCTGAAATGATACTTTAGCATGTTTCAACCACGAAAAAGAAGAGGGAGGGGGGGGGGGGGGGGGTGGGTTGGGTTAAAGAACCTGTGGTTGGGGGACGTTGACAATGCTGCCACTCATGCTGCCGATAAAGACCATTGAGCCGGGCCTCTTGCGCTCAATGAGGTGTTTTGCAACCTCGACGGCGCAGAGATATGTCCCATCGACATTGACGCCCCAGAGCTTCTGCATGCGGTCGTGGGGGTAGTCCTCCGCTTTGAAGTTCTCGGTGAAGCCGGCGGAGGTGACGAGCACATCTATGTGGTTGTTGTGTTTTGAGAGCACCTCTGCGATCACTGACTTGACCGAGTCGGGCGAGGAGACGTCGGCTGAGTGAGCGGTTATTGTGGGCACTCTGCATGGCGGATGGGTTGTTGTTAGCTATCTTTTTTTTTTTCTTTTATTTTCTCTTGGGGGGGGGGGTTGCGGAGAAAAAAGAAGAAGGTGCTACTCTATATTGGCAGCCCCCATTGGCGACCGCTCTAGATAACTAGAGTGGAATTTCACTTACCGGTCTGCGTCAGGATTGGTATCTCTAAAGTGCTTGAGTAGCATCTCGGCAGCTTTGATAGCCTCCTCGCCTGCATTATCACAACCATCGCCGGTAATATATCAGTCTCCCTAACCATCCCGACTCGACTGCAGAAGGGAAGAGCACAAATACCATTCAGGTCCACAATTGCAGCATCAGCACCCGACTCGACGAGAGCTTGGGTCATAACATATCCGAGACTGTCGTTGTTGTTTCGTCAACAAATTACTCGTCCAATATAAGAAAAGAAAATATATATAGAGAGTATTATATAGCGTAGTGATATCTTTTTGCGATAGATAAGGTTTTTTTTCCCGCTTCGGTGCATGCAACGACATCTCTCTCACTTCGTCCGATGCGATAAACTGCAATTGCACGCGGTGCCCCAAATCAAGCTAGCAACATAGCTATGTATTTTATCCTCCTTCCATTCCTTACATGATGTGTAGTACTTACCTCCAATCTACACAAAGTCCCCACCCCCCCAAAAAATAATGGAATGGAGGGTATTGATTAAGGGGCAATGGATAAAGAGAAAGAAAAGGAATTAAAATTAAAAAAAAAAAAAGAAAGAAAGAAAAGAAAACTCACCCTCTAGCACCCCCCGTAACGACCGCGACTTTGCCCTCCAGCGAGAAGCTGCCCAGTGTCCTCTTTACCCTGCGGACCGGAGCACTAGAAGGCATGTCTTTCTCCTCCGGATACTCGACTGTGATTGACGGATCCGTACGTGCGAACTGGCCGGGCTTTGATTCGTTGCATTGGGGCGCGGAGATGGAGAATGGTGCAATACGGGCTGGAGATGCCTTGGGGAGAATGCTGCTGGCGCTGCTCCTGCTGCGGAGAGGGCATAATCGAAGCCGCAAGAGGGTGCTGGTGGTGGGACGACGGAACATGATGGTGAGGAGGTGATTGTGGGGATTGGAGAGATTGAGGGGATTCGATTGATTCCTCAGAGAGAGAGATGGGGAGGGAGCTAGGGAGAGGGGGGGGAAGATCTGAGGGTATAATGAAATATATTTAAAAAGAGAGAGAGTGTGGATATCGATGTTTCTTGAGTAACTATCACTATCTGTATCTGTTGTTATTAAAGCAGGATATTAGTTGGATAGTCTGTAGTCAGTCTGTACCTACTTTGATCACCAAACCAAAGTTAGTAGGTCGGAGGCACATCGTAGCTAAGGAAGCTTTGATGTTTGTTTCCCCCGAGGCCGCGCTGCGACGCAACCAACAACCATCCATCTCCATCCCGTCCATCCCAACCAGCTAACCCCACCATCTTACCCCACTTCATTTTGCTTATTTCGTTTCCCCCCGCCAACGCGGAGTTGGGGATTTAACAAACATAAATCAGCCCCGGAAGCGCGATTTAGGGATTCCGCCTTGCTTGCTAGAGCCTCATTATTGGGGCGCATGGAGAACTTGCTTTCTACCCTTACTGGCATTGGGCGAACCTTTACCATAGTCGGCAATTGAAATCCAAATGTCTCGGGGTAATATTTTGTAGGTACTTCATTCTACTGGTCTGATCCCCCCCCCCACTTAGTTCCCTGCGGTCCTCTTTTCTGACCGTAGTACCTACTTACCTGCTCTCTACAGCTTCTCTTCAACTACCGTACCCGTCCCGTACGTACGAGTCAGGATTGGATTGACAGTGCGGTAAAATACAATCGCCTCACTAGCCAGGCCAATTGAAAGAGTCCCGTCCGCATGGTGATGATGAACCTCACCAGATGCTAGAATAAGTGATCTCCCGAAGCTGCGCCCGTGCTAGATAGTCTATCTTGAAATCTTAAAATCTTGATCCCGGAGATACAAATATAGGTAACCCTAGCCCTGGTGATAAACATGAAACACTGAAAATCTCGCTGATCCCTTCGGATAAATGGAGATCCAAGGGGGAGGATCTGCGCAGGAGAGATGGTTATCGGCGCTTGCGCATCATGGGGGATCACTCGCCGGCGTCGCGTCGTAAACACGCTGATCACCGCGGCGATATCGGGTTTGGACGAGTAGAACGCGTGATGAAGTAGGCCATAAAGAACCTTCCAAAACACAAAACGGGGAGGTAATGCTATTTGAGGGGCCGGGGTACATTGATAGGCGGTTCAACTGAGAGGGCCATGTTAGCTGTAACAGCTCCGTCAAATGGGTGGTTTGTGCGCTAATCTGAACTCATTCTTGACCCGGAGATCAACAGGCGTGAAAACAGTCATTCCAAGAGAAAGGAAGGAGAGCCAGCGAGGTGAAGAAGAAGGATAATTCTAGCTATATCTAATGATTGCCTTTTAGCTGCAATCATGAACCTAGAAATGCCGAGACGTATTTCCCCTAGCTATACTCGCACCAGGAACATCTAGCAAGATATTTTGTTTAGAACCAATACCTTAAACCGCACAATGTACTCATCAGCGAGGGCATACCGCAAAACCCCGCTTTCACAAGGTATCACTCGTGCTCGTTCCCTGAGGCGTCGGGCGGTCTTTGTTAGGAGGGGGCTGGTGACGATGAATTCATAGAACAAAAGTAAGAGAGAGAGTATCATAGTGATAGGCGGAGAACCGGTGTCCTATAGCAGGGTACAACATGTGGTTATAAACCCGTGAACAAGCCAACTGGCGGCGCTCTCTGTCTTCATGGTAGCATTAGCAGCCGAAATATAATATAGCCTCTGAATATACGCTAATAAAGGGCGTACGACCGCACATAGTTCTCTGGCTATCGAAAACGGGCCATAATAAGTTGGCTCTGTGCGTTAAGCCTATATTCCTGGGAGGGTTGGTTGGGTCATGGCTCATACCCGGGGCCGGGACCATCTCTCTTAATTACGTGAGGCGCCGGCAGAAGAGTGGATATAACTCCCCCTAGGCAGTACGAAAGTCGAAGGAGAAGACATGACGATTATCGGGAACCTTTGCGACCTAGAAATGAACCCGATTAATGTTTCATGGCGCAAGCCCAGAACCGACATATTTGTGCCTAGATCTATTCTAGCATGAGACTACAGAGCCCATCACTAGGACGCAATGCTCTTAACTAATCTCAGTGTTGAGTCTATGTATTTGAAATTGGCTACGAGTGAGAATATATGATTGTGGTTTGGGATTTTGATTGATTCAAAGACACATTACCTAGTATGCGTAGATTTACTACATCTACCACAGAATGCTAGCTTGCCTGGCTTTGTGTTTGTTTTTGGTTTAGAAACCTTTAGTCGTAGGTGGTACATACTGGCCATATATACAACGGATATCACTAGCTTGCTTGTTTGGTCTGGCGGGTGTTACGGCCTTTCAATGCTGGCAATTTACTCGAGACAATTTTATTCCTACTTAGTAAATAGCTCAACTAAATAAGCTAATGAATTAATAAAAAAAAGCACCAGTTGAAATCATGAAATATCACTCGCTACCGAACCCTTTGGTAATTGAGCCGAAAAATAAAAATTAAATCTTAGCCTTCAATTAAGGCTATAACCTTTTACAATTATCTATTATAACAGATAACCATAAGTTTGATGATAATAATGGGTACAATGAGTTTAGCGGTTACAATTGAGCGTCTACCCACGTCAACACCTTAATTAATTACAGGATTATAAAATAGGTATTCTGCTTTCGAATTTTACTTAGCTGCACTAGAGCGGGCATCCGGTCAGATCGCTGTTGATTGAGCATATATTTAATTACAGACACACCATTAATTAGGACATATATATACCTATATGCAGATTAAACCCGGTTAATTCCTAACCAGTACTGATGTCATTCATTGGCAGAGCCTCCCAGCCAGACGAGCGAAATACCGCAAAAACTCGAAAAATTGGCTATCCTTCACGATTGGTTAAAGGGCATAGGTCAGGTCTGCTTATAGTAATTTTGATCTCGTATGCATAGCGAATTTTTTGAGTAATGGCGGTATACCGCAAAAACTGGACAATAACGAACGAGGCCGGGCTGGAATCCTGTACTCTCACTGGTTAGAATCATGCAAACTTACCCTTTTGGCGGTTGTGGTTGAGGCTCAATTGATGATCAACACCCCTTCGACAAATAAGAAGGCAGTATTCACCCTGCGGTCTCAGTCTGGCCCCGTTCGTTATTGTCCAGTTTTTGCGGTACCCATAACGAAACTATTAGTCACTTTTATCTATTTCTCCAAACCCAAAGAGGTAGATCAGGAGCTGACCAATTACAAGCAATGTTTTGTCGTTGGGTACCACAAAGTGCACTACCTCAAGGCACATGCCATCAAAAATTTCCGATTTCCACGTGTAGTGGGGCACGCTGGGGTTATACGTACGGTACTGTATGCATGCTCAGTGATGTCATGCCATTCGGGGCAGGTAAATAGTACCAGACAATGTAAGTTTTGTCTCTAGGCTTTTTTTGCACCCATTGGTGAACCAAAAACCCTTATTGTCCGGTACTTTTTACTTACCCCGAGTATTCGTCGAGAATGGCTGCAGCTACATGTAGATTTGATACCCAACTGAGTAGCTGATTATGTATCGAAAATGAGGATGCCGCAACCGGCAACAGTTCTAAATGAACCACAGACTTTACCAGTGGTAGATATAACGCAGTAAGACGTTGGGTGTGACACATTTTCGAAATCTTTCAATTTAGACTGCGGACCTCCTGTTTCTGGTTTCCAACGCTTAGGTACATGTATTTACATGTACGTACTAACCACTGTACAATATTAATATTAAGGGGGGAATATTTATGATCGATGCAGAGACTACAAGCCTGAGACGTAGGGGTTCACGTGCACTGTAATAATCGTGTCCGTGAGATATCTACGATTGCTAAACTAGGCTCTGATCATAGACGTGCTTTGTCTCTGGTATGGGATGACTCCTGGTCTAGGAAACTAGACGGGTACCTAGTATATATGACGGTTTCCCCTTGGGCCGGCGGCCATGGCTAAATTGACGGAAATTCGATTCGTCCGTCGTGATCGGCAGATACTTAGGCACCAGAACTGGCCGTGTATATAAATAATGATGAAAGAGATATAGGGAATTAAGATAATCTTGTGCCGCTAGTAACAGATAAAATAGCTGGAAATTAATGAACAAATCACTCGCAATACTGCTATATAACAATAACTAAAGAAAAATGCGTACGTTGCCACTTGAAAAGGGCGCTTAAGCTCCACTAGGTACATGTATTCAAAGGTTTAATAGTAGGACGTACTGCGTTGTTTATAAATAGGCTCTATGTTAATTTCTCTAGTAGAAGTCCGTTATGGGGCTCAGAATAAGTTCCAGGGTGGGGGCTCTCCAGGATACAAAGTCAAGCAGGACATATACCCAGATTCCGGGAGAGAAAAGGTGGGAGCGGGGGAAGGAAGAATGAGCCTCGGAGAACCTTATTAATTAATGAACTGGTGTCCTAGTTGGTGCATCCTGGTGGAACTCGAATACCCTATACTAACGTTTGTCGTGTAAAATTACCAGGTAGAGGTGTATCAGGGCTATCTCGCGGGTAGATGGAAAGTTCTCTGATAGCAAAACACTGCCTATTGCTTTAGGGTTTGTATTACCATAGATACTCTAAGCTATTGATAGAGGGCCATTGGTAGAATGATTTATACTGGAGGAATTGATATATAGGCTTGACAAATAGGATAGGAATGTTTAGAAAGCCGAACCCCAGTGCACATGCATGCCATATTTTAATTTGGGACAAAGTATATTAATTTAAGGTTTATGCTTATATCCTTGACAATTAGTTGGGTACGGTTGATGCTTGTTTTCTAGAATTCTCCTCAAAATAGACAATCGTCGATAATTTAATTTAGATGGTCAATACTACATACTAATTCCATGACGTTTCCGAACACGACTGCTATTGCATACACACAAAAAATTGCCAAATCCCCCCATTTTGTATGGTATGTAATAGTTGTCGTGTTCGGAAATATCATGGAGGGACGTGTATATACTCAGACAAATACGTACCCTATAGGGAGCGGTAAATGTGCTATAAGTAATTTTACAAACGGTAGTAAGTTGTTTTATATACCACCAGCGATAAATTTTATGATAAAAGTATAGACCTTTTGGCCGAAAGGGGCCACTAATATATATATATGAACTCTATTGTTTGTCCACTGATGGCAAATTTTCAGAGGTTTTGGCATTAATGGTTGGATTGAACATTTACTTATGTAGTACATGTATGTTGTGAAATCCCCGGTGGTCAAAAGTGATCTGCCTTTTATCATAAAGCTGGAATTATATACTTTATAAGGTGTTGATATTATTTTTGATCGGCGGAAGAAACCGGTCGCCAAGAGTTAAATATTTTGACAACCGTATGCATGAGTTGATGTGCAACAAGCCGATTGGCTCCTGGCCAACAATGTAAATCTGGCCCCAATTGGAAAACAATGAATTCATCGATCCTCAAGTCTAATGGCTTATGCAGACCAGCAACACAATTTTGTGCAAGTCCCTACGTATACCGTAAGTGGTTTATTATTGCTGATCTGCTCTATAAATTGTATGCAATTGCGGGGCGTGTGTGGGGAGTAAGATTTCGCCATAACCTTCGGGTTGCATGCGTTCCCCATCTAATGTCCCACACCATTTTGGTACTGAGAATATATTCCAATTTCAAAAGCCCACCATAGAGTTGTGCTGGCTCTTATCCTATCTATCCATCAACTGCTTTCCATATGTTTGAGCTGTACCGTCAGGTCAGAGTACCGCAAAATCTCAGTTCATTCAGACAGTTGCCAAGAGGACAATTTTCCCCTTAAAGGAAAAGATCAGAGCCTTTTACAGCCAGCACCGCTCTTGGCAACCGTACTGAGATTTTGCGGTACTGGTATTCATTCTAGGCGGCATCCACCATATCATAATTTTCATAACCCCCAATCCTGAGGGGTCGATCTAATTCGTCAGCAGAAAGAAGTGATGCTAGTGGAGGGATCAAGGAAACTGAGAATACATATGCATCAAGGCAGCCATGGAAGTATCTAAAAATTAATTTCAACAAGCCCTAGCCCTACATGTACTTCGGGCGGGTTAACTGTGCTAGGTGGTTAATGGCCAGAAAGCCCCCGTCACCGCCCTCTCCGTCTCCATCAACCAATGCGGCACAGTATCGATCCTGGCCCCCCCCCACAGTCCCCACCACCACCTACACCCCCTACTTTGAGGCATTTACTGGCATCATAAACGAGGCCATTAAGTCCCCAGACAACCCCCTCAACACCTTCCGCCTCGCCCCCACCGACGTCGACATCGCCATCCACGGCTATCACGGCGTGATACGATATCGAGTACGGTTGCGGGGAGAAGGATTAGTCAGGGTTTCTCTTATGTTCTATGGGTTTCAGTTGCAGGGTTCTATGAGTCAACGGCATGCAGGTATTTGTAATGATGGATTTCCTTGGGGTTCTACAGGTTTCTATGGGATGAGTCAGCGAGGGTTTTCTATATATAGGGGCTGGTTCCTCGCTTGTAGACCTCTTCTTCTCCTTTCTTCTTCATAACCTTCCTGTCATCTTAGGCGTCGTTTAGTTTCTCTCGTCTAGAATATATACTCTCTCTCTTAGCCATGTAGTCGTGTTCTTGTGGGGAACAACAGGACCACCTCTTCGCCTCACTCGAACCCACCCTCGGTTCACAACCCCATCGTCTCGTCTCCACACACCTCTTGTCCCACGCCTTGTGGTTCACCTTATTCGATTAGTCGTCTCGCTTAGCGTGATACTAAGGTTGCGTCTCCAGCCAACCGAACCACAACTCACGACATGTCACAAGAACAATCATGACAGGCCCAAACTTCGACTATGACCGACTCGAAAGAGACTTGGGTCGCTTGTCCAAGCATCCCGAGCACCACCAGGCGCATTTGAGGCGCGTTGTTTATGATGTTGTCATGCGTAGCCATCGGTGATCAACGAACTCGAAACGAACTGAGACTGCAACAGGAGGCAGATGAAGCGGAGATATGGAAACAAGGATCACCGAACTGGGGCAAGACTTGGAAAAGGAAAAACAAACACCACAAAGCTCAAGCCTAGGTCACCGCCCTCCAGCGAAAGTGCCAACAAGCACTGTTGGCAGGGAAGCAGCAACCAGGCCCCACCATGCAACAGAACAACCAGCACCGCCGCACCTCTCTTCGTCGCTAACCGATTCCTTCAGGGCTTAGCAACAACACCCAGAAGCAAGAATGGAGAAGTCGGACTCCCGGACCTAGCAGTTCAATGGTCTCGGAGAACACTCTTCCAACACATGCTGAAACTCAAGCTCTTGGGCAATGCCGACGGTACCCCCACCCTGAACCAACTCACCACGCCATCTCTCGCCTGGAAGGCCGCTGCTTGACCAATTCATGCCATACCTAACCAACACAGGGGTTAACCTCCTCCATGGAAGGTTTTTGAAATATTGACCGCAGCCTTTGGGGCCGGACTTGGTGGGAACGCCATAAAACTCAGAAACATCCGCCAGTATGGACGATGGATTCCGGACTATTTCGCCGAGTTCAACGCTTACGCCCGATGCGGATTAGGGAAGCTGCCAGCGTGGAAAGTCTCTGCAGGATTAAGCGAAAAAGCTGACCAGGCTGATGGTCGCGAAACACCCCGCGGTCGCCGAACTTCGCTGCCATCCTTCAAGGTTGGACAACAAACAACAGATCCTCAGCGCCCGCTTCCGCGCTATCCGTCCTCCGCGCCATGGCGTCCTGCCCTTCGCAGCGCTCCGCCGCCACTTAGCTCCGCCCCTTCTCTGCTCGTTCCTCCGCACCCGATATACCGCACCTTCATGTCGCCCGCCGCCACCCGTCCCATGCAGGAGAACAGTCATGGACCTGTCAACTGGTCGAGCCGCCCGGACCCTCAGGAAAGAAGGCCCGGTAGAGAATAGATGCTACTATTGTGGAGGTGTGGGACACTTTCATCGAGGACTGCCTTGGCGCCGCAGCCAGGATGAGGGAGCCAGGGCAGATATTAGGAATGAAGAAAAGGAAGAAGGAGCCTCCGGCGATGGCGTTAAAGATTTTCCCTGGACTGAGTGGCTCACTCAGGGGACGGTTAAGATTTTTCTAAATTTCGGTTTCCGGGTTTTCGGTTTCAGAGAAGGATATGGATGGGAATCAATTAGTCGTAACTTGTTCAATTTCTCAAAATAAAGATTCTTTCATCCCATCGTATGCCCTCATTGATACTGGCGCCTCAGGATACGCTTTCATAGATAAAGACTTCGTATCTTGTAAAACTTAAAACCACCACTCATTCTCCTCGCATGAGGCGTAATAGGCGGTGAACCCTATCGAATCAGGAAAGGTTACCCACAAAAGTCATCCTCAGCCAGAATCAGCGGACCTTGAGGAGGAAGCGCCTTCTTTGTCACCGCTAGGACACTACCCAATAGTCATGGGCCTCATGGATCTTGCGAACAGCATAACAACAATCCTCCGCCGATAACGAAATACAGTTCAACTCGTCATCTTGTATAAAATATTGTTCCCTCAACCATAACGAGTCACCGAGCATCTCTATTGAACCCCCACCAAACCAACTACCAACATCTCCGTTATCGCATCATACGCATTCCACAGACTCTCAACAAACAAAAGAAAGGAATCTATATCTTCAACCATCCTCAAAGCCCTCGGACGACCTCTGACCCAATCGCCAAAGGACCCCGTAACCTCGTCAGCCAAACACCACAACTTCCTCCACCTCCTCAATGACCAGATGCCAAAACTCCCTCGCCGACCAGTCTGACCTTTCCATCGGACATCCAAGAAGGCAAGACAGCACCCTTCGGACCCATGTATGGAATGACGCGATTAGAACTACAGGCACTCAGGGACTACTAGCGAATACCTCTCCAGTGGGAAGATCCGATAGCACGTCCCCAGCAGGCTCACCAGTACTGTTTGTCAAGCGGATGGTTACTCTCCGACTCTGTGTCGTATAGAAAGTTGAATGCAATGTAACGGTCAAGAACCATGCCATTGCCACTAACTCGGAAGCGTTTATGGGTATCTCTGCCGTAAATACTTCACCAAGCTAGATCTGCATAGCGGCTACCATTATCGCGGTGCTAAGCGAGGCGGGAACAATAAAGGTGAACCACCGCGGAACTATGGTGGCGAGGTGGTGGGCTACGTGGGAGATGGCGACGAGAACTTGGGACGAAGAGGCGAAGGCGAGTCTGGCGAGGTGCGAGGAGGTAGTCTAACGTCCCGTGGAACCTTGCGACCGAAGAGACTATGGCTAAGATAGAGAATGTATTCTAGACAAGCAAAAGACTAAAAGCGCCAAGATGACAGGAAGGTTGCGTGAAGAAGAAAGGAGAAGAAGAAGTCACCAAGCGAGAGCGAACCTATATATAAGCCCTGAAAACCCTTGCTGACTCATCCCGTAGAAACCTGTAGAACCCCAGAAATCCATCATTACAAATACCTGCATGCCGTTGACTCATAGAACCTGCAACTGAAACCCATAGAAACGTAAGAAACCCCTGACTAATCATTCTCCCATAGTACTTGATGTCGTGTCACGCCGTGATAGATATTAGGTCCCCTCTGAGGCCTAAGTCCTCTTAGGAACTGCGTGGGTAGCGTTAGTGGAAGTCTTTCACTAACTTCGGGAGTTGTCCAAGTCGTCCCAGGATTCTTGAAGGTTAAAGTCATCTGGAATATCGGACGAGGTACTCCAGTCGTCTCTTCGTTCTGAAGTCTAGGATCGCGTCGACCTCCCATTCCTGTTCTCCTTCTATCTCGACAGGTGGTGGCGGAGGCTGTAGTTGTCGAGAATTAGGGTGCGTGGCGCAGGGGACAGTAGTGATCGTGGAAGAGCTGGGTGGACTTTCTTGATGAGGGTAGGGTGAGTTAAATGGCGTAGGGGCTCTGTCTGGGATATAAGTGCAGACCCAACTTGTTTCAGTCTAACTTCTTGATGGTCTTTTTGGTTAATAGGTTTGGTGGACAGCCAGACCTTATCTCCAATGGCATGTGGGGGCGGGGTTCTGTTGGCGTTCTTGGACTCTTAATCCGTTGATTTCTGAGCATCTCGGCTCGGAGGAAGTCAAACACTTCTGACATGTCTCTTACCATGGTGTTGGCCTGATCTTCGTTGGTAGTCGTGCCATGTCGTAGGGGCCAAAAGGTCGTTCGGGGTGTCTGCCATAGTTGGCCGAAGGGAGAGCTTGGTGGATTCTGATCATGGTTGTTAGTTCTTGAATTCAGCATTGGTAGGTAGGTAGCCCAATTGTCCTGTTGGTAGTCGGCGTAGCTGCGGAGTCTTGTTCCATGATGGCGTTGATTCTCTCTGTCTGGCCATCAGTCTGGGGTGGAAAGGCGGTGGAGAAGCGGAGATTTCTAGCCTGTCGCAGAGGATTTAAAAGTCTGAAGTGAATTAGGGTACCCGGTCTGATACAATCTTTTCTGGGAGGCCATGGGTTTCCATCGTTCTCCAGATACATTCTAGCGGCGTCTCTGGCTCCTGATTCTTCAGTGCATGGGATGAAGTGTCACCGTTTTGTAAAGCGGTCAGCGGCAGCGAGGATCGCGTTGTAGTTGTTCTGAGGAAGGCGGTCTAAAGTCGGTTAATCGTCTGACCATGGTAGTTTGGAGTACTGAAAGAGGCGGAGGACTCCCTGAGGTGCGTTGCGGTTTCTTTGCTTCTTGGCAGGTGTGACAATTCATGCGTGGCGGTCGGTATCTTCGCGTGTTTGGCCAGTGGTATTCGGCTGAGGAGTTCAAGCGTTTTAAATTTCTTCCTGGGTGCCCTGCTGATGGTTTATCATGGTATTCTTGTAGAAGTTTAATTTGTAGCTCCTCATGTTCTGAGTCTGAAGAGTTTTTGATGCAGGAGAAGCGTCTCGTTCGGTAGCGTTAAATTTTGAAATTTGTTTTGATTGTTTGGTGCCGTCCTTTAGCATGGTGAGAACTTTGTTTGGGAAACTGTCTTCTTGGTAAGCAAGTGAAAATAACTCCTGAATGGTGGGCGTTCCTTGGTAGTTCATTTATCGAAAAAGCCATGAACAAACAAACTTAGAATCCAAATTTTCTCTCTTCAACACAGTCTGGTACTGATGCAGTAGGCGTTCATCCCCTCCTTAGGTAGATCTCCCGATCTCCTAGTCAAAGCATCTGGTTTTCCCCCTTGTTTCCCTGCTCGGAATTGTATGACGAAATCAAAACGGGATAAGAAATCTGACCAATGTGTCTGTCGTCGGTTCAATAAACTTTGTTGACATGAAATATTCAAGGTTCCTGTGATCTGTCAGGACCTTGATGGGGAAGAGGCTGTTTCTAGGAAGTAAGCGCCATTCTTGAACCCTCGGATTATTGCTAATAGTTCTTTGTCATAGATTTCATAGTTCTTATTTCGGCGTATGCTTCTTGAGAAAAACGCCGCGGGTGTAATATCGCCGTCGTCGCTGTGACGTGATGGCGGCGGAGCATAGTCGGGCGTCTGTTTCCTATGATTTCTCGATCGAGAATTGAAGTGTCTGAGTATTGGTGCGGTGGTGAATCTTTATCTTTAGGTTATCAAAAAGCTTTTTGGGTCTTCTCAGTCCATTCAAATTTTACTCCTGTTTTAGTGAGGGCCGTTAGAGGGGAAACAACTACTGGAGTATCGTAGATGAATCTCCGGTAGAAGTTAGCGAAGCCTAGGAACTCCTGTCGTCTTTCAGACAGGTTGGTGTTTCCCAATCCCTGATTGTAGCGACCTTCTTTTTAAATCCATCTTGATTCCCTCAGGGTGAGTCGAATCCAGGTACATTGTTTCTTTGACATGCCATTCACACTTCTCGGGTTTTAGATGTCTTTATGTCGTTCAGTATCCAGAAGAATCTTATCAACATGGACCTTATGTTCTTCCAGTGTGGCGAGTAGATGAGTATGTCATCCAGATGAGCCGTCATGAAATGATCGAGTGTGGGCGTGGCATGTCGTTCACCCGATGTTGGAATGCTGCGGCGCGTTGGTGAGACCGAATGGCGTGACCGTGTATTGAAGTGGCGTACCTGGTCCTGAATGCCGTTTTCCATTCGTCTCCTTCTTTGATTCTCAGCTGGTGGTATCCATTGCGTAGGTCTGGTTTAGTGAAGTATTTGGCGGCGAGATGCGTGAAAGTTTCGGAGTTAACGGCGGTGGGTGGCGGTTCTTAACGTTACAGCGTTCAACTTTCTATAGTCGGCCTTGAAGTCGGAAGATCCATCCATTTCTTTACACAAATATCTTGGGAGCCTGCTGGGGAGGTGCTGTGGCGGATCTTCCACTTGAAAGGTATTCCATTGGGTAATCGCTGAGTGCCTTAGCTCAACGCGTCATCCCATCATAGGTCGAAGGGTACTGTCTTCTTCCTGGATGTCAATGGAGGTCGTAGTCGGATCGGCGGAGGGAGTTCTGCAGCGTCAGGTTCGTTGAGGAGGTGAAGGAAGTTGTGATGTTGGCTTGGTATGAGGCGCAGGGTCTTTGGGCGATGGGGTGAGGAGGTCGTCGAGGGCCTTGAGTGTGGTTGAATATAGTCGCATTCCTTTTCTCTGCTTATGGAGCAGTCTGTGGAACGCGTATGAGGTGATGACTGAGATGTTCGTTGTTGGTTTAGTGGGGGGCTCAATAGAGATACCCCTAGCGGTGACTTTGGTGTTGTTGAGGGAGCAGTGTTTGACACAGGCTGAGGAATTAAATTGTATTTCGTTGGTGGCAGGGAGGATTGTAGTTGCGTGTCTGCGCATCCATGGGAGGCCCATAACAATGGGGTAATGTCTGCTTGGGTGACAAGAATCTCTGTGTCCGTTTATGTCTAGCTGAGGATGACTTTATGGGTAACCTTTCCTGATTCGATAGGTCTTCCATCTATTACGTCTATGTGTGTCGTGGGAGGATGAGGGGGTTTCTTAAGTTTGTGGTGGCATCTGAAGTCTTTATACATGAAAGCGTATCCTGGTAGCCAGTATCAATGAGGGGCATATGATGGGATGAAAGAATCTTTATTTTGAGAAATAGAACAAGTTACAACTAATTGATTCCCATCCATATCCTTCTCGAAACCGAAAACCAGAAACCGAAATCCTAGAAAAGTCTCTTTAACCGTCCTGGAGTGAGCTCAGTCAGGGAAAAATCTTCTTCGCCTCATCGCCGGAGGCTCCTTCTTCTCTTTCTTCATTTCTAATATCTGCTCTAGCTCCCTTATCCTGGGGGCTGAGTTTCTGGGGGTGGCGCCTGTGGGCATTCCCGAATGAGGTGTCCTACCTCCACAATAATAACATCTGTTTCTCTACCCGGGCCTCTCTTTCCTGAGGGTCAGGCGGCCCGACCAGTGGACAGATCCATGGGGACTGTTCCTCCAGGTGTGTGTGATGGATGGGCGGCGGTCTGCGGCGGAGGTTCTTGGCGGGAGGGTGTGAGGCCGGAGGGCGGAGTGCAGGCGGGGGCTTAGTAGCGGGTGGGGGCGGAGCTGGCCGGTGTAGCGAGGTTGGAGCAGGCGTATGAGGACTGATGAGCGCGGCGTTGAGGCCTGTTGTTTGTTGTCCAACCGTTGTAGGATGGTATGGCAGCTCAAGGCCGGTGGCGGGGGTGTCTTCATGGACCATGAGTCTGGTCAGTTCCTCATTTAGTCCGGCAAGGAGACTTTCCACATTGGCGGCTTCCCCCAGCCCGGCATCGGCGTAGCGTTGGAACTCCATAAAGTAATCTGAGAATGAGCAGCCATATTGGCGGATGTTTCTGAGCTTCTGGCGAGCCGTTCCTACCAGTCCGGGTCTCAAAAGGCGGTGGTCAGGATTTCAAGAACCTTTCCATGGAGGAGGTTAACCCCTGTGTTGGTCAGGTATGGCATAAACTGGTCAGCTCTTGGGTCCTTCCAGGCGAGAGATAAGCGTGGGTGAGTTGGTTCTGTAGGGTGGGGTACCAGTCGGCATTGCCCAAGAGCTTGAGTGTCATCGTATGTTTGAAGAGAGGAGTTCCTTTCTCACGCCCGTGAACTGTTTGGGATCTGGAAGTTTCTCCGACTTCTCCACCCTTGCTTCTGGATGGGTTATTGCTAGCAGCCTTGGAGGTGTCGGTTGGCCTTGGCGAGGAGGAGGTCTTGGCGGGGCTGGTGGTTCTGCTGTTGGTGGTGGTGGTCTGGCGCGAGGGCAGCCTGGGCAATCTGGGTTTCTTGCTGCGCCGTGGCGACTTCTTCTTGGAGGATGGTGACTTGGGCTTGGAGGGTTGTTACCTTTGCTTCTTCCCTGTCCAAGTCCTGTCCCAGTTCTGTCAATCTTTTCTTCCATGCTTCCGTTGCTTCGCTCGCTTCTTCCTGATCCATTCTCAGCTCGTTGCGAAGTTCT